>CM019182.2:10579790-11241272 GCA_009739505.2 Apolygus lucorum
GTACTGTTTTTTCATCAATTTAAGATAGTACTGGATTTTTAGAGACCACGCGGAGCCCTGTAGGACAAACCGTTCGCTCCCTACGATAACGAGTTGGACATACGATAAACCAGAAACACGCGTGTGAATCGCAGAAGAGCCCCCTTCAAATCCCATTTCAAATGTTAGCTGACCGAAATGCGATCGATGTTTTTCTTCATGTTGGTTGGTGGTAACAATGGAAAAGCCGTGTTCTTTACAGAAAAATAATAAAACTTTGTGTAATAATTTGCAGCATTTTTTTTTGTTTTTTGTTTTTCAGGAAATTAAATTTAAATTTTTCTATGAAATTTATTTCTTGGAAAATAGGGTGTAATATACTTGACCTGGATCAGGCTCGTACGCCCTCCACAATCCTGGTTTCACTCAATTCACTTCATTGTCTGTGGCATCATTAAATCCGTCGATAGCGGCATGCGAGGAAAAAATGAATCTACTGTCATAATACAGTTTCGAATTAATTTTATGGTGGAAAGCGATCCGATCCAAAACCTTTGTGTGATTGAAGTCGAGTGGAACAAGTCGAGTGCAGTGAGGGAAAACGATTTATCGGTTTCAAAAACCGCCTCATTTAATTTAATCCCTCTGAGGTAGGTATTATTGGTTCCTCGAAAATCGTATTCATCTCATTCTATTCTAGGTGGATAAAGAAAATACCTAGCATGCCTCGTTCACCAATAAAATTAATGAAAACTGGGACTGACTCATATTTACTCCTCCTGTACCAGTAGCCTAGAACAGCCCCTTCCATAGCAAATCAATGGGAATACCTACAAACTAATTATATTTTAAAAGAAAAACTCCAAAGTAGAGACTTGAGCAAGATTGACAAAGTTGATTACTCCAAGTTGTCTGGCTCCAAAGCATCGTTTGACAATCAAAATTTTTCATTATTTTATCATCATTGCTTTGTATAGGTACCTTAATAAATCAAGTGGTTTCAGACAATATCAAAAGCATCATAAGCATTGGCCTCAGCAGGAGGTTATACTGTGAGAGACTCACAGTATACATCCTATACGATGTATAGGACCTTGACAGTCGATCTGATCGTAGGGCTGAGCTATGAAAATATTGGAATTATGATCCTATTGCACCATCGACAGGACACGAAAAAAGTGATCAAAAATTAAAACTACCTGCAGGCTACAAAGATGGCTCTTCGCTACCCAAGGCATTTTTACTTTCGAAGAACAGCAAGGACGGATATAACTGTACGACCGCGTCGGCTGGCGTCATGGGAGTCTCTGAGGGTAACTTTCAAATTCTTGTTAGAAAAATATGCAGCTAATTGTTAGGATATTTTGCTTCCTCACTATCGGAGGCAAGGGAGCATTGTATCCAAGAAAACAGTCCAAAAAATTAAGACCTACAAAATTTTTGAATCTACTCGTAGAACTTTTTGAACAATGTAGGTTTCCTATGTCAGTTTAATTACATAATTTATTACAGTTTACAATACATAATTTCCTTATCCTGGGAAAATCATTTCCTGGGTTGTTACTGTAGTATCAGGTTCAAGTTATATCAAGTCGTTCAATGTTCACGAGACCTCAAGGTCGAGATTGTCAGTTGAATAAAAACATTTAAACGAATCGCAGTTAGCTTAATTAATCAAATAATATCCTAATAATACATGGTGTCAGGTGTATTTCATCGCAGTATACTTGGAGATAAAGATCGTCTGGGAGAGTGGAAGGAATAACCGTGCCGATTTATTACGGGAATAATAACAAACACCGATAAGCCGTGGTGCCGTGTTACTTCTCATCCGCTCCGGGCGTGTTTCGACCTACAACATGTCCGAAGATTCGGAAAGCGAAAGTGCTAATAGCTCGTCAATTTCGATAGCAGAACGGTTGCAGGTCAGTGGATCATTATTTAAGCTACCTACTCTGAAGTTTGACAACAATATCGCGTTCAAATGGCCCAAATGGAGACGTTTGTTTGAACTAAATATGAAGGTGTCTGGGAAAGATGTGAGTAAAGATGAAGATCTAAAGATTGCAATTCTCTTAACACATTTGGGGGAAGACTCACTCGATGTGTACAATTCATTTCCTGACCCTAAGAACACTTTGAAACTTCTACTGGGACATTTTGATCAGTACTGTGTTCCTCGAATCAATCTGGCCATTGAAACCTTTAAATTCAATAAGCTGTCACAAGCCAAATCTCAAAGTTTTGACAGTTATTTGACAGAATTAAGAACTCAGGCAGATAGATGTGGGTTCAAATGTAGTAATGAGAGCTGCTCAGAGTCGTATGCAAATCGAATGATCAAAGACCATATTATTTGCAATATCAATGATTCCAGTGTACAACAAGAACTTTTGAAAGAATCAAAAACAATGACACTTGAAGAAGTCACGGAAATTTGTCGATCAGCAGAAATGGGAAAACAGTACGGTAAAGAAATCGCCGGAACACAAGAAAATATTGATGTTAATGCAATAATAAAAAGTATCAACGTAAAATTCAAAAAATCAAAAAACAAGAAAAAAATTATTCAGAAAAAGAACAATATTCGTGTAAAAAATGCGGATCTCGACATGTCCCTAGATCTTGCCCAGCTTTTGGAAAAAATTGCAATCTTTGTGGAAAGCCAAACCATTTCAAAATTGGTTGCTTCCGTAATAAAGATAAGAAAAAGAGAGTATACGAGATCGGAAATGACAGTGATTGCTCAGAGGGCACAGATTCTACGGAGATTTTTGGTTGTGAAAGCTTGGATGTCATTATCAACAGCGTCTCCGCGAAATATGACCATAAATGGAAAGAAGTTTTTATGGTAAACGGATATCCAATTGAATTTAAATTGGATACGTGTGCAAATGCAGACATCTTACCACTAAAATACTTGTCCTTGCTTCCCAGAAAACCGAAAATAGATGAAACTAAAATGAGGATACGATCGTACGGAGGACATATCACAGTCCCGATGGGAAAAAACAACCCTGAAATGTTGTTATAAGGATAAAACCGAAATGCTCACTTTCATAGTAATAAAAGGGGAAAATGAATCCCCGATACTTGGCGTTAAAACTTGTGAGAAGTTCAATCTTGTCAAAAGGTTGTATAATGTCACACAAGTTGATGACGTAAAAATTGATAAAAAACATTATGGAACTTGTGGATTGGGGATAAAATTAAAAGAAAAGTCTGAAAATACTCAATTAAACAAATTTGATAAAGAAAAAGAGAAGTTCATAGAAAATAACATTGATGTTTTTTCTGGTGTAGGTAAAATACCAGGAACAATTAAAATAACACTTCGACATGATGCTATACCGGTAGTACGATCTGCACGTCGCCTACCTGAAATGTTGAAAAATAAACTTAAACTTGAACTTCAGAGACTAGAAAAACTTGACATAATTGAAAAAGTCAGCGAACCTACTGACTGGGTTCATGATATAGTTTTGATCGAGAAAAAAGACAAAAGTGTGAGACTATGTTTGAATCCAATTCCATTAAACAAATACATAAAACGAGAACATTTTTATATACCTACTTCAGAAGATCTAATATCTAACTTGGGAGGAAAAACTCTGTTTTCTGTGCTGGACATGAAAGAGGGATTTCATCAATTTCAGTTGGACGAAAGCTCAAAAAAACTTTGCACGATGAATACAGTTTTCGGTAGATATTCATACAAACGCGCACCTTATGGAATTTCGTGCATGCCAGAGATATTTCATCGTGAAAATAGTAAGATTTTTGGTGATATTCCGGGAATCCAAGTACTTTTCGATGACATTATAGTCACGGGTACAACAGAAAAAGAACATGATAGCAACTTACAGCAAGTCGTTGAAAAAGCAAGAGCTTACAATGTAAAATTCAACAAGAGTAAACTTCAATACAAACTGACCAAAGTTCGCTATATGGGTCTGATTTTTTCAAGAGAAGGGGTTACTCCAGATCCTGTTAAAGTAAGAGCGATTACAGAAATGGAAGAACCTACCTGTGTAAAAGACATACAACGATTTTTGGGCGCCATAAATTTCATCAACAAATTTATTCCAGCATATTCACGCGTTACTGCTCCTCTACGAGAACTGCTTCAAAAGAAGAAAACTTGGGAATGGAAGGAGAAACACAAAAAATCGTTTGAAGACTTGAAAAAATTAGTCACCATGGCTCCGACTCTCAAGATTTTTGATCATCAGGAAGAAATCATAATTCAATGTGATGCAAGCAAGGACGGTTTAGGTTGCTGCTTGTTGCAGAAAGGACAACCTGTTGCATTTGCATCAAGAAGTTTGAATCAGTCCGAACAAAATTACAGTCAGATTGAAAAGGAAATGTTGAGCCTATGTTTCGCGATGAACAGGTTTCATTATTACGTATATGGTCATTATAAAGTTACTGTATACACTGATCACAAGCCATTGATTAAAATTATTAAAAATGACTTGTACAAAAATTCAGCAAGATTGCAACGTATGCAATTGAAAATACTTAAATATAAATTTGACTTGGAATTTATACCAGGATCTCAAATGTTTATAGCAGATATGCTATCCAGAGCCTTTTTGAAGGAAGTTGGCTCTGAAGATGTTGACATGTCTCAAACCATACACGCCATAACATTGGAAGAATACTTACCGATTCCAGAAGAGGAAATCAAGAAGTTGAGAGAATCCACGAGCCAGGATAATGTCTACAATAGATTATTGGAGTTGATAGACATCGGGTGGGTTGGAGTTGACCGAAAACTTTTACCCCTAGATCTCAAAACTTACTATGATCTCCGATCGGATCTTGATGCAAGAGAAGGTTTGATATTTTTTAATCACAAAATTGTGATACCACCCCTTTTACGTCGTGATATGATGTCGCTGATCCACTCACAAGCTCATCTTGGAATTAACAAAACGGTTGCGAGAATGCGATCCATCATGCATTGGCCAAAAATGTCTCAGGACATTGCTGATTTTGTGAGTTTGTGCAAGACGTGTCAAACCTTTCAGAATAACAACGTTAAAGAGCCTTTGATAACAACTTCGGTTCCAAAATATCCGTACCAAATTATAGGCATAGATATTGGAGAGCACCACAACTTCACGTTCCTTGCTATAGAAGATTATTTTCAAAATGGTTGGACATCATCGAGCTAAAATCAAAAAGTGCCAAAGAAATTGAAAACAAATTGAAAGTGGTCTTCAGCACGCATGGAGTACCTGAAGTGATTCGCTGCGACAACAACCCTTTCAATAGCGCAGAAATGAAGAAATTTGCAGAACGTTGGGGGTTCCAACTAAAGACTTCATCTCCACACTATCCAAAATCTAATGGCCTTGCTGAGCGTGGTGTTGGGATTGCGAAAAAATTAATCAAAAAGTGTATCCACTCAGGAGGTGACCTACGTCAAGCTCTTCTGGAATACAGAGTTACACCAATCACCGGTCTTAATCAGGCTCCAAGTCAACTACTTATGGGAAGACTACTTCGCACTAAAGCTCCAGTCACCACCGAATTGCTGATTCCAAAATTTATTAATGAAGAAATAGGGCAGAGAATGGAGGACATCAAGTCTAGGCAAAAGAGTCATTATGACTTAACCGCAAAAGCGAGGAACTCATTTGTCAAAGATCAACCTGTTTATCTTAAATTTAAAGATGAATGGAGAGAAGCCAAAATCAAAGATTTGTTGCGAGAGCCAAGATCCTATTCTGTTGAAGACAAAGATGGGAGGATATTAAGGAGGAACTCATTCTTTTTACGTTCAAGAAAGGAACACCCTGAGAACGTACCCATAATTCAACCTCTCACTATTAAGACTCCTTCGCCTAGAAAATCGCTAGGAAAAGAGACATTACAATCGGGCGATCAGACAGTACCTGCCTCAAGGAAGTCAACTGAAGTGCGACAAAGCACTTCACCTCCTCGAAGCAGTATCAACCGAAAGTCGTTCTCCACAGAAGATCATAGATCGAGTTCTTCAACATCGTCTGCTTCAGTGACTCGTTCTGGAAGAATTGTGAAGGCACCAGAGAGGCTGAATATGTGAACTCAATTACTAAATTGAATTAGGAGAGAAAATGTTCATTTTCGGAAAACTGAACCTTTAGATTTTTTACGCAATTTAAAGAAATTGTGGTTGCAAAGAAATTGATCAGTAAAAATTCATTTTAATTTTCTTTCGATACTTAAGTTTTAGATTTGAACGTTTGTGAAGACATTTATTTTAAATTGATTCTGCTCTTGAAGAGGAAGATGTAGTATCAGGTTCAAGTTATATCAAGTCGTTCAATGTTCACGAGACCTCAAGGTCGAGATTGTCAGTTGAATAAAAACATTTAAACGAATCGCAGTGAGCTTAATTAATCAAATAATATCCTAATAATACAGTTACTGTGTTAGTCACTTATCATTGCGGTCAGACCAGTTGCGGGAAAATTGGTGGGAACTTAAAAAATCGCTCCGAAATTACAGAGTATAATTTCTCCGCGTTGCAGCCAGTAAAAGTACAGTCCCTCAAGGGCACGAATTCTATCAACCAAGTTTTGCGGATGCGCATTTAAAAATTAGGACCTGTATTGTTTATATTGTATGTATACTGTATACTATACAGGGTGTCACCCTTACGGGCGCACCACCGGGCAGGGTTCGATTCTACAACTAATTTGTGACTTTTTTTGTCTCATGACTATTTTTTCATAACCCCCTTAAAATCGGACTTTTTCCGCTTTTAAGATTTTTTTCGTATTTTCGACCTTACGCCATTAAAACAGCTAAAACTCCCTTGTTTTTCAATCAAAATTCAAAAGTAATTATACCGTTGGAAAGAGCGTTAAATTCACTATTTCCCTAGTGCTAAATAAAACTTTTTAAAGAAGACTAAAATGTTGAAAAATGAGCACAAATAGTAAAATCTCGAAAATCTCGGAAATTTTTCGGTTTTTCAAACGTTTGTAACACTAACTGAAACTGCCGGTTAAGTTCACTGTAACCCCATTAAGTTCACTGCAACCCCAAAAGTTGGCCCAAAATCTCAGCTTTCCAACGGTATGGTCATAAAATTGTTTACAGCAGACCAATGGTGTAAAATCCTCGTTCCCGTGCCAAAAACCGTGGATCTTCCAGTAAAAATCGACGTTTCGCGAAAATCAGAATTTTTACCCTAAAATGAGTTAGGCAGCCATCTTTTCGTACTTTGTCTCACTGAGTCAAATGATGACACAAGACTTATCGAAAAAGCAGTCACTGATATCGTGTCCAATTCACTTTTTGAAAATTGTCTTAATTTCTGTTAATTTGTATGCCAATTTTTTTATTACTAGATCGGCCAAGTTATACGTTACTACCGTTGACAATAAGGTCGAAGGTATGTTTTTAATGTCCATCCTCCTCCCGTCATCGCAAGTAATCAAATCACCCTGTTCATAATAACCTGTATAAAACAAAATAGCAGTTCATAAAACTGGAAGATATCAATAACAAACAAAACCAATCTCATTTTCTGTATGAATGGGATAAGCCTTTCAAGTAGATGGAAGACACAATTATTATTGAAGGAAGGATTCAATACTTACAGTTGAAATCCGGTGAGCGAAATGACATAAATCCCCTTTGCTAGTGACGCGCACAGAACACAAAACATGAACAGCATAGTCAGCCGGTTACATACCCTTGAAAACACGTTTTTGGAGGCTACGCGCCTGTGTGGGAACAGCCGCTGGTATTCCCGTACAGCTTCACTGGCGTTTTGGTTTGTGAAACCATAAACCAGCAGCATATCGGCATACTCTTGATTGGAAAAAGTTGCCATGATACAAGTAGATGTGTAGGCAGGTCACGAACTGATCACTGATCAATCTGATGAACCTAGTGTTATTATGAACAGGGTGGTTTGATTATTTGCTTGTTTAAAAACATGTTTAATGTTTAAAAAATGTTTAAAAACATACCTTCGACCTTATTGTCAACGGTAGTAACGTTTAACTTGGCCGATCTAGTAATAAAAAAATTGGCATACAAATTAACAGAAATTAAGAAAATTTTCGAAAAGTGAATTGGACAAGATATCAGTGACTGCTTTTTCGATAAGTCTTGTGTCATCATTTGACTCAGTGAGACAAAGTACGAAAAGATGGCTGCCTAACTCATTTTAGGGTAAAAATGCTGATTTTCGCGAAACGTCGATTTTTACTGGAAGATCCACGGTTTTTGGCACGGGAACGAGGATTTTACACCATTGGTCTGCTGTAAACAATTTTATGACCATACCGTTGGAAAGCTGAGATTTTGGGCCAACTTTTGGGGTTACAGTGTGAACTTAACCGGCAGTTTCAGTTAGTGTTACAAACGTTTGAAAAAACGAAAAATTTCCGAGATTTTCGAGATTTTACTATTTGTGCTCATTTTTCAACATTTCAGTCTTCTTTAAAAAGTTTTATTTAGCACTAGGGAAATAGAGAATTTAACGCTCTTTCCAACGGTATAATTACATTTGAATTTTGATTGAAAAACAAGGGAGTTATAGCTGTTTTAATGGCGTAAGGTCGAAAATACGAAAAAATCTTAAAAGTGGAAAAAGTCCGATTTTAAGGGGGTTAAGAAATAAAAGTCAAGAGACAAAAAAAAGTCACAAATTAGTTGTAGAATCGAACCCTGCCCGGTGGTGCGCCCGTAAGGGTGACACCCTGTATATACAGGGTGTCACCCTTTCGGGCGCACCACCGGGCAGGGTTCGATTCTACAACTAATTTGCAACAAAAAATGTCTTATAACAATTTATTCTTAGAGGCTTCCTTTTCGAGTTATTTCACTTTTAAGATTTTTTTCGTGTTTTCGACCTTACATCACTAAAATGGCTATAACTCCCTTAATTTATTAAGTAAGTTGAAATATGATTATATCATTGGAAAGAGCGTCAAATTTCCTATCTCCCTGATAAGGTTTTAGAAAATTTCAAATGAAACAAACGGGTGTAAAATAAGCCAAAAGTAAAAAAAATGGTAAATTTTGAAAAATTTCACTTTCTTCAAAGTTTGATTCTCGCAACGTCGTGGACGGAAATTTCTATGCTGTGCCTAAAAGTTGCATGTGAATCCCAGCTTTCTAACGGCGTACTCATTTTTTTTAAACACCACTTATTCAGTTAGAAAACGACGTTTTTCGGGCAGAAAACGTTCATTTTCGGGTGTAAATCGGTGTTTATCACCAGACATGCTTTCCAACTTAATAAATCATTTAACATGACATTTTACGTACTTTTTGACGCTGAATCGAATGGTAACACTTTCCAATCTCCTCGACAAACAAAAAGTACTTTTCAAGCCCTTTCTGGGTTAAACAGGGTACAACTGAGTCCTCGACCTCCAACTTGTAATCTATCGAAAAGATAAAGCTTTCCGCAAATGATCGGGACGATATTTTCAAGACAGAGGGCAAAAATTGGGTTAGTCAACAAAGTGGAAGGAGTGCGAGTCATTAATAACCCAGACCTCCCTTAATGACAATTTTGGATAAAACGAACAACGAGATTGAGCCCTTCGCCCAATGGAAAAGGCTTGAAAAGTACCATTTGTCCTTCGAGGAGATCGGAAAGTGATTCAGCGACAAAAATTACGTTAAATTTCATGTCAAATGATTTATTAAGTTGGAAAGCACTCCTGGTGAAAAACGCCGATTTACACCCGAAAATGAACGTTTTCTGCCCCGAAAACGTCGTTTTCTAACTGAATAAGTGGTGTTTTAAAAAAAAATGACTACGCCGTTAGAAAGCTGGGATTCACATGCAACTTTTAGGCTTACAGCATGGAAATTTCCGTTCACGACGTTTCGAGATAGGAAATTTGTCGCTCTTTCCAATGATATAATCAAATTTCAATTTACTTAATCAATTAAGGGAGTTACAGCCATTTTAGTGATGTAAGGTCGAAAACACGAAAAAAATCTTAAAAGTGAAATAACTCGAAAAGGAAGCCTCTAAGAATAAATTGTTATAAGACATTTTTTGTTGCAAATTAGTTTTAGAAACGAACCCTGCCCGGTGGTGCGCCCGTAAGGGTGACACCCTGTATACAGTACCATACAGGGTGTTTCATAAGTAACGGACCACCCTTTCTATTTCCGTTATTTGTGTGAAAATCAAAAACTTGTCGAAGCAACCTTCCCTTATTTTTTTGCAAAGAATTCGAAGACCACATTTTTGCGCGTCGCGCATGCGCGCAGTGTGCATCAATTTTTTTTAATGAGAACCCCCACTTATTATTGCAGATTCAGATTCTACGTCAAATTTGATGAACATTTTACTTCGACAACTTATTTTTAACGCGCGCAACCCGCCCAGCGAGCGCTCAAAGATGTGCGTCCCAGGGATTGTGCCACTATTGAGCTGAAGGTAGACCTCATGTGTGGCTCATCACTTAGCGCTGTTTTTCTACGCTGAATCTCGTGGTGATATCCCTTTCTTGATTTGATTTCATTCAGATTGCATTTTACCGCATTTGAAGCCGAAAAAGTCACTTTTTGATGTGGAAATCATCGATTTTCTTATGAAGGGTAATGAATCAATCCCTATGAAGTGTAAAAAACTGTAATATTTATAAAATTGTGTCAGAGGAGGAATAATTTGTGAAGGAAATGATACTCGGAAAAGATTCCACGGAAAATGGATGATTTATTCATCAAAAATTGACTTTGTCTGCTGACAAAGTGACTTTGGGACAGAGAATAATTCATGAAAATCCGGAGGTATAATGAGAATTTTCCCTCAATTTTAAAGCTTGGGTACAGTTGGTAAGCTGTAAAGAAAGCGAAATATTGAAAAATCGGATATTTTGTCAATATTATCCCCCCACTCGCCCCCTCCCCCTTCTAATTTTGATACTCTGGTGACATAATCTGCAACACGGATGTTATCTGAGTCGAACAAAAAAAGAAATACTCAAATCGGTTGGAAATTGAGGCCTGTGCAGAGTTTAAAAGATTATGTCCGCAAACGCACGTTTTTTGAGCAGTAACCACCCTTTCTCCCCCCCCCCCCCTTAAAAGGCAAAATTCGACATTCCGACGAAGTAGTGCTCGACTAGATAGATTTTCGCGTCGAATAAAAAAAGAGCCAAAAAATCGGTAAAATGAGTTTTCACAATCTCGTCACGAGCGATTTTATTCGTACCGCCTGTTGTGTTTCGGATTCTAAGTATGGAAAACATTGACCAACTTTATTTATAAGTTCGTAATCATGAGAACCTCTTTAAAAATAGTTACAAAAGATGATTTCTTGCTCTTGAAATCAGATCTACTGAATCAGGACTATGTATTCCATCAAACTTTGTCGTCGGACCTGGGTGGAGGGTTCATGCGAGATTCCTGGATGGAACTAAATTATAAAGGGTTTGCCCACAAAGGCATACCATTCTGCCTTATTTATCTTGATCCACCCAACTACAACAACTACTAGACACATTAGGATGGTACTTAGTGCTGTCAAAATATCTAGTAACAGTATTTATTCAAAAAGTGCTGCAGTAATTCTGAAATTAAGAAGTATTCTATACAAATAACCAGCGTCCTCATTAAAGTAGGCTGTATAATAGCTCCCAACTTCTACAAAACTGGGCCGGAAAATAGGCATGGGTATCACAATCCCCAAGTTATGCCGTTCAATTAAAAGGTTTGGGTTCCATTGTGAAACGAGCTCTTTTGAATAATGTGTTACTGCGTTCACACCGATTAAATTGTAAAAGTTTGTCAGAGTGTTGAATGCCTTCTAATTTAATTATCTCGAACTCAACATTCCTGGAAATATCATCTGAAAGCATTTTGAAGGTTTACAGCGCAATATTCATCAATAATTATAAGACATTATGTTCAAGTTTATGTAAAGGCGTTATCCAGTATATACTTATAAGATGTTAAGTACCAATGAAGATTGGTGAAGAACAGTACATCTATCTTTACTTATTTTACAAACAAATTTATGATGAAGTATCCTAACTTGAACGAGGTCATTTTTTCAAAGGTTAGACAAAGGTACAGATCCCATCCTAACAAGATTCTTGAGCGTAATGTATATAGTAAATCAACTAGAATTGAACTAAAGAAACTACCATGACTATAAAAGGGACTCTAGTGTTTTTCTAATGTTCTCATAACAATCTTTAATGTACTAATGAGGAAATAAATTCTCTGCAGATGCAGGTACCACCTCCGACGTACGACCACGGTCAGGGGGACGGCCCCTGGAGATTCGTTTCACAGACGTTGAGAGCTGTGGTGGTCAGGTGAAGAATTACATGGATAGATTAGATAGTAAAGATACCAGAACGAACACTTTAGAAGGTTTTCTAATGCCACTAGTAGGAAGATACTGATTGATTACATAGGCGTAATATCGTTAATTCTAGGGGTTTTTGAGTGTTGGATCAGAGGATGATTAGCTTTTTGTTTATTATTTTCAATAATGAATCTTAGGAACCGAGCAAGAAAAGAGGCTTTCAGATTTAAATTTAAAACGCTGCAAATTATTACACAATAGTTTATTATTTTTCTATATAGATCACTCGTCTGCAAAGCCACCAACCATCCAACATGAAGAAAAACATCAATCGCATTTCGGTCAGCTATAATTTGAACGGAGATTAGGCCTCTTTTGCGATTCACACTCGCGTTTCTGATTTATCGTACGTCCAACCATTAAATTCCCACAGGGAGCGAACGGTTTGTCCTACAGGGCTCGGCGTGGTCTCAAAAAATTCTAATTCTATACTATCTTAAATTGATGAAAAAACAATACCTTTACATTAAAATTTTTTGAGTTAGGCAAAATTCATTTTTCAGCCCTTAGAAGTGACCTACATCAACCAAAATCTTTGGGGCACAACTAGACCCTAAATGAAGCCTACATACCAAATTTCATCAAAATCGGTCTACGCCAAGTGGGGAAAGTGCTGCGTACGGCGTACGGCTTGGATTCTACGTACCTTGAAACGTAAACCAACAAATTTTGAGAGGGGGTTAAAAAAATGTGTTTCTTAGTCGATTCCAAAGGTTCATTATTGAAAATAATAAATCAAAAAGTGCCTACCTACACCTCACGCTGTCCTCCCTACCTAATAAATTATTATAAATTAAAATTAGGGTAGTTATTTGAATGAGCTTTTTGGGGCCAGCAATGGTTTGATTTCAATATGTGTTTCACCACTTCCGCCCCCCAGTTTCAGAGATTATTGCGGATCGAAAATCTAGCTAGTACCTACTATTATGAAGTTAGAATATTTCCGGGATGTTTCTTTTTGCATTTCGTATCATAATTCGTGTACTACTCTCTTTCAGATACATCCAGGGAAACCCAGCTCGACGGCTCCGGCGAACAACCAGCAGGACGCCCTAGAAAGTACAACTTCCACGTCTCTCTCAAGAACAAACGAATCGTCCAGTAGCAACCAACAGTTCTTAGTCGATGAAAATTCGTCTTTTGGTTCTAGTGGAATTTACGAAAGGTTAGCAGAAGACCTAATCGGTAAGAATAAAGCGATTATGCCCGTGTCATTTAGGAATTGGCCGAAATTACTATATCCAAGCTAAGCCGTGGTAACGTGAGTACTCGCTCGATCAAATTTATGGAAGGCAACGTGTCAGTCGAAGGAGATTGTGCACAGACGTTTTGGATAGCCCTGGACGCTCCCAAGTAGTTTCTGAGTTCTCATGAGGAGTTTGAACTCCGTAGGCTTAGACGAGATGACATAGATTGATGTCAGACAGTCAAACAGTTCTCAGCAAATTATACACGCAAATTATGTACGTTGATAATAATAATAAGATGTGGTTCAAGTTGAAAGTCTCATGACCATGACATGACCATAGATAAGTAGTAGAAGACTTAGTAGAGGATAGAGAGTAGTTGACAAGACAAGCCTTTCGAGCCCTTTACATAACAAGCTGATACATTGGAGTCGTAGAGGAGGCCACACCATTCTACCCCTATTAGCCATAGTTCGAAAGGTATGGGTTTTTTTAACACCATTTCTTATAGTGAGAAAGAAGTGTCAGTGCATTGAAGAGGAGGTGTTGGAGGAGGAAAGGTGTATTGGGTCTTGATGAGCAAAAATGGTTCACCAATTCGTAACTTTCAGCCGTCCAGCCACTGGTGAAAACATTTGCCGGATATGCCACGAGGGGGATCAAGTCGAACTTCTTATTTCTCCGTGCATGTGCCGTGGGACATTATCCCTGGTCCACCGCACATGTTTGCAGCACTGGTTGGCAGAGAGTGACAGCAGCAACTGCGAGCTTTGCCGGTTCAGATACATGACCAAGAGAGTACCCAAGTGAGTTCTCCATATAAAAGATTATACCTACCTAACAATAACCTACAATGTTGATTTTCATAAATCCAGCCACAAACATTTTAATAACAGCATCCGATTGTTTTCTTCGCAATTATTTGTTGTACAATGTTAACGGCTATGATCTCATGGAAGGTATTCGTTATTTGGTTCATTCATCGCATGGCTGAAGCTCAACGGCCGACAGAGGAAAGCCCTGGTAATGGACTCAATCAGCATCATCGCCTTCATACCTTTCGCCACTCTGATCACGTATGTTGCAGCGGACCTCGCAGACGCCATTGAATACCAAGATTCAGTGAGTTTCGATCGATCTCATTAGAATACAAACATCATTATTCGCAATACGCCCGGGAGAGGTTACACTTACAATTTGGTTGAGAAATCACTTCTCCGAATATTAATAAGTTGAGTTGGGAATCACTGATATTTTTCCCATTCTGGGATACAAAGTATTACTATATTGAAGTTGAACACCACCATCTTATTACAACGCCTTAATTCATTCCCTATTATAATGACGTTTTAATAGGCATCTGGTCTTTTAAAAAAACCTTCTTGAACTTCAAAAAGAAAAAACGCTACAAATTATTACACAATGGTTTAGGTATTATTTTTATTCATAGATCATTCGTCTGCAAAAAAACACGGCTTTGCCATTGTTACCACCAACCAACAGGAAGAAAAACATCGATCGCAAGTAGATATAAAAATAATTAACCAAAGTCGATGTGATTCGATCAACAAATTTCTCGACGAGAGTAAGATTGAAACTCGGGAGCTCTAGAACGAGAGTCTGACGCGCAACCACTGAGCCAGCGAGTCCCGTTTGAAATGCTTGATAGTTGAGGTTCCCCCGTCACCTGTGACGCAAGGGAGAGAATTGAATTCTCCCTTAAACTCTCATAGCGAGCGAACGGTTTGTCCTACAGAGCTCCGCGTGGTCTCAAAAATTCTAAAAATTCAATAGGTACGATACCTATATCGATTTATCGTACGTCCAACCCTCAAATTCTTATTATTTTTCTATATAGATCACTCGTCTACAAAATCACCAACCATCCAATATGAAGAGAAGAAAAAAAAATCAAAAAACAATCAAAATCACCAACCATCGATCGCATTTCGGTCAGCTCTAATTTGAACGGAGATTCAAATTAGATTCTCTTTTGCGATTCACACTCGTGTTTTGATTTATATATATATACATTTCAATATAAACCCTTAAATTTTCGTAGGGAGCGAACGGTTAGTCCTACAGAGCTCCGCGTGGTCTCAAAAAATTCTAAAAATTTCATAGAATCTTAAATTGAAGGAAAAAAAACCTTTATATCGAAATTTTTTGAGTTAGGGCGTTTTCAAAATTTCAAAATTGATTTTGGAACCCTTTAGAAGTGACCTACATCAACCAAAAGCTTCAGGGCACAACTAGACCCCAAATGGAGCCTACATACCAAATTTCATCAAAATCGGTCAATGCTAAGTGGCAAAAGTGCCGCGTACGGCGGACGGACGGCCAAATTTTTATTCGATTTTTGGATTCTACGTACTTACCTTGAAACGTAAACCATCAAATTTTGAGGGGGTGTTAAACTTTTTTTTTTCTTGGTCGATTCCAAAGGTTCATTATTGAAAATAATAAACCAACAATACCTTTACTTACATCTAAATTTTTTGAGTTAGGGCGTTTTCAAAATGTCAACCCCTATTTTTCACCCCTTAGAAGTGAGCTACATCAACCAAAAACTTCGGGGCACAACTAGACCCCAAATGGAGCCAATATACCAAATTTCAACAAAATCAGTCCATAGTAACTAACAAAAGTGCCGTGGACGGCGTATGGCGGACGGACGGAAAATTTTTTATTCGATTTTCGGATTCTACATAACTTGAAATTTAAACCAACAAATTATGAGGGTGGTTAAAAAAATTTTTTGGTCGATTCCAATGGTTTATCATTGAAAATAATAAACCAAAAAGTATCCAAAATTGCCCTAATTGTTTTTTGGCCTCAAAATGTATGAAAAGAAGTATTTCAACATTTATATTTGAAGATAAATATGAAAATTGAAGTTCATGTTTATTAGCTTGAAAGTACTTGCGTTTTTGAGTATAATCTTATGGATTCTAAAATGCTGTTCAAATTCGAGGCGCCGCATGTTGCTTGAAATGTTTTGGTGGCTAAGGGGGTGGGGGAGGGGGTCCTCTTTTCCGATATCAAAATTTCGGGCTCTCATTGAAAATGATGTGGTACATTCTCAACAAACTAACTAAATTACATCTGAGGAAACTATCGTCCAATAGAAAGATAACCATGAATGTATGTTTAATCGCTTACTGGCTGAAATTGAACTAGCTAATCCTTATCCAATGAGACGTCTACTGAAATGCATGCAGTACTAAACAAATGTTTTAAGAAAGTAATGAGCACAATGCAAAAATTTCCATGAAAACCAATCTTGCCGTTTTGAAATTAGTACATCATAATTGTGCAATTATTGCGCTAGGATTCAATCAAATTCCCGAGAGAGAATCGAAACATTAAAATATTGCATTGAACAAATTGGTAGGCACTTGATCACGTTAAATTTCTTTAATTTCCAATATAAGAGGAAATGAGATGAGAAATAACCCTTGAGTACCTACCCAAATGGGTGGGCGAAATTATTATCAACTATTTTGAATAAGTAGGTTCGTAACTGTGAGAGTTCCAACCACCGTATGTTTTTACTATCATGAAGGTAGTACATTAGTATCCCACTTGTAATCCTACGTATATATTCAGTATCTTACCTATCTACTCAAATCACAAGAGACTTTGGAAAATTATAATGGAAGCTTCAACTACTAGCTTTGATCCTTTTTTAACAGATTATGTTTGGGTTTGATTCACAGCCGACGTTTTTTGACGTGACGATTCGATTTGGGATTGTCTCTCTCATATCGATGATGACCACGATCGACGTAGCCTTCGCCACTTGGGGGATACTGAGAGCTCAGCACCACTTTGCCACCTGGTACTCTTGGTACAGGAGAAACAGCGATGTCACTTTGATACCTCACCTAAACAATCCCATTGGGTGAACAAACTATCGAAATATAATGAACAATACCTAAGTACTGGCAGAGTTTATAGCATTCATTTTTGGGTCATTATTTTCAATAATTAACTTAGGAATCGAGTAAGAGAAAATGGGTTTAACCTTCGTCAAAATTATTTTCAAGGAACATAGAATTCGAAAATTGAATCAGAAGAAATGTTACAAATATAACGTAGGTACTTTGTATCAATGGCCGTTACTTGGTTTGAATAAACCGGCTCCATTGAGATCACTGAAGTTAGGGCCAGTCGGCTCGGAAGATTATTTGGATTGGTAACCGCTCGCGGGCAGTATTGCCGGTCCTAATAATTTTTCGAGTAGGGCTGTTAATGAAACTCGTCCCTTTTAAGGGAGTGAGCCAATAAGTAGCCAAGAGCAAAATCATCAGAGGACTGCTGAAAACTCAGGTTCACTTACCTTACTTCAACGTACATTTATCAACTAATTCCGGACTTACGCCAACCGAACGACTCGATAAGACCCCACTTTACCAGGGCATGCGTAAGCTAGGTATCCCTAGGAAGCTGACCCGCTACAGGGAAAGCCACTAATCACTACAACTGAGAGGTGAACGGTACCGTACCTCACCACTAGGATCTCGGAATTTGTAGTTGTTGTCAATGGGAGGACTCATTATCTAAGTATGGTTTCAACCATTTATCTTGCAATAACTGAAGAATCAATCAATCAATCAAAAATGCCCAGTCCCTTAAAAAAATTAGTGACTGACAATTCCGCGATCTTTGCAGACGAGTGAAGAACAATAGATCATGGATATGTAAGTACCTAGGTACCTATTTACTTTTTCTATGAATAAACAGAACTTTTTTCTAAAAAAAAACTCCGATCGCACGTAATATATCGCAGTATTCTAGAGAACCTTGCTTACTAGCTACCGATATAAAGCTATCCGTTTACCGGTATCCGCATTGCATTTTTTGTGACAAAAAAAGTGTCGCGAAAAATTCCTAGATCCCAGCCAAAAAACATAGATATTATCTATGTCAAAAAAATCGATATAAAAAATTAAAATTATTCTAAAAGTATAGCTTGATGGCACCGGAATGAGGACGTCCGATATGAAACACATGAGTGACCAACATCACTCACGCTCCAATTTGGACTTAGAACAATTTGAATGTAAAATCTAAAATTGAGTAGAATTTAACGCATTTTTGGGACGTCCCACAGTAAGACTTGGGCACTCAACAGAAAAGAAAATAAACACACACTGATCCGTTTTAGACCATTCTGAATCCAAACCCGCGAAAAAAACCGTAGGTGTATGTCTGTGTGTGTGTGTGTGCGTGTGTGATAAAATCTTGTGTCATCTGCCCAAGACTTAGTTCTCAAACGATTTTCGTGGTTCTTTATTGTTCGACGTGAAAAACTAGTTGTGCACTACGTTACCGGAATTTTGAATTTTCCCTTTTAAGGGGCTGAAGGGGGGGCTGATTCTTAAAAAACGTGTGTTTTTGGGTATAATCTTGTGTTGTCCTCCCAGGCCTTCGTTCTCAACCGATTTTCGTGGTTTCTTTTTTGTTCGACGTGGAAAACTATCTAGTTGTGCATAACGTCGCCGGAATTTTGAATTTTTCCTTTTAAGGTGGGGAAAGGCGGGGCTAATTCTTTAAAAAAAGTGCGTTTGTGAGCATAATCTTGTAAACTTTTCCCAGGCCTCAATTTCCAACCGATTTGCGTGTTTCTTTTTTGTTTGACTCAGAAATCGTTCAAATCGCTCATTATTTCACCAGCGTATCAAAATTCGCTAGTTGTGGGGGGAGTGGGGGATAATATTCACAAAACATCCGATTGTTCAATATTTTGGTTCCTTTATAGCTTAGCTACCCCAATCTTTGAAATTGAGGAAAAATTCTCATTATACCTCCAGATTTACATGAATTATTCTCTGTACCACCATGGAACTAATAGTGGTGCCACCATGGTGTCAGGACACCATAAACCGCGTAAGTCGTGGGTTTTTTTTCTGTTTCACCTTGAACACGGATGTGAAACTGGCCGGACTGCCTACCAAAACTATTAGATGAAAGTTCAACGTTACGACGTATTTCCGAATTGGTGCTAGACTGGCACCATCTGTGTGTGTGGGGGGGGGGGGGGGTCGAACTCGAATTGCATGTTGGGTATCGTAGATCATGGATTGTAAAATGCTCTTCAAATTCGAGGCTCCCATGCCGCTAGAAATTTTATGGTGGATAACGGTGTGGGGGGGGGGAGACCACTGTTTCTTGCCTAAAATACTAAATAAATAAAAAGAAATAGTTTTATGGCTTATCTACTTTTTGCTTCCGAGTCTACCAAGGTAGCGGAAGCTTTGTTTTCACTTTTCAAGGACGAAAAAAAAAAGTTCTCCAAAATCAAAATTTCCACTCGCGTTTTGCGTTTTAGACCTTTCTGAACAACTTTGGTTCCGTGTCTGTGTGTCTGTCTGTCTGTCTGTCTGTCTGTCTGTCTGTCTGTCTGTCTGTCTGTCTGTCATGAATTCCTTGTAACGCGCATAACTATACGAAGTTATTGTCCGATTTCTATGAAATTTTCAGGGATTGTGCGGGTTGGTGTGTAGACGGTCCCCTATGAAAATCATCATCCCCGGACTGATAGAAGCGACTGCGCATGCGCAAACGTGAATTCCTTGTAACGGCCATAACTTCTACAGTTCCCGTCTGATTTCAATGAAATTTTCAGGGATGTCACAGATTAGTATTTAAATGGTCCCCTATGAAAATCATCTCCTTCCGACTGATAGTAGCCACTGCGCATGCGCAAACGTGAATTTCCTTGTAACGGCCATAACTTCCACATTTCCTACCTGATTTCAATGAAATTTTCAGGGATTATGCAGATTGGGTTGTAGATGGTCCCCTATGAAAATCATCAACCCCGGACTGATAGTAGCCGCTGCGCATGCGCAAACGTGAACTTCCTTGTAACGGCCATAACTTCCA
The DNA here is from genome assembly GCA_009739505.2 of Apolygus lucorum. NCBI lineage: Eukaryota > Metazoa > Arthropoda > Insecta > Hemiptera > Miridae > Apolygus > Apolygus lucorum. The sequence goes on from CM019182.2 coordinate 10,600,200, forward strand.
CATTTCCTACCTGATTTCAATGAAATTTTCAGGGATTATGCCGATTGGGTTGTACATGGTCCCCTATAAAAATCATCAACCCCGGACTGATAGTAGCCGCTGCGCATGCGCAAAAGTGAATTCCTTGTAACAGCCATAACTTCCACATTTTCCGTTCGATTACAATGAAAAGTTTCAGGGATGTTACAGATTAGTATTTAGATAGTCCTCTATGAAAATCACCACCCTCGAATTGACAGTAGCCACTGCGCATGCGCAAACGTGAATTCCTCGTAACAGCCATAACTTCCACATTTTCTACCCGATTTTGTTGACATTTTCAGGGATTATGCGGATTAGGTTGTAGATGGTCCCCAATGAAAATCAAGGCCTTAAAATTTACAGAAGCCTCTGCGCATGCGCATACGTAAAATCCTTGTAACAGCCATAACATTTACATTTTTCATCCGAATTTGATGGAATTTTCTAGGATTGACCAGATTAGCGTGTAGATGGTCCCCTGTGAGGGTAGTGAAAGGTACTTTAAGATTGGTGTTTTGAGATTAGCTACTATGCATCGGATCATCTGTATAATCGGGTTATGGATACGAGGAAGCTATGTGCCACACCCACTTGGCAGACGTTTTTTAAATTGATCTAATGCTTATTCAATGGGACGTCCCCTGGAATGCATGCATTACTAAACAATATGTTTTCTAGCTGGATCAAAAGTCAAAAGTGCCAATGGTCCGGGTAAAAAGAAAACAATTGCCACCGCAGATGAGGGCTTTTAAAATTATGAAAATATGAGTTTTTATAATGAGAAACAACTACGTCAAAGCAAAAAAAACGCCTGCCAAATGGGTGTGGCACATAGCTTCCTCGTATCCATAATCCGATTGTATAGATGATCCGATGCATGGTAGTTACTCTCAAAACATCGAAACAAGTTAATCTGTAACATCCCTGAAAATTTCATTGAAATCGGATGGAAAATGTAGAAGTTAAGGCAGTTACAAGGAATTCACGTTTGCGCATGCGCAGTCGCTTCTATCAGTCCGGGGATGATGATTTTCATAGGGGACCGTCTACACCCCAACCTGCACAATCTCTGAAGATTTCATAGAAATCGGACAATAACTTCGTATAGTTATGCGCGTTACAAGGAATTCATGACAGACAGACACACAGACACGGAACCAAAATTGTTCAGGAAGGTCTGAAACGTAAAACGCCAGTGGAAATTTTGATTTTGGAGAACTTTTTTTTTCATCCTTGAAAAGTGAAAACAAAGCTCCGCTACCTTGGTAGACTCGGAAGCAAAAACGCTGCAAATTATTACACAATGGTTTATTATTTTTTCTATATAATCGTCTATAAAGCCACCAACCATCCAACATGAAGAAAAACATCGATGGCATTTCGGTCAGCTTTAATTTGAACGGAGATTAGGCCTCTTTTGCGTTTCACACTCGTGTTTCTGATTTATCGCACGTTTATTATTTTTATGGTTTATTATTTTATTATTTATTATTTTATTATTATTATTTTAATGGTTTATCATTTTTCTATATAATGGTCTATAAAGCCACCAACCATCCGGAGATTAGACCTCTTTTGTGATTCACACTCGTGTTTCTGATTTATCGTACGTTTATTATTTTTATAGTTTATTATTTTATTATTTTAATGGTTTATTATTGCTTCCGAGTCTACCAAGGTAGCGGAAGCTTTGTTTTCACTTTTCAAGGACGAAAAAAAAAAGTTCTCCAAAATCAAAATTTCCGCTCGCGTTTTGCGTTTTAGACCTTTCTGAACAATTTTGGTTCCGTGTCTGTCTGTCTGTCTGTCTGTGTGTCTGTGTGTCTGTCATGAATTCCTTGTAACGCGCATAACTATACGAAGTTATTGTCCGATTTCCATGAAATTTTCAGGGATTGTGCGGGTTGGTGTGTAGACGGTCCCCTATGAAAATCATCATCCCCGGACTGATAGAAGCGACTGCGCATGCGCAAACGTGAATTCCTTGTAACGGCCATAACTTCTACATTTTTCATCCGAGTTCAATGACATTTTCAGGGATGTTACAGATTAGTATTTAAATGGTCCCCTATGAAAATCATCACCTTCGGACTGATAGTAGCCACTGCGCATGCGCAAACGTGAATTTCCGTGTAACGGCCATAACTTCTACATTTTCCATCCGATTTCAATGAAATTTCCAGGGATGTTACAGACTAGTATTTAGATGGTCCCCTATGAAAATCATCATCCCCGGACTGATAGAAGCGACTGCGCATGCGCAAACGTGAATTCCTTGTAACGGCCATAACTTCTACATTTTTCATCCGAGTTCAATGACATTTTCAGGGATGTTACAGATTAGTATTTAAATGGTCCCCTATGAAAATCATCACCTTCGGACTGATAGTAGCCACTGCGCATGCGCAAACGTGAATTTCCGTGTAACGGCCATAACTTCTACATTTTCCATCCGATTTCAATGAAATTTCCAGGGATGTTACAGACTAGTATTTAGATGGTCCCCTATGAAAATCATCATCCCCGGACTGATAGAAGCGACTGCGCTTGCGCAAACATGAATTACTTCTAGCAGCCGTAACTTCAACTGTCCCCCAGGGGTCGCGGGTTCGAATCCCAGCCGAGGCTAAGTATTTTTTTGATCCAATCACATACATCTACTCACTTCATTTTTCATCCGAATTTGATGGAATTTTTCCAGGTTTGTCCAGATTAGCGTGTAGATGGTCCCCTATGAGGGTAGTGGAAGGTACTTAGAGATTGGTATTTTGAGATTAACAACTATGCATCGGATCATCTATATAATCGGGTTATGGATACGAGGAAGCTATGTGCCACACCCACTTGGCAGACTTTTTTTCTATATAATCGTCGATAAAGCCACCAACCATCCAACATGAAGGAAAATACTTGGAAAATGTCACCCCACGCATATTTAAGCAAAAAGCTCTTTTTTGGCCGGTTATTTGCCCATAACTTCTATACGAATGAAGCGATCGGAATAGTTCGACGTTAGGACCAACTAGACCCCAAATGGAGTCTATGTGCGAAAGAACGGGTTTTTTAGACCGATTCTAAAGGCCTTTTATGGCCCGGACAGCGAACGGCGGACGGCGGACGGACATTGCAGATTTGGATTCTACGCACCTTGAAACGTAAAGTGACAAAGTTTGAGGGGGGGTTATAAAAATTTTTTGCGATACGATCACATAGGCTTATTATTAGAAATAATAAACCAAAAATACTAACACTTCCACCACGGTTGAACAACAGCACACTGAAACGTGACGAGTAGTGAGTACAACAACAACAACCTCCTCGATTCTCACACGTTAACGTCACTGTTAACTTGACAGTTTTGCACGCTTTTCTGTTTTGTTCTGGTGCATTCAAACAGGATTTCTGTTCGTTTCGTTCACTTTCTCCTTACGGTCATCTCATCTTAAATCATATTACGGTAAGTGCGAGCGACCAGTTGTAATTTTGATTTCAAAAGGCTAGAGCACAACAGTTGTTCCTAGTGCAGTGAATGAGTGTCACCTGTTATTTGACAAGGTAGACCCCATTCCCAGTAAGTTCGCAAATTAATTTTGAGTTAGAGTTCCTTCTACGTTTTTCAATTCTTCTATGTATACCTGTTGGTAACTTTTGTCGGAAATAAAGACACTACAACTTGCTATAAAGTAGGTAGTGTTTTTAATTGAAAAATAAAAAATAAAAACAACCGTTTCAAATTCAACTAGAGACTTACCTAGAGTCAAAACAAATTTAGTGACAAGATTGTTGAATCAAAATTGTTACCTGATCAGAAAAAATTAATCTTCGCAACGGAAAGCTGATAGGTAATAAAGTTATTGAAATAGTTGATTAAACTATCATTAATTGTAATAATTAGAGCTCGGCAATATGTGTGAAATAAAACCTCAAAATATGCACGTAGATGCCCAATATATGCATTTGTACATATGCGCGAAAAAATCCGAAAATATGCCTTCAAAATATGCGCAAGATAGTTGAACAATTGAATAATAAGTGGGAAACAAAGACTTTTCAGTATTACTTAGTTACTTGTATTTATTCAATTTGTTTGTATGTACATTTTTATACAAAATCATTTGATACAATTTTTACAATAGTTTTACTCAGTTTTTAGACAAAACATTTAATTGTTAAAAATGTTAGCTTGTACTACCAAGTGCTTTTCCAAATTTTCAGTTGTAAAAGATTTTCTCAAATCGTGCAATAATAGTTTCAAACGGGAGAATGACCGCTCCACATCTGCTGAGACAATTGATAGATGTTTGAAAGACGCCACTTCTTGAGGAGTGTATGACCAATGGGGTATTTCAGTGGGTCGGAAATTCGGGTTTTTGACCTCAAATTTGGATTCAGCACCCTTGAAAACCTATATACCCCAACTTTTAGCCCAATGATACCATAACATGTGGTAGAATAATTAATTAAAGAGATCACACGTTTGAAAAAGGCGGGCCGCTATAAATGCACACACACTAGGCAAGGACTACGCCGCACGCCTGTGTGAGTGGTGTTTTGTAGTATCCAAGAGGTCCCCCAAGGGTTTCTGTGCATGGATACTTCTTTCAAAGACAGTTGGCTAGCTACGTCACGATTGGCTAGCTACGTCACATCATTCAAATCTTCAACTTTCCTTAGCTTCTCTGATTTTTTAAAAACAATTTCTCGACGAACAGACCCGATTACCGTTATTCCTGAGCCATACTCTTTTGAAAAAAAAAATAAAAAAAATTGACTGAAATACCCCATTGCTGGTGTTGGGTGAGTCGCCTTCCAACACTTTCGCCAACACAACGACAGTTCTCCAGCCAGGATTTCGTTTGAGTACACACTCTAATTTTTCTCGAACGGTTTCACCTGTTTTTCCGGGCCATGATAACGCCTCCTCATTAGAGGAAATAGCTGACATAACTGGAAAATATGGCTTTTGTCAAGAAATGCCCATTATATGCACTTATACCAAAAACTGCGAATATATGCACGATAAATTTAAATTTGGAGCGACAAAATGGCTTGAATATGGCATATTTGGGCTCCTTACAGCTTGGGCATATCGCAAAAAAAAAATATGCAAATATGCAAAATACCGAGCCCTAGTAATAATGAGCTATTTATTAGTGGAAATTATTGTGAGTAGTTTGTATGTAAGAAGGTAATGCCCCTTTTTTCGTGCAAGGAGGTATGTAACGTAATATTACAATATTGACATCGGAAACAGCTCTTCTACTCAACATGGTGATTGTTTACACAATCTATTCCAAACTTAGTGCTTCTTTTCTGTAAACACTACTTTCAAGTAGGACCTAACTTCATTTTATCGAGGTCTATGACAGGGTGAAGAATTTCAGACACCCCCTCCTCAATACTAGGGTGTGATTATGCTAGAAGTGTTGAGTTCAAACTAAATCCATTAGGGTTGTTCTCTCTATACCAATTTATTGGATTAATTAATTGTAGGTATCTATCTTGGTATCATGGAAAATTAAGTGATGCCTGCTTCGCTCTATTCATATTTTGAATGATTAGCTCATCATATTACTTTAGATAATACTCTTAGTTACTTGGAGAACCAAGTAACCGACCGGGCCTTTACAGCCTGAAGAGCCTACGTATTTAGACCTAAACTTATTAATGTCTAATGCAAATGACTTTGAATGAGTTTCGGTAGATTGAATTTGATTTTATATTTCAGGTAGCAGTCACTATGAGTGGTCGGAGTTATAAGAAGGTGAAGAAGGATGACAAGAACAAGAAGAAATTAAAAACAGCATTGAAGAACGTTGCAACGAAAACTAATTTGCCGAAAGGTCAGAATCTCACTGACACAAATTTCAAGGTAAAGAAAATAGTTATCAAAGATCAGGTGAAACCTCATGATTCTGATGAATTATTGTACCATAAAAAACTCAACGTAGCAGAGCTTGCAACTAGGCTCGGGCATCACAACAGTACCATCAAACACGAAGCTCTCGATGGTCTGAGAGATTTGGTCACAAATCATCCTCAAGAAGTCTTGGGGTCCCACCACATCCAAGTTCTGGAAGCCATAGTCAAATTAGTACTTGATGAAACAGCTTCTGTCAGGAAATCTGCGAGTAAAATTGTAGCACAGATACTTTCCACAGTTGCTTCACACAAACTTGTTCCATTTTTCCCGTCTTTGAACTCATATCTCTTGTGCGGTCTGACTCATATTGATAGAGGCGTGCGAGAAGATTCATTGGTCTTGATGGATGGATGTCTGAAATATGTGCCCGAATTATGTGAAAAATATGCGTACAATTTGCTATCGGTTTGCCTCGATTTGATTTCGGATAAAGGCGTTGGTCCCCGAACTCTGTCTCTCAATCTAGACAGTGCTCAAGCTGTGACCAAGTGGAGGACCAAAGTTTTGGAAAGGATTCTTGCTTTGCTTGAGTGTCTTCTGAGCGAACGTGGACGAAGTACTGAGTACTCCAGTGAACGCATCATGGCGGATAAGACCTTTATTCCTGGTGACATAAACTTTTTTCCTGTTTACACAAGTTGGTTTTCTAGCCAGAAAGAAAACTCGGCAGACATTATTGAAAGTTCTCATTATGGTGATGCAAAATCAACACCCATTGGGTATGCTGAAGCAATTATTCCTTTGCTCATGGGAATGTTTTTGGAGGTTCATCCCTTGGAAAAGTCGACGGTTGAGACTGGGCTGTCAATTACGATAAATGAAGAATGTTGCAAACTTCTCTGCTTGATTGTTGGCATCATGAAGTCTCTCTGGACTCTCATCGACCTAAGTTCTGTACATGAACAATCGTTAAAAAATGTCTGTGAAAAGTTCTCAAAGCCTCTCCTCCAGACGATTGTTCAAAGAAGATTCCCGTATTCTGTATCTAACAAAGTTAGTGGACGAACACAGAAAGAAATGGAAACTCAGACATCCAGCGTTAGCATTAATTTAGAAGTTGCCAGATTGGTTTTGTTGTACTCACCAAAGGAACAGTGGGATTACGTGGTCCCATTTCTAAAAAACTGTTTTAGAACAACTGAACAGTTTTCTCCTAGAGACGCCCTTGTTTTTGTTGAATGCGTCACTAAAATTTGTCGTGAAGACAATTATTGCGAAAATGAGTATTTTTTCGTTCAAGCTGTGGATATATCTTTGGAAGGCAATGCTCAGCTCAGCTCGCATTTCTTCAAATTGTTGGGAACTACAGCGTTGGATACTCGAATGAGCAAATTTCACCAGAACCCAGCCTTCACAAAATGGCTGGCATCCCTTCCTGAGCGAGTCACTAAAAGTAAAATTCATCCTTACCAAATGGACATCATTTCCAAAATCGCCGTGAGAAATTATTCCGCCTTCTCGAAAAACCTCGACGTCAGCATTGAACTCATCCTTGACAATATCCCGAACGTTATTGTTGGTGCCGAAGACAAACTGGGGACTGTTCAGTGGCAAATGGCGACTCTTCTACATTGGGTGCAGGATTGGGACGAGGAGTTGACAGAAAGTTTGCAACATGCTGTTGATAGCTGTTATTGGGGAGATAGTTTGACGAAGTACATCTCTGAAATCATATCGATAAAATCGGAAATGTTCTCTCAATCTAACTTTGAAACAACACTAAGTTCGGATCTCCAACATAAATAACAAGCCATACTTATCAATTTGTATTTAATTTTGTTAAAAATGTTTTAAATAAAAGAGAGAATTTTGGTGTTTGTATTTAAGTAGGTACCACCAAACGTCCTCCATGATTTCATGAAAACCTCATGTTAATTCCTACTTAAATGACCATTATTCATTTATAATATGATTTTTGTAAATATAAATTTTTTCTTAATTGTTTTTGATTCCTAAATCCTGTTTAAAACACAAAAGTGAACAATGAGAGGCAAATCTTCGGCTCTTGCGGGTTAATCTTCTACAAAAATAAAATATATATTTATTAAACCACTCCTCTAGTAAGTTAACCCCATAGTAATGCAATCGAAACCGTGGTTGCTTAGCAATAGGAGCTTCTGGCGAAACTAAAGAAGGATTCCAACCAAACTTAAATTACTCACGAAATTACCTGCCAAGTTAAAATCATCATTTTAGATGTGTTCCGAAGTACTAGCCCAACAATTTAGGGTCCTCCAGGTTCTTTGATAGCTAGGTAGCTTGTGACAAAAATTTTAACTGAACTGTGGTAGATATTTGTGTGTATAATTACGGTTGTGACTTTCAAGATTTCAATTGGAAACTCAATGCCCATGAGTTGATCAGAACCTACGATTTCATCTGTGTAAAGGTATGGACTTGTTTTTTACGGCATTCTTTATTTATGGTGTTGCCTCGTCAACTAATTGGTAGGAAAACTAAGTTAAATGGACATAGCAACCTTAAGGTAGGTACTTAGTTGGAAACAATACGCGGAGTGGCAAACGTTGGTTGTTTAGTGCCAACATCTGGATAGATAAGTGCTATGTTGAAATGTCACATTTAGTACCTAACTGGTGTTTCACCTAGTTGAACTTGTGTTATTATCTTGCACTTATTCGTTTTTCCAGTGACAATGTTTCAATTCGCGCGAGATGTCATTGTGAAATCCGGCTATCAGAGCCCGATTAAGTTCGCAGACTGCCTCAATGAAAATGGAGATAACACACTAGTTCCAGGTAGGACAATAGCTGCTGCTGCTGCTAACGAAGGGGGCGAAGTGAAGTTCGGATCTCCAAAATACTTCCTCTTCTGCAGTATGGGTGGTGCAGTTTGCTGTGGCTTAACTCATTTCATGATAGTTCCCCTAGATCTTGTCAAGTGTCGTCTACAAGTCAATCCAGCCAAGTACAAAAATCTCATTACCGGTTTCAAGGTGACTGTAAAAGAAGATGGAAAACTTGGCATGATGAAAGGATGGGCACCAACAGCCATAGGTTACTCGATGCAAGGAGCTTGCAAATTTGGATTCTACGAGTATTTCAAAGTGTTATACTCCAGTCTCCTGAGTGAAGAAAAAGCTTTTTATTGGAGAACTGGCGTTTTCCTGATAGCTTCAGCCAGTGCCGAATTTATTGCTGATGTTTTCCTCGTGCCATGGGAGTCTATCAAAGTCAAAATACAGACTACTCCTGGTTATGCCAACACTCTCAGGGAATGTGCTCCCAAAATGTACGCTGAAGAGGGAATGAACGCATTCTTCAAATCGCTAGTGCCCCTATGGTGTAGGCAAATTCCCTACACTATGATGAAATTCGCCAGTTTTGAGCGAACTGTGGAAGCCATCTATAAGAACGTGATGCCCAAACCTCGCGAGAAGTGTTCGACTGGGGAGCAGCTTCTCGTCACGTTTGTCGCAGGGTATATTGCCGGCGTATTTTGTGCTGTTGTTTCTCACCCTGCTGATACCCTAGTCTCAAAACTGAACCAGGCAAAAGGGAAATCGGCCGTAGAAGTGGCGAAGGATATGGGTTTGGCTGGTATGTGGAAAGGTTTGGGTCCTCGAATAATTATGATTGGCACTCTCACCGCTTTGCAATGGTTCATTTATGACTTCGTCAAGGTGACACTGAAGATTCCCAGACCACCTCCTCCTAAAGATCCTAAGAAGAAAGATTAATTAAATATTGACTCTTCAAAATGATTACAGATAATTTACTGAATGATTAATTTGAATTGTAATTCTATTTAAAAGAAATATAATGACTTTGTGTCATTGCTATTTATGGTTTGTTTTTAATAGGTTCCCATACCTTATTTTGTATTTTAAAATTCCATTATTCAGAGAATCTAGTAATTGAGAAATGTTTCATTCCCTTCCAGAAGGACGTCCCCTAGAATGCATACATTACTAAACAATTTTCCTAAATTCATTATTATATTATATTATGTCCAAGGATTATCTTTTAACATGTTTAATGTTTTAGGGCTGGGGGTCATTCTGTGAATTCCGACACGCAAATCTGCAACGCTTTTTTTTCTTAGTTACCACGGACCGATTTCTTAGTTACCACGTTATATCGGCTCCATTTGGGGTCTAGTTGTACCAAGATGGTCACTGATCAGCTGATTTAATTTCTGTTTAGACCTTACGAGAAAAATGTACTCACAAGTGGTACATTTGCTCAAATTTGAATTCCAAGCTATATTATAATCCCTGTTACTTCTTTTTTAACATGTTTAATGTTTTAGGGCTGGGTTTTTGAAAAGGTCTGCCAATAGAATAACTGTTGAACAGTATCAAATACTATGTGGTTACCAAAAACGCTGCAAATTACTACACAATGGTTTATTATTTTTCTATATAGGTAGATCACTAGTCAACAAAATCACCAACCATCCAATATGAAAAAAATATAAAAAAATTAAACGAATAAATCAAACTGTTCAATTTCTCCCTTGCGAGGGAAAAACATTAAATCATGTTTAATGTTTTTCCCTCGCAAGGGAGAAATTAGATTGCCGATCACTCAGCTGATCAGTGACCACTAACATAACGTGGTAACTAAGAAAAAAAAGCGTTGCAGATTTGCGTGTCGGAATTCACAGAATGACCCCCAGCCCTAAAACATTAAACATGTTAAAAACAAATTAAAAAAAAATCCAAATCACCAACCATCGATCGCAATTCGGTCAGCTCTAATTTGAACGGAGATTAGGCCTCTTTTGCGATTCACACTCGTGTTTTGATTTATATATATATATTTCAATTTAAACCCTTAAATTTTCATAGGGAGCGAACGGTTTGTCCTACAGAGCTCCGCGTGGTCTCAAAAAATTCTAAAAATTCTATAGAATCCTAAATTGAAGGAAAAACGATACCTTTATAACGAAATTTTTTGAGTTAGGGCATTTTCAAAATTTCAAAATTGATTTTGGAACCCTTGGAAGTGACCTACATCAACCAAAAGCTTCGGGGCACAACTAGACCCCAAAAAAACACAACAAAAACCATCAAATTTGATGGTTTTTGTTTTTGGCCTACATACCAAATTTCATCAAAATCGGTCAATGCTAAGTGGCAAAAGTACGGCGGACGGACGGCCAAATTTTTATTCGATTTTTGGATTCTGCGTACCTTGAAACGTAAACCATCAAATTTTGAGGGGGTGTTAAAATTTTTTTTTCTTGGTCGATTCCAAAGGTTTATTATTGAAAATAATAAACCAAAATGGTTATATTTTTCACTAGTCAAAACAAGGATAAAAGTAGGTTATTTAGCCTAGGCGGTATCAGTAAAGTAGGGATGTCCGATACTTTAAAAGTATCGATATAATATCGTATCGATACATCTAGAAAGTATCAAAAAGTATCGATACGATACTTTCAAAAAGTATCGATATTTTGAAGTATCGATACTTTTTGATACTTTCACAAAAATGGGTGAAATTGTCGATTATGTTTCTCTCCATTAGTGTGACATCTCTCCATCACGAGGATAATAATTAATATGGAGTGAACAAAACAATTGTTACAACAACAACAATGAACAACAAACTTGTTAGTGTTAACATTTTGGTGGTCCTTCCTCAATTATGGAGGACAGCAGGTTATCATAGGGTCTGTTCGGAGAGGAAATCTGGAACCAGTTCGGAACAAAACTGGAGCTGAAAAGGGGAGGGGATAGAGGCGAATGGATTCCTCCTAACCGTTCAGTAGGTCGATTCTCTAACTCGTTATGGGATAATAGCGACAACGAAGTGTCGTTATGATAACAATAACGATTAATAGCGACGATCGCGATTCTGCAGACGCGAAATAGCGATAACTGTCGCTCAGTTGTCGCTATTTCGGCCGAAAAGTGTCGTTACCATCTCGGCGGCTCGAAACCCCCCGGTATGAATTACGACAACCGTCTTTATGAAAAAGTAGCTTAAAACGCTCTTTAATTCCTAACCTATTCCAAGTCATATTTTAGTTTCCGAGTTGCTGTGTGCATTTCCGTATTGTGGGTTATTAGTTTTGTTAATCAAATCATTTTGAGAATAAAATTTATACATTCGTACATAATTTCTGGTGAATATTTAAAAAATAATATCTGACCCTCATAATGAGCAGTTTATTCGCCGTTTTAATTTGTGTCTTACTTGCATTTTTTCTACAATTGTATTAAACAAAAATCGTAGTATTTATATTATTTCAAGCTGTTAATTCGTATAGAAATTCATGTACTCTGTTGATCATAGTAAAGGGAGTATTTTCAATGGAATTGATTTTTTGACAAACTATCAACAGCATTTTTTATATCAACATTGAATGATGATAAAAATAATTATACTGTCATTTTCGGAAATTGGTAGGTAAGTACATAAAATTAAAATAGTTAGCTTATAAAATAGGTAGATTCTATTTGAATTTTTAAATATTTTATTAAATGTGTGCCTGCATAAAAACTTCCTAAAATGAAGAAAACCCCTACAATTGATAATTTTTTGCTAAAATAATTGTGATGATAATGCTCTTTTTTATACCTACCAACTTACCTGCTATTACCTGAGAAAATATTTACCAAGAATTTACGATTGTTAATATCCGTAATCGACGTCGACTGTAGGAGAGAATATGACGTGGTAGATGAAAATTGTAACATAAAATTGAATCAAAGAAATATGAATGTGAAGGTAGATAAATAACGTCTTGAATCTTACGTTTTATTGAATACAATAATATTATGTTCATTCAGTCTTATAACATACATGAAAATTTACATGAGTAAAACAGCGATTCATACATTTTGAAGTGATATTAGGTTTTTTTTACCCTTGAGAGTGAAATACATCTATTTTGTTCTGAAAAGACATCGAGAACTCCGAAATTTTCGTTAGTAGGGGTTAGGTACGTGTTTCCCGGAATCTGTAACAATAATGTATACCGCACACAATTATGCAGTTAGCTATGGACTTCTCACTCAAAGTAGTTGAAGGTACCAATAACTATGGATGTGTGAGTATGTTTAAACGATAAATAACAAGACGATTCTTACCTTGTAGTAAGATGGACAGGCAGTTGATTATTCGAAGCATCGTGGACGGACGAAATTCACACCAATGTGACTGATGAATTCGATTTATGAAAAGTAATTCTTTCCATTTATCATTATTCCATGATAAAAAAGTACGAATCACGAGAAAAACTCCGTTTTTACGCGTCATTCCTTTGTATATTCACCACGGCAAAAAATATGAATCCGACATTTTGCAAACTGCAGTGATCTTCTACCCGTGATAACAATTGGAAACAATTATCAATACGTCTTCCCATTGGCTAAAAATCATGCGTTGCTACCTTTCGCTCGCTCTAGACCGAAATATTGTCGGATCACATAGCGACGTCGTTATTTTGAAATGCAACGACCAAACTTCGCTATGCCCGATTAGAGAATTCCAATGTCGTTATCGACCTGTCGTTGCACGGGAGGGATACCGAATCCGACGCGATAACGTCAACCAAATAGCGAGTTACAGAATCGACCTGCAGGACTGCCTCTCCGCACAGACCAATAGGGTCTCTTCTGAGAGGCAGTCCTGAACGGTTAGGAGGAGTCCATTCGCCTCTATCCCCTCTCCTTTTCAGCTCTGGTTTGGTTCCAAACTGGTTCTGGACTGCCTCTCCAAACACCAAACAAACCCATGGAGAGCTGGAGGTGGTGGTACACCAACTTTGTTTAATTTGTTGAAGTTTATTAGTCTCCCAACAATCTACGCAGAGGTAGAGGTACTGTCAAGTAGGTACCTTCATGTTGTAGGCGTTGGAACAGATAAAATGTGATATAAAAAAGTATCGTCTCCGATACTGGAATAAAAGTATCGATACTACGATATATATCAGGGAAAAAAAGTATCGATATGTATCGATACTTTTTTCAAGAAATATCGATACTTTTAAGTATCGATACTTTTGGGACATCCCTACAGTAAAGGAAGTGGCAACTCCCACTAGGTGCGCTGGTTGTCAAAGTAAGTAGTTGCCTGTGCATCCAATAGAGTGCCGCAGGGTCGCTATGATTTGGTTGCTAAGGACGCAAAATAATGTTCGAAGTTTTTCATCGTGATTTTAATTGAACATTTTCATCTCGATTTTAATTGTAAATTTTCATCTCGATTTTGATTGTAAATTTTTACCTCTATTTTAATTGTAAATTTTCATCTCGATTTTAATAGGGTGTGCGCCTGGGTAGGAAAAACTGTTTATATTGTTATTTTTAATCTAAGGTAGACCTCATTCTGAGAATTTTGGTTCCAACCGCGACCTTCCAGTATGTGTGAATCTTTTCCTATGAATTTTTAAAATTTCGACCGTTTATGATGTCACAGTGGGCTGGGGGGGGGGGGTCCCGCCCAGGCGAGAGGGGCGCGTGACGTCATAAACGGTCGAAACTTTGAAAAATCATAGAAACAGATCTACTCACGCTGGAAGGTCGCGGTTGGTGCCAAAATTCTCAGGATGTTGTCTACTTTCGATTAAAAATCTAAAAAAAAAAAAAAATCAAGGCGTACCCCCCATTGTAGTTGATGCGATCACACAAAGGTAATTTTAATCAGAGCACTCTATTGGACGTACAAGAAACTACTATTACCACCAGCGCGCCTAGTGTGAGTTGCCACTTCCTTTACGGATACTGCCTAGTGTTATTTACAACTTATTAAACTATTGTGGTACCAAAATCTCTCTAGGTAGACGAAGCCTAGCAGGAGTTGCCACTTCCTTTACAGATACCGCCTAGTGTTATTTACCACTTATTGAACTATTGTGGTACCAAAATCTCTCTAGGTAGACGAAGCCTAGCGGGAGTTGCCACTTCCTTTACGGACACTGCCTAGTGTTATTTACCACTTATTAAACTATTGTGGTACCAAAATCTCTAGGTATATGAAGCCCAACCATTTACAATATCCAACTATAACAAGTACATAATATGTACTTCTTATTATTCTATATTATAGAATCGGTTACCTGTGTAGAACTTCAGCTGGTGTAGAACTTAATTAATTCCAGGTATGTAATAGGTACTTACTCTTACCACTGGCAAATTCCTCTGACACGACCTTCACACTCATGTTGATAGTTTTCAGAATTGATGAATATCACACTACCTATCAAGAAGTTCTTTCAGATTATGTTGATGGTATTTGGATGTTTCAAATAACCCTAGCTCACTGATCTCCAAAATGCGAAAAAAAAACATTTTAAATTTCAGAGCCTCCAAATTTTCTCGAACTGCTGTGCGAGATCTACTTTCCAACGTTCGTTTATGAAGAAGCATAAAATTAAATCTACCTATTCGTTGTGAATTCAAACCTTCCATCGAGTATGATACTCACTTTAACTATGCAGATCCAGTTTACGACTTTCGGTAATGAGAAAGAAAAAGTGAGATCTACCTATTTCATTTGAATTTGAACCGTTCATCGAGCATGATACCCACTTGATGCAGGCCCAGTTTACGAGGTGCAATTCAAACTCCATAAAATTATAACCCACGTGTCGACTCCAACACCTGTTAATATTTGTTGCCACCTAAAATAATTCGGTAAGTAGAGTGCTCTAGTTTGTTTTGTGGAAAATCATTTTCGTTTTACAGTAGTTTCTAATGGATGTAGCAAGAAAAGTCACTTCCAAGTTTTAGTGAAGATATGAGAAGAGGGGTTCCCCCATGTGTAAGTACCCGCTCGTTTGTTAATTTCCGTATTTTATTTGGAGTTTGAAATGTTTGTATAATGACATTATAAGTACTGCATGATTGTACTGTTATGACATAATTATGTACCTATGTCCTTCATCTGCTGAAGAATTTGTTGGTGTTGTAGGATGAAATTTTCGGAAATCCCGACATAAAAATAATTTCAAGAGGATTGGACCTACTTGACTTGAGGTTTGTTTTAGAACCTATGCTGTAAGTTACGTGATGTAGTGACACCTATCTCCCTATTGGTATCCATTCAGGTACCTAATGGAAGTAATCACCTATTATTTTATCAGAACAATATGTCACTATAATTATGGATGAATTAGGAAGGGAGATTCTCCACATCATGAATTGAAATGAAGAGACGAGCATTGCTCTTATGCTTGGCACAATTCACACAGAACGGACGTAATGCAGACCGTACCGCGTCTCTTCATCACCTCTCCAGTAAACCACAGAGGCCAATGGAGTGGAAGTGGAGCGGGCGACCGCCTTTTCGTCCTTGCCATGTCACTTCACTTTCACAGTTCAACACCAGACGCTGTTATCAGCAAGATGCTGAAAGGTGAGAGGAAGCTGGAGTCTTGTGACAGTGTACGCAGAGAGTATCCTGACAAGGAATACATTGTTAGTACGGGAGAGAGAGAGAGAAGGGAACACCTGGTCCGTTCCACCATCCAGAACTGATGAAGTGCCCCAGGACACAGCCTGAAGTAATGTATTAAACAGTTCCAGGCTGAGCTTCTTACGTGGGAGAAAAGGAGGTGTTTTTTAGTTGGATTGAATCTCATAACCTTGAAGTCACAGACCCTTCAAGGTATCTTACGAGATCCAACTCCACCTGTAGATCAAAGATTTTCTCACCTGCCTGCCAAAAAAAAAGTCACTTC
The DNA here is from genome assembly GCA_009739505.2 of Apolygus lucorum. Taxonomy (NCBI): domain Eukaryota; kingdom Metazoa; phylum Arthropoda; class Insecta; order Hemiptera; family Miridae; genus Apolygus; species Apolygus lucorum. The sequence continues at coordinate 10,616,797 of CM019182.2, forward strand.
AGTGGCTCTCATAGTGTGTACAAGAGTACAAGAAGGACAAGCCAGTAGTGTGCCACTCGTCTCTTGCCTTGTCGTCTCGCCTCTTGTGATCATTGTCAATTTACATTGAAATGAAATTACTGATACCTCTTCTCGCCACTTTCATTCCCCTTCTGTGTGCATTGCTTAAGTCACGTCACCTCCATGTCTGTGCCTGGTCTGCGACAATCTCCACCAGACGTCCATTCAGTGTGAATTGGGCCTTACTTATCTCTGTTCATTTTTGAAAGATTATTCTGTTTGCTTGAATTGAAAATCGTCAAAGATTAGAAGTGAGGTGGTATTGAGAGACCTTTCGGTCCAACCACTTGGAAGGAAGAGATAAGTTCCACAAAATATGTGGAAAAAGAGAGGTATCAGCTCTGTGCTCGGTCCATGGATATAAGGAGAAGAATAACGGATAAATTTTATAACATCCTATTCCTATTATAAGCATAATATCTTGTTCTGTGCTTTTGAAAAACTAAAGTACCACCTATGTCAGACCTTCTCCAGTTGTTACCAACCTAACTCCTATTCTATTTTACAGGCTTGAAAATCTAGCTCCTAATTTAAACGAAAAAGAAAAGCGCTGGTGTGGTCATATCCTTCCTGAGAGAGACGAAAGTTGCACAAGTGGACACACCAGTACCACCTACGCTTCTTCCTCGAACTCTTCAATACTGTTGAATCCTAATCAAATTGCCAAACTCTTCAATCCTGACAAAAAAGGTAGCAACTTACCAAATGAAGAATTTTTGTTATTTCAAGTATAAAAATATCATATTTTAATTGTACAGCATCACTTCCGATTGGTTAGCTAAAAATTAGAAATTAATTCTCAACGTTAGGTAGGGAAAGTGGTAATGTTATAATGTATTTCAGGTAGACGTTCAAACAAGTTGAAGTCTAGTAAAAAATCCAATGATGTGAGTATGCTATGATATAAGTACTTATTTAAACACTACATGGTTGGCTGACGGTATATTTCAAAGTATGCCTTGTTATTTTTTTAAATGAAGCAACGCATTTCACAAAAGTTGAGTATGATAAATACCTACTAGAAATCAGCTATGCCAACATGAGTCCAAGATTAAATACAATCGACGCAATAATGAATTATCGAGTTGAGTTTTGCATCGACAAAGATGCATCTCTACTGCCAGTAATCACCCCAAGAGATCAGGTATTACAATTTAAACATTACATACAGATGTTGTATTCCCCCTTAGATCATTCCCAGGATGTTTCCATAATTATTATTGTGATAGCAATAATCGCAGTTGAGATCAAGTATTTATGGGAATGCTAATCCAACTATTGGTCTTAATAAGTCACTCAAATTGCACTAAAAACCGTCTGGGCGTGTATTTTCTTCCGGTAGATATTTTGAGGAGAGTCTAGCCCCCAGAAAGTATTGTCGGGTTTCAGCGCTACCTACCGCCACTTCAGCGAACTACCATCCTTTTCAGCTCGATGTGAGCGTGGTCAAGCTGCATTTCTGAAAAGTAGGCTTACCTCGATTTTACCACTCTCTAATTTCTAAGTTTGGCGGCTTTACTACGATACCTTTTTAAATTGCGAGGAAAAGGAACTTGTTATTGCATTTTTGTGTTTCGGAGTGACGAATCAAGCAGAATGCATTATTATAGTGGATGTACATCGCTACATTGTAATCTTAAGATAACTGCAAGTTAGAGGAGCGACGGTAATGCGGTTGCGAGCGTGATCACCTGATAAGATATCAGAAATGGTAGTTCGTTGAAGTTGCGGTAGGTAGCGCTGAAACCCGACAACACTTTCTGGGGCTAGACCTTGTCTCCATTACTCTGTGGGCTAGACTCCCTAGATATTTTGTGCCAAGTCTGACCAACCATTGGACATCTAATGTAAAATATCCAGCTTTCGTTTGTTTCAAGCTTCGAAGTTAAGAAAATCGAAGAATTGTTTTTAAAGAATCAATGCTCGAAAAATCAGTTAGGTTTCATAAAAATCGATTTTTTATAAAATTGAAACCTAAGTCCATTTTTCAAAAATCGATTTTTAAAATTGATTATTCAAAACTCGATTTTAAAAATAGATTAATTGAATTATGTACGAGTTTCTTTATCCGAAATTTGAACACGCTTAGTAGGCTTAAAATCGTGGGTCTCCTATCTACCTATATTTTTTGTCTATAACTTTTTTAACATTCCGTAATAATCATCAAGTGGTGAAAATGGGAAATCTTATACTGACACAACTAATCACATCAAGTAACATAGGCGTAAGTATCAAAAAAAGGGATTATGTCCACATATTTAACATATAATTTCAAGCCAAAGTGTCTCAACTTGGATATTTTTTGATCAAACTTTTCTGATTTTTCGATCTAATATTTTCAAAATTTTATTCCAATTACTAACATTACATGGTTAGCTGCTGGTTCATTTCCTATGTACTCCTTGGTGTTTTGTCAGGAAGGCCTCTGACCTCAACAATATGAAAAGTCTGAAGACGTCTTCTAAACAGGTGATTTGACAGATTGAAGCTTATCTTGTAGGATATTCCCAACTACTCGTAGGTACGTTTTGGCAACACCTTACCATGTTAGTCAAAACCTACATTTTGATAAGTAGGTAGATAAGTAATAAGGAACGAATTATTATAATTATTTGGATTCAGCTTTCATGGACGCTACTGGTTACATGTACAAGGGTACTGTTGTGTTTGCGTGTCGGCGAGTGAAGGAGCTGACCTTCTCGCTGCGGCGTTTGATTCTTCTTTAACCCCTACTCAACGAAGAGAGAAAGTTCCCTATCCTAACATGCAGTGCTGTCGCATCGGCGGTTCATAACCACACCGAGGTGCTAAGCACTGAGGAAGGTGGCTAGCCCGTCAGCCCGGGCGTTTCAGAGAAACCTACCGAGAAGATGACGGGATATTTACCTAATGAGCCTAGTACTTCGAGGAGATCCTTATTCGAGGAGAAGGTTTGAGAGCGAAATGACGAAGGCGATAGACTTGACTAGATTGGCATGAGGGAGCATCCCTGAGTGAGCTTATATACTCATTTCGTTAGCTCGGGAGAGAGAGAGGTGGAAAGGTGACGTCATGTCGGCGTATCCCCCGTACCTCGTCTCTCCCTAGTGGGTGATGACTCACTCAGGGATCCTCCCGGTAGCTTGTTTATTTAAGAACTAATTATTGATGATATGTGGGTCATTCCATAGGTCCCCCTAGTTCTTAACATACAGAAGGTTATTGCAGTTTGAAATGTTTACAAAGTTGCAATTAGAATTTTCAGAATGTAGAAAATTGTATATAGTTTGAAATTTCATCTGAAGTGAATATTGATGGATATCTTCAGGGTTTCTTGCATTGAGAATGTCGATCTGTATTCTGTGTAGATGTTGATTGCATGGATTGCACCGTTGGTGATTGTGAAGTCGAAGCGTAGCGTCATCACGCTGCCAGACGGCGGAATCCTTCAGCTTGCATAACGAGAGGCGCAGTGACGCCTCGTGACGAGTCCGAAATGCATTCTCCTTCTGGAGAATGTTAATGAGATGCATAAAAATTTCCCGGACCGAACTTTTGAGGAATTGGGTATGGCTTCCGCACGACGGTGGATGTTCGGCCCAGGTCTTGGGAAGGAAATAGGGGAAGAGGAGAAAAAGGAGTGAACGGCGTCGTCAATCATAGTCAATCATAGTCAATCATAGAGCTTGTATAGTGATTTCCCCTATTTCCTCCGATTGTTGTTGGGTAGCTCGTCGCGGCATATTAGAGAGTTTTCGCCACGTCTTTTGTGACGACCATCCGCGTGTAATATCCATGCAACCGTCTGAAAATGGTGACTGCGCATGCGTCGTCTTGGACGCCGCCAAATGCCGGCGTCGAGAACGACGGCTTTCTTGACGACTGTGCCCTTGATAACCTCACACTTTTATAACCAGTTTCAATTTAGATCGGATGAAGCAGTATTTTGTGTTGTGTTCGACGGTCGACTCCCGTGTTTTGGTTCTCGATTTCAGCTTTTATTTGTAGAACAGTTTTCTTGTTCCCGGGAATTATCAAGTTTTTCATCTCTCGAAACAAACTACTCGTCACCAGAATTCTGTTATCTTCGCATCAAGATCAAGTGAATCCAACGTATACCATTGTTGACTCTGTGCGAATTTTACATTGTTTGAATGCCAATGAAATTTCTGAATAAATGTACCCTTGTTTTTCATTGAATGTTGCATATTATTTATTCATCTACCAACACACCTAACTACAGATCTACAATAAACAGGCGACGAGAGTCAGTTCACGTAAGTAGGTACCATGTAAGATTTCAATTGATACTTAGTTCCGTTTGTTGTGATCATCGTACTTGTAAGTTGCATGTCAAATTGGTAAAAATGCTCTTACAACAGTTATCATGTTCAATACCTTTGAAAAAATACCTTCTTTTCACACAATCGTAGGTATTTGGTTAATTATGGATGTCTGCATTTAGGTGTTACGTCCATAAGTTCGTACATCTATCCTAGTATGATAGATCTATACTTCCGTTTTTGTATTAGTCTGCACTTCCTGGTAGGTAGAAACGAAGTACCTACCTACTCTAAATTATCTGTAGATATGTTACGGACGTGTTGTTAGACAAATAAGGAACCAGTAGAAAGGTAGCTACTGCAAAATCGGTAAGGTATTATAGACCCAAAAAAAATGCAGTGAGATCTGGAAAAGCTAGTGTTGTTCACTACTTTCTAAAGGTGAAAACGATCAAAATCATCAGTAGGTAGGTTTTTATATCGCAATGTAGGGTCAGAAAGGGATGTAAATAGGTACCTATCCAAGTACCTAGTAATAAATTTATTGCTTTTTCAATACGGCAAATATTCTAATTTTCGATCTGAAAAACTCATTTCGAGACCCCCGTAGTCTGAATCAGCTGTTCGTCATCGGCCATTTTCAAGTGACTTCACAGATCGGTAGCTGTTTAGCGTCACTTCCAGAGTCCGCACCTTATTTTGTGACGACTCAAAATCCACCAAAAAAAGTTAGCATCTGCGTCTGCTGGCCCCATCTGTCTCAAGTCGTCACGATCTCAAGTCGTCACGTCTGACGTGGCGAAAACTCTCTATTTTCTTCGCGACGGCTCCCTTTGTTTTTGAATTTTCTCGGTGGAAGATATAGCTCGTTTCCTTTGCGAGAATTGCAGTTGGTTTGGTTTTGTAGGTGATGGAGCTGCGCTTCGTTGAGGTTGTTTCGCGACTGCTGCGTATGTTCTTCGTTCATTGTCTTTTTTGTAGAAGTCGGGGGGCGTACTGGCCTCGTGGGCTTCCTTATGAACGGTGACAGCGGCTTTTCTTTCTCCGCCGTGTTGTAAGGCGTAGTCATCCTTCGCAGAGTTTATCGTTGAACCGATTTGTAGTTGGTTGTGTCCGAGCGGATGTGTCTCTGTCGGAGTCTCAGTGTCGAGTGGTACCGAGTGGTGTGTGTTTGTAGGTACCTCGGATTCTGAAGGGGTGGGGGTGAAACCGTAAGCCGGTCGGCATCTGCTCAAAGAAACGGTCATTTTTGACCCACTTACGAGGATGGTTGCCGTTTTCTCGTCGGTCTTGATGACGTCGTAGGGCCCTGAATATAAGGGTTTTAAACCTTTCTTGAGGGTTTCTTCTCGCAGGTACATTTTCGGGGCTGTGTGGAAAGCGTCCGGAAATGGTCGGTTAATTTTCGTAGTGGAATCGGACTCTTTTTCGGGTGATAACTCTGTGGGTAGTGGTGTAAATAAATCGGCTGGTAGTCGAAGTGGAGCTCGAAAGGCGCGCTCCACCGCACTATAGCCATCGGAATAACGCACTGTTGTTCGTAGACCCAAAAGAATAGTTGGTAGATCCTTAGACCAAGATGGTGAAGATGCTGCTGTACGTAATGCATTTTTCAGGTCGCGATGCCATCGTTCTATCTTACCGTTTGATTCGGGGTGGTAAGCAGTTGTTCTGTTGCGCTGTATTCCGAATTTTCGTAGGAATTCCGAAAATTCCGCGCTTTCGAATTGTCTCCCATGGTCTATTGTAATGAGGGGAGGGCATCCATATCTGGCGATCCAAGTGTTGATAATGTTGTCTATTATTGCCTTGGATGTTATCGTTCGCATTGGTACACATTCTGGCCAGCTTGTGTTCCTGTCGATCATGGTCAGTAGGTATTTATAACCCTCAGAGGGTTCCACTGGTCCCACCAAATCTAAGTGCACGTGTTCGAACTGTGTTCAAATTTTGTGTGTTTTTGTGTTCAAATTGCTGTGGTGTCGCAGGCTTGAACCCAGTTACGCAAGTCGGTGTTCATTTTCGGCCAAAACACTCTTGCACGGACTATATCTCTCGTAGCCCTTATTCCCGGGTGACTTAGGGAATGGTAATGTTGAAATATAGATTTCCGCAGTTTGATTGGGATGTAGGGGCGTGGTTGAGTTCCCGATACATCGCACCATAGTTTGGTAGAGGATGATGGAATTGTTGTTTCTTCTAATCTTTCATTTTCGATTAGTTTCCGTAATTCGAAGGAATTATCTCGCCGTCGTTCGAGCGAAATTGTCTGTCCCGTGGGGAACGATGTGAGTTCATCGAGTTCTGGAGGAGATGGTCGAGATAGAGCGTCGGCTACTATATTCGATGTTCCTGGCGTGTAGCAGATGTCTGTAGAGAATTGGCTGATGAACTCCATTTGGCGTAGGCGTCTTGGCGAGGCTGTTTTTCTGTCTTGGTGCAAGGAAGTCGTAAGGGGTTTGTGGTCAGTAATGACACAAAATTCGCGGCCTTCTATGAAGTCACGGAAATGTTTGATGCCTTCGAAGATAGCTAATAGTTCTCTATCGAAGGTGGAGTACTTCATCTGAGCTGAGGTCAAGGTTTTCGAAAAAAATCCAAGTGGAGTGATTTTTCCGTTGACCTCTTGTTGAAGTACTGTCCCTATTCCTACTTCCGATGCGTCCGTTGTGAGTGATAGCCTGCCCTTAGGTGAAGGGTGAGCCAAGAGTGCCGCTGTTTGTAAGTCCGCTTTGCATTGTTTGAATGCTTATCGGCGTTTTTCCGTCCATTCTATCAGTCTTTCGTCCTTTTTCTTCGAAGGTTGTGGTATCGCTTCGATTAAAGGTTGTTGGTGAATGGCGGCGTGTGGAATGTGACGACGGTAAAAATTCAGCATTCCTAAAAAACGGCGTAAATCCGTTACTGATGTAGGTAGCGGAAATGTAGTTAAATTATCCACTTTTTTGGGAAGTGGTTTAATGCCGTCTTTGTTGACGAGATGGCCGAGACATACGACCTCAGTTTTTGCCATAACGCATTTTTCTTTGTTGACTGTAAGACCTTCCGCTGCGAAGATGTCCAGAACCTTTTGAACGTGACGTTTGTGTTCGTTGATTGATGTGGAGGCTATTAGAATATCGTCGAGAAAGCAGAAAACGAAGTTGAGACCTCTGAGTATTTGGTCCATGTACCTCTGCCATGATTGAGCGGCGTTTCTGAGCCCGAAGTTCATTCTTCGGTATTCATATAGGCCAAACGGTGTTATTATGGCTGTTTTAGGTATGTCTGCTGGGTTGACGTCTATATGGTGAAATGCTCGCGATATATCTAATGTCGTAAACACAGAATATCCGTGAAGGTGTGATGAAAAATCTCGTAGGTGAGGAATAGCGTATCGGTCACCGACAGTGCGTTCGTTCAATCTTCTATAATCCCCACAGAAGCGCCATGTCCCGTTAGGTTTCGGAACGGCGTGCAAGGGGCTCGCCCACGGAGATTTCGATGACTGTATGATTCCGTCTTTAAGGAGTTGATCGAAGCTCTCCTTGGTTTGACGGAGCTGTTCTGGATGAAGACGGCGGCTTTTCGCTGTGACGGGAGGTCCTTTAGTCTCGATGTAATGTTTCACCGATGAGAGAAGTGAGGACGGTCGCTGTGCTGGTTTGTATTTCGCCAGCATGTTTGAAAAGGCCGGAGGGGTAGCTTCTGTTGAGACTCCCGTGTTGACCGTGTTCACGTATCCCTGAATTGGGCGTCGTGAATGTGGGTTGTACAATTGTCTATTTTTGAGATCGACGTGTAGGCCGAAATAACTCAAAAAGTCCGCGCCGATGATTGGTCGTTTTACGTCGGCGACTATAAAAACCCGTTCGTATGCCTCGTTCTCGAGAATTACTTTCGTACGGTATTGTCCGTACATTGAGATGGCGGTACCATTTGCTGCGAAGAGAAGTTGGTCGTGAGTTCTTCTTTTCCAGTTGAGAAGGTAGTTAGGAATGATTGAAATGCTTGCTCCTGTGTCTATGAGGAAGGGGATGTTGTTCTTCCGGCATTTGACGAAAAGTCTGTTGGAAATGTCGGTGTAAGAGGTGCCCGCCTTGTTAACAGGCGGGCCTCCTAGTTTTCCTGCCAGGACACAGTTTTGAAGGAGCATGGCTTTGAACATTTCAACGCCTTCTTTTTAAAGGTGAAATGGTACCAGCAGAGTCCTCCTTTCCGCGCTGGTGATGGTGATCGGCTACGCTGACATTGTCTTGTCGGCTTTTTAACACGAGAGGGCGGCTTACGATCGACCGTTTCGGTGTGAGGTGTAGGGTCGATTTGATGTGCGGACGTTGTGCTCCGTATCTCGTGAGCCGCGTCGGCGATAGGTGCGAGGAACTCCGCATGTTTTGTCATCCACAGAGCGATGGTGGTTTGCACTTCTACCGGAAGGGCCTTTATCCAGAAGGCTTTAGTAAGGTCTTGCGGCATAAGGTCCCCCAGTTGGTGCTTCATCTTCCGAAGGAGTTGGGAAGGTTTTTGGTCCCCCAGGTGTTGTTGTTGGGTGAGGGCCGTGATCCGTTGATGACGAGAGGGCTCGAAGATTTCGATGAGCCTAGCCTTTAGTTCGTCGTAAGGCGTGACGAGTTGAGCCGCTGTGAGGTCTGCCGTTTGTACTGCTACATCGTAGGGAAGCAGAGGGAGTGTCCGGGTGAATCTGGCCTTTTGAGTGTTGATGTGCGCGCCGGTGTAAGCTGCATCGAGTTGAAGGAACCAGAGGCGTGGATCGTCCCTGTAGAACGGTGGTAGTGTCAAGGGGATTGACACTTTGGCGGCTTCTGCGAAGTCAGGCTGTGGCGGTGACTCGGGAACTCCGTCGTTGTCCATCTCTTGTGTTGAATAGGTAGTTAAAAACGTGCGGGGTCACCACTGTTATGTTTGCGTGTCGGCGAGTGAAGGAGCTGACCTTCTCACTGCGGCGTTTGACTTTCCTTTAACCCCTACTCAACGAAGAGAGAAAGTTCCCTATCCTAACATGCAGTGCTGTCGCATCGGCGGTTCATAACCACACCGAGGTGCTAAGCACTGAGGAAGGCGGCTAGCCTGTCAGCCCCGGCGTTTCAGAGAAACCTACCGAGAAGATGACGGGATATTTACCTATTGAGCCTAGTACTTCGAGGAGATCCTTATTCGAGAAGAAGGTTTGAGAGCGAAATGACGAAGGCGATAGACTTGACTAGATTGGCATGAGGGAGCATCCCTGAGTGAGCTTATATACTCATTTCGTTAGCTCGGGAGAGAGAGAGGTGGAAAGGTGACGTCATGTTGGCGTATCCCCCGTACCTCGTCTCTCCCTAGTGGGTGATGACTCACTCAGGGATCCTCCCGGTAGCTTCTTTATTTAAGAACTAATTATTGATAATATGTGGGTCATTACAGGTACGAACAGGATTTTAAGCACTTTTAGATAAGGTTTTGAAATTAATCATTGTTCGCCTATGTCTTCTAAATAATTAAGGTTGAATAATTGAGCAAAAGTTTGAGTTTTAGAATTATAAATTTTTTAATCAAGTCGATACTCCAACAGGTGGGAGACTACCACAATGACAGCAAATTGTGTCAGAGGCAAGTTGATTTCTTGAACTAAGTAGATTTCGGTTTACTATAAAAAAAAAAATCTATCATATTTATTTAATCGAATCCATTTTCAGTAGGTGGTATCTGTAGAGGAAGTGGTAACTCCCGCTAGGAGCGCTGGTGGTAAAAGTAGTTTCTCGTTCTTCCAATAGAGTGCTCTGATTAAAATTACCTTGGAGAGATCACATCAACTTTTTTTTCGAGTGTCACTGATAATTTTCAACATTAGTTTGGATGATATGTCTTCTGTCGGATTTGAGAAGACGTAGAAAAGACCACTTTTTCAATTTCAAAAAGGACCCAAAAACCCAGAGTTGTTTCGCCCACCAACAAAAAAAATAGTAAAAACTTAGCACTCGTAAAAAGTTGATGTGATCTCTCCAATGTAATTTTAATCAGATCTCTATTGGAAGTACGAGAAACTACTTTTACAACCAGCGCGCCTAGCGGGAGTTGCCACTTCCTCTACAGATACCGCCTAGTTCCATTTTCTTGAGTCATTTATTATTATCACAAAAATGTGTTTCAGGGTTAAGTCACCGGGTTCAAAGAACCGTGATATATATAATCTTGGTAAGTAGACAACCAAACGCTCCTCCCTTCGCAGAAGCTTAATTACAACAATTAAGGAAATTCACAAAATAAAATTCTAAGCTTGATGTTTGTACAAAATGATAAATTCTAAAGGTATTAGGTAGGTGTATTAGGTAGGTGTAACCTATGTTCCTCGTTGTAAGAAGGTTCGTTCCTACAAGTTAATCTGATAACAAAAATTATTATTTAAAATGTTAAAAGCTGATAGGTTCCCTGGAGAATCAAACAAGATGAAAATGTTCTAAAACCAAAACTTGGCTGAAATAGTGAAAAACTCACTTGTAGGTGTACACTCGACATGAAAATACTAAGGAGTGAATTATAAACTAATCCGACGAGAAAAAATTCTGGGGGTTTCTCCACTGGTTGCTAAGGATGCAAAACTGAGTACAACTCGAAGAAAAGATAGTATTTTGGTTCGCTACATTTTGAAAGGAGAGGCCTCTTTTGCGATTCACATTCGTGGTTTGATTAATCGTGAACCTACCCTTAGGTTCTCATAGGGAGCGAACGGTTGGTCCTACAGAGCTCTGGGTGGACTTATTCGATTCTAAAAATTCAATACTATTTTAAATTGACGAAAAAAAAAACAATATCTTTATGTTGGAAGTTTTTCAGCTAGGACGTTTTGAACATTTCAACCCTTATTTTTAATCCCTTAGAAGCGATTGACATCAACCAAAAGCTTCTGAGCACAACTAGACCCCAAATGGAGCCTGTTTGCCAAATTTAATCAAAATTGGCCCATGGTTACATAGGAGACATAGCAGGGTGCGGACGGAAACAATTATTGAAAATAATTAACCAAAAATAATATAACGAAATTCAAATTTCTTATTCTTTTCAGGGGTTTTGTGACCCTAGAACTTCTTCTAGGTTTTTACTAGACTAATTCTATTTTTCAACTCGTTTACTTCCAGGTAGTTCAACGGATTTTACTCGAGTTCAATTCCCTATAAAACTACTTCTGCATAAAATAATTTATTCAATTTTTCATACTTGTCTAATTCTCATCTTTCTAGATGCCGACCTCACAGATCTCTCATCGTCAACCAAATTGAGCAACAGTTACGTCATGAACCCTAAACGATGCTTGAGCAGAAAATCTACAAAATTTTCCAAATCGAGAAAACGGTCTACTATGTCAGTTGTGAAGTATGTGGAGCAGGTTGTGTTTCTCCTGTCGGCCTTGCAATTTATTTACCTTCATATTAGGTCACATAATACCTACCTATTACAAAGGTATTATGTGACAAAACGTAGATTACCTGTATAATAAGGACACATCAGAGATGTAAGTCACATTGTGATTCATTGTACTCTTTTAGTAAGTAGGTATCAAAGGCAACTAGTGTAGATATTTTGTGTGTTCATCCTAATGATACTGTGAATATTTTTTCCAGGGAGGGGAAATTCGAGTTTCACTGTGGCGACTATTTCCGATTTCCTCCTTCTCACAGAGTTCCTTCAGGTATGAAGGTAGGTGAGAACATATGCATTCCTCTAAAATTCTTCGCCCAGTCTGGTTAATGAAAGAAACGGACCTGTCGATGTGAGATCACTCCATCGATTGATATTTCATCCTATACAGGTTGTCTACCATTTGGATGGACCAAACTTCAAGGATCGATTCTACAACTAATTTGCTACAAAATATGTCTCTTAGCAATTTTTTCTTAACCCACTCAAAATGCATTTTTATTCAATTCGAAGTTTTATTTTCGCGTTTTTCGACCTTAGTCATTAAAATTATAACTTTAACGTTAAAATCATTTACCCTATCATTTACCAAGTAAATTAAAATTTAAGGATATTGTTGAAAAGAGCGTTAAATTTCCAAGCTACCTAGTGTAAAACCAAAATCTTTCATCAATAAAGCATTTCTAAAAAAACAAGTCAAAAAGCACACATTCAATTTTTTTTAAATTTGATTTTTTCTTTTCGAAGTTTTTACTTTGAACGCCTGCCCATTTCGATGGGCGCACTTCGGAAAAACTTTCTTAAATTGTCAGTTTTCCAACGGTATATCTATTTTTCTTCTTTAAATTCCAATTAGAAGAGTAAATCAAATTTGAATACAAGAAAACGTGTGTTTTTACGTGGTGTAGGTCACCCTCGATTTCAAGATGACTTGACGAGTTTGGTATCATTTCCCATGTAATTTTTCACGCTGAATCCAATAGTGATACTTTCGAATAATTCGAAACACACGTTTTTCGGCATTCATACTTGATTTACTTTTCCAATTTGAATTTTAAAAATAAAAATTGATAAACCGTTGGAAATCTGACAATTTGAATATGTTTTTTTCCGAAGAGCGCCCATGAAAATTCAATTTAAAAAGTCATATATAAAAAAACGTCTGCCAAGTGGGCGTGGCACATAGCTTCCTCGTATCCTTAACCCGATTATATAGATGATCCGATGCATAGTAGTTAATCTCAAAACACCAATCTTTAAGTACCTTCCACTACCCTCATAAGGGACCATCTACACGCTAATCTGGTCAATCCTAGAAAATTTCATCAAAATCGGATGAAAAATGTAAATGTTATGGCTGTTACAAGGATTTTACGTATGCGCATGCGCAGAGGCTTCTGTAAATTTTAAGGCCTTGATTTTCATTGGGGAACATCTGCAACCTAATCCGCGTAATCCCTAAAAATGTCATTGAAATCGGGTAGAAAATGTGGAAGATATGGCTGTTACGAGGAATTCAGGTTTGCGCATGCGCAGCGGCTACTATCAGTCCGAAGGTGGTGATTTTCATAGGGGACCATGTAAATACTAATCTGTAACATCCCTGAGAATTTCATCGAAATCGGATGAAAACTGTAGAAGTTATGGCCGTTACAAGGAATTCACGTTTGCGCATGCGCAGTCGCTTCTATCAGTCCGGGGATGATGATTTTCATAGGGGACCGTCTACACACCAACCCGCACAATCCCTGAAAATTTCATCGAAATCGGAAAATAACTTCGTATAGTTATGCGCGTTACAAGGAATTGATGACAGACGGACAGACACACAGACAGATAGACACGGAACCAAAATTGTTCAGAAAGGTCTAAAACGCAAAACGCGAGTGAAAAATTTGATTTTGTAGAACTTTTTTTTTCATCCTTGAAAAGTGAAAACAAAGCTTCCGCTACCTTGGTAGACTCGGAAGCAAAAATTTAAAGTTTGCTTTCTGACTTGATTTTTTAGAAATGGTTTATTGCTAAAAGATTTTGGTTTTACACTAGGTAGCTTGGAAATTTAACGCTATTTCCAACGATATCCTCAAATTTTAATTTACTTGGTAAATAACAGGAGTTATGACAGTTTTAATGACGTAAGGTCGAAAACGCGAAAAAAAAACTTTGAAGTGAAAAAAAGGCATTTTGAGTGGGTTAAGAAAGAACTGCGAAGAGACATTTTTTTTTGAGCAAATTAGTTGTAGAATCGATTATTGAAGTTTGGACCATTCAAATGGTAGACACCCTGTATACCCTACACTGCTGATCTTCCCTTTGGAAGACAGGCGATGACGTCAGGAATGACACTTACCTATATCTTTACTACTCCATGTACTATTCTTAATTGTAGTGTGGTGCTGATCGTTCCGACATAATATTTCATGTCCATCTCGCTTGATTTCCTTAGATTACTCCTGATGAGAAAACTGTGCATTTCCAAGTTCCAGTGAATCCTCCCCGTTCATCTGTAGATGAGCCTAGAGGTAGCCCCACTCTGGAAAGGTGATGATCTTTTTATGGGCTCCTAATTATTCATATTTCATACTTCTACTAACATAAATAATTTGTATGAAGGATACCTAAAGAATATAATAAGAACTTTAGGAATATTACATTTTTGTACAAAATAATTAGTTTTCAATAAAATTGACACTTTATACAGCATGGGATTATTCAAGGATGGACTCGACGTTAAAAGCGTCCGCACGCCACCAAAGAAAAGCATTCACGATGCGCTGTACCAGAGAGTGGCTTATTTTGTGTAAGTAGTACTCATGCATTTATGGTCTGAAACCAAGATGACCAAGATTTTTGCTCTTCTCAATTTAAGGAAAAAGAGGGAAAATCAAAAGTTGAGAAAAATGGGGTGGGCTCATGGGTCGGAAAAACTGTTTATTGTTATTTTAAATCTAAACTAGACCTTATTCTGAGAATTTTGACACAAACTGCGACCTTCTAGTGTGGGAAGACCTTTTTGTATGATTTTTCAAAGTTTCTAATGAGGAATTTCACCGATTTCTGTTTGTATTTTTCCTGAATAGTTAATGGTGTGGGATAGATGAAAATCGGGCTGATTTCGGAAAATAAGTCTCCTGTTATTTTTGGGAGACAGTCAACATTTTTAATTTCAAAACTAACCGGGAAAACAGACGTCCAGCGGGAACGCTCGCTGATTGGGCTGTTCTGATCGCCGTCTCCTCCCAGTGTTGCCCATTGGAACGACGAAATCGTGTTTTCTAAGAGAAAAGTTATCAAACAAAAACAGAGGAAACCTAATTTTCCCCATCTCGCCTTTTCTATTTTTTTCTTCAGTTTTTCGATTTCGAACTTTACTGTTTCATGAAATTTTGCATCTGGGGACTGTGGATTTCTCGATCTCAGCGCTTCAAGCGGCCATAAATGAACTATTCCAGCATGACGTCATTTTCCCGGTTTTTTTAAACATTCGTGTTTTCTACACTGTTTTGTTTATTCGTAAATTTAGGAAGTTCGGGCTGAAAGTTTGCCTTAGGGGGTTTTTAGAGGTGCTGAATCCGATTTTGGGGTCAAAAATAGGAAATTCCGACATGGTGAAATTCCTCATTGTTAAGTCATCCAAAATTAACTTCCCTCGACTGGGGATTGATCTCATATCATTCCGATTCTGAATTGGAGCTCCTACCACAGGAGCTAAGGAAGCGAATGGACAGAAATACGAAGAGGTCGCTGATCACAACATTCCCCCCCCCCGTTAGGAAATCTTAGGTACTCTGTTACCTAGTCAGGGAGGCTGCTTTGGCCGGCGTTTTATAACCCATTGAGAACACGTATTTTTGACTGGCTTTGGAGTTTTTTGTTATTGTTCCTTATTGACGGGGCGGGGAATCTACTGACCTCAACGTTTGTCTGAATATGCGGTGGCTCAACTCGTGTCTTGGGAGGGAGTTGTTTTGATGACCTAATCTTAATGAATTATTGTTTCTCTGAGAAATGCTGAGGAGACCATTCGGGTCCGATACCACTGCACCATACTGTTGAATCATCAAAAATTAACTTCCCTCGACCGGGGATCGATCTCCTATCATTCCGATTCTGAATCGGAGCTCCTACCACTTGAGCTAACGAAGTGAATGGACAGAAATGCGAAGAGGTCGCTGATCACAACATAATTTTTATGACGTCACAGTGGGGTGGGGGGTACCGCCCAGGCAGGAGTGGCGCGTGACCTCATAAACATTCGAAACTTAGAAAAATCATAGAAAAAGATCTATTCATCCAAAAAAAGAACGGCTGGTGTCAAAATTCTCAGGATGAGGTCTACTTTCAATTAAAAATTTAAAAAAAATAATAATAATAAGGCGCTCCCCCCATTGAAAGATTCTATGATGAAATAGAAGGATTAACCAATTACATTTGTTAGGTAGGTAGGTAGTATTCTGTCACACTATGACTGAGTGTGTACTAATTAGGTTTTATGAAGAAACATATATAATTTACAAGCAGGAGGTTTTTAGCGCAGTGATGAGGTTGGTCCCTAGAGCATAATTTAAAAATATCAGAATATTTCCGTTCATTAACTCCTACCTAGGTTTGCATTATAAAACTAAATGAACTTCAAACTCTCACAAGTTGTTAACTGAAATATGCGAGTTGAAAGTCAGTTAGAACGTCGATAAATAATCCAATAGGGACCTCTAACCTGAAAAATAAATTGCTTACATTTGATTTTCCCATTTTAGAACACACGACAAGGTACTTACATAAGAATAAAAAAGTATTACCTCTAAAAATAACATAATTTTTATGTCAAATTATTTTAAAATTTATTCCAATTCATTCCAGGAACCCTGATATATCTGTAATAATTGACTCTTACGAGTTTAAATGCCATAAAAATCGTTCTACAGTGTTACTCGGAATATTTTGAGGAGTTGAAAAACGAAAATGAAGTAAATGTTGATGTGAGTTTCCTTTGTAGCTTGTATTGTACTTATAAATTACACAAAGTAAGGGCTGTCAATAATCTTCTCTGCCAAGGACCCAGCAGTCAACAGTATTTTTCATCTTTCTCAATTCAGGGTGTTAGTAAAGGAGCTTTCATTGCAATTTATAACTGGATGCTGGCTCCAGATTATGAGGGCCTGCGGTTCATTCAAAAGAATAATATCCTACACGTCTTGATTGCCTCAAAAAGATTGATAGTCAAAGGTAAAGTAAGTACCGCCATGGTAATTAATGTCAGGTTATCATTGATTTAAGGGCACTGTAGTATCCACAGCTGTACATGGAAGAGTATCCACAATGCTAGGCAGCATTGCCAGGGTTCGACCCACTATTTTCTCGCATTCGAATGTGCGCAGTTATCAATCTTAATTGACCTCTCTTAATGGGAACTTGATGTGAAGAAGGGAGAATAACTAAATTTCGAGTTTCATTAACTTTTCTAAAAATGATTGGTATGAGGTAATTGCCCCTTAAATCCAAAGTGCTAGATCAAAGTAAGTTTTTCAATATTTATTTTCATGTACCTATTTTGCCTATTGTGGCATCTGTCAACTGCACCTTTACTTTGCATACGGTTATATGGTTGTCAGAATTCTAAAATTTGTGCCTCTTTTGTGTGTAGGTACTTTAAGGGGGTCTCAGTTGGTTGCTTTTCGTTCTTTGTTCCGGGTTAGTATTTCCGTAAATTACAGGGCTCAAAATTTGAAAGTTGTGCCTAAATTTGAAATTTTCAAGGATTTTTGAAATTTATTAGTGCAGCAGTCTAGGGAATTTTAAAACTAAACGATTGCCGCTGGAATCATCAAGATCGAGCAATAATTGCTAGAGAAAAATGGGAAAAACTTATCAACAGTTTTCTCTGGGAATTATAGTTTGATTTTGGTGATTCATGCGACTATCTTTTAGTTATTCAATTCCCTAGACTGCTGCACTAATGAATTTTGAAAATCCTAGAAAATTTCAAATTTAGGTACAATTTTTAAAGTTTGAGCTCCTGTAATTTAGGGAAATACTTACTCGGAACGAATGGGCGACCGACTGAGACCCCTTAATACTTGCTGAGTCGGCCGAGACACCTAAATAATACTGCTGTTTGGTTGGCAACAGTTGCTGGTAGTTGGTTGGTTAAAAAAGAAGATTCCAAGCACATTCCACCGGGGTTAACCCTCTTGCTTTATAGGTGATTTACATTGCTCAAGTGCTGATTCAACATTGGGGTGTGCGCTTGGGTCGGAAAAACCGTTTATTGTTATTTTTAATCTAAGCTAGACTTCATTCTGAGAATGTTGACACCAACCGCGACCTTCTAGCGTGAGAAGACCTTTTTCTATGATTTTTCAAAGTTTCGAATGTTTATGACGTCACAGTGGGCTGGGGTGACGTCATAAACCTTAAAAACTTTGAAAGATCATAGAAAAAGATCTACTCATCGAAAAAAAGGCTGGTGTCAAAATTTTCAGGAAGAGGTCTACTTTCGATGGAAAATTTAAAAAAAATCAGGCGCACCCCCATTGTCTTTTTTTCTGATTTTAGAACTGGAAAATCAATGCTTAGCCTTCATCGACAGCAAAGAAGCTTTTTCAGAAGAAAACGCCTTTATGCTATTCATTGATGCCAGCACTAATTACCAAACAGAAATAATGGAACTCATGGTACCACGAATCCAAGTATTTTTCCTAGTTTTGGTCAGTTCTCACGAATACAATGTTCTTCAAGTCAACGATCTGTGCACGATTCTCCAATCCAATTACATCGTCGTTCATTGGTAATTCAAGACTGCCTACGATGATTGATAATGATTTTGCTACTAAAATATAGCTACGCATAGTTACATTAGATGGATTTTTCAAGTCTCGTTGATAAAAGATATTCGGTTCGTAATGTATTCTCCATTCCAGCGAATTGGAGGTTTTATGTCTGCTGTAAAATGGCTCATGTTTAATTGGGACGAAAGGGCAAAGTACCTGAGGGCTGTGATGAAATGTATTCGATTTGGGTTGATGACTCCAGCACAACTGGTTGACATAAAGAAGAACCCTAATTCGCCTGAATTCATAGAGATCACCAATGACAAAATGGTTCAACTATTAATTGAGGATGGCCTAGCGTACGTATTATATTTAATATTGACAAGGTGTAAAAATGAATTTGATTATTATATTTTAAGTCTCTTTAGAATCTGAAACACTTGCAGGTACTCAGTTGAGAGGGGTTTGACTGGAAAAACAGAACACCATGCTCAGAGGTGTGAGCTTTTAAAGTTGAAAGTGCCAGAACCCCGAAATTGGGCAAATAAAAGAAAGGTACACACGATCGCTTACCCGAAATGGATATTTGTCAAACTGGATACGTAGTAGACACAGGGTGTAAACGTTAAGGGCGCACCTAAGGATCGATTTTACAACTAATTTCCAACAAAAAATGTCTCAGCAATTTTTTTAGAGGCTTTGTTTTCGAGTTATTTCACTTTAAAGGTTTTTTTTCGTGTTTTCGACTTTTCTCACTAAGACTGTCATAGCTCCGTTAGTTGATGAAGTAAATTCAAATTTGATTATACCATTGGAAATAGCATTAAACTTCCTGTCACAATAATGCAAGTTCAATTTTTTGTAAAGGGATTTGAATGTAAAAAAACAAACCCTAAGACAATTTTTGTAACAAAATTTGTAAATTATTGAAAATTTTCTGTTTTTTAAATCGTTTGCTACCCCCACTGAATGTACGGATTTTCTTCCTGCAGTAGTCTTAAAAGTTGGTCCAAAAGCTCACCTTTCCAACGGAGTATTCAGATTTTTTTAAATGCTTTAATTTTTCGAAAAATGTGTGTTTCTGAGAGAAAAAGCGTGACATTTTTATCGAATTCGTGGGTTCATTATGACGTAGTGACTGTTTCATCACTTGCGGGTGAATGAAGTTTGGGGCGGTTTTCCAAGTAATTTTTCTCGCTGAATCGAACAGTACCACTCACAAGGCTGTGTGAGTACCTAAAACAATAGATCTAGGTAGGGTGGTAACGACGTGGAAGTAAAAAGAATGTAGATACCCTAGTTCTCCTGAAGCGTATATATGAGCGTAGATAATTATTATACAACAATCCTAACCATAAGAACTACTGAAACTTCACCACAGGAACCCGAATCAGGAGAACTAGGGTATCTACATTCTTTTTACTTCCATGTCGTTATCACCCTACCTAGATCTTTTGTTTTAGGTACTCACACAGCCTTGTGAGTGGTACTGTTCGATTCAGCGAGAAAAATTACTTGGAAAACCGCCCCAAACTTCATTCACCCGCAAGTGATGAAACAGTCACTACGTCATAATGAACCCACGAATTCGATAAAAATGTCACGCTTTTTCTCTCAGAAACACACATTTTTCGAAAAATTAAAGCATTTAAAAAAATCTGAATACTCCGTTGGAAAGGTGAGCTTTTGGACCAACTTTTAAGACTACTGCAGGAAGAAAACCCGTACATTCAGTGGGGGTAGCAAACGATTGAAAAAACAGAAAATTTTCAATAATTTACAAATTTTGTTACAAAAATTGTCTTAGGGTTTATTTTTTTACATTCAAATCCCTTTACAAAAAATTGAACTTGCATTATTGTGACAGGAAGTTAAATGCTATTTCCAATGGTATAATCAAATTTGAATTTACTTCATCAACTAACGGAGCTATGACAGTTTTATTGAAAAAAGTCGAAAACACGAAAAAAAACCTTTAAAGTGAAATAACTCGAAAACGAAGCCTCTAAAAAATAATTGCTGCGAGACATTTTTTGTTAGAAATTAGTTGTAAAATCGATCCTTAGCCGATGGTGCGCTCTTAACGTTTACACCCTGTAGACTAGAGTTGATCAACTTCAAGTTCTTGTTACCTCTAGGATTACAAAAGCTACGGGGAATTTTTGAATTACCTCAGTGAAATAAGCAAGGACCCTCGATCATTCTACAGCGACGTGAAGAAAGATACAAACGAAATTAATTCGAGTGTCAATGAAATTTCCAATACTTCATCTAGTAGCAGTGACGAAAGTGATGAGAATAAGATCAATCGATTTAACCAAAATATCACCAAAGCCAGTTCTAAGAAACCTTCTCTGAGCGATTTACTGTGCAAGGAAAAATTCAAACAAGTAAGACACGCATTATTAAGGTTTTCTAGATTTTCCTCTCCTTTACTTACTTGATATCGGCAAGTTGGTGAAGAAGATGGTAATGATAAGTTAAATGTAAGAATCATTTTGGCCTCAGATCGAAATAAAAATTATATTTACCTACTTTATTATGTAATTTGACAGGTCTACCAAACCCAACAGTTCTGTCGTTAGTTCTGGAAAAACCAGTTATCACCAATCAATCAATAAATCGTAGAACTATCCAGCTGTGCTACTGTAGGTGTTTTAGATACAGTTCCTAAATGAATTCCAAGCTTAAGATCGCTTAAGATCAACATAATTCATTGTATTAGACTACCTCAGAGCAGTCCATCCCATTGAATGAAAAGGTTGTGGTTGTTAATGCATTTTTAAAGATAATGAATCTATAATTCCAATGGCCACAAAATCAAGTTCCTGGTTGGAAACATGGTTGTTAAATTGATAGATAATCACCAAAAATCAAGACAATACTGGTTAATTTTACCAATTATTTTTAAGTTTGTGACTGTCATTCCCGAAGATCGCTCACTCCGGGATGTACCAAAAACAAATGCCAAAATGTCCATAGTAACAAAGGAAACAA
The DNA here is from genome assembly GCA_009739505.2 of Apolygus lucorum. Taxonomy (NCBI): domain Eukaryota; kingdom Metazoa; phylum Arthropoda; class Insecta; order Hemiptera; family Miridae; genus Apolygus; species Apolygus lucorum. The sequence goes on from CM019182.2 coordinate 10,638,281, forward strand.
TGCGTTTGTTGGCCAGCATTTTCTAACTGAGGGGTTCAATTTTCAAAAAAATAGGTTCCAAAATTAGTTTTTAAAATTGTTTGTGGAAATTACTATTGTAAGTGTAGTAATATTCATACTCGGAATTAGCGTGAAATTTCCTGCGAATACCAATAGGCCACCAAAAATAGGAAACTTTCATTGTTCAAAAACTAACAACTTGGAAAAGTTCAAAATTACAAAAAAGTGTTTTACCAGGTTTTTGGTAGAAAATACTATTTTTAACATATTGATTTAAGGTAATGAATTCGCTATAAAATTTCCTTCAATATGTCTAATCCGAAAATGGCTAAAATCGATTTAAATATTTCTCTGTAAATCGTCTTTTGGTTTATTATTTTCAATAATGAACCTTTGGAATCGACCAAGAAAAAAAAAATTTTAACACCCCCTCAAAATTTGATGGTTTACGTTTCAAGGTACGTAGAATCCAAAAATCGAATAAAAATTTGGCCGTCCGTCCGCCGTACACGGCACTTTTGCCACTCAGCATTGACCGATTTTGATGAAATTTGGTATGTAGGCTCCATTTGGGGTCTAGTTGTGCCCCGAAGCTTTTGGTTGATGTAGGTCACTTCTAAGGGTTCCAAAATCAATTTTGAAATTTTGAAAACGCCCTAACTCAAAAAATTTCGATATAAAGGTATTGCTTTTCCTTCAATTTAAGATTCTATAGAATTTTTAGAATTTTTTGAGACCACGCGGAGCTCTCTAGGACAAACCGTTCGCTCCCTACGAAAATTTAAGGGTTTATATTGAAATATATATATATATAAATCAAAACACGAGTGTGAATCGCAAAAGAGGCCTAATCTCCGTTCAAATTATAGCTGACCGAAATGCGATCGATGGTTGGTGATTTTGATTTTTTTTTTTTTTTTTCTTCATATTGGATGGTTGGTGATTTTGTAGACGAGTGATCTATATAGAAAAATAATAAACCATTGTGTAATAATTTGCAGCGTTTTTTACCATAGTTCCACGAATGAGACCTTTAAATTTTATCTTTAAAAAACTCCGCATTTACAGGGCTCAAAAAATTTGTTGTCTAAAGTTACTGAAACGTCGGATCAAAAGCGAGGGAAATCAAAGTCTGATGACAAGCATTCAGCTGAACGATCGGCACAAACGGAAAGGGCTTCGTTGAAAAACAGGGATATCTTTCACGAAACGTCAACCCAAGAAAAACGGTTTCTTAAACCAACGGAGTCTACAAAGAGAATTTCGTTGAGAGAAAGGGCTGCGATAGTTATTCAAGCTACGTATAGAGGTCATGCTCTGAGGAAGAGGTTGCGTAACCACATGAAGCTGGATATGAAGGAGTCCATGTCCCCAAGAAAGTTGACTTTTGATAGAATGTTTTTGCAAGTCAAACATGATGATAATTCCTACAATGATGGCACTACTGACGATGATCTACCGTTGATCTTGAAAAGAGGAAGACGAAAATCAAAGTCCAAGACAACGTTCAAACGGAGGTGAGACTTTTGAAGGTTATCAGGGCAGGGTTTTCAAGGGATTGGAGAAACAGCAGCACCTCTACTATAATATGACCAGTACATACCTATTTTATACCTATGTTTAAAAAAAAACACCCTATGCAACCTGATGGGTTGATTTGAAGCCGTCTTAGGCGCGGCTTACACCTGACGGACGCGAGCCCAGCCCGCGCCTTGCAGCGAGTCCGCATTTTTGGAGAACATGAAGAAATAAGGGTATCGACTTACATCTAAGCGTGAGCGGGGCGATTCCGCGACGGGGAAAATTTCGCCCGCAGCATGTTGCGAGAGCTCGATGCTCGCAACTAACGGGGCGGGCCCGCCGTGAGTGGGGAGCAGGTAGAAAAGAACCTCTAGTCCTACACCACCCGCCGACGGGGACGAGAGTTTTTCCGGTTTCTCCAAACTGCGTTTGATTTTTTATTTAATATGGATATCGACAGACTGATTGAAGTGGTCTAGCCGGAATAGCTGTGCCATCAAACGTAACATGCATGGTCATTTGAACTGCTTCAAGCAGCCCAATCGAGTTGCCTTGGCACCACATTTGGCCAAATCGTTTTTTTTTCCCTTCAATTTCAACAATTCTTGCAAGTTGGGACCTTCTCCTGGCATTGCTTCTACTAGAAAATTGAGGATGAGATCAAAAAATTGCTAATAAAATAGTCAATTTTCTTCATGCTCAGACATGGCTTGCGCTCTCACAAATATCTAGTCATCCTCTCCGCCAACAAAAATGCTGAGTCTAATTCTGGCATGATTTTTTGGAAAACGAAATTGAGTCGCCACGGTACTGTCGAGGCAGAATGGAATTGAATCAGTGAGAATGACAACAGTACATGTCCCCAATCAGCTTATCGAGATATCAGGTGTCAGGTGGTATAAGTCCATGGACTCCTACTGTTTTTTCCCTCAATCATTTTCATTTAGGCTCTGTTCAAGCTTACCGAGTGTGGTTAGCATACTGCTCTTGTGCTCAATGCGTAGTTCTACTGGTTACAACCTACAAAAAGCCATTTTTCAACAATCTTCAAAAATGGACTTGTACTGTTTTTATTCTCATCGATTCAATTACACACGTCAAAAAAAGGTTTGCATTTTCCTGATTCAGTCAGAAATATGCAAGGGAAAAATTAGAGATTTGAATTTTTGAAAAGTGTATCTAATTACAAAATTGAAACAACAAAAAACACTTTAACCTATTTCCGGCCACTGATGCATTTTTGCATCGTCAAAATAATGCATTTTTTAAATATTGAAATAGTGGAAAATTTTTGTAGAAGAATTTTTTCTCGTTCATACTGTTCCTAAACTATTCAAAAAACATTTTCTTCGACATTAGGGAGCTCAATTTTTTTGAAATTTTTTGGGCATTTTTTTTAAAAGGAGGCCTTTTGGCCGAAAAAGCTTGATAATGGTGGCTCAAATTCTATCCTGAGCGTTCTAGGCCATGAGTCGAAACAGATTCCAGCCCATAAATAGATTTTTACATTTTACCTAGATATATATTTTTTTTAATATAGATTTTCATTCATGAAATGGATAAAATACATCGATTTGGAAAACTGAGAACTCTGAAATCCTATAAAATGTGGAGCATTTTTGCTCTCGATTAGTGAGCAAATGATGCCTTATTTCGGCCGGCATTCTGTAAAATAATTCATCCTCCTCCTCCCATTACTCTGTTATTTCTACCTTCGGCTTGAAATGGGTTAAAAAGCGACGAAAATTTACTTAAAATTAAGGTATTGCGGGGGTGTAGAAAGGGAGAAATTACAGTGGGTTATTTGCGAAGGACCTGCATAACCCTCATCAATCTTTCAAGTAACTATCCCTACCAATTACGAGGAAAATCGAACATCAGGCGATGAGAGAGTAATATGTCAAGTGGATGTTGCATAATATAGCTTCCTTGTCATCCAAAACATATTGGTTGTGTGTTCTTCTGATTGGAGTTTGTTAAAACTACCAAGTACCCTACCAAATCTAAGGAAAATCGAAGAGAGAGTCCACCAAGGAGAGAATCTTGATGAGAGCTGCTACCTCCACCAAGTGGGGGAGCGACGGGCCCGCGCAAGTGTAGGCGAAACACTGCGACGGTGTTTCCCCGCGGCGATCTTCAATTTCCGGGGGCCCGCGCCCGCGTCCGTCAGGTGTAAGCCGCGCCTTAGGCATTGAGGTGGGAGACGCCATTGGGCTCGGGCACTGGTGGCCCGCATGTCTTCACCCTTATTACTGAAACTGCAACAACAATTGAAGCAAAACAAGCTGGACCGATTTCCTGGATACAGCTTTTGGCATGAAAAAAAAAAAAAAAAAAAAAAAAAACCGACTAGGATTGGATTTTGGAAAAAAAGGCGGCCTTATGCTTCCCAGAGGAATAAAGGGGATTCACCAACTATTAACAACCAGCAGAAAATCTCTTGTAAGAATATTCTGCAAAAAATGGAAAGGTATCGCTAGTGTCACCGAAAACATCTCAAGAACTTCACTGTGTCCCAAAGTGTCACTGGAGAAACCAGAATTAAATTGCAATTTTAAATTTGATGGACAGCAGAATTTTTTGTGGGCTATTGGACGCCTCAAAATTTAGTTATGACAAAAATTTCTAAGGAAATCGATGAAACAATTTTCAAAATTTTTGTTCTAACATTGTTTTGTGACTTTCTATAATTTACATAAAATAGTTAAAAAAGTCAGCTCATTACGTTTTAAATTGCAATTTAAATTTAGTTAATCTGAAGATACAGCTGTGGAATTCCTAAAATGTTTTCGGTAACACAAGTGACACCATCGTCTAATTAGGGTTACAAATGGCTAACACTTTATTTATTTACATCAAATAGGAATGCAAATTATTTAATTCGCATGGGACTTTTAAAAAAACTGGAATAATTTTCAGCTCTTCAACTGATTCTAACGAGTCCATTGTATCGGTAAAAGAGGGCCCAGGTATTCGGAGGATGCCTTTACCCTACCATCATACCAAGAGTTTAATTCTAATTGGTGGCATTAATCCAACAAGCAAGCATCCATCAGGTCATGAAGCATGTCAAATTTACAGGTACCGTAAAACCGTCAAACTTTACCCCACCAGAGGTAACTTTACCCCAAAAAGTGAGAATCTTCAATTGTGACGTAAACGTGGTAGGACTTAGATAAAAGTTAGCTAATGTGTTTTCGTTATTCTCCACATCCCAGAGAATCGATGTGGCTTGTGAAGGCTTCTTTATCCACGTTATCAGCTGTTATCAGTCATAGTTTCCTGTTCAGCTGTTTTTGTCCTTTTTCTTGTGCTCCAAAATTTCTTCCATATCAGGTGTTTGGAGTGGATTTACCAGGCAAGCCCCCATCATATCACTTTCAATATCTTATTCTGAACAAAATACACTAATCAAATTCTCAAAAAAGTGTTTTCTTAGTTATGCCTTTGTTTACCAAAAATTTGATGGTAACTTTACTCCAAAAACCGGGTATCTTTACTCCACTATAAAGGTTGGGGTAAAGGTAGCTTCACTCATATTTTTCTTATTTAATCTCGAAAAATATTTGAGTTTTATAATTTTTGCAGTGTTGAATGTAAGGTTTCTAGTGTTTCTCATGTCAGAAGTAAGAAATGGGGAGAAGAAATGAGAAAAAGCTTGGTCGCGCCCCTACCGAAACTTTACAACTGAACACCTGCATTATGATATGAACATAAACGTGCTTTGGTCTCAGAAGTTGTGATTTACAATATTATTTACTCGTGGGTTAACTTTGAAATTTACCATTGCAATTCATTCGAAAGTTATCGAATGTGAAACAGACTATTTCTGTGATTTTGTTAAGTCATTCGTTTATCGTTTATTGTCCTTCAATATTTCTTTACTTGTAGAAAGTTTTGCTCGATTACCTACATAAGTCTGTCTATACTGGAAGACTGAAATTGTGATCCAGAAATATACTTAACCAGAAATATTGCGTTTCAAGCAAATTTGTTGAAATAAATTATGAATAAATGATCATTGGAATTTATATTTTTCTTAGGTATAACTTGTATTTTTCAAGCTAAAAAGTTCAATTTTTGAGAATATATTTATAATAATATTATAAATACTTGATATTATCAAGTATTTCTGGGGTAATGAATTCAATTCCAACTAGTATCATTGCACCACTGCCCGTTTCTGTAGCGATAACCGTGAGTTTTTCAGAGTGGAGTAAAGATAGACGCACTCGTAGGTAACTGCACTCCAACATTTAAAAAATTAAATAAGGGGGTTACAATTATGTGATCAATGAGCTCGACCACTCAAAATGTTCAGGAAGCCCTGAAGATCAATTCACTTATTAAAAAAATCAATTTAACCCATTTCGATTGGGGAGAAATTGTATTTGGAAATGTTTTGGAGTAAATCTTGGGGTAAAGTTTGACGGTTTTACGGTAGGTAAGCTTTATTTTGACTAATCTGTATTATCTAATCTAACTACATAAAATCCCAACCGTATGTATGTACGTATGCTCGTCGCCGATCGCGAGGAGTTAGAGGGGTCATAGGAGGAGTGGGGAGAGTCGGAGATGGGAGAAGTCGGAGGCGAGTGGAGTCGGAGGGAGTGGGTGGCAGGGAGAGTTGGAGGAATCATTTTTGCTTGGTTGCCTGGATCGTCCGGGAAACCCTGGTTCGATTCCACTCCGTGACATCAATTTTTTTTTTCTAATTTGATAATTTACGTGTTTATATAGAATCTTGTTGTTGAAATTTTATGCAACGGTATAACGGTTTTTTTTCCACATATCCACGATTTGTTTTCACTAACTTTGTGCTCACTAACCCCGTTCATTGGTCACGGCGTTCCCAAATCTTCCTTTAGGGCGACCATGCTCTAAGCAAGCGCATGGTGGCCAAACCCAATACCAGCGCCACAGAAGAGCTGATGAAGCTAAGCCGCAAGGAAGTCAGATTAGTGGTTGGCCTGGTAACAGGCTTCATTCCACTCCGATTCCATCTCGACCGCATTGGGGTAAATCAAAATACAACCTTCTGCAGGCTGTGTGGAGAGGCTGAAGAAAAAGCCTCCCACATAATATTCGACTGCAAAATGCTTTCAAATCGCAGGTTTCACCTCCTCGGGTCACCTACACCCATGGAGGCTTTTCCCAGCACAAACCTAGCCAAACCGCTACTGGCCCTTACCAAAGGGCTAGGACTCTTTGACTAGGAACAGAATCCGCGGAGTAGCATAACAAGCCACTAGGCTTCGGCGCTTTGGGCTTCCATCACCCTGATCTGCGGATTCATCTACATTCTACAATCTACGATTTGTTTTTGCTTGATTTTAGCAGGTATTTTAGATAGTACTAGTAGATGTATGCTTAACTTTTCGTAGTAATGAATGAATGTTGTCTCCAGCGTGGATGCGCTATTATTATAGTGTTAATTTTATTTGAGGATAGGATTTGAGCGCCATATGCTTTGCCAGATGGATTGGAACTTGATTAAGATGGAAAATACTGGAATAAAATAGACAATATTGAGGAAGAATCGAAGGATTTATCTTGTTGAACTGTTTCTGATAAGATCATTGAAAAACGCCATAAGACCCATGAACATGTTTGTACATGATGAATGTGACTATTAATACGCTCTTCTGACCAGCAAAAAAATATTGAATAAGCTATTCTGCAGTAAAATTGTGGCATTTACTTACAGATTTTCTCTAGAAAATAATTCTTGGGATAAAATCGACAAAATGCCATCGCCACGCTACTACCATGGCTCAGCACTTCTGAAAGGCAAAATTTACATCGTGGGTATGCACTGGACGTACTACATTGAATTGTTTGATATTTCGTTGTTAGTACAATTAATTAATAATGAGTAGCTGATTACTGTGGTTTAGAATAATCGGATACTGACTGATTTACCAACAAAATACACAACTCATAACTCAGTGTACCCTTAGGGAAGGCAAGTGGCTGTAGGTAATTTTTTTATTCAACAATGTGTTGCCAGGCGGATGCAACCCAGAAAATGAAGATAACAATATGCCATCGCTTTGTTCGGAAAATTTTTCATATGAACCAATGAGTGGCAGTTGGAGTAAGGAGCCTGAATTGAAAACCCCAAGAAGAAGCTTCGGATTAGTTACATTCTGCAACCATCTTTATGCAATTGGCGGTCAAGACAGGAATGACACGTAATGACATGATATTAGAGAGTTTTTGCACACCACTACTGGGGCCCATGGAACCTCCTCGGGGAACCACGACCTTGCCTGATGTCAACAGTGGGGGACGATAAAAGGGTTCTCCTGAGAGTCCTTCAATCCGACCCCCCCCCTTCCATCTGTAGCTGAATAGGCCTCCTCCTTCAACTTTGTAGCATCTTGACTGCTCGCGCTAGTATCCTCCTACACAGCCTGTCACTTTTTGGCTGCAAAAATTCTCTATCGAGTTGAATTGATCTGAATATTATTTATTCACCATCCTAACTTACTAATTGTAAGGTAAGAGGGTTAGCTCAACTTAACAAAAACACTTTCCAAATACCAAAAGATATCAAAACCTTGCTAATTAGAAAAAATGTTTATACTAAACTCTCCCTCTGGATAATGAAGCTCTTGATTCACTTCCTGATGTGCACATTTGCAAGCCTATTTTGTCTAATTTTCATTCTTACTGGTTTCAGAAATTTATCGTCAGTTGAACGGTTTGACCCGATAAAAAGAGTATGGGAAGAGGTTGCTCCACTCCCCGTACCAATTATTGGCGCCGCAATTTCTGTGTATAAAAACTTAATTTGGGTGGCAGGTGGTATGAGTGGCAGCACATCAAATGTGAATGTCAGCAAGGCCGTCTGGTGTTACGATCCGCGCCAAGATGTGTAAGTAGGCACCTAATCTTGGACAAGTTAGTCAAGTCCAAGAGTTAGTCATATAAAAATGAGCGAAGAGACCATAAGCACACTAACCACCAGGCTATAATTCGATAGTCTTGATGCGTCCAAAAAAACATTTTGCTTCCTCACTACCGAAGGTAGGGAAGCTTTGTATTCGTGAAAGAAGTGAAAAAAAAAAAAAAAAAAAAATGTCCTCCAAAATCAAAATTTCCACTTGCTTTTTGCGTTTTAGAGCTTTCCGAACAATTTTGGTTCCGTGTCTGTCTGTCTGTCTGTCGGTCTCTCTGTGGTCAATCCTTGTCCCGGGCAAAACTATACTAACCTGTGGTCCGATTTTGATGAAATTTTCAGGGATTATGCGGGTTAGGTCCTAGACGGTCCCCTATCAATTTCAGCACCTTCGGACCAATAGGAGCGAGTGCGCATGCGCAAACGTGAATTTCCTGAAACCTCGGTTTCTCATGAACCGATTTTGCTCAAATTTGGAGGTTAGTTAGGGACTAACTTCTAAGAGACACCCTATAAGTTTCAATCAAATTGGTCAAGCAATAGCCGCTGCGCATGCGCGAACTTTAAATTTATTGTTACAACCAAAACTCCGCAACTATTCAACCAATTTCGATGAAATTTTCAGGGATTGTGTGGGTTAGGTCCTAGACGGTGGACCGCTAAATAAAATTCTACGTTGAAAATACAAATACAAAATACAAATACAAATTAAGTAATTAATTCAAATTGTAATTTTGTGATTTTAGTTGTATACCCACTCACTTTTGTTCAATTATTTCAGTGGTTTATATACCACAACCATTTTAAACAAAACTCAAATTACGAGTATATAACAAATTAATACCCATAATCCTAATACGTACACCTATTATAGTTTTAGTATTGAATAATAATAATCATTATCGTCATAACTTCGTAGTTTTATTTTATACCTACACTCTTTCGTTCTTTTATTTCAGTGGTTTATATACCACAACTATTTACAACACTATTATAAACATTAATACCTGCAACCCTATCCCGCATATTATCGCCAATATTTTGGTATTCAATAACTCTTTGAATCATAATTTTTTCGCCAACTGATTCTATACGTCCATGTTACAATGAGTGAGGAAGCTATACTGCCCACCCAACTTGGCAGACGTTTTATTACTAATGGGGGTAGTTTGGACTAGTAAGAATCTTTCCTTGAGTCGCAGAAGTTTTTGTAACTTTTGGTCCACTTTGCATCGTTTGATCTTTGAGCAACTTCTTCATCATCACAGGTGGAGCAAAAAACCATGTCTGAGATTCGGTAGGGCATTCGCTTCTTTGGCCACGTATGAGGACTATCTCTTCTTGGTTGGAGGCATAACCAGTGAAAATGGTGGAATTGCCAGCAATGATCACATCGACGTTTGGGATAGTGAAACTGGCGTATGGAAACTCAAAGGAAACATCGACTTACCTCGGCATGGACATTCAGTGGCTTTCTTAGGTACGTGCCAGTATTTGCAGGTGATATTCAGCTCTTTTGGATCACTTTGTGTGCGCATGGGTCGGAAAAACTGTTTATTGTTATTTTTAATCTAGACTAGCCCTTATTCTGAGAATTTTGACACCAACCGCGACCCTATAGCGTGAGAAGACCATTTTCCATGAATTTTCAAAGTATCGAATGTTTATGACGTCACAGCGGTCTGGGGGGTCCCGCCCAGGCGAGAGGGGCGCGTGACGTCATTAACATACGGAACTTTGAAAATTCATAGAAAAAGATCTACTCATCCAAAAAGAGAACGGCTGGTGTCAAAATTCTTAGGATGAGGTTTATTTTCGATTAAAAAATTAAAAAAAAAATCAGGCGCAACCCCCTTCATGATGGTCTTTGTTGTTTCTGCAGGTTCTTTGATGATTCTCATGGGTGGAGTAAGTACTACAAACGTCAAGGGGTTGAATCAGGTCGATTCCCTCTGCATGGTAACGGGATCAAGATCCAAGCAAATCGCGCCACTTCCGTCACCTCTGGTTGGACACAGTTGTGTTCTGTTACCCCCAATAAATGACTGAAGTGTAAGAGTTCAAAATATTTGTCTTCTGCTGCTTCTTCCACGGTTCAAACTCCTTATGTTTTGACGTATGATACGAATAGTTTCGACCTTGCGTATCTTATTAAAAAGAATATTTCTGCCTGAACCAGTTGCTTTATTTCTTCATTAATGTAGAAGAACCTAGGTCAAGTATTGTTTTTTTCGACTCTCTGGTACATGCCTACCTACAAAAAAGACGATGGGATTCCGACCATCAGTGGAAAATCATTTTCAAAGTAGATGAGTATATTGTTTTCTAGTAGTAGGTAATAGGTTGAAGACAAATAGTTCCAATATTATGAAAAGGTACTTTGAATAAATTCTCAAGTACTAGGTCAACTTGACGAATACGCAACCAACAACTAAGTATATTAAAACAATTTTACAGGGATAATTTGGATGAACTATTTACTTGACATTCGAGAAGAATTTGGACAAGAAATCTTTGGGCTTTTGTTCGACCGTCTCCTTGAAATAATCCATGATAGCTCCTTTTTGCTTCCATATGTTGACTGTTTCTTTAAGCTCCATTTGGCCCTGAAAAGAGATTTTAGTAGGTTTAATTTCAAGTAATATTTTAGAAATCAATATTTTCTACTTAGGATTTCTAGTGGCGTCGTAGAATGTGAAGTTATTTGTTATAAAGTTTTAGGCACTAGTAGACTATTTGAAAGCCAGCACCTCACCTATGTTCCCATTTCAGAAAAAGAGGGACTGAAGGGCCATTATGGATTACCCTTTGGCAGCTAGGGACACAACTACGTCTCCCACAACGAAAATGAACTTCCCTAAGCTAACCAGTGTAATGGGGGATTTAACTAAGCCTGTTTGTCCGCGACACCAGAAATGGCAGTCGGACGAAAATCAAACCTGAAATGGTTGTTTACTACGCCAGTTTTTGGCGAAGGAAATATTGGGCCTCATACCAACAGGTCTCGGGAAAGCAGACAGAAAACATTTTCAGGGGCACTACTAAAGTGATACATGACACCAATAGCGCCAATTAGGTAGGTACTACAATCAGGGTGTCCAGCAATTCCCCGAGAAAAAAAATTCCCAAGAGTTTTTCTAGGGTTAATTTTCAACTTTTTCCAGGGTTCTAAATCAATTCAAATATAAATAAATGAGATCATAATTTCTCAAAATTCAGGTTTTTAAGGACATTAGAAATATAATAGCCTATCTCAAAACATCAACCTGTAAGTCCGAGCGATGATTTTCATCTACACTCCAATCCGCAAAATCCCGAAAAATTTCATAAAATTGGATTGAAACTGTAGAAGTAGCTATCAGTCAGAGGGTGATCATTTTCATAGGGAACCATCTGCAACCCAATTCGCTCAATTCCTGATTATTTAACCGAAATCGAAGAATAAATTCGAATAATCGCAAAGTTACAAAGATTTAATGACAGACACAATTAATCGTGGATAAAGTCAAATTCACCGAAACGTGTTGGTTTGCTCGAGAGAAACGACCACTTCAAAAGCTTGTTTTCACCTCCGATTGTTTGAAAAAGTCGAGAGTAGTTGGATTTGGGAAAAATGTTCACTCAAGAACATTAACTGTAAGTTAGGTGCGACGCTAGTGCCATCTGTTATATCTGAATCCGACACCTACAAATAGGTAAAAACGTTGGGCTGGTCTCACACTGGTACCAACAACGTATCTACGCTGGAAGATTAGCTGTAAGTTAGGTGCGACGCTAGTGCCATCTGTTATCTCTGAATCTGACACCTACAAATAGGTAAAAACGTTGGGCTGGTCTCACACTGGAACCAACTATGTAACTTTCCCGATTGTAGGAACGCTAACAGTGCATTCAGAGTGGAACTCTGGAAGTCGTACGTCCGACCAGCGGCTTGATCCCATCCAGTTGCGATTATCCTGCAACTCGTATGGACACGGAAGAACTGATTCTCTTGATTCAAAAAAAGGGAGTCTTTGGAATCAACTTCCACTTTTTCCAGAATATACATGTGTTGAAACTCAAACGAAAGAAATCATTTTTCAAGTCACCAATTTAAATGGTGAAACTCACCATGCTCTTCTCTCTCTAAGAATATTTGATTTACCCATTCTGTTCTTCTTAAACACCAATTTCTCCTTATTACCACCCTACCTCTCTTATATATAAAAAACATCAAGTTCACATTTCACACATACGAAACAATCCGTAAAATCTTCAATACAAGCTGAAAAAAATCAACACTCAAGTAATCATTTTAGCTAGGCAATAAAGTTGCTCCAAATTGAAGAGCTCAAGTCGGACGACCGGAGTCGATTTTTGTGTGGGACCAGGCAAGTGCTACTGGCTGAGGTCCAGCTCAATAAACCTCATGTTTTGTCCAATCACGAATCTTTATTATGTAATTGCGTTATTGAGAAATTGCCTCTTTTATACTGTTAAATTCTCCTGATTGATCTATTAAATTAAAAAAATGAAGTTTCTGCTAAAGCGAACGAAAACAATTCGAACTGCAACAGGTAGCGATTGATCAAAACTTGGAAGTGCAAAACTCCACCCAGCAGGTTTTTTCTTATATAAGGTAATATAATACACATTTTTTATATTCAAATATATTTATTGCTCCTTGGGTTAACAATTCTTAGGTAAAACCAATCTTGCTCAACTTTAAAGGATATCAAACGTCAAATAACATTTTGTTTCCTTCAGATCAGCTCGACAACATCTTCTTTGAAGACAAAAATTTCAAAGCAAGCTCCTCCTTCTCCCTCTTGTTCAGCTCATCAAAACTGTCTTCGCTCTCGTCGCTGTCTTCTCCTTCGCTCTCCAATTTTCGTCTCTTCGTTTCGTTGTTTCCTTCCTCATCGTCATCGGAATTATTGTCATTCTTGTACACTTTATCTGGATCTGGAAGCCACGATGTGTCGGGTTCAGAACCACTATCTTCACCGCTACTTTCTTTGTCTGCTTTCGCAACGCCTCTCCTTTCCCTGGCTTCCTCTTTCAATTTCTCTTTGAGTTGCTTCCTTTTTGCTTTCAACTTCTCTCTGAAGAGCTTCCGGTCAAATTTGTCCTCTTCCTGCATCACTTTTTTGGCTTCTGTGATATCCAAACCGCCTTCGTCTGCTTCTTCGTACAACTTTCCTATATCCGTAGCTTTGACTTTGGACTTATCCAGTATGGCTTGTCCCTCTTCGTCGAACACCACTTTCTTATTGGGATTAATTTTCTTCTTCAAAATTCTCTTGGCTACCTTAGCTTTTGTCAATACTTGTTGCTTCTGCTGAGGTGCCTCCAGTTTTGGCTCGTCGATACTCATTTCCTCCAACTGGTGATTCACACGCTTCATTTTCAAGAAGCCATCGTCACTATTTTCGCCCTCACTGTCAGACATGAAATTGAAACCATCAACATCCTCTTTGGTTTTCGCAGTACTTTCTCCAGAAGTGCTTGGTTTCTTCTCCGGATTCCTCGATTTTTGTGCTTTGTCGATAAACCTGATCCGTGGTGTAGCAACTAACCCCAGAGATTTGGCAAATTCTGTGGTATTCAGTCCACTGAAGTCAAAAACTTGTTTGTCTTTCATAAGGAATACAGATTTGCAGTACGAAACAAACGCTCTTTGAGCTGAAGCTTTTAATTCTGGATATTTAGCCAAAAACGCCTGAATTTTCGCAGTGGGTGAAACTAATTGGCTTGGATTGACTTTGATCTCCGTTATGGGTATTTTATTACTTTCAAGAATTTCCACAAAATGCTTCTCTGATGGGTTCAACAGCAGCAGAGATTCTCCTCCCTTGTAATACCGAGCAGTTCTTCCAGACCTGTGTATGTAGGTTTCAACGTCTTCCGGACAATCGGCATGTATTACCCAATGGATCTCGGGAAAATCTAGCCCTCTGGACGCCAAATCGGTAGCAAATAACACAGCATGTTGCTTACGACAAAATGCCTGATACGTTTCCATTCTCTTATCTTGCCTGATTTTGCCATTTAGACAATATAATGTATTGTAAGGCCTCAGTTTACAAATTATGTCAAAAACAAATTTAACTTGATTACAGGTGGCGAAAAATATAATGATTTTTTGTTTCGGGTGAGATTTTATAAAGGACCAGAGCATTGTCAGTTTATCGTGTTGTCCAATGAATAGGTAGCTTTGGGTGAGGCCTGCAGGAGTTTTGTACTTTTCGTGTTCGTGGACCGAAACGTACTTCGGGTCTGACAAGCTAAGACGAGCTAAGTCCTTGACTTTCTTCGTTTGCGTGGCTGAAAAAAGCAACGTTTGACGACTCTCTGGTAGATTCTCGATGATTCCATTCATCTCCCGTTCAAACCCCATATCCAGACATCTATCTGCTTCGTCTAGAATGAGCATTTGAAGATTTACACTGCTGAATAAGGGGTTTTGGTCCATGTGGTGCAATAACCTCCCAGGAGTACAAATTATGATATTGACCGTGTCTAATCTATCTTTTTCAAATTCCAACTCCTTACCTCCAATGATCAGCCCGGCCGAAAAATCGTGGAACTTCCCGACGTTGACTAACGTTTGGTAGATTTGCATAGCAAGTTCTCTGGTAGGCGTTATTATCAAGGCACCTAAACCGTCAAATTTCGTCCACTGCTTACAATACAATTTCTCGAGAACTGGCAGGAGAAATGCAAGGGTCTTTCCGCTTCCTGTTTTTGCAGCTCCAAGAACGTCAAGTCCCCGCAAGGCTATGAGGATGCTTTCTCTCTGAATCTCAGTCGGAGTGACAAAACCGAATTCGGACAAACCTTTTTTCGTCCGATCGGACAGCGGCATGTCATCAAAAGATGAAATGTTTTCGGAGGTAACTTGATCGTAAAGGTTTTGTAGATTACTTATTTCACTTTTTTCCAACTCCTTCAAATCTTTCTTCCTAAGGGGAGCGTTCTTGAAATTACCTTTTCCATCCCACTTGGGCTTTCCGTGCTTGGGCTTCATGTTGAGTTTCAAATCACACTCACACTACGCGCACGAAAACAAAGTTGATGTACGAAATTCCCTATCTTCCAAAAAGATTCCCGGATCTTCACATGGAAAAGTTAGGTAGAATGCAAATAATCATAATTCTACAAACAGTTTGAAGCACATTTTCGACTCTGATAAGACTTATCACATGTGAGTGTGTGTGTGTGCTTCTTCTTCTGGCCTTGAAGAACTCTACGTAGTCATAAGTTTGTTGCCAATGTAGGCTTGTTCTGTGGGTTTGATAGACTCCTCGCTTCTCTGCTCTCGATATCCTACATTCAAAGAAATGAAGAAGCCCTTGTGGCGAATATGAGTAGAATGTGGTGGCACTGTAGTGGGGATGACCGAGAGGGAACACAACATGCTGACTCATGAGATCAGTCAAAAACCTGCCAAAATGCTAAATGAAACTAGTTTGGAGTTGAATACTACGAATTATATCTTGCTGACTCGAAAAAGACTTTCCAAGTCGCTTAGGAAAGTAGTCAGTTAATATGAAATACTTACCTAATTACCATTTCTCAACAATTGAAAAATAAAAATTATCTTCTTCAAAAATCTGTTACCAACAATTAAGTCAGTTAATAAATCTAAACAGGGGAACAGCTAATAATGAGGGTTTAAAAATATGTAAAAAGTTTCTTTCCACTCTTTCGGCAGTGAGAATTTTCAGGTTCCACCTCCATCCTTCCAAACGATTGATGCCAAACCAGCAATGCTGTAATGTGTTACCGATTTGCATAGAGCGTCCACAGGAGCTGGTTCCGTGATCCCTTCACAGATGACACGATCTTGCAGTAAAGCAAGGTAAAACTAACTAATTTCATTTTATTGAAATGGAACCGATGCAGTAGATGTCTTGACAGTTAGACAATTTTTCATTAGTACTCACGAGAGGAGCTGTATTTTATTCAACCTTGAAAATATTTTGTCGAAATTGATTCTTCCGAGTTTTTTGTTGGAATTAGGAGTGCGTATAATACATAAACATGATTACTTAGGAATGTCGCATTTTCTTCGAGGTGAAAATCAGAGGGAATTGATGTTATCAATAAATCGTCACATGTACACTGGGAATTACATTTGTTATTTTTCTTCGATGAATTTCGAGAAGATTACGAGAGGTTTTGTGAATAATTTCAGATGGTGAAGAAATGGTTGAATTTCATTTTAAATTCAATTTTGTCTGTTGAACGCTCTCCAGTTACCTACTTTAAAGTACACCAAATAAATCATTCATTCTTTAAGAGATTCAGTTGCAAAATAAAGTAGCAAAATCAATCGAGACATGTACACTGGGAATTACAGTTGTTACTTTTCTTCGATGAATTTCGAGAAGATTACGAGAGGTTTTGTGAATAATTTCATATGGTGAAGAGATGGTTGAATTTCATTTTAAATACAATTTTGTCTGTTGAACGCTCTGCAGTTACCTACTTCAAAGTACACCAAATAAATCATTCAATCTTTAAAAGATTCAGTTGCAAAATTAAGTAGCATTGAGGATCATGCGAGGTAAGACACTTTTAGGGACCTATGATTTCTGTAGACAGTCAGACAATCATAATATTTATGTTCATCAGTAATTTAATCATGTCCTCCTTGTTCTGGCGGAACATCTTAGGCAAAACCAGTCCTCTCCGTGTGAACAGTTTCTGTAATAGTTGGCACCTTCTTCTACGCCACTTTTCCGATTCCTATAACCCTGTAGATTGGGCGAACTTTGGGTGAGCAACATTCTGCACCCAAGGAGTAATTGTCATCATTCTACATTACTATCAGTTTAGTTGCCCTAAATCCATTCTAGATAGACATACTTACCTACAAGTTGAACACCAATGCAATACAAAACTGTTCGGTTTCATAATAAATAGGTTAATGTTGTAAAATCAACTCAAATAGCAATCACAACTCATAATTTTCATTGCCTGCACAAAAAATGGCCAAGTTATACATTTTTGAAGTTACTTACCTTTATCACCAGCATATCAATCACTCGAATATCCCTTACAGCCTTGTTCTTTTCGAATTCTTCACGAAGTTTGGCACGACACTGCTTGATGTTTTTGGGAATATCATATTCCATTACTGAGAACATACATTAATTTACAAAATTACTGTTCTTCTCTTAGTAGAAATAGTACACTAGTTGTAGATCTGACGATCTTTACAAGGTAGGCCCAAATGAACCCATGCACGAAATTGATTGATAGATATCAGATACCGAGGTACTTTTATTAAAATAAATCATACTTACCAATGTAAGGTACTTGACGATACCAAGCCTTGTAAAGGTTCAGCACTCGTTTGCGTGCTTCATCTTTATCAGTGGATAGAATAGGTTTGACTTGACGAACTGCACCAGCAACTGCTCTCGACATTGCGGCGGACTGATGAAAACAGAGGGGGAAATTGAGAAAATCAAAACTCTGAAAATTTGAAAAACTCGAAGTTATCAGTAAAAATAACCTGTTATAGAAAAACCTACAACCTGGGAAAAACTGATAAGTGTATCAATAGTATCCATGCATGAGCCCAGCAATTCTTCAAGCTGTCCGACATATCACAGAAGGGCAAAGAAGCTGAAAAGTGGAAGAAGAAGAAGATTGTATGATTTTCCGCGGGAACTCAGTCGACTTTTGTCTGTTGACAACTTTTTTCCTCTAGCTCTAGGTACTTTGTGACTTTTGTATGTGTCCGGTGTTGAGTTTCAGTTTGCTGCCAACTGTGTAGTTTTAGTTTACCAACGATTTAATTCAGCGTGTGTCACATATTTTATGACGTTGGATGCGTTGGGTTTTGAAAGATATTTTCTGTCAGCAATGAAACATTTGTTTCATAATAAATTATTGTTATCTTGTGCGTTGAATTGAAACTAATGTTCATCTTATACTATACGAATGATAACGACTGTTGGTAAACGATGGAAGGTGGAATCGCAGCTCACGTCAAGAAACTCGGTTAGTAGCTTGTTTTCTATAGTTTAGTACTTAGTTTAGTGCACAGAGTTTGGTTTCGGCTTGCTTACTGAAGAAGTATTTACTTTGGTTGACAAAGGCATACCTACTTACTGAACTTGAAGTACGAAATCAACGCAGTGGTTCCTAGCAGAGACAAGTATCAGGTGGCTGATGGATACCAGTTACTGGGGGAACCAGTCATAGACCTAACTCCCTATTTCTTTTCCAACGCTTTCAACAAGTCTCATCTCAGCTAATCATGTGCTACGGTACTGCAACTCTCAAAACTGGAAACCAATCGGACAATTTATGTCTTTATCATGCCTTACCTGGCAGTAGAAAGAATTTGTATCCATTAAAATTACTGCTTTAAATGTCAGCTGAGTCACCACAACTAGTGACGTTCCTTGTCAGATTAGTTAGCCAGGTCTACAGAAATCCTTCTCTAAATTTTCAACAAATTATATCTTCTCACACATTTGAAATCTCCAATGTTGATACTAATTTTTTGGTATCAACTAATTTGTCTTTCTATTCAGTTGATGGAAACCTGTATGCGTTGGATGAATAATGAAAAATAAATCGTGTTTTTATTATGTCTAAGCAAAGCATGGTCTTCTTCTTGTGATTATAAATTAATTATTAATTAATAGAACCCATGACTGAAGTGTCTATGGAACCTATCTAGGACTAGAAATTTTCTAATCTTTTTACCCTTGGCTCAATCGTGATGCTTGTCGTGCGTACCTATTGGTTCAAGTGTTGGACCTATATATTCGTGAACTAACTTATTTTCGGAGTAAGAACTTTTCGATTCAAACGCTGGGAAAAGAATGAATTTATTAACACCTGAAGTAACTATGAAATTAACGACAACGAGATTGGGAATAACAATGAAGTAGCCACCACAAACCACCCCCCTCCTTAGTAAAGCAGATGGTCGGAAAAATGGACAGGTAGTCGAACCGTCCTACCGCTCCTAGTTGTCTTGGGCTGAGCCACCCAGGGCCCCACTGCTGCAGGTCCAGGTGGTGTTGGGAAGCTTTCCTGATCCTCCTGACCCGGCTGCTGTCCAATCCAAGAAGTAGGCTCCTGCCGAGGCTTGCTTCTGCTTATCAATATGGGAGTCCTCAAACCTGTGGTTTCCTCCGCTTCGTTGCAAGAGAATGCATGTTTCAGCCTATTAACGGAGACTGGAGTTTCCCTACCCTTCACCACAACTGTGAAGGTGGTTACTCCCCTTTTGACAACTGGAAAGGGTCCCTGATAAGGAGGTGTTAGGCTTGACTTCTTCCTCTCATCCCATACAAACATGTGTGTGCACTTTTCCAGCTCTGGGTGCACAAAAATTGCTGGCTGGACATGTCGGGTTGCAGGCTGGGCTCTCAATCTGTTCATGACCTCTTGCAGCTGAAGTACGAACCCCTGGGCAGATGTTGTTCTGTTTGGTTGGTCTTCAACAAAGTCCCCAGACAGCCGTAATGTGCTACCATACACGAGCTCTGCCGAGCTGCATCCCAGGTCCTCCTTCACTGCTGTCCTAACCCCCTGCATGATAAGTGGAAGTAGCTCCATCCAATTCTCCGAACCGTGGCACCTAATGGCAGACTTCAACTGGCGATGAAACCGCTCCACAAGACCATTCGCTTTAGGGTTGTAAGGTGCTGTCATGTAGTGTTCGATGCCTAGCTTCTTCGTCAATTCAGCAAACAACGAGCGTTCGAATTGCCTTCCCCTGTCCGACGTTATTCTCTCTGATGTACCAAATTGGCTTATCCACCCGGCACAAAAGGCTTTGGCTACTGTTTCCGCTCGAATGTCTGTTAGTGGAACAACCTCACTCCAGCGGTAAACCTATCAACCATGGTCAGAACGTAAGAGTAACCTCTAGAAGGCGTCATTGGACCAACAATGTCAATGTGGACATGCGAAAATCGTTCAGCAGGGGGAACAAAATCACCCAATGGTCCACGGGTGTGGCGCTGAATTTTTCCCTTTTGACACCCTACACATGACTTCACCCATTGGGCATTATCCTTGGCCATAGATGGCCAGATAAACCTTTGGCGTAGTGATTTAACCCTTTCCTGCCCGCCAACGGCATATATCGGGCGGCTGTACTTTCCGTAGCTGCCCGCCAACGGCATATATCGGGCGGCTCGGCCTTTCCGTAGCTGCCCGTCGCCGATAATAGCCGTTCTGGCAATTGAGCTCTTTCGCCGTGCAACTACGATCTTCCAGGGTGTAATGTCCATTACAAACCTCGTGATATTGCATTCACAGAACAGTGTATGTGTACCTTGAACAGTTTAAGTGTTCTTTTCTCTCTAATATCATTGTTTGTTGGCGTTTTTTGGTCGGGAGCTTATCCTTGATCCAGTAGGTAAGTTCAGATGCAGCGGCACCTCAAACAGTTGGTTCTCTTTGATCTTCGCCGATTTTTTTTTCCAACCCTTCCAATTCCATTTTGGTACTTTTGGCGGTGGGACTGTCGAAGATATTGATGCCCTTTAGATATTTCACCGCCTATTTGAACTCTGCTCGGGAATATTCGCAAAAATGATATGTCTCTCTTCCAACTTTTGGTTTTCCCCACTATGAAAAGTTATCAAATTATAGGAATTTTCCTAAACAGAATGAAAGTGGACAACCATAAATAATATTGAAATTATAATAAATTATATTGAATGAATTTAATAGAAATTGGAGCGAGTCATGAGGTATCATAATTATTCCTCATTAATTTCATTATTTCTATTATGTTTAACTGGCTAGTAAATGAATAAATAATGCACATAATCTCAATAATTCTCATGAACTCAACAGAAAGTATCACGCGAAAAAAATACAATAAAATAATGCAAGGAAACAACTTCGGACGAACCACCGAGTTGCCAAAATAATGCGGTACTGAGGGGACAGAAGGGGCTGCCGGCGGGCGGGCTGTGAGGGACAGTAGGCTCTCGAGAATCCGGGCGCGAAAAGGTTAAGGGTTGCCTCCCTACTGGGGTGCAGCAAGTTATGGACACTTTCAAATGCCTGCTTTCTCCTGTCCGCTGGAACAAATGGACGATCAAAGCCAGTGGAAACGTCACCAAATTATTGTCGTGCGTACCTATTGGTTCAAGTGTTGGACCTCTATATTCGTGAACTAACTTATTTTTGGAGAAAAAACTTTTCGATTCAAACGCTGGGAAAAGAATGACTTTATTAACACCTGTAAAAAAAACACACCTGTATGAAATTAACGACAACGAGATTGGGAATAACAATGAAGTAGCCTCCACAATGCTCTCATCAGTGGGAAATGTTGGTTCTGGGTTAATATGAACCCTAGATTAATAATTAATTTGAATTATTAAATCGGAAAACTTGGGAATCGGAAACTGAAAGAACGTGCTCTTTTTATAAACTGAATATAATAAAGTAACAGGACGAGGTTGCCGAGTGGTTATCTAAGAAGGTACATGGATGTAGATTATATGGATGTGACTTTACAACATTCCTCCCCTCTAAAAGAAATAGATGTGAATTACACAAAAATAAATTACAAGTTTCTAACTTCCAAAAGAAAATAAATTCAGGTACTTCACCATAAATCAAAACACTTGAGTCGGCTAGGGGATGTAACGGTCAGGAGGCTTTACCACGCTGCGCAAAGATCTGGTAGTGCATCGTGAGGCTTCCTGGGTAGTTGTAGGTTGATTTGTAGTAGTCAAAGGAATTGGTGGAGGACCTGGGTCAGGAGAGAATCCACGGAATGGAGGTGATCCTTGGGAGGATGGCGATTTATGGGAGAACTCAAAGGGTTCCTCATCCCCGTTAGATCTACTAGCCTCTTGTGGATTGTCATCAAATTTCAGTGACCGTTTGGCAGCTGGCGCTTCTCGTTTGCAGTTGATGGGATGTCTTGCAGCGGCTGACACTGGCATTGGTGTTTGCCCTTCTGCAGAAATGCCTTGGGGTTGATGTGGTGTTCTCTGCCATAACTGGTCTAGATGTCTGGTCCATGACAAACCATCTTCTGTGACAACTTTGTAAGTTTGGGAGCCAAGAACCTGAGAAACAACTGCCTTGATCCATTTTGGGGTAGTCATGCGGTAGTCTCTAGCCCAAACTGCTTGATTAAGTTCAAAACGTTCTGAACGCCGTCCTCCCTTTGCTACCCATTCATCTTGTCTTTCTGCCACCAATTCATCTGAAGATGGTAGGAGTAAATCGAAAGGTGAACGTACTTTCCTCTTTAGAAGTATGTTTGCAGGACTATCTCCAATCGCTGCATGTTCCGTGTTTCTGTGATGGAAGAGGAATTTATTCAGAGCAAGTTGAAGAGGCAGGCTACCATTGTCGAATCTTGCCTTTTTTAGGAAGGTCTTGATGATCTTGACTGCTGACTCCCCTGCTCCATTAGTTTGTGGGTGAAATGGTGCGCCCACAAGATGCTTAATTGATAAGCTCTTGAGGAAATCTCCCATCTCTTGTCCCGTAAAACATCTGGCGCCATCAGATGCAATAGAGCGTGGTAACCCAAAGCGGGCAAAGACGTCACTGAGGATTTCAACAGCCGACTGGGCATTTGCATACTGGACTATTTTTGCCTCAATCCACTTTGAGGTTGAGTCACAAAGTACAAATACCATTTTATTTCCGTGAATGGGGCCTAAATAATCCATATGGAGTCTGGTCCAAGGTGTGTGAGGATGTGGCCAAGGATGCAGGACTGATCTTGGTGGTGCTCCTCGAACTGAGCAACATACCTCACAGCGTCTGGCTATGTCTTCTATGTCTGAGTCTAGCTTGGGCCACCAGATGTAATTCCGGGCGTATGCCTTCATTTTAGTGGCACCAAGGTGTGTACTGTGCAATTCCTTGATGACAGCTGGTCGAAATTTCGCTGGAATTATCACTCTGTAGCCCCACATAAGACACCCTTGTTCAACAGTGAGCTCATTCTCCCTGTGAATGTAAGGTTTCAGGTCATCTTCAGTTGTTGGCAGCTTGTGCCCTTTTTGAATCCTCTCCATGACTTTTGATAAAACTGTATCGTTTCTCGTCTGACGTTTTATAAGCTTCCAGTTTAGCCGGAATGGACAGTTCTCTTGCACAAAATGTAAGTGCGAAATTTCATCTGAACTGTTCCTTGGATTTGTTGGGTCAGATGTTTCAATTCTGGATAGATAATCAGCAGTATTTTCTTCTGATCGAACACATTTGACTTTGTAGTCAAATGCATTTAGAAAATAAGCCCATCGCTGCAATCGGTTGGCAGCGTATATTGGAACACCCTTGTGTTCACCAAAAATGTGCACCAGTGGTCGGTGATCTGTTATCAACTCAAACTGCTTAGCATATAAGTAATCCTTGAATCGTGTCACTCCAAAGATAATGGCGTATGCCTCACGCTCGATTTGGGCGTATTTCCTTTGAGTGTCTGTTAGTGACTTTGATGCGTAAGCAATGGGGTGCTCGCTTGCATCTGGGAATATGTGCGATAGAATCGCGCCCACAGCTTTGGCTGATGCGTCAACTGTCAGTCTCAGAGGCAACTTGGAATCGAAGTGAGTGAGGACTGGTTTGGAAGACAAGATGTCCTTGATTTTTTTAAATGCTGCAGTGCATTCACTTGTCCATTCCCATGGAGTGTCTTTGCGGAGGAGTGAATACAAAGGTTCCAAAATTCTGGCGGCTCCTCGTACAAATTTCACATAGAACGTAACCATACCCAAGAATGAGCGTAGAGCATTGACATCCTTCGGGAGGGGACATTTCCTTATGACGCTGATGTGACGATCAGTTGGATGACACCCATTCACGTCAAAAATGTGCCCCAGGTACTCAATGTGCTGAACTCCAAACTTACATTTGGTAGATTTAACTCGTAAGTTTGAATCATGGAGAGCCTTGAGCACTTGGCTGAGACGTAGGTTGTGTTCTTCAAAACTTGATCCAGTGACAACTATGTCGTCCATTAGTACCTTTACGCCCTTAATTCCGTGGAGTAAACGCTCCATCACCTCTTGGAATTCGTCCGGCGCATTGGTAATTCCGAAACAAAGTCGCTGGTATCGGAAAAGACCAAGGTGGGTATTGATAGTCGTTAGTGGACGTGAGGACTCGTCAAGCTCGCACTGCTGGAAGGCATCTCTCAAATCAATTTTTGAGAAGAATCTTGCACCAGCGAAGTCACTGCACAAATGTTCCATGTGAGGCAAAATATAGCTGCTTGGCTTTAATTGGGGATTCACGGTCATACGGAAATCACCACAAATGCGCATCGTGCCATCAGCCTTCAAAATTGGAACAATAGGTGTGGCCCAATCACTCGATTTAACAGGTTCCATAATTCCAGCTTGGACGAGTCTACTGATCTCATTTTCCACTTTTTCTTTAAGAGCAAACGGTAAACGGCGGGCCTTAAAAAAAACAGGTTTTGCCCCCTCCTTCAGTTTCAGTGTGATCTTGTACTTGGAAAATGTTCCCACACTCTCATCAAACACACTGGCAAATTTCTTCAAAATCTGTTGAACTTCAGCCGGAGCATTTGGAAACAATTTTGCTGCATCACAGGTAATGTGCAGAAATGATGAACACTTTATCTCATGCAGACCTTGGCGTCCTATTAGTGGGGGTCCACCCTTATCTACTACATAAAATGTGAGCATGCACGAAGTAGTTTTATTTTTGGCCTTTATTGAAAATTTTCCAATGGGAATAATGGGGTGACCCACATAATCAGTCAAATTTAAGTCATTTTTCGACAATTTCAAGTGGTTAAAATGCTGTTTGAAAAACGTTTCATTAATGACATTGTAGTGGGACCCCGTATCAATTTGGAACGTCAGTAGCTTATCACAGATTTCCAATGTCAACTTGTAGGGTGATGAACCAGTTTCAGACGTCATAATGTTGAAAAACGTGTCGCTGAGGGTAACTTCGTCATCACTACTGTCACGATCGTCGTGTCTCTCTAAATACTTGTGTTTTCCTTTATCATATCTTGATTTTCCCTTAGATTTCTTATTAGGACAAACGGTAGCCAAATGACCCTTGATAGAACAAACATTACATGAATATTCCTTAAATTTACATTTGTCTGAAATATGGTTCTTACGGCCACAATGATCACAGGGCTTACTAAGGGTTTGAAAACTAGTCTTATGAGGGGGTGCATGCTTCTTTTTAGAACCTTTGTGTAGGAAAACACCAGATTCTGGTTTAACTTGCAAGCTCACCCTTTGTTTACGTTCCTCATTAGCAGCTTCTTTTCCAGATGCGAGATCAACAACATTTTTCAAAGTTAACGTGTTCAAAGATGCGTCTTCTTCAAAAAGTCTATCTTGCACTTTTCCTTCCCCATAGCCTGATACGAATTTATCTCTCAACACAATTGACAGCTCTTCGCCAAACTTGCATTCAGCAGCCAAGGTGCGGAGTCTGGCAGCCCATTGACGAGCTGACTCATCAGATCGTTTTACAGCACAGTAGAACAAATGTCTGTGGCTAAAATATGATTTGGGAGGCGCATAATGTTCCTGCAAAATCTTAATCAAATTTTTGTACAAGACATTGTCTAATGGGTCAGGAAAACACAGACTTTCAAGAAGTTTAACTGCCGTGTCTGATAAAACAGTTAGCAAGGTCGCCTTTTGTTTTTCTTCTTCTGTAATATCTTCCCGGACGAAATAGTTTTTCAACTTTGTGTGAAATACGGTGAAATCACCAGTTTCGTCGAAATAAATGCCATGAAGTCGAGACATTTTGACAATCCGCGAAGTCTCAGATTAATGACTGAGGAACGAGCGAGAAATCAACGACAACTACACTTGTCACACGCGAGAACGTAAAAATCGTCGCCAAAATGTTGGTTCTGGGTTAATATGAACCCTAGATTAATAATTAATTTGAATTATTAAATCGGAAAACTTGGGAATCGGAAACTGAAAGAACGTGCTCTTTTTATAAACTGAATATAATAAAGTAACAGGACGAGGTTGCCGAGTGGTTATCTAAGAAGGTACATGGATGTAGATTATATGGATGTGACTTTACAACAGGAAAGGTCCTACTTCTACGGTGATCATGTATTCACTGATTCTTAGTATTTCATTGTTCCAGGTCATTCCCTCGAAAGTATAAGGGTCCGTGCTTTGCGAACTATTCTAGCAAAGCTTGATTTAGAATTAACAACAGTCGAAGAACTTCTTGATCAACCTCACTTGTTTTACCACCTCGTTAGATGGATCAAGTCTGGAAACCCTGTTGGCATCGAAGATGTTTTGGCTCTAATCCATCGTTTGATAAAGGTAGCTTTATGCCCCTGATAATATGTTCGAGTACCTATATGTACAGTGGCGTCAGGTGAGAATATTCGTCAGGCAAACAGCTTAGAGGAATAAACAATAATGAAAAACGCAGCAAATTATTACACAAAGGTTGATTATTTTTCTGTATAGATCAAGCGCCAGCAAAGAACACAGCTTTGCCATAGTCACTACCTACCATGTTCTCGCTTCAAAATCGAGTTTATTTAAATGAAATAAACCCCTCATACTCCGTTCGAAGAAATAAAGAATTCCTTCATTACGAAATTTGATTACTGGTTGCTAAGGAAGCGTAAAACATGGCTCATTTTCCAATTTTCTCTGCTTTCAAGGCCACGAAACTGCTCCTCGATTGTTTGCCTTGGCAGTGGGGGTATACCAATACTAGACCCCGCACTGACCCCCCAAAACAATCTCGCAAAACAGTCTCGCAAAATTCTTTTTTTTTAACTGATTGTCTAGCATAGCCGCCCCATGCTAGTTTGCGTATCATCCGCGATCGTTCTCTGGTGTGTTGCGCGCTAGTATCCTAGGCAAAATTCGTACTTATTCCATTCTCCTATTTCATCAAACTTTCTTGGTTATGATATAGTCCCAAAATTTCGTTAAATTTTTCCAAAATCGGCTAAATATTAAGTACTTGCAAAAAATGGAAATATAGAAGAATCTCAAAAAAAAATTAATTTATTCATTTTGCATATTTTTAGTAAGGCAAACAGTGTTTGCTACGTTTGCCTGGAGGAGACGCCACTGTATATGTAGCAAAATCGCCATCTAATGACATTTTTTTACTTACAGAAAAAACGTGGCATCGACTTACTTTTACGTTACGACCCTGGGCTATGCGAACTTGCTAAAGTCATCGGCCCACAAGGAGCTGAGCTAATCCAACATTTACGGAAATATTGTGGAACGGAGTATATTGAGCCCGTCAAAGATCCAGAACTGAGCGTTAAGAGCTCATTGAAATCAGATGCTAGTTCTTCTAGTAGATCGTCCGTGAAAAGAACTACTAATAATAATATAAAGAGGTGTTGTTTTCACGAAGCTCTGGGCTCTTCAGATCTATCAGCCTCGTCATTGCCCTGGGATGGTTCTAAGTCTTCAAAGAGCAGTGACCTCTCTAGTGATCCGTAAGTGTATACCTTCTGTTTTCTTTCATAAGCTCTTTCTTGGTACTTACACCTCCCTTATCTAAATGGCCAGCCTCAGTTTGCATAGTCAACTTGGGTGCGACTGCGTCAAATGTAAATAATGGTCGTGCATTTTATTCCTCTCAAAAATGAAGACTCGTTTTGCACTTTATAAAGGATTCAAGAACTCCTAACTCCAACTCTTTCAGATGCCTCTGAAGATTTCGAAAATTAAATATCCTCGTCAAAACTGCTTTTAGAATCCAAGTAGTAGTGTTGTGACGAGAGGTAGTTAGTGATGTGCAGATTGTGAATTCCATTATTGAGTTAATTGAACATTATTTATAGTTTACTCATCAATTCCCGAGTATCAAAACGAGTAGTTGTTTGTTTATTAAGAGTACGGTTTACTCTTCTATTCCTTAGTATCAAAACAAGTAGTTGTCTCCAAACATCAAGAACTTACCTTTCGTGTGAGTTGGAGAATATCTCTTGCTACCTCGTTCTTTTGTTTCTCGAATTCTTCAATTGAGATCTCTTTTTTAGATCGTTGGAAGCAATAAGAAGTCAATTGAACTCGTTGAGTACAAACCCCACACCGATGTAAGTGTCAGTTTCATCGTATAAATTAGTGTTTCTGTACACTTACCTCCTTGTTTCCCATTTTCGCTCTGCTAACTTTCTAATTTTCTTTTCTAGATCATTGCAAATTGATGAAAACCGACGGTCTCCCTTGAGTTCAAGCTCAAGTACCACCAATAGTAATCATATAAAGTAAGTTATGTACCTACCTATTCAAGATACTGTCAGCTATACGTTTTGTAATCTATTATTATTCAAAAGATGCACAGGTCGATGTATTTCGAACCAAAATATTTCTTGAAATACCAAAATTCACTCGGTTCTTGTTCATTTTCAGAGAAGATGCTTGGCCTCAAATCCATTGGCCATCTCCTACTCTGGCGGAGTCTGACGTCAAAGTACTTAAAACTGTTAGTCACTCCCTGAGAGATCGAGACCAATGTAGGGAGGCCATAAACTTTCTGTCAACTGTCGTACTCCAAGATTTCCCCCCTCAAATATTCCTTAATGATACTGCAATTCTTCAGGTGAGTTCTTTCAGTTAGCTAGAGGTGTTTCTAAATAAGGTGTGCACACGTATTTAAATTTTTTTTTTCAAATGACCTTGAAAGGAAACAAAATTTGGCTCCCACGAAAATTACAGTTGATAAGGTAAATTATCAGTTTATCAATCCCGCCAAATGCAGCTTCAAAAACATTGGTGAATGTGATTGGCTGGCTGTCATGCGGTATCGTGAAAAATCCGTCTCAACTAAAACTACCATCATTACCGTACTCCAACAAAAACTTCGCTCCCCATTTTTGCTGTCTGGTGTCAGGTTTACATTTACAATGAGCTGTGAAAAGAAAAGTAACTGAAGCACGAAAGGAAAGGAATGTTTCATTCCAGGATGTAGTAGATAATCTGATCCGGAACAAGTTGTTATCAATGCCGAATCAAGAAGATTTTTTAAATTTGACGGTATGATCGTTTCATAGAAACGTATATGATGAAGTTAGGTACTTTCAAATAAGTGTTATCGAAATTTAGTACTTAGGTATGTTCACGAACAGGAAAAAATAGTCAGTTAATACAGACATATTTTGATGCCTCTTGTTAGTGTAGAGGGGGAGGAAATAGGCAGTAAGAGATAAGGTGCGTATGCATCTGCCGCCATCCTGCGCAAATCCTCGGGAGCATACCTAGGCTGCACTCGTTCAACATCAATTTCTTCATTTGCAGCAACAGGATGCTTCTGTCTGACGTGACACCAAGGCCAGACCTGGAGGTGAATGCCCGCTCACAATGGGCACACTGGTGGTCTAAAGAGGCTGTGGAAGAGGAAGAGGGTAGGGATGATGAGGAAGAGGAGGAGGGTGAGGATGGCCGACGCCCCTGCCTGGGGCGCCTCCCCTAATACCCCGAGAGCAAATGGGCTAGCGGGGGTTATGAGGCTGCTCAGAGTTGTATTCCATAACTGGGGAAGCGCATTTTTAAGGGCCAGGGAACCTGTTGACAGGGGTCCCCCCTTATCGCCAGAGGGTCATTCAGCCACCCCTGGAACTTCAAGAGGGGTCCACCAGGGAAACTTAATGGGGCCACCTCTGTTCATCCCAGGGGGCCTGGGTTGCGCAACGGGGACGCATGACCATGACTTGGGTAGGGATAAGAAGGGCTCAGAGGAGATAAAAACACCCTCTATTACCCTACCCCAGCAACCCAAAGTCGCAGTTGTGTGACTTTCTGATGAAGAAAGATTCCGAACAGTGGTTCATGATGCTTCCCGAGTTCGTGTGCTTAGGTCAGAACTTGAAATGTCAGTTAAAATAACAGAAAGGAAACTTCATGGTGGCTTAAATTCAAAACTCACCTGTTTTTTTCCGACCACTCGTTTCAATTGTTCTAAAATCCGGATTGTTAGTGATCTGTGAAACATCTTTAAATCTATGAACGAGATATTCTCGCTAGTTCCTTGCAAAACCCCATCTTGTACTTTCTTCCAACGCTTTATTACAATGTTGGTTGAAGGAAAAGGACCACACAATCCCACAGAAATAGTTTTGAAAGCTGAAATTTGTGAATACCGATCTCCAAATTAATGTAGGAATGTAGAGACAAGAAATGGAAAATGACATGACGTCGAATGTCAACAAAGTGAAATGCCAATTTCAACACACCAAAATCCCACATTTGAAGTGTATGGATTCCCCCCCCCCCCCTCGTAAGTTGTCGTTTTACCCGAGTTTCTCCCATGTGATGACACAGAGAAAGTATTGGCGGCACAGCAAACTGTCAAACTTTCTGAATGCAATTCCTTATTCATGAAAACATTTTAGGTTATTATCTCTAGCTTTTCCGAACCAGAGGGTTCATGTGTTTTTCCCCCATGATGTTCGTTTGACGCGCACACCCTATTCAACAACTTTTTATTGTAAAGATAAAAAGATTACTCGTATGTCATGTTAACAGTTTAATTAATTGAGATGTCTTTTTACAGTCTCTGTTCCGACTGGCTGAGGATAAAACCCATCACCAAGACGTTCTTATCAGGTGCCTAAGCGAATTCAACTTCTCACTTTTGAGGTTTTACCATTTTTTCAATGATTTCGCTTCATATTCAGGATTATCGGTGAGTTTAGTCAACTTAGTCAATAGTTTCATCGTGGTTATTGTGAAAATCGAAAAAAATTTGATAAATGACTGGTTAGCAGATAGCTTGTGTGGATTAGATCGCCCACTCATGGTCCGACCCGACCTAGGAGATCAGGAGAGGAGCTGTAAGGCGTCCCTTTATATATGGCGTGTCCCCTCCGTACCCTTTGTCTTGAGGGGAGATAGAAAAAAATTGTCCCAAACCAGAAATCGATTTTTTTTTTTAAATGTTAAAAAGTTTAAAAGTAATGGTCAAAAATGATTATCCATGAAGCCTTTTGGGTGAAGGTTGTCGGAAAGTGTGTGGTCCCCACTTTTTCGAAAAGGGAACAAAGACGGTTGGCTCGGTTGGTCGGGTTGGATTCCACCGTTCCCGATGACATCGTGTCGGACTATGTGTGGGCGGCTTTATTCCTTTCTGTGTTCTGTGACGTAACAACCTTGAGCTATTCAGTAGAGAATTCTTGCAGTCCTGGTGGTTTTTCAGAATTCTGAATAGCGGTCGCCAGTTGAAACAAAATCTTTTCTAAAGAAAGCTTTTCTCTTCTTTGCTCCTTAGCAGGACTACAAGAATTCTCATAATATTACAATATGTTCCAACAACGGTCCATTTTTCTTATTTATGCTTTACTTTTCCAGAGTGTTTCTTCGCCCCTTACTCATTGTGATTCAGCTCCAACTGGTTCTAACACTGTACCAAATGCACCTTTGAATGAGGTAAGTTGCCTTATTGGGGCTTCTTGTATCAGAACAGCCCTAAAATAGCGTCAAAATAACTGTACATAAGCTTTGATAGTTGAAGGGTAAAATATTTAATAAGATCAAAATGTTCAAGTGTTTGTTCTGCCATGTTCATCCTCAGTCTCAACGTTTTGCGGTTATGTTCAAACTAGCGATGAATGAAGGATCTGTGTCCAGTAGTTTATAATCAAGGCAATACAAGTCTAGGCTGTGAATATGACTGTTTGCACACAATATACATTACTACCAGATGGAGAATACAACTAGGTATATGAAACTGACTAATGATTCCTACGACGTCGAATGTAAACTTCGAAGATTAGTAATTCAGCGTGTCCAGCGACCGGGAAAATCTGGAATACTCAGGGAATTTCAGTATTCCCTCAAAAAAGCCTGGACGCCGAACATTTTTGAGGGAAGTTCCGGCAGCCAGTTTTAGTGGTACTTTTCAATTATACTTAAATGTTCCAAATTTAATGTAGAAAATTTTCTCAACTTTAAAATTTCAAATGTAGATTTCCATTTTTAAAAAACTTGGAAAAAAAAATTAGTTATTCAAATTTATATTGCCGTTGCAATTGCTTAATTTTTCTTGAACATTTTTGCTAAAAGTGTTCATAAGGGCACACTTGCAGCAAATGAATGCTAACCCGCAACGCGAACCTATGTTTCTCAACTTACTAGTCTGATTCTGGTTACCTTATTCATTTTCTTGTGATTTTTCTTCCTAGTCTTCCAAGGTAGCGGAAGCCACGTTGGCACGTTCCAAGGTTGAAAAAAAAAAATGTTCTCCTAGGTAGGTACACCAACATTTTTACTTGCGTTTTACGTCTCAGGCCTTCCTGAACAATTTTGGTTCCGTCTGTCATGAAATCATTGTAACGAGCGAAAGTGTATTTTCTTGGATTGCGCGGGTTGGCGTGTAGATGGTCCCCTATGAAAATAATCACCCCCGGAGTGATAGTAGCCAATGTTTTATCCGAATTTGATGAAATTTTCAGGAATTGTGTGGGTCAATCATCGTCCCTGAATTGACGGTAGTGTTTTTTAATTTCGAAATGTCCCTGAAAACCTGAATTTTGAGAAAGGATCAAATTTATTTACACCGATGCTCCCTCTTATGTCTCCCGCCCCGTCCCGGCGGCGCTCTCCTCTGCTGAGCAGGATAAAGGGCCCCATTCACGTGTATGCCCGGGGTCGCCGCTGCGTCCCTAGCCGCCGTCAAAGGGGAAAACTACCCGTGAATGGTTAACAAAATCTTGAGGTCTGGCGGTCGTCCGCCGCTCGGCAGGTAATCGAACATGCTTGAAAATTGTGGCCAGGTTAATCCTCGGCAGCCCTGTGAATGGCTGAAGTGAGGCCGACGCCCGGTCGCACCCCCACCAGTACAGTATGTAGCCCTACCTCACTTCTAGTCATCTGAGCAAGCGATGGTTGGTAGCAGGTCCGCCATTCGGCGGAGTCAGGTAGTTTCGGTAGCCAGGTGAATGGACTACTGCGGTGGCTTCGGGGAGTACCTGGAGGGACGCAGCGGCGACTCCAGACTTACACGTGAATGGGGCCTACTAACTATTGAGTAGAGAAGGAAATATGCCGACGCATGCGAAGAACGCCACGCTACATTTACACCATTGGTGTGCTCCGTAGATGGGATGGCTCCACAAACAATAGCCTTCATCAAGATTTGAGGACAATCCCTTCATCAAGGGAATTTGAGGAAGACGGTAGAGTAAAGTGCGCGAATGGCTCCGCGCTCGTCTGGCGTTTGCTGTACTAAGAGCAAGCAGACTATGCTTCATAGGCGCTCGGAAACGCTGGATATGTGCTGACAACCTGCTAGGCTTCGATGGGAGTGCAGCCGTCCAGCTGGGCTTGGACCCATCATGAGAAATGTCTTGGAGTTTTTGGCAATATCGTTTTTCCTATCATCAACATTTTATACGTTTTATCATCTTTTCTCTATCAGCTCTCTCTTTCTTATCCTCTTTCACGCGGCTCCTGTTTTGTTTTTCCTTCCAAGTTGTTAAAAATAAATTGTGTTTAAATTTAAAAAAATTATAACCCTGGAAAAGACGAATATTGACCCGATAAAGTAGAAGTAGGAAAGGATGATATTCTATTTTTGGGTGCGGGACTTCTGAATCGGTTGTTCCTATTCTGCCTTGACTCATTGCAGCACTAATGCAATAGCAATAATCTAGTGCTTGGTTAAACATCCATGAACAAGAAGAACTATTTCGCTAACGAAATTTCTGATCCTACCTGATCAAAATAGCATGTAAAAATATTATTTTGTATTTTTTGATTAATACAAAGTGTTTACTATTTTCAGTATATACTATTTTCAGGTATATGTTATTTGTGTTAGGAAGGATCCTCATTTACATGTATAAATGATCTGTTGCGAGAGAGCCTGTTGGTGGTTCAAATACGTAAAAACGAACCCTAGTAAAACGTTTCACCCTTCTACTATCGAAGATTATTAATATACATAATAGGAAAAGTCAAAATGAAATAACTGTTACCGTCTAACCATTCTTTTCAGGCTTCCAGAGGAATGACCTTGGGGGATTATTGCGGTTTTGTGCTGGAGAAAATCGGACCTGAAGTTCCAGGTGTTCTAAAGCTTTTGGCCTATTGTGTTCCTCACCCTGAAGAGTTTTGGAAGGCGAATGACGATCGTTGTCTCATCCTCAAACAGGGAATTAGAATAGCATTGTCACGTTTTGGAACTGATCTGGTAAAAGATAAGTAAGTTTGCAGGCTACTTACTTCATGTGGCCTTGAAGAAACCTACAAATTATTGTTTTCTTTACATTATTTTTCGTCTTTTACAAAACTACTTCTAACTTACAGTTGAATTGTGGACTTGCTGAGCCATTCATGTATTTTTATTGTGCGTTTCAGGGTTGTTGATCCACTTAGGCGTTTGCAAGCTTACATTGGATTATTCCTGCTTCTCCGGACAGTTATTCCAAGAACATCTGCTTCCATTATTCTCCCGCAAGAGTTTCAAATGATAATGTATCAGTCTCTTTTGGATCCAGTTCTTCAAATTCTGTTTCCTCACATCCTTAACTTCTTTCGTTCATATGTTGACTCATTTGAAGTAAGTCTGTATAATAGGCGAACCAACCTACCTCCTGGGACAGGTTGGTTATGATTATGATTGGAAAGGGAATTAGTAATTCACTGACAGCAGGCTCGCTTTGTGTGGTCCGAGAAAATAATTCGTAAAAAACAAGAATTTCGTAGACATTTTATTCTACTATGTTGGCATAGAAACTTGAAATGTTTACAAGAGGGCGGTTAAATTGGAGCCGGTTGAGTTCAATGATCCGCTCCCAATAAATCAAAAGTCTTTCGGTGGTGAAAGAAGAACTCAACATCAAATCACAAAAGTTCTTGCAGTCCTGTGGAGAGTTGGACTGTGGCGGTTTCAGTGATTCCTTCGCTAAGGTATTTCAAGGAAACAGTGACCAACGGCCGTTCGCTGGTTTAATGAACCAGTTCCTTTTGAGATCACCGAAGTTAAAGCCAGTCGGCCCGCGAGATTGTCGGGTGAGCGCTCGAAGGCGGTATCACAGGTCTTTATAATTCTTCGGGTTGGATCGTTGGTGAACCCCGCTCCACTTAAGCGGGAGAGGCCTTGAGTAGCCATGAGCGAAATCATCAGAACCAATTCTGGTCTTCCCTTTGGAAGACAGTTGGCGACGCCAGGAATGGCAGTTGGATGAAAATTCAACCTGAGATGGTTGTTTACTTTACTTTTTACTTTACCTATGGAAACAGAGTGATCCATTACGGACTTTTACAAGAATTTCCAATCCGCTCCTTGTCCTCCAAAGATTTTATTTTTCTTCAGCCAGTATCAGTAGAGCAAGTATACGCCACAATTATGTCTCTTAAAAGTAGTTCAGCATCGAATTTCATGGGAATCAATGCCATTGTACTGAATACCACAATTTAACCACTGACATACCTCATCAACCTATGCTTTGAATGGAGAACTTGCCAGATTGCTTTAAATTAAACGATCAGTAATAACTCCGATACCAAATAAAAGTAAAGCAACCAAATATGACGAGTACAGGCTTGCGTCAAAGCTTCGAATAGTTGTGAAGGTAATGAAGAGATTGCTGCTGAATCAGTTCTAAGCCCATATTGAGGAGCACTAAATATTGCACCCTCAGCAGCTTTGATCCCATAAAGGGAGGATTGCAGCTTCAGTAGTAGTATTGGACGTTCTCAGAGATCTGCAGTACCGTCGGATGGCGTCATAGTGCCTATTTGACATGAAAAAAGCGTTTGATCATTAATGATTTGGCATGGAGTCGGTCACAGCAAGGGAAGATTGACGTATTTGCCGCCACATCTCATCCTTGGAAATTGGTTCCTCAGAAGATGAGCTTTGAGAGAATGGACTAGGTGGGACATTGGCTATCCAAGCCTGGCGTGATTCCAATTCTCTCAGACTGAACCAGAGCTCGCCCCAGTTGCTAAACTTCAGCCTCGCGACTGAACCAGAGCTCGCCCCAATCGCTAGACATCAGCTCCATTGGCAGAGCCCATCAATTATCTTAGATTGGAAATCGATAGCCATCTCTCCAGGAGGGCTCACATAGTGAGTCGGCCGGGAAAACTGGCGTCGATTGTGTATTTGCTGAGGAGATTGTCTTGCATAGTGTCCCGACCGGATCTCCGAACAGTTATTTCGTCGTCTTCGCTAGCAGAGTTTCATATTGTATGTTACAGTGGAGGAAATCGTGTCACAGCTATGAAATTTTCCGACTGCAAAAAATTCCGTTAGGGTTCTGTGTGGTCTCGGTTGGAGTAAGACATTTTGAGGTTCATTTAGAAAAGTGGGGATTCTCAATGTGTCAAGCATGTATATACTTGAGCTCCTCAAGCAAGTGAACGAAAACATCTCGTTCTTCTCTGGGAAAAGCTGAGCGCACCAATCCGTCGGTTGTCCGTCACCAAACCAGTCCTCTACAGAATGGGGCTAAGCTCTACAATTTGCAAAAAGAAATTGGAAGGACCATCAAAAGGTTTCTTATAGAATATGATTCCTACACTATGATGGAATTTGAAGTGTAAGTGAGTAGTATGAATTTATTGCTGATGAATTGTTGTTACCATTTTATGTTTACTCATTATCCGAGTGTTTAAACCATATTTGACGTTTATTGCCTTTTTTCATTTTACAATACAAAGCACATTGATTGATTGATGCCTTTGTGCTTCTACTTCTGGTTGTGGGAATTATACCACTTGCTGTCAAATAAGTAGAATGATGCTTGAAATGAGGGTAAATAATATGAGATGTGTAACGATCGAAATTCCAACAGACCATCTGAAGTACTGCAAAAATAACTGATTTCAAAACCCACAAGAAACAAACTCCAGTGATAGAGTAATAAAAGTGGGCACAAAGCACACAGGTGTGGCAACATAGTGGAAGTCTACTTACTATTATATCCTCAAATAACGTGGGACAAGCCAGTCGCCAGTGAATAAAACCAATTCCCGACCTTCCAAAATTTTGTCTGCCTTTTAATGGCATCTTTCTTAAGGAGAGTTCACGTGTATTGGTAATAATGTTCAACCATTATTAATTGATTCAATGTTTATTTATTCATGGTTTGTCGTGTGTGTTCCAAGATTAAAAATGGCATCCCCTATGAAGAATATTTCAAATTGACTGAATCTATGGATGCTGGAGCTCTTTTTATCAGAACCATCAGTTGGACTTCGGTTGAAGACATTTTAGATTGTTTTGAAGCATCAATTGCAGGCCTAGAGTTTCATCAGCATTACGATATGGTCAACAAATTTGTTGAATTGATAATGAATCAGTAAGTTCTGAAAGAACACATCTCTCGTTCCAATTGTGGTTTTACCGAATATCACAGCTAACTATTTTTATATCACTCTGCAGGAAAATTATTTCGAAGAGTCAGGTTCAAAAGGTTCAAGATATTTGTTTGAAACTTTTATCTTCACCAGATGTGGAGGTCAGGAGAATCGTATATGAAAGTGCGTCCTCTGCTATAAGTTCATTTCTCAGTCCACATAAATCTTCGAAAGATAATGTACCATTTCCGGAACTTCATTTTGTTATTAACAAGAAAGTTTTGTGGGAAGTAATTTGTTATGGTGTTGCCAACACCGATTCACAGGTATGATATATCAGTTACTGCCTATACCATACATTGAACTAATGCTTATTTATATACAATAATTTGTTTTGTATTATCTTCCAGATTAAAGATTCAAGTGCAAATATCCTCATCCTAATCCTCAAAAGTCAGATGATAGTCACTATTACTGCTTGGAGAGAGATAATGAGCATTTTAATTCCATTATTCCCCCTTCTGCATGCGATAGCAGATATGAACTCAGACTTGGGTCGAGCGATTGTTAGTAGCTTGGATCCCGATGTTGCCAAAGGGATGAAGATGTCAGATCTTGATGTGAGTCATAGTTCCTTATCTCGGTATGATTTTATTTGATCTGATGATATGAGTCTTTTATGTCACAATTCCCGAAAATTCCATCGAAATCTATTGGAAAAGGTAGAAATTATGGTTGTTACAAGGTTTTTAAGTTTGCCCCTGAGTAGCGGCTACTATCAATCTCGGAGTGATGATTTTCATAGGGGACCATCTACACGCCAGCCCACACAATCGCTAAAAATTTCAGCGAAATCACTTATTGTTTTGCCCGTTACAAGGATTTCATGACACAAACACGAAACCAAATTAGTTCAGGTGAACTTTTTTTTAACCTTGAAAAGTGAAAACAATTGTGTTACCTTGGTAGACTCGGAAGCAAAATGTGTCTCCTACTTGTCACCTCTACCTCTCTAACTTGTCAATACTACTTCTAAAGTATCTCTTATTCACTTGCTTGTACTTACAAGATGGGAACTTACCCATCCTTATAATTTTAGAGTTTTGAGTTTTGCTTCTCCTTCCAGATTTTGAAAGGGAATATTCGACTGATGATGTCGAAAAATGACCGAACTAAAGAGGAAGGAACGGCTCGAGTGATATATTTAGTTGATATCCAATCACATGTTGGAAGACACCAATCATTCAACCTGTCATTGGATCCAGGAGATTGCTTAACCAAGGCACCAGCCAATTATGAAGTATGGAGTGTTTTATCCCATGTTAAAGTACAAGTACAATACTGATTTGAAATTCATGATAGTTTTACTAATAATTAATTGGATATTATTATTGATATTTTTAATTTGTAAAACATTATAAACAAAAGTAATTTTTTACTTACAGGAAGGGAGCTTGTTGAGGGTTTTGGAGGTTATGAAAATGGGAACAGAAGACGTCCACGTTATGAAGTCTGCCATAACTCAGCTCAGCCTCATGGTTGAAGACAGTTCTCTTCATATCCTTTTCTTGGACAACCAAGGACTCGATCTGGCATTAGGATTTTTGAAATCGTCTGTTGTAAGTATTTTTTGTTTTTGATTCCTCATCCTAAATCAGCTGTCTGCTTGCGTAACGAAATCCGTCATTTTTTCCTTATCTTTTTCTAATTCCTTAAAATTGTGTGCGAATCATTCATTAGGTAGGTACTTACTATAAAATGAGAATAAAACAAAGGTATAATAGTTTAGTTTCAAGGGGGTCCGGATAGCTGTGCTCGTTTGCTGACGCTTTTCTGGGTCCAAGACACAAACCGATCCTTGCGGGAAGATCGTGAGTTCGAGTCTCGGGTGCTGGACGCGTTTTCGACCGTTCGCGGCTCGCCTGCCGTTTGCGTTGGTGAGGCAATGGGAAGCCATGAGCGAAATCACCAGGAAGAATTCTGATCTTCCCTTTGGAAGACAGCTGATGACGTCCGCTACGCCAGGAATGGCAGTAGGACGAAAATTCAACCTGAAATGGTTGTTCAATTACTTCTAATTTACTTATAGTTTAGATTTAAGAGTTCTGGTTTATTATTTTCAATAATAAAAAAAGTTTATTATTTTCAATAATAAACCTTTGAAATCCAGCAAAAAAAGTCGGCCAATTGGGTGTGTCACATAGCTTCCTCATATCCATAACCCAATTGTATAGATGATCAGATGCATAGCAGCTAATCTCAAAACATCAATCTCTATGTACCCTCAAAAAGGACCATCTACAAGCCAACCCACACAAATCCTGAAAATAGAGAGTTTTTGGAAACCACTAACGGGCCCGTGGAACCTCTTCACAAAGCACGGAGTTCGCGGGTGACGATGGATTTGCCTCCCAACATCAGCGGGCGACGATGAAAGGGTGCCCCCAGACAGTCACCCGTTTCTCGAGGCCCACAGTGACGGCAGAGTTAACGTCCTTCCTCCTTCAACTGGGTAGCATCCTCTGTTGCTCGCGCTAGTCTCCTCCTAACGGGGCCCGTGAGATTTTGGCACCAAAAACTCTCTAATGTCATCAAAATCTGGTGGAAAAGTAGAAGTTATGGCTGCTACAAGGTTTTACATTTGCGCACGCATTCTGTCGATTCGGGAGCAATGATTATCTTGGAGGAGCGTATACACAGTCCTGCACAGTCCTTGTAAATGTTAGCGAATTTGGTAAGAAAATTTAGGAGATACGGCTATTTCAAGGTTATACGCTGCGGCTACTATCTATCCGGGGGGCGATGACTTTCATAGGGGACCATCAACACACCCACCCGCACTATTCCTGAAAATTCCAGTGAAATCGGACAATAACTTCTAGTAGTTATGCCCGTTACAAGGAGTTCATGAAGGACAGACAGACAGACAGATAAAAAACAAAAATTACCCCCAGTCCTTAGAGGGGTTGGATGAAGGCCGCGATCTTTACAGGAAACTAATAGACCGTCGGGTAATAATTTGCAGCGTTTTTGTGTTATTTTAAAATAATGTCAAATGTGCTTTATACATTGTGCTCTATACATTGGTAATTTGTTTAATAATTCAATTTTTCTTTCCTTCCCGCAGGATCTACCGAATTCAGATTCCCAGCACTTCTTCATGCATTCCGTCGTTACCCTAAAGCATATTGCTGAAACTAGCATGCAAGTGAGGCTTGATTTCTCGCGTAATCTGCACTTCTTTACTATTCTCTTGAAAGGTGTGTTTTCCGACGTTTTCATCTCTCCATTCGGGTTCATCGATCTAACCTTTGTTTTCACTTTTGAAATTTTGATTCCAGGGATATTTTTGTACGGAGACGATTGGCGTATTCTTAGAGATTCATCTCAATTACTCTGCTTGATCGTATTTGCGGAAGTAATAATCTCTAAAGATGGAAAATTGAGTTTTCCTCACATCTTCAGCACAAACGTGAGGCTTCCATTCCGCACAACATACTACGGCGAGACCAGCGAAAATGTACAGCCTTCACTAAAAAGTATGTAGTCAAATCATGGCATCAGTGATGTTGGTAGTGTGTGTACAATTTCCCTTACCACAATCGGGTTTTCAAGCAGATTCGTTTGAAACTGTATTTTTTTCATTGCAGGTAAAATGTTAAGATCTTCTAGAGTTCAGGAATCGCTTGGCTTGAGATGGTGGGTTGCCTCCTCAAACGGGCCAGTGGAGGAACTGCTCAAGGATCGTAATTCTACCTTCACAAACACCCCTGCGCTCCTTCCAGTCTGCAGTCGAGATGTTGACTCGTTGACAGCCTGTTGCATCTACCACAATGCCAAGCTGCATTTGGAAAATCTGTCGTCAGCTTACTCTCACTCAACAGCCGAAGATGCAATCGACAGTCTTACTTGGTAATTGTTTAATCTTGTCACATCTTGTTCTTTGTATGAAGGAGAAATGTTGAGTTTTGCTTTAAATAAAGCCTTACCTATTAATTTGCCTTCAATAGTTTTCTAGACTTGTCTGTTGTCGTCGGTGAAAATCGTCAATTAAACGATCTTCCGTGGGAAAATAGTTTCAAGCGTTATCTAACTACGTTGCCTGCCAGTGGAATGGACCAAGTTCTTCTTTCCCAGATATTACGACTACTCAACAAGCTTTTAGGTTGGTACAGAAACGTTATAAGATATCTTCATTCAGTGATATTTGTTTATGTGTGTTGTTGATAATTCATTTTTAATTCCAGTTGTAGTTCCTAGTCAAGTACAATGGGTGTCACGGATTGTTAAAGATCCATCGTTTGGTTTCAACTCTCTCTTGTCTCAGCTTTTGGTAGCTGACATGGACGAAACGGTGAGTGACTTATACGAATACTCGTAAATACCAGTAAATGCCTCAGTGTATATTAAAAAATCTCTCATGTCTTCTACATCACTTGAAGTTTGTCTAAACTACTGTTAGCTGGGGTTACTTTAGTGAAAATCTGAGGTTTTTGTTATTTTCAGGTTTTTAAATGGGGTTGATCTCTAGTTTTAATTATTAAAAAGTTGAGTCCTCCAAGTTACTCACAAGAAAAGTTATACATCTGTGAGTGTACTCATCTCGCCTTGCAAAGTCTCGCTTTTTGTCACCCATTAGAGGTGATGTAGGTACTACTCATTTTAACCTTCAAAATGTATAGACATTCTATGGACATAGAAAAAGACATTGCAACTTAGAAATGTTTAATTTAATGGGCCAATGGACCAAACTTGAAATCAAACTATTTCGCTGTTGACCTTAACTAGCTCTTGAATCACTTTTGTGAAATAAGCATTAAGGTCATATTGAATTGATATCAATAGTATCAAGAATATAAATCTTTATTGCGAAAAATATAAAACCAGCACAAACCAGAAACAAGGCATAAAAGTGACTTAAATGCCAGGAAACATGGTCGAAAAGAAAACATCTCGAATAGCCCTAAAATAATATTAGAAGTATTCACATCTCACGTTACAAAGAAGTTATTAGTAAAAATAATATTATAGTAGGTATTGAGTTAATTTTTGTTGATTTTTAAGGCCCTAACTATTCCAAAATGATTTACTTTTAAAAAATTTGGCTATCCATACGCTTATTTAAGGGTAGATTTTTTAGGGTGGGAGGGTCATTTTCTTTCAGTCTTTTTTTGAAAACTACATCTATACACAGTGGTGTGGTTTTTGAACTGAAAATTGAGGCACCAATAACATTTGTCCCAGTGATTTTAAATTAAAGTAGTTAGTAAATTTTAATTTCAACAAATGTCTCAAGGGCAAGTATCCAAAAATTCAAATAAGTTACTTCTATCGTTCAAGAAAAAATGTAGATAGAGCGTGCGCAGAGCATACTGGTATCTAGTCTGACGAGAAAATCGACCTGCAAGTCCTCTTAAAAAATAAATTTCGATTGAAAACATTGTAAATGTATGTTATTGTGGCTACAAAAAAACGTCTGCCAAGTTGGGTGGGCAGTATAGCTTCCTCACTCATTGTAACATGGACGTATAGAATCAGTTGGCGAAAAAATT
Source organism: Apolygus lucorum (assembly GCA_009739505.2). NCBI lineage: Eukaryota > Metazoa > Arthropoda > Insecta > Hemiptera > Miridae > Apolygus > Apolygus lucorum. Next base: position 10,681,519 of record CM019182.2, read on the forward strand.
ATGATTCAAAGAGTTATTGAATACCAAAATATTGGCGAAAATATGCGGGATAGGGTTGCAGGTATTAATGTTTATAATATTTTTATAATTTTTATAAGGTATTATAGTTTATAATATTTTGTATTTTCAACGTAGAAATTTATTTAGCGGTCCACCGTCTAGGACCTAAACCACACAATCCCTGAAAATTTCATCGAAATTGGTTGAATAGTTGCGGAGTTTTGGTAGTAACAATAAATTTAAAGTTCGCGCATGCGCAGCGGCTATTGCTTGACCAATTTGATTGAAACTTATAGGATGTCTCTTAGAAGTTAGTCCCTAACTAACCTCCAAATTTGAGCAAAATCGGTTCAGTAGAAACCGAGAAACCGAGGTTCCAGGAAATTCACGTTTGCGCATGCGCACTCGCTCCTATTGGTCCGAAGGTGCTGAAATTGATAGGGGACCGTCTAGTACCTAACCCGCACAATCCCTGAAAATTTCATCAAGATCGGACCACAGGTTAGTATAGTTTTGCCCGGGACAAGGATTGACCACAGACAGACCGACAGACAGACAGACCGACAGACAGACAGACAGACAGACACGGAACCAAAATTGTTCGGGAAGCTCTAAAACGCAAAAAGCAAGTGGAAATTTTGATTTTGGAGGACATTTTTTTTTTTTCACTTCTTTCACGAATACAAAGCTTCCCTACCTTCGGTAGTGAGGAAGCAAAATGTTATCAAATATCCTCTCCAAATACCACCAAAATCCAATTGAGGAGGTTGATTCCAAAAGGTACTACATCCATTTTGGTCAAACCTGACAAAAACGCAAAAAACCATAGCGACCTTGATTTTTTATATATTTCTAAATTATTATAAATATTTGTGGAAAAAAGGTAAATTAGTTCAACGTTTAAAATAATTTTGAATGAGATTTGAATGAGGAATTTCACAGAATTCTGTTTGCATTTTTCCTGAATAGTTAATGGTGTGGGATAGATGAAAATCGGGCTGATTTCGGAAAATAAGTCCCCTGTTATTTTTGGGAGACAATCAAAATTTTTGATTTCAAAACTAACCGGGAAAACGGACGTGAAGCGGGAACGCTCGCTGATTGGGCTGTTCGGATCGCCGTCTCCTCCCAGTGTTGCCCATTGGGACGACGAAATCGTGTTTTCTAAGAGAAAAGTTATCAAACAAAAACAGAGGAAACCTAATTTTCCCCATCTTGCTTTTTCTATTTTTTTTCTTCAGTTTTTCGATTTCGAACTTTGCTGTTTCGTGAAATTTTGCATCTGGGGACTATAGATTTCTCGATCTCAGCGCTTCAAGCGGCCATAAATGATTTATTCCAGGATGACGTCATTTTCCCGTTTTTTTAAACATTCGTGTTTTCTACACTGTTTTGTTTATTCGTAAATTAGGAAGTTCGGGCTGAAAGTTTGCCTTAGGAGGTTTTTCGAGGTGCTGAATCCGATTTTGGGGTCAAAAATAGGAAATTCCGACATGGTGAAATTCCTCATTATCATTTTTATGGATATAGTATTTTTTTTAAAACAAAACGTGGCGTTTAGTACTTTTTGGAATCAAACAAAGTGGATAAAGGACTTTTGAAATCAGACGGAGTGGATACAGTACTTTTTGAAATCAGACGAAGTGAATTAAGTATTTTTTGAAACAAAACGGATAAGAGTCCGCCATTGTGCTGGATGTTGTGCCTTTTGAAATTAAACGGAATATTCACTCGTTTTTCAAAGGGAATAAATGATTATCTTTTGCTCCTGAACGATCGCATTTTTGTGAAGAACTACCCCCCTAAAACTCTGGGAAAGTGTTAACTCAATTTGGATAAATGGTCTTAAGTATCTTTTGGATTCAAACTCCTCAATTGAACTTCTTACTCAGTCAAGTGCCAAAATAGTACTATCATACATCGTATTGACCACCTCCCTGGATGAAAACAAACATCTGAACGGTGTTGCCTACTTGTCAAACTCCCCTCTTTACGATGAAACTGACATCTTTTGAGGAATCACTGAACCAAGGCAGCAAACAATCTTTGAAATATAGAAAAATGTGGTTTGTCATCATGCTACCCCACCTGACCATTTCACCCCATCTTACGGTACCTTTTTACTTTTTCCTTGTAGGCGAAGGAACTTTCTCTAGAAATTCTTACCTTGGTTGAGATATCATTGGGGAAAGTAGGAAGTGAAGAAGAATGGGACTTCGTTGTGTCTTCCTTGGTCCAATGCTTGTCTCAAAGTCACAATCAACAGTTCTACAGCATAGGTTGGTAATGATTTCGAGTAATTTATTTTTTGAATTATAGTTTTTGACACAGAATGTGTTTTTGCGATCACCAACCGGTTAAAAACCGACCTGAAATTATGAATCGAAAAAACGACATGCGTTGCCGATAAACAATCCGGTTTATCGTATACAGTATCGGGCATTCGTATTTTAGAATATTCTTATTATACAATGAGATAAAATGAACATTAAAACGCAAAAACACATTCTGAGTTAGTAATTTCATACAGAGTATGAAAAGTGATAAACCACACAATTTCTATAGCAGAATTAGATACTGTGTGGTTTATCACCTTGTTTATAAAAGGTGAATTTAAACAATCATTTAGGCTTGGTTAACTCAACTAAACATAGTGGGAAGGAAAGTTTCTTTTCGTGGTTCAGTATTGCTTTTATTCAATCCTCGGGATGTTGATTTATAACCATCTTTCTTTTTGTGGTAGCTATTATGGACAAGTTGTTGAAGTGCTTGCTTAGAGTGACCGAAATGGGGCTACGCATAAAAACAAAATCGTTGTGGAAGTTGTTGAATGCTTTCCATTGCCCAACACCCAACTCGTGTATGGGCCTGACCATCACTAGACTGACTCTGCTGTGTCTGAGCAACCTTCTTCCTCTCCATCCAAGGGTATGATGTTTCTATTGTTACCACGGTAACTTGAGCGTGTCACCAGTATTCACATCGCTTACATTCCACCTCTTGGTTGTATACAGATCAACGAAATTGTCAGATCCGCCAATGAGATAAAGTGGCTCTGGGAAATGCTGAATAGTAGCGACGTTGTGGTTAAGGCAGCATCCTTAGAGTTACTCGGCACTCTGTGCTGCGACTCTTTGACAACCGAACGAATCCTCTCTCAGTCTACGTCCGTGTGGGATACTTCACTTCAGTAAGTTGGTGACTGCTTTTTTAATTCTAATAGCGAATTGGTTATTGATTTATCGCCTATAAATTCTCAGTAAAATTATTACTCTCATCTCAGAACTTTGAATTCTTTGGTTCTCGGCACTGTGTTCCAAATGTCCGAAGTTTTTGAGGTTTGAGTCATTTAGGTACCTGAAAGTCGTATTAATGTACAGAGGTGTTTTCAAAAGTAAGTATCACGGATTTTTAAAAAATAAAAAAAGATTAAATTAAAAAATAATGGTATATTTTCCATTTTTAACATGTTGACTATTTTTCCACACATACCCCGTGGACTTCCAAACATTTTTGGTACCTGGTTTTCAGTTTTTTTTAATCCCCTCTTCATACCACTTCCCCGCCACTCCAGCCAACCAAGTTTCGACCTCCTGCGTGAGCTCTCTGTCGTTAGCAAAGCGATTATCTTTCAAGAGGACCCACAATAAACGCGGCAAGATATTGTGATGTTCTCAAGAAACTTCGACGGGCGATTAAAAACAAACGGAGGTGCATGTTGACAAAAACACGACAATGCTCGCCCCCACTCCTCCCGTGAAACCCAAGCTTTGTTGGAACAGTTTCGCTGGGGTGTGTTTGGCCATCCACCGTATTCTCCGGATCTGGTACCTTCCAACTACCACCTGTTCCCCGAACTGAAGAAACATCTTGGAGGTTGGCGATTTGCTAATGACACAGAGCTCCCGCAGGAGGTCGAAACTTGGTAGGCTGGAGTGGCAGGGGAGTGGTATGAAGATGGGATTAAACAACTGAAAACCAGTTACCAAAAATGTTTGGAAGTCCATGGGGACTTTGTAGAAAAATAGTCAACATGTTAACAATAGGAAATATACAATTTTGGGTTATTATTTTCAATAATGAACCTTTGGAATCGACCAAGAAAATAAATTGTTTAACCCCCCTCAAAATTTGTTGGTTTACGTTTCAAGGTACGTAGAATCCGAATAAAAAATTTTCCGTCCGTCCACCGTACGCGGCACTTTTTTCAGTTACCATGGACCGATTTTGATGAACAACGGGCTCCATTTGGGGTCTAGTTGTTCCCCGAAGCTTTTGGTTAATTTCGGTCCCTTCTAAGGGTTAAAATTTTGAAAAGGCCCTAGCTCAAAAAATTTTGATATAAATGTATTGTTTTCCGTCAATTTAAGATAGTATATGTTATGTTTGCGTGTCATCGAGTGAAGAAGATGACCTTCTGGATGCAGCGTTTGTGTTTTCTCTAACCCCTACTCAACGAAGAGAGAAAAGTCCCTATCCTAACTGCAGCACTGTCGCACCGGCGGCTTATTAGCCAGACCGACGTGCGGAGTGCTGGGAGTTCAGGCTAGCCCGACAGCCCCGGCGTTTCATAGAAACCTTACCGACGGGGTGCGGGAGATTTACCTATTGAGCCTAATACTTCGAGGAGATCCCTTGATGAAGGAGAAGGTAGAGAGCGAAATGAACTAGACGAAAGACTAGACTAGAAGGCATACTGGAGCATCCCTAAGTGAGCTTATATACTCGGAGAGATTAGTTGAGGGAGAGAGAGGTTTAAGGGTGACGTCATGTTGACGTGTTCTCCCCGTACCTTGTCCCTCCCTTGTGGGTGTGTTGTTTATTTAAGAACTATTTAGAATGTTGAAATGTGGGTCATAACAGTATAGAATTTTTAGAGATCACGCAGAGCCCTGTACGACACACTGTTCGCTCCCTACGAGAATTTAAGGGTTGGACTTACAATAAATCAGAAACACGAGTGTGAATCGCAAAAGATGCCTAATCTCCGTTCAATTGTTTGCTGACAGAAATGCGATCGATTTTTTTCTTCATATTGGTTGGTGGTAACAATGGCAAAGCCGTGTTCTTTGCATACGGGTGATCTATATAGAAAAATAATAAACCTTTATGTAATAATTTGCAGCGTTTTATTTTATTTTTATTTTTTAAGAATCCGTGATACTTACTTTTGAAAACACCCTCGTATAAACAATGCATTCCTGTCTTGGTTGCTAGATCCTGATACTCTTTTATTGTCCACAGGATTGTTCTGAACTCCAAGGAATCGAACCTTGCTAGGGAGCAGGCCGTGAACTTATGCAACATCGTAGTATTGAACTCTATCAATAAAGTAAGTTCTCCTATAGCACAAAATGCTTCAATATTTTAAGAAGTCTGAAGGCTGAAGGGTGAATTTTGACTCATTAAAACTCCATAATTTATTCCTGGCTTTAGACGTTCATCAAGGACTGCGTGGACTCAGAATTGTTCAAATGCATTGCTGGCATAGCAAGTCGAGTTGACTTCCCTAAAAGCTCTCTGTCTCTGTGGTTTCCGCCCAATACTTCGACGAAGGTCTCCTCAGGAAAATCGGAAGGTAGGATAAATTTGTAACGTGTGCTGATCAATCTGGTTTATCAGTAAAACTTGACTAATAAACTACCTACCTGTTACTTTACAAGAGCCAAAAAACGCAATCGTTTGGTTTCAGGTCAAAAGCAGCCTGCTAACAACATGACAACGCCTAACTTACTGAACTATTCCTGTAATTTTTGCCTCAATTTGATGTCGAGAGATCATGAACAGATTTTAGGTGCAATATATTCTCAAGGATTATCATCACAACTCTTCAGGTATTTAAACAAAAATCTGTGATGGAGCGTTTAAAATTTTGTTTATGTCTTGAAGATAGGTAAATTGATTTCTTTACTATTTAGTTTGTTGTGTTCGTGATTTTCATGTAGACAAGTGTCGCAGTGGCAAAGTACTCGCGCATTGTGCAATCCCGAAAAAGTTGCTATGTACGCCACCATTTGTAAATTACTCGTACATTGCACGAGTTCTCAAAAATCCTCTATGATAGAGTGCATTCCAGTCATGGTCTGGCTTCTGCAAGATTCGTCTTATTGTAAGTTTTTCTTTGTTTTGCATGATTCTGTTCAGTACAATTTTGCTCTATTTCCGTTAAAAGTACCCACGTACGACTTACGATATGAATTATTAATTTTATTTGCGTTTTCCTTAGTGAAATGTATTGAAGGATATTAATTACTAATGGAATGAATTGATTTGAAAACATATGAATGTTTTTTTTCAGGTGAGAACATTGATAAAAGTGATCTGGTGGCTCAAAGCATCATGCTCCTGAGCTCTATTGTGGCCCACAACAAAGAATCCAAAATATTGTTCACGCAGGAAGCAATACAAACTATTTGTTCAGCTATTGAGTCCCCGAATGAGGAGCTGAAGTCGTCTGTGATTTCAGCTCTCCCTCCTCTCACCCCTTTCCTGAGTGCTGGTAAGTATTGTCGTAAGTATTTTATCTCTGTGAAGTTGTCTAGCATTGTTTTCATCTGATAATAATAGTTAACGTTTCGTGATTCAGATGCCAGTGTCTCTATTATAAGAGGGATCGGAAATTACAATTCAAACCACAGGATGCTACTGAGCAGCATTCTTGGGTGTTCGAACGCTGCAACTCTAGCTGCGCTTGAATGTGACTTGTTAGCCCCCCTCATTCAAAGCCTGAGGGAAACCAACGTCAATCTTGCCATTGTTCCGATGGATTTACCACGGAGTAAAAAAGTTAGTAACCTATCCCTGCGCTTTTTTGAATTATTTGAATCCATAGGTTATTAGCCTCCAAAATAATAATACATTTAAAAATATTTTCAGGCAAATGCTACATTGAACAGTTTATCAATAGACTTTGGACTAATAACGAATTTCCTGTCCGGTTCTTTGGAGGCCAAGGAACTATGTGCATCACTGGGGCTAGCAGATGCTCTGCACAAGTTGTGGGCCTGGTGCCTTTTGGATCATGAGCTACTATGTTCTCTGTTACAAGTACTTGTCACGTTCACAGCTGATTGTCCATCAGGTTCGTTAAAAATTAATGCCAATAATTCAATTATATAACTATTTCACCAATTTTATTGGTCGAATGTCTGCCTTTCCTGGTTTTTTTTTCGTGATCTATCATTCATCATTCTAGAAATGGTCTTGTAGGTACGTAGAAAGATTCGTTCAACCGACAGTTTACTTCTGGATTTTGTCACCTGTGTCTAAATGATATGAAATTGTGTGTATTCGTAATTGTCGTTAAATTAAGTAATCTTACATTTATTGTTATTTTATTATTATTATTATTTTTTTATTTATTTTTTTATTTTTTTTTAGCTGCAAGTAGTCTCGTTCTAACGAGCAACATGATTGGTGTTGGTCAGCGAAAAACTCCCTCTTCCAACTCATTACTGCACGCTACAATCGGCATTCTATCTAGAGATATTTACCCTTCTGAAGTAAAAGCTAGAATCCTGGAATTACTATCCCACGCATGTCAGGCCCTTGAGTCCCGCACAGTGTTGGTCAAGGTAAGCTGTTCTTTCGTGACTTATCATACACAAATCATAAGGTAGTTCTCAAAGGATTCGGCGCACTGGGTTGCCCGCAATCATCATCGGACAGTCTGTTTGGTGCCAGTTCGGTGTGCGTTCCATCGTCCCGTTTCTGGTTCGGTATGCGTTCTATCGGTCCGTTTCTGGTTCTGTGTGCGTTCTATCGTGTGTCGAAGGGCAATTCTAGTACGAACATGAAGATGAGTTCTATCATTTGGCAAAGCGTTAAATTGCTGTTACAACGCCCGTTCAAGTCGGTGTAATGAAAAAAACTGTTCGCCACGGGGTAACTGAAAGGCCCAGATACGGAGAAAAAGATAGGATTTGAGATTAGGAGATTGCATTGACCTGTGTACCGATCGCAGATTGGCAAAGAAAGGATAGAGCGCGACGGGACCCTCAGAACGCAGGCGGGTCATAGAACGCACACCGAACTGGCACCGTCTGTTTCACATAAACGTCGATTAAGTATATCACCGTGTCATATACTCAATTATGAACAATTAAGTCCATTAAATTCCTTCTATCTGCTAAATACATATGAATTTAGTGCTGTTATAATGGAAAATTATTCCACAAAACTATCCATGAAAAATAAACTTTATCTGCTCACTACGTGGATAGGAAAGAATGAAAAGAATAATCAACTTAAACATTGGACGAAATTAAAAAAACATGTAATCATTTCTTTCCAGTAAAACTATATAACGTTGTTCCCTGGGCCTTCAAGAATATAAACCTACTGAAAACGGGTTTGAAGTTTTTCATCCTCCAAGAACTCCACTCGCCATTGTTTCTTCATTTAATGTTTCATGTTAAGTCATTTTCTTCCTCCACACATTCTAAAGTTAACATGGAGTTTTGAAGATTTCTTTGAATACGAAGAAGAAACAGTTTAGCTTGGTTATTCCTATTTTGAAGAAGGCTATTTTTTTTTTTTTTTTTTTTTTTTCGGCAGGCAGGTGAGAAAATCTTTAAGATCCACAGGTGGAGTTGGATCTCGTAAGATACCTGAAGGACCCGCAACTTCAAGGTTATGTGGGATTCAAACCCACTAAAAAAACACCTCCTTTTCTCCCACGTTGGAAGCTCAGCCTGGAACTGTTTAACACATTACTTCAGGCTGAGTCCTGGGACACTTCATTAGTTCTGGATGGCGGGTCGGACCAGGTGTTCCCTTCTCTGTCTCTCTCGTTCTAACAATGTCTTCCTTGTCAGGATACTCTCTACATACGCTGCCACAAGACTCCAGCTCCTCTCACCTTCCAGCATCTTACTGACGACAGCTTCTGGTGTTGGAATTTGGGGAGTTAATCCGAGCTCTGACAGCAGCTGGCTTCTTTCAGCCGCCCATTTGGTGCATTTGAAAAAGGTGTGTAGCGCATCATCATCTTCTCTCTTCTGACAGTGCGGACATGTTGGGACAGTTACCTTTCCCATTTTATGTAGATAGGCATAAAACAGTCCATGTCCTGTGAAGAATTGTGTGAGGAAAAAGTTTAATTCTCCATGCTTCCTGTCCGTCCATATCTGGATGTTTGGCACTAGCCTTGCGGTCCACCGTCCTCTATATTCTCTTGTCCATATCTCTTGCCAGCTTACCATCGTGCAATCTCTTTCTTCCTTGTCTATGCGGGACCTGTCTCCTTCATCCCTTCTGTCGAAAATTCTTTTTCGCTCTGAAGCCATCAGCTGGATCGGTATGACACTGGTAAGCACAAAAATAGCGGGTTCTGACACTGTTCGGTATGCACAGGCGATTCGTAGAGCTCCTCTTCGCTGCACAGCTATCAGTCTCTGTCGGAGATACGCCACGCTCAGTGCATCCGCCCACACCTCCGCTCCATACAAGAGAATTGACTCCACCACTGTCATCATCAAGCGTCTCTTGCATGGTCTAGGGCCATTTATGTTTCTCATAAGGTGACAAAGAGCTGCCGATTTTTGTGCAGCCCTGTCTGCAGTCCTTTTTAAATGTTCACCAAAAGTGATTTTTGTGTCCAACATGACTCCTAGATATCTGGCTGCTGGTTTAGTTGTTATTTCAGTGTTTCCGATCCGCATTGGGATGATTGTAGGTATGCGCTTACGGGTGAAGATGACTACCTCTGTTTTTGATGTAGCTAGTGCCAGGCTATGTTCTTCCATCCACTCCGTTACTCGTGTCATGATCTGCTCCAACTTGGCTTGGGCTGAATCCATTGTCCTTGCGAGTACTACTGCTGCGACATCATCAGCATATCCAACAAGGAAACAGTCCTCAGGCATTTCCAATCGCAGCACACCATCGTAAGATGCATTCCACAGTTGAGGACCCAACACTGATCCTTGAGCCGCTCCTGATGTGATCTCTTTCGTTCGTACCCCTTGAGCAGTCTCATATGTTAGTGTTCTGTTCTTAAGGTAACTGTCCATCACTGCCAATAGGTAAGACGGGACCTTGAAAGTATTGCTCAGGGCCTCCATCATATCAGTCCATCTTGCAGAGTTGAAGGCATTTTTTACGTCGAGGGTCACCAGTAGTGCAAGGTTTTGAAGAAGGCTATGAGCCTAGTTATATTACTGGAGGTTGAGGTTAATAGCTTAGACAAAGTGTAGCTTCTGGAACGTTTCGTACAACTGGCCCTTCACTGTGAACCAATGTGAGCTTTACCTCCCTTTACTGTACCACCTCACTTACCTCATTTTACTGTACCACCTGAATGTTAGGGCTGTGGTACTCACCCATGATAGGAGTAGAGGGGTTAGGGGTCAGGTACCAATTCTCTGCTTTTGGGCCCACTATTGTTCGGGCAACTGGGGAATGCATGAATATCAGGAAATGGTCTATTCCTTAACATAATTAACCATAACTACCAGTACCATGGGAGGCTACCGACTCACTGACTTCGACCAAAGTGTCACATCCCTGTCCTCCAGTTAACCTTCGGCGGGCCTGAGCTCACACTGATGGGCGCAGGGCGGCATTTTGGCCGCCTTCCAATAATATCATATTTTTAGCGTACAAGTGCATGTGTACACCATTGATCACTGACTTTCACAGTAGGGAAACACAAATAAGGTCAACCATGAATATTTTGTGAAATAAATATATTTTGTTGAAAATAATTTCAACTAGGTGGGTACAAATCAAAACGTGGGTTATTTGAAAATATGACCAAATCAGACTAAAAAAGTAGGTATTCAGTCTTTTCTCCAGTAACACAGCATACACATTTATAATGCAATATCACAATATAATATTGATAACCCAACAAAGTGATTTTATAATGTACTTGAGCATCTACCTACCCATGTTTACTTATCAAAAAATTCGACATCGTCAACTTTCGCACTAATTCACGAGCGTCATTCGCGAATCTGACGTAGCTTATGCCTGCCATCTGGTGTGTATGTTGTAATTAGGGAATACCTGTGCGTTCCGTTACGCTGTGAATTGCTTTTGTCTATGCAAGATCGTTTTTAGTGAAAAGGCGGTCACATTGCCGCCCAAGCGCCCGCCCGAAGGAATCGTGACAGTCGTGGTTGAGCAGACCTTATTCCATGGACTTGTAACATGGAGGCTTCAAGGGGAGAGTTGCCATGGGTATATCCTATGGGAATGTCATTCGGCATGTAAGTTCAGGTAAAAACTCGAGAACCAACCCGTCTCATTGGTAAGCTTTAGCTAGAAGACTCGGCATAACCTGTAGTGCATTGCCAACAGAGGTGAGGATGACCGTCTTTACTACCCCTCCTAGGGCTCCTGAGTGGTGAGTTCCTTCAACTCTCTCTGGATCCCATTTGAGCGCTGTGAGGTTCTTCCGTTCTACTTCCGTCTACTCTTTTGACCCAATACAGATGTATTAGTCTTAGTACCTCAGGCAGTCATAAAGCAGCTCTACTGTCGTGATAACGTATCTTCTCATCCGTGATTAGTACCCATTTTAACGTTACCTTTCTTCTCTATTGTGTTGTTTCTGTCACCAAGTATGTTGTAATTATTATATTTTGTTCACAGTCAACCATCATCAACGAATTTCTCAAGTTTGGTCGATTGAAACGGTCCCTGGCTGTAGACGAACTTGAAGTTCCTTGGATGCAATTCCTTGTAATTTTCACTTATTACAACGAAGGACAATCGTTAATTAAGGTTGGTCTATGATCAACAATTCAACTGTTTTCTACTCACTTCTAATGGCTCATCTTCAATTTTACATAAGTTATCCAATATATTTGTGGTGACAACCAATGGATAACTATCAATACACACTACACTCTCCGATCTACACTATCTTCACTTTTCACTATCTAGCATCCAATAATTATTTAATTCACTAGGTAGTAACCGTAAAAAAGGTGGCAACTCCCGCTAAGCGCACTGGTGGTAAAAGTAGTTTCTCGTATGTCCAATAGAGTCCTCTGATTAAAATTACCTTTGAGAGATCACATCAACTTTTTACGAGTGCCAACTTTTTACATTTCTTCTGTAGGTGGGCAAAACGGCTCTGGGTTTTTGGGTCCTTTTTGTAATAGAAAAAGGGGTCTTTTTGAAATCATCTCGTATCAGACAGAAGAAATAATCATCCATTTCAGCCACATAATTAATGATGAAAATTATCAATGACACTCGAAAAAAAGTTGATTTGATCTCTCCATGTGAGCACTCTATTGGACGAACGAGAAACTATTTTTACCACCAGCGCGCCTAGCAGGAGTTACCACCTCCTCTACGGATACCGCCTAGTATTTAACTACTAACAAATTTTGTCATACCTGGTGGTTTGTATATCTGGTGGTCCATAAATAATGAAGTCATCCCGTTAGTAACTTATCATTAATAATTATAACCCTTTTCTTATATAATCAACTTTATGTTTCAGAATGAAGCATTTTTCTCCCAACTAATGATGTACATGGCAAATGGACGACAAGTTGTGAAACCTTTCGTCATGTCCATTTTCAGAAACATTACTTTCAACCACAACAATAAACAGAAATTGATCGTGTGTGGTGAGTATTTCTGGTTGTAGTAGTGCATTAATTTGTTGAAACTTCAATGTTTCACGTGAGTAAGGTTTCAACGAAAACTTCTTCACCAAGTTACCTACTTTCCTAAAAACAACAAAATAGAAGGTACATACACAAATTTTATTTTCCAAAATCAACATTTTAAACAATTTTGGTTCCGTGTCAGTTTGTGAAACTTTTCAAAATTGATAAAAATTCCAAATTTGATGAAATTTGATGAAAATTCCAAGGACGAATAGAATTACTTGCGACGAGATTGCAGAAACCCAATTTAATAAAAACAGAGTTAAGAAGAACGATTTCGTCGGTGTCATCCCTTATACACGGTGTCCGAAAAAGATACGGCCAAACTTCAGGGGTCGATTCCACAAGTAATTTACAACAAAAAGTGTCTCGTAGAAATGTTTCGACTGTATCGATACCCTAAAGCACAAAGGCGATAATATCGACATATTAGACATATTATGTCTAAAAACGGAGTTTTCAGAAGAACGCAAAATAAGTTTTCACCAGTTCACAATTCTTTAAATAATGGCAATAATGGCTTACCACACTAAACTCTTCAATTCTTCGACAAATTTTCAAGCTTTAATCGTCATCAAGAAGGTCAATAAATTGTTTTGTTCAATTTGAGTTTCTGTGAAATTAAAGAAAATAATAAATTTAGAAAATGGATGGACATAACGCCTTTGTGCTATATGGTATCGATATCTCCCCTAATTTTCATGTAAATTCAAATCTGATTACACCGTTGAAAAGAACATTAATTTTCCCATCAGATGAGCTACAACACACGTTTTTAACCCTGCAGCTAGTTGGATTTTTCTAGCCCAAACTCAAAATTTCGCAATTTTCGAGTTTTTTGACGAAATTCTCAAGAGATTCACGAGGAAAAACGTGAATTTTTTCAACGAAATCGACGAGGATTCGGGAGGTCTCGTCCGCCGTCTCTTCTCCCACCCTCCATCCAACTCCGAATCCTCGTCGATTTCGTTGAAAAAATTCGCGTTTTTCGCGTTCAAACTCAGTTTTTCCACTAAGCTCCATTGTAAAATATTTTGCGATTATGCCGTTGAAAAGCTGAGATGTTTTTACTGAAAACCGCATTGATTTTCCACTACAGGAAATGGATCTTGAGAATTTCGTTAAAAAAAACTCGAAAATTGCAGAGTTTTAAGTTTAGACTAGAAAAAAATCTATCTAAATGCAAAGTTATAAACGTTTGTTGTAGCTCATATGTTGGGAAATTTAATGCTCTTTTCAACGGTGTAATCATATTTGAATTTGTATGAGAAATATGGGAGTTGTAGTCATTTTTTTATTTTGACAATATTGATCGTACGAAAAAATGTTAAAAAATGAAATAACTCGAAAACGAAGCATCTAAAGAAAATTTTCTACGAGGCTTTTTGTTGCAAATTACTTGTAGAATCGACCCCTTAAGTTTGGCCGTATCTTTCTCGGACACCCTGTATAGCTTGATAGTTATTGTTACTGATGATGACTAATAACAGTCGAAATCGATTTAACTTAGTATCTCATGACTTTCGTGGAAGTAGAGTACATTCTTCTTAAATCCGTTTCTATTATTTTTTATTTAAAAAAATAAAATTTCAAGTATTCTGAGGCTTGGAAAAAAAAAACGAAAAAAACTGAGGTTTCTAGTTCTCCTAGACAGGCTCCTATTATTTAAATTCATAAATTGTGTAAAATAAGTAAACGTGAATATTTGGTACTTAGGACTTACTATACACTAATAGGTATAATTGTTTTGCTCTTCTTGCTTTTGAATTCAGACCGTTGGCTGAAGTTGCTGGCGTCTCGAACTCTTGAACTCAATGGATCTCCTAACGAATTGAAGGACCTGGCGTTGATTGTTTGGTACCTGGTCGCTAACAGTCAGCGAGGCAAATCCGCTATTCGGAGCGTCAGCCTTGATACTCGCATGCAGATGGCAGCAGCATCTCTACCCGATGGTCACCCTACCTTGGAAATAATTGAGGAGGTAATGCAAATCCTCAAACCTTCTCGAGACAGCTGACATATCTCACATGTCTTAGGGATTTGAGAATCTACAAGGTTTTACTCCAGATTGGTAGAATTGCCTTGGTTTTGACCTTCTGTGATGAAATTATTAGAGGCAAGTCTTATTTTTTAATATTGACTTCTATAGTTTCACGTACGTTGTAAAGTGTTTGTGTAATATTGTTAAATTTATATATATTTTATTACTAAAGCAACCTACTTTCTTACTTTTGTATACCTACATAATAAACCTGTTTATACTTTCCCTGCGTGGTATTCTTCTGTACCACTTGAACCCTTATTAGAAAACTCTGATAATTGTTTTATGGCCGTTTTTTTTAAATGTGCTATGAAACTATCATTTTTGAACAGTCGGTGGAAAGAAACAGGTCATTTGCAAACAATAGATCATGGGTATGTCTTTAGGCATTATTACAACAAAAAATTGATGTCACGGCCTGGAATCGAACCTGGGTCTCCCAGACTAATGATTTTTACAGTTTAGTTACCGGATTTGTTAACTGACTAATGATTTTACTTAATTTGTAAGAAAAAATTTACAATGGATTCAAATTTGTTTACAGGTTCAACAACACATTTTCAACCACCTTCAAAATTTGGTGGTTTACGTTTTAAGTCACCTACGTAGAATCCGAAAATCGAATAAAAACTTTTCCGTCCGTCCGCCATACGAGGCACTTTTCTTAGTTATCATGGACCGATTTCGATGAAATTTGGTATATGGGCTCCATTTGGGGTTCAGTTGTGCCCCGAAGCTTTTGGTTGCTGCCAATCACTTCTAATATAAAGATATTGTTTTTTCATCAATTTAAAATAATATTGCACTTTTTAGAATCGAACGAGGCCAACCAGAGCTCGGTAGTTCCCCATGAGCACTTGAGGGTTGGACTTACAATAAGTACAGAAACACGAGTGTGAATCGCTTTTTTTTTTCTTTCTATAATAGGGCACATGCAACCTTCAAGTGGTCATGGGCGCCAAATTAAATGGCTACAACAAATTATTGATTAACAATTGAGAAAGTGAGAAAAACAAAAGCTATTACAGTTTATACAATATTGATAAAGTTCTCAATTTATCGAAAATTAAGTCCAACCAAACTGAATTGTTACCCAGGAGCTCTTCTAAATTCTTCGGAGTTTCGGGTGGGAGGTTTTTAAAAATTTGGCAATCAGTCAGCAAGTGGTTTACAGTCAGAGAGCATATACAGGTTGAGCAGTTGGGGGGAGGTGTTGCTTCTCGTACCATGAGGTGGCCATGCGTTAGGTGGGTATGTCCTATCCGGAGGCGAGTGAGGACCACTTCCTCCTGGCGTCGGTTAAGCAAAGTACCATCCGAGAGCTTCTTCGTACGACATGACGACGACCAATTCTTCACAGCCCATAGCTTTTGGTGACTCATGTTCTGCCATTCGGTTCTCCAACTGTTCTATACTTCTCGTTATATTAAACATTGGTAGTCCGCGCATACATACAGAAATGTGGAAGTGGGCTCTTCAGTTGCAATTTTTGCATTTCGATCAGCAATTTCATTTCCAGCGATTCCTATGTGTCCTGGTACCCAGCAGAGTATAAGTCCTGGTGAATCGCGAAAGATAGTCTCCGTTGAAATTTTAGCTGACCAAAATGTGAACTTGCGTCTCGCCGCCGAAAGACGAGCAGCCGTTGCTGCGGTCTAGCGGCATTTTTGAAAAGTACGCTGAACCACGATTTTACAGCTGATTTCAAAATTTGACGGTTCTACTTTCATGCCTCATTAAATTGTGAGGAGAAGAAACTTGTAATTGAATGTTTGTGTTTTGAAGTGACGAATCAAGCAGAATGGATTATTATAGTGAAGATTACCGCCTGCGGAACTTTTTACGAACATATTGTTTGGAAAATTTCGCACTAGACGGCCGTAAGTAATTATTCGATTCGCACAAATTTAAAACCTCCACGATTTTATTATAAGTACCTACCTAACTAAATTTCCTTTCTCTCTGATGTTAATCCCAACTTTTTGGTTTATTATTTTCAATAATGTTGGTTTATTATTTTGAATAATGTTGGTTTATTATTTTCTATAATGAACCTTTGGAATCGACCAAGAAAAAAATTGTCTATCATCATCAAATTTTGATGGTTTACGTTTCAAGATACGTAGAATCCAAAAATCGAATAAAAATTTGGCCGTCCGTCCGCCGTCCGCGGCACTTTCCCCACTTAGCATTGACAGATTTTGATGAAATTTGGTATGTAGGCTCCATTTGGGGTCTAGTTGTGCCCCGAAGATTTTGGTTGATGTAGGTCACTTCTAAGGGTTCAAAATGAATTTTAAAATTTTGAAAACGCCCTAACTCAAAAAAGTTTGATATAAAGGTATTGTTTTTCCTTCAATTTAAGATTCTATAGAATTTTTTGAAACCACGCGGATTTCTGTAGTACAAACCGTTCGCTCCCTACGAGAATTTAATGGTTGGACGTACGATAAATCAGAAACACGAGTGAGAATCGCAAAAGAGGCCCAATCTCCTTTCAAATTATAGCTGACCGAAATGCGATCGATGTTTTTCTTCATGTTGGATGGTGGGGGGCTTTGTAGACGAGTGATCAATATAGAAAAATAATAAACCATTGTGTAATAATTTGCAGCGTTTTAATAGACAAACTATATTCCTGTACTTAGAATTTTCACGAGAACGAAAAATTCATATTTTTATCCCTATCCGGCTGTTTCAGGGTTTTTTTTTTTTGTGTTTTTTTTTTTACAGTAAAAATTTGCCCAAGAAGCTGCGAATCAAAAAATTGCAACCGTTCTGGGCAAAATTTTCCTAGCAATACGTTCGTAAAAAAGTTCCGCAAGCGGTAATCTCCACAATAATAATCCATTCTGCTTGATTCGTCACTCATAAATTCAATAACAGTTTTCTTCTCCTTACAATAAATTTAATAAGGCAGGAAAGTAGACCCGTCAAATTTTTAAATGAATAATAATGTTGGAATGAACGGTAAAAACGAGGTATAGCGAACTTTTCACAAATGCCGCTAAACCGCAGCACCGGCTGCTCGTCTTTCGGCGGCGAGACGCAAGTAAAATGTGATCGTTGTTCATTTATTCGGGTTGTCCTTAGCAACCGGTAATTAAAATTTATTAAAATTTCATAATGAAGGCCCCAAAATTCTTTAATTTTTCGAAATGAGTGTGAAGCGTTTATTTCTTCAAATTAAACATGATTGTGAAGCGATAATATGGTTGGTAATATGGTTGGAGTGTTTTGTAAAGAAAAATGATAAACCTTTGTGTTATAATTTGCACCTTTTTGGTTTATTATGTTCAATAATAAATCTTTGAAATCGACCAAGAAAAAAATGTTAACCCTCCCTCAAAATATGTTGGTTTACGTTTCAAAGTACGTAGAATCCAAAATCGAATAAAAATTTGGCCATCCGTCCGCCGTTCGCGGCACTATCCGTAGTTCCCATAATAAAGTAATTAAAGTAAAATTAAGGTACACAACCATTTCAGGTTGGATTTTCGTCCGACTGCCATTCCTGGCGTCGCGGACGTCATCAGTTGTCATCCTAAGGAAAGATCAGAATTAGTTCTGATGATTTCGCTCATGGTTTCTCATTGGCCTCACCGCTGGGTTGTGACGAGGGGGAACTGCGACCGACTTACCCGAAAATATGCTCCCGAGGCGAGCCCCGAACTCTTCCCATAGACCGATTTTGACGAAATTTGGTATATGGGCTCCGATTCGGGTCTAGTTGTGCCCCAAAGCTTTTGGTTGATGTCAGTCACTTCTATGGGTTGAAATTTTGAAAACGCCCTAGCTCAAAAAATTTGATATAATTTTGTTGGTTTTCCATCAATTCAAGATAGTATTGAATTTTTAGAATTTTCAGAGACCACGCTGAGCTCTGTAGAACAAACCGTTCGATCCCTACGAGACTTTAAGGGTTGGACTTACGATAAATCAGAAACACGAGAGTGAATCGAAAAAGAGGCCTAATCTCCGTTCAAATTTTATCTTACCAAAATGCAATCGCTGAAGGTAGGTACGTGGTAGGTAGGTAGTATCTATGGTTGGTAGGTGGTGATAATGGCAAAGATGAGTTCTTTGTAGACGAGTTATCTATATAGAAAAAAGTTCATTCATGCAAAATGAATTAATGAGCGAATTTTCAGATAAATCTTTTTTTTTCAACTCTTCAGGGATGAAGAACTCTTCAGAATGTTCCAAAACTGATTTTAGTGAAGAAATTTTTCAAAAAAGTCCATTCTACGAATTTTGAGGCCATTGCAATAGGCTCATTTTTCATGATCTAAATAAAACTTTGTGTAATAATTTGCAGCGTTTTATCTTAGTGATTTGTGCACTATGAATTTATCAACTTCCTTGGAATACCTAAACATTTTATTATCAACTTTCTGTCTTAAGCAATTTTCTATAGACTGCAGCAGATGTTTCATACGTTGATTCGAATCTCAAGAATTGATGTCTTCATGTTGGAGTAAAGAGCGTAACGCACTGTGCCTAACCAATCTCCGAGCTGTGAAAGAGTGGGGGACTATCAGATAAACGCCTAAATTTACATAATATTTTATTATTCGTATTTTTATACATCAACATATTGAACCGTGTTACAAACTTTTTAAAATTTAATGTCAAGGAATTTTATTGAACTTCTTCGGAAAAAATTTAGTTATTATTTTGTGGCTCGTAACAATATTACAATCATCTCAGAAAAAAACGTAAAATATTGACTCAAATGGAAATTTATGTACAAAACGATTTAAACCCCTAATAATCAATGAACTCAAATCGACAAATAAATAAGGATCCGAAATCAACAAGTCGGTAACATAACAAGGTAACAATAACATTTACATGACTAGACGATAATGAGATCTCTTTAGATCTAGAACTTATATGCTGTATCCCAATTTATTGACACAAGCCTAGGAATCATTGCACGAAACCCATTTTTTGAAGAGAACAGAATAAACAATATGGTTAATACTATCAAAAAAGTAATAACGAATCAAAACAAATAACCCGTAATGAACACAAAATACATAGCTTAGTAATATAGTTTTACGATTCAATATTGACCACTTTATCGTCAATAATGAATAATTCTCTAGGATACTTTTAACCTTGCCCGTTATATTTTTTCCCTAGCTGATAAATTTAACACCTATTTCACTTATCATTACGGAAAATAAGACCCTTATAATTAGCACCCTTCTCGCATACCATCATTCTGAATGCTATCCAACATTTAACAATTATTACTTGATACAATAAAAAATATGTACAAATTTACATCAAGGCCACCCACCTGTAAGAACTTTGTTACAAGTTCGACTTTTTTTTTCTCTTTCACTTGGCAAAAGTGATTTTGTTTTTATAGACTAATATTTTATAATCATTAGTCAGATGTATGTCCATTTTTTCAAAAAATTACCCTAATTCTTACACGATAAAAACACCTAAGGGTAAATAACACGCTTTAAAGTGTCCACGCCTACAAAAAAGGGCCTAAAATTGAAAAATAAGGGGGGCAGTTGTGGGATGGGGGGAGGGGGGACCACCGTTGGTAACTTTATTTTAAAAATACATTTTGACGTTATAAAATATGAAAGTAAGATTTTTTCGATTTTTTAGGGTGGTTATGGTCTTACTCACATCTTCAGTACCAGAAAAAGTAGGTGTGCGTTAGGGCGGACCCGTAACATTAGTGAGTAGTTTGATACAAAAAATCCTTCGTTCACTTCCTCACAAAGCGGAATTCCTCAACTTATAGGTAGTTTACCTACCTTACACTTGATTTGGCTTTAAAGCGTCTCAAATTCAAGTTTTTTTGAAACTCAATCGGGTACGTGGTACCTTTTTGAAGTGTTCCTACTTCATGAAGCTCGTTGAACAACCGTGAGGCGCTGAAGCGCTGAGTAAGAGATCAAAGTGAAACCACGTGAGTACTTTGCTGGGGAATCAATCGTTCTATAGGGCCTACGGAAGTTTTCAAATTCAAGTCCTATATATTGATATTTGTATTTAATCCTAAACTTAAACACACAAGGGATTAAACACTCAGAAGAAATACGAAGGTATGAGAATGCTATGTACAACCAGTTGCACTGTACAACACAACTATGCAGAGTCCATCGAGTTTGTTTTTTCTTATAAAAATGTCGATATAGTTATTCATTCGTTGATAAGTGTTGAGTAAGCTGCCATATTATTTAGGTATCATTCTCATTTTTAATTCCACAAAATTAAATACTTTGAGCTAATATTGATCGTTGCGCAACATGATATTATTTACAATTAGTAAATTTAGAAGGTGGCGCTTTAAACACTCGTATTAATACGCGTTCATTACGTTATATACATTATACATAAATATTTACAAAATTCCTGATGTACAAAAGTGAATTAAGGAAAATGAGTCTCATGGGGTCCGTTTTAATCACCGTCGTTCTGAATTGGGCGTATAAAATTCGGCATTTTACCGGTAAGAGATTACCTACATGAAAATTCGTGTCTTACCGGCCTTTTGAACTTGAGGTCACCTTGTCTTGGCTGATTTATTGAACAATTTGCGACCTGTAATTTTTCATTAAGGATAGCAAAGTACGGTTAATAGAAATGTAGCCAACAGAGCACTGCGAAAATATGATTCAATTGGCATTTAGTCAGGAGAAGTTACTAGTTTTTGCTTTGTATCCCCCTCTATGTAATTTATTGTAGTGAGATTTGTGTTAATTATCTGTAATTATGTTGTTATACCTGGATCGATCACGATTAAATCAGTATCTTTTGTCTCTCTCCAAGTTAGTTCGCCTCGTTATTATTCCTCAATATTAATTGTTGCTCTGCTAATTTCATCAGATTATTGCTCTATTTATGTTTCTTGCTCCTTTAACAAATAGAAATTTGATTGTAAATGTTTCGAATCGCGTGTTAATCCCACTTTTAGTGACCCACGTGAAGGTAGGTAGGGAAAGATACGTGAAGCAGAGGTTAAGTAAATTCAAGATACACGATGATACCCATCACCCTATAAACTTTCTAAGACATCAGAAAAGAACGATATTTGTGAAGTGCCCATAGTTTCGCAATGCCATGATTTCATTCGAATTCTACTGTACGTCACTGGTATTCGAGTTACAGTTCATAATTTTTCTCAACTACGATAATAACTGGGCGGATTCTCCATTGGATTCTCCATTGTTCTATCGTTGAGGGGTATTTGAAAAGCTACTCCGGTGATGATTTTAAATTCGAGCACTTTCAGTCAGCTACGCATCTTTAGTCAAGCCTCAATTGCCAAATTTATTCTTTAAAAAAGATAAATAAACATAGATTAAATCCTGATTACCGACCGTCAAATTTTTTAACTTAAGCATCCTATTGAAAATAAAGTTATCATTGAAAGCTTGAATAAAGCATCTACGGTTTATGGATGTTGAATGGCTGAATTATAATCTTGTGACTAAATTCTGGAGTAGGCTATACAGAGTGTCTACAAAACAAGTCTCATTCTTTCAAGAGGTCGATTCTAAAACTAATTTGCAACAAAAAATGTCTCAGCAAATTTTTTAGAAGCTTCTTCCCGAGTTATTTCAATTTTAAAGTTTTTTTTCTCGTGATTCTGACTTTATGTCATTAAATTGGTAATAACTTCTCTTATTTGCTGTGATAATTCCAATTCGAGGATACGGTTGGAAAGAGCGTTAAATTCCCCCATTTTCCCAATACCAAATCATATTTTTTCAGTTGAATTTTACGGGGAATAAAGCAATTTAAAAATTGAACTTTGTAACTTTTCGAATGCTTCCGTTTTTTAACGCCCATAATATCCAAATGACTACAGATAATGAACTATTGCCGGAAAGCCTAAAAACTGCGGCGGAATCTCAGCTTTCCAACGGTTTAATTAAAAAATATTTTACAATCTAATTTGAGGGGGAAATTCGTGTTTGAACGCGGAAAACGTGCTTTTTTCCTACGAAATCGACGGTTTAACGGGAGGACACCGGGGTCTACACCGCCACCGCTCCTTCCGACACATTTTGTAGCAAATTAGTTGTAGAATCGACCCCTCGAAGGAATGATACTTGTTATGTAGACACCCTGTATAAAAACAAGGATGGGTGATGGAAAGAGAACATAATATGTGTGTTATCGAGTATATTCGTTGAGGCGGATCCAAGAAGTGAGAAATTTACTCGTAGATACCTCGTAAAGATTGCATAGACTACTGATGTGACCATAATAAAATAATAGGCAGTTTTTCCGAGTGAACTTTTTTTTTTTTAATAAGAGAAGGTATTTATTGCTCCAAGTTATGAGTTAGGAAATATTTCTTTGATATATTGCTGATTTTAATGAGAAAATGAACTTAGAACTAACTGTCTCAGACAGTTTAGAACGTTAGAGCTTTATTATGAGGCTCTGAGTTTTAAGTGAAAATGAGGATTAATTTTATTTAAGGAAATTTTTTTAGTGCGGTTGAAAGGGGTTTTATTTGTTTTGTCGTTCAAATAGAATAAATGTATTGATATGGCAGGGCATTAGGAAGAGTACGAAGCAGCCAGAAAGCGCTAGCCAGGGCAAATTCACGTGAACACCTATGTAGTTGGTCTCCTAATTAACGATGCACGGAATAATAAATTGAACACGGTGATTCAAACGGGTGGTGAGGAGATGAAAACGCAAACACAAACGCTCTTTTACAACCTAACGATGATCTCAAATCGGCGTTGGGAGAACGGTGAAGTCCTGCAGGGCGAATTTGACGGTTTCGTAGAGCGGGCGGTTCCCGTCGTCCTGCGCTGCCTGCCCGTTGGTCTGCGTTTGTGCCTGCGTGGGTCCGACCATCGACTGCAGCCGCGTGATGTAGTTTTCCAGGTGTTCCGGGCTTCCTTTGTCCGGCTGCACGACGCCTCCGCCCGGCACCCGCGCCTGTTCCAAGAAGTTGATGACGTTGTTCCTCAAAGACTCGTAGTACTCATTCAGATTATTGTTCCGCTGAGACACTTCCTGTATACAGACTGAACATTAACGGGGTTTGCTTGAATTTCAGTTCCATTCCATACATTTTAGATAAAGTTAAATAGGTAAGTAGTTACTCTATATTTTGCTAGTACATTCTTAAAACACTTAGGGCTTAGCTAAAGGAAATATATCAAGATAATTATTGGCGAGATGACACAATTGCGTTCAGCTAAGTAATGAACGATCGATACAAGTAGTCGGTAATGTCAATATCACCATAATTTTGGTTTATTATTTTCAATAATGAACCTTTGGAATCGACCAAGAAAAAAAAAATTGACCCCCTCAAAATTTGTTGGTTTACGTTTCAAGGTACTTAAACTTTCCTTATTTCCATTTTGATGAAATTTGGTATACGGGCTCCATTTGGGGTCTAGTTGTGCCTTGAAAGTTGTGGGTTGAAAAATAAGGGTTGAAATTTTGAAAACGCCCTTATTTTTCACCTTTATATTATAAAAGTATTGTTTTTCCATAAATTTAAGATAGTATTGAATTTTTAGAGACCACGCGGAGCTCTGTAGGACAAATCGTTCGCTCCCTACGAGAACTTAAGGGTTGGGCTTACGATAAATCAGAAACACGAGTGTGAATCGCAAACTAGGACTAATCTCCGTTCAAATTTTAGCTGACCAAAATGGGATTGCTGTAAGTACGAGGTAGGCAGGTGGTGACAGTAAAACCGAGTTTTTTTGCAGGCGATTGATCTATATAGGAAAATAATGAACCTTTGTGTAATAATTTGCAGCGTTTTTATCTTTATATTAATGTTTGAGCTTGGATAACATAATATATAGGTGTGTACTTCACTCCTAGCCTCCGGTTTCGAAAATGAATCATGAAATTATCATCACAATATCATGAAAAAATCTTCATAACATCATCATTATTATGAAAAATATTATCATGAAGGTATACGAAGTTTCAAAACTCCCGGCACCACAAGAATAATAATTATTGATTGTTCCTCCGTAGAAATAGTTGAGTCGAACGGCGAGCCCCTATTATTCGTTATTAGGTTGTTTTCAATGATCGGATGACCCGTTAGGACAACTCTATGACGACTGTTTCGATAAACGTACGAGTATAAACAAGAACCTTGCATGATCTTTGTTCTCGTGATCAGTACTCATCCTTGTTCGACTCGACTACCACGCTTACCAAGCTAAAAATGTAGTTGTTCTTTCGAAATGGTAGTTTTATTTTGTTATATCTGGATTTATTTTTTGCTTCATGGTAGCGGAAACATTGTTTTCACTTTTGAAGAATGCAAAAAAAAAATTCTCCAAAATCAAAGTGATCACTCGCGTTTCACGTTTTAGGCCTTCCTGAACAATTTTGGTTTCATGTCTGTACGTATGTCTGTCATGAAATTCTTATGGTAACAAGCAAAACTATACGAAGTTATTGTTCGATTTCGAAATTTTCAGGGATTGTGCGGATTGGTGTGTAAACCGTCCCCTATGAAAACCATCGCTCCGGGTCGATAGTAACCGCTGCACATGCGCAAACATAAAAACCTTATAACATCCTTAACTTCTACCTTTTCCACCCAATTTTGATGCATTTTTTAGAGATTGTGTGCGTTGGCTTGTAAATGGTCCCCTATGAGGTAATGCAAGGAACTTGGAGATTAATGTTTTTCAAATTAGCTACCATGCATCGAATCATCCATAGATACGAGGGAGCTATGTGCCACACCCACTTGGCAGACTTTTTCATTTAATGATTTATTCCCTTTCCTTCTATCTCCTCGTTTTACTAGTGATCAAGAAAGTATTCTTAGAACTGTATTAGTTGTAAGAAAAGAAAAATGTAGGTTTTCATATAGGTAAAGAACTATCTACCTTGTCTCCATGCCTCAGATGAGCTTCCATCGCCGTGATGTCCGTCTTGAGCCGGAGCATCTGAGACTCGACCCTCGCGTTCTCCCTTTGCAGCTCCGAGATCTCCGCTTCTAGAGTGAACAGGTCCTCAGTATTACTCCCTTCCGCGTCTACACCAACCCCACTTATCAGTATTACCTACTTGCCCTAATTTTTCATTGACATGCACTTTTGTTTCTTTGGATGTTTGTTTTTTTGGATTTAATATAAATCAAAACGAAGCGATTTTTAATTGTGACAGTCCCAGATACGTAACGAACGTTGGGTCGAGACAATAGGTTAAAGATAAATCGCAAAGGTCAAAGTAAGTTTCATTTTGCGGAAGCACTCACTGAAGCAAGAGTGTTTATGTTGTTATCGAGACAAATAATGTCAGATCAAGAAGGAAATCTCATGCACACAACAGGGGTTGACAGATATAATACACAGACATTTATTGGATCGAATAGATTAATTTTTCTTTAATAAAAATGCCCTTCACCAGTTCTTCACATCCGAATTTCATTTGTTTTAATTGTGTACCGAGTGTTGTTTTCTTGTTTACGGCGAACAAAATGTTTAGTCCCCAGAAAAAATTGTTAGAAAATGGACTGAATGCTTACAATTAATTTTGCCTTGTTTTTAATTTATTTTAAAAGATTACCGAAATCAATTTTTAATCCTCTGACATCATCCCCGTCAATAGAAGATCATTTCGTGATACGTCATAATTAACTACAACATTAATTATAAATAAATATAATTAACTAGAAACAGAAGTACTGATAATCATGTAGTTTTAATTAAAGCAACAACCGAGTAGAGATGCTGTAGGTTGATGTGATAAATATGCGTTTTGGGATACCTAATACGCGATTCATTGTAAGTCTATTTGCCGTCGTGCATTTTGCCACGCCGTCTCATTCATTTTCTTCTCCCCTCAGTACTTTCACTCTCCCATAATAAAAATCTGAGAGAAAAATATAAATTTCTCTTCAAAATTTGTATGTAAATAATAATTTTTGATGTAAAATGCCATTTTGATGCTATATGGTATATTCCTAATCAGCGTGGAAAGTCCAATAAGATTATCTAATTTATGAAGTAAAAACTTATTAAAGAAAAGCAAAGGCTTAAATAAAAGACTAGTTTCTAAGGCTGGAATCGGTTCAAATATTTGTTCGGAAATTCGCTAATTCATTTATGCTGCACGATTGGGACTTTTTGTTTGGCGTTGAGGACATCTAGAGTGAGGCAGAAAAGGTTCGGTCAGGCGCATGGGTAGGCAATAACCCGCACGACCGCTCAGTCGTGAAGGAGTGGTTGGTCTGTGCGCCGTGTTTCGTTTTCTGCGCGATATGGATGGCAACACGGCGCACAGACCTACCCCTTCTTCGAGGCTGAGCGGTCGTGCGTTTTATTGCCTACCCTTGAGCCTGAAAGCTCTTCAAGGCTCATTGGATCCTTTATTCAGTACCTATAATACGCGTAATTGTCTGAAAGTAATTTTTCTGGAATAATAATATCTATGTCAACGGTGACATCTATTTTATATGAATCTATATTTTAGTACCTTGGATTCCTCACTTTTTTTCACATTAAATAAAACATTCAAGAGTAAAAATTCAACTTGGAAAGGATTATAGCAAATCAAGAGACTTACTGGAGTGGTGTTTATATATCTGAGAGATGTCTTCGTGAACGCCGTGGGTGGGCGTGTGGTACTTGAGGCTTCCTGGAGGTGACGTCTTCTTGGCGACGGGAGCCTGTGGCTGCGGAGGTGGAGGTGGCGGCGGCTGCAGGGGCCGATGTGGAGGAAGGAAGGGCTCGCAGCCGGCAGGAGGGCAGTTGAGGGAATCGAATTTGGCAGCTGCTGTTACAGCCGCAATGGCAGCTTTGTGCTGCTCGACGGTCCCTCCAGACTCCAGGACCCGCATCTTGTTTCTATTGGCGATGGGGCAACCGGAAGCGCTATGGAGGCATACGATACATTTAATAAGATACGATTGGTACTGTGAATTTCTACAGATACTTAAGAAAAATGAAGTGGTGTATAGCTTTTTCAGATTTCATATAACGCGTATCAGGGTTTTAACGCGTATTTTTGGTTTATTATTTTCAACGATGAACCTTTGGAATATAGTTTTTTTAACCCCCTCAAAATTTTATAGTTTACGTTTCTAGGCATCCAAATCCTAAAATCGAATTAAAAAAACAAAAAAAAAACCGTCCTTCCGCCTACGTTTTTTTTTAGTTACCATAGATCGAATTTGATGAAATTTGGTATTATGTCCTCCATTTGGATTTTTTTTTTTTTTTTTAACGCCCTTGCTCGAAAACTCTCGATATAGAGGTACCTATGTTACCTATGTTACCTATGTTTAATTAGGTAAGTGTTTTACACGGTTGTGTGTTCTTTGCAACCGAGAATGAAATTTTGTAATGAAGGCACCCACAACTCTCAGATAGCGATAGCGATACCCACAACTCTCAGATTGCTATTATTGAAAATCGCGGCACACATACCAAATTTGAACCAAATCGGTCCATGGTTGCTTAAAAAAAGTGCCGCGTACCGCGGACGTACAGAAAATTTTTTATTCGATTTTTGGATTGTACTTACCTTGAAACGTAAAACATCAAATTTTGAAGGGGGTTTAAAAAAAGCTCGATTCCAATGGTTCATTATTGAAAATAATAAACCAAAAACCGCATTCTAAGCAGATGGATGATCTGCACAGTAAAATAATAAACAATTGTGTAATTATTTGCAGCGTTTTTGACACAAATATGTATTGTGGCTGTGGCTTAATTTTCCAAAATTAATCTGATATTCCAATCTGAAATAGCTAATATACCTATTTTAATGTTTTCAAAATTTTCGGCCGATTTTGTTACATTTTGCGGCAATTGTAATCTGATTCTCTAAGGCCGTTTGAGAGGCCGAGAGTTCCCAAAGTTTCAGTCACGTTTCGTATTAATATTCTTTATGTACAATATTGAAGTTATGTCTTAAGTAGTCTATATTGACCATAGCCCTGTCGCTACACATTTTTCTATAACGGACCCTTAGAACATCATACTTTCAGCAGTTAATAGCTATGAAAATAAGATGATAGTTAATGAAAAAAGTGCTACCAATCCCATTAAAATCGACAGAAAATAGTAGGTAAGGCCAAACTATTAAAAACTGTTTGAAGCAGTAAGAATTGCGAAATTCTAAGTTTCTGAGACTTATCGGTCCTGTGTATGCTATCTTCAAATACGTCAAAGTAAATCAACATTAATTTTTGAAAATTGGTAATTTTCTGGTAGTTGCTCAAAGTGTAACTTAAAATTTAAAGAACCATATTTAAATTAAAGGCTTAAATTAAATTATCATTTAAAACCTAGCATTGAAGGTAGTGAGGAATCATTGATAAAATGATTTAACTCAAATACAAGCTAGAGGAACCACTCTTAG
This sequence comes from Apolygus lucorum, assembly GCA_009739505.2. NCBI lineage: Eukaryota > Metazoa > Arthropoda > Insecta > Hemiptera > Miridae > Apolygus > Apolygus lucorum. The sequence continues at coordinate 10,710,547 of CM019182.2, forward strand.
GTATTCATGCTGCATTTTACATTCCTAAGTTCTGCTACTAGCAGGATAGATTAACTACAGTTGTACAGTTGTGTGAATTATTCTGAGTTGTACAGTTATATTATTATTGTGTGAATTATGGTTATGTAATGGCCTATGTATCATGTCTCGTATATTGCTGACCCAGGGAAATTAGCTGTCCTATCCTTTATTCGGGGGAATATAGCATGATTTTGTAATATAAAAATTTTATGTTTTGATTAATATGGTTTCAAGTGGTTACTTTTGATTTTATAAATTTAATTTAAAAAAAAAACATTTTTTATCTCAACATTAAGAGCGTAATTTTATGAAAAATGAACTTTGTTGTGTTGTTTAGTATAACAATTCTGTCTCTAGTGATTTAATTGAGAGGGAATGTTTATTTTTTCAGTTTTTGGTTCTATTATTTGTTGGTATTAGTACCCGAATTGTGAGAAGTCCGTCTGGATCTCGGCAGAAATCGTCTCTCTTTGTTGGTAGGGTGGGGGATGTTCGTTAACTCGCGCCTTCTTCCAGTTCGCAATCGGGCACCCGTTCACACTGCAACCCATCACACGTGCACATGTTCCGAATTAGGATAATAATTATTTTCATAATGAGTATTTGAAGTTTTTAAAAAGTTTCCAGTTTAGAACATGTTCATTTTTAGAAAACGTCTGGAGAAAATTCGGTCAAAACATTTTATAAGCGGGTTTTGATAAAAGTGATCGAGTCAAATCCGTTACGGGGCCCCCCCTTTAGTCGGAATCTGAAGTTCTCATCCCGAAGCCACAGTGCGGAAGAGGGTCAAAATACGAATACTGTAATTTCCTCAAGATATCAGTCATTACTGAAAATTAATTAGAAGGCCTACAACTCAGTGCATTTGAAATTTTATAGTCAGTGGTTTGAACCTCATATACATTGATACATTAATGCACTTAATGAGTACTTTTTCTAAAATACGAAAATAGTTTGAAACAGATTTGAATAAAGAAAATATGGTGCAAATTTCAAATTTATGCTCACGTTTGTAGATATTGATTAAAACTAACTGAAGGCAACTCGTTTTTTTCTCAAAATGAGGGACACAATGGGCACTCCCAACTTCATATGATCAGTTTACTTGTTTATTTTGAGTACCAGAGAGGATCAGGTTGAATGAGGTTTACAAAGTAGGGGGTATTAGTAGGTTAATTGGAACGCTTACTTTCTTTTTAAATATTTACTAAAAACTTCAATTATTGAGTAAGTGATGAATTTTAACAATAGGCTTGACTTGTGTTTCCATATTATGTGTGAAATGAGTACATAGTACCTTAACGATATGCCACAAATCAAATGAACTAGAAAACAAAAAAATTAAAGTAAGTTAGTGATTAAAAAAACTAAAAGTAAGTTAGGTATTTTGTATGTTGGTGTTGTATGTTGTGTTTCCTACACTACTTCCTACACACTTGAGTTTTGTATTTGATAGTTGTAAACAAAATCGGAACGTAGTTATTAACAATTAGAAATGTTGTAAGGATGAACCTATTGAGAAAATTAATAGCAACAGCTAATCGTAGATTTTTTCTTACAGTGGTTCATTTAGCTTGTATTCCAATACCAGAATGTTTGAAAATTATTGAAACAAAAAAGCCCACATAAAAAAGAGGAGGTAGTTAAATAAGTATTATGAAAATTTCGTTCTTTGACGATACTTTTTGTGTGGATCTCTTAGCTGGATGTTTTTTAAAAAGTTTATTCTCTAGTAAAACTGCAATATGACACAGAACACATTTAAGGCTCACCTTCTATGTGATAGGAATTTTCCAGTGGCATGCCCTGATCCGTCACAACCTGGGATGGGACACCTGTATCAATCAATAATTACATGTTTATTATTTACTGCATACGTACTTGTTACACGTAAATATATCTGAAGCAGCAGTAGAAAGAAACAACAAAAATGCAGCTATATAGTCAATTATATAATATAAAAATAATGCATTGAATAGGAACAATGTTTAAATAACATTGTAATCTGAGAAAAAGCGTGGAATAATTCGATATAAGTCCTCAAAGGTTATCTTAATAGCGATTAATTTAGCACATATTATAGAAGAAATGTTGATTTTTTATAAGTAAAATTTCACACTCGTGTTACTGTCAACTTTTGGTTGAATTTTCTAAAAGAAGTAATCACCGTTTATAATTTTTGCCCACCCAACTTACCGGACATTTTTTATAATAAATTGTATTGTGGTTGGTTGAAATGTGATAATAATGAATAATTGTAGCTTCAGTAGGAAATTCCGAGATTACACATGGCTGGCGAGGGGGAAAACCCTGGTAAGTCGTTTTTTTTGGTGAAATCGAGATATCTTCACTGTAGGCGTTATTTTGTGTCAGATTTCGTTTGCGAGTATCAGCGTAAGTCTACCATGCTTCCTATTGGCTGGGACGTTAGTGATTATTCGGTTAGCTCTCATTCCCGAAATTTCTGTTTCGAGAACAGACAGGTAACTGAGCTTACCTACTTTTTCCCAGTGTACTAAATTGTGCTTAACCAGGCAAGTGGGCTTTCTTATGGTGGGTGAGCAGGTAAGTCTGAAAATGGTTGCTCGTAACCAAGTCAGTATGGAAATTAGACTGCACGTAACTAGGAAAGTTTGTAAATTAAGCTGCACGTAACCAGGTAACTCGACAATTTTAAAAAACCATTGAATTTACCATTAAGATGTAATTTGAGGGGCAGTTCGAGCTATCATTTCGGTTTTCGGATGATTTCGTGAAAAATGGCAGGGTTAAGTATTAATTATTGTGGATTCCTGAATTAGGAATAAGATTTGAAACTTTAAAATGCTCTCCTGTAAATTCCATTTTTTGTTCTTACCTGGTCCCGCCCCACCCGCCAACCATATTTATGTTGCAGCCAGCGGAAATGTATTAACCCAATAATACATGTAACGGTTAAAGAGGAGACATTCGTCGGGGATGAGCAGGGTCCTGCACAAATTTGACTATCCGCCTGGTCTCAAACCTCGATCAGCACACTATTTTCATCACTCCAACGCAATGTGCAACTCCCGGACATGTGAAGTTAGTAAGTACCTACTTAACTACATTTTTGAAAATTTATCTTGTTTACGGAGGTGTCAGCAATGGCTTCGTCAACAATTTTGTCAATGAAATTTGTCTAAGATATTACGGCGGTCACACAGAGAACGAAACTTCGATCTGATGAAATTGTTTGATTTTCAGTGAAGATGCCATTTTATGAGTAGTTGGTGTTCAAGAAGCAATCGACATCGTTGAAGGATGGTGTAATACTGAATGCTGAAGATTTGAGATTCTAGTGATGATGATGGTCTGATGGACATTTTCATATTTCTTTGCTGCTGAGCTGACGGACGACGATTCAGGGGAACTTCGAAAAAATGATGAGAAACCAACTTTATGCAACTTCCGAGATCAGCAACATTGAGAGTTGACTTCAAGAGTCGTTTTCAAAGCCTTTTTCGGCAGTTTTTAGCATTTAAAAGCGTCACAATCACCAAATTTAGATGCAGTCCAAATATTTGAATTGCCCGTTTAGTCGTCGTTAAGCTAAATAATGGAATCACCCTACTTTCTTAGCAAATGAGGGAGATGTGAAATGTGTCATCAAGATTTTTCTACGAAGGAGAACTTTGAGGGATCCAATCTGAAAGACACTTGCCTGAGAGGCTCGGAATCCTGGCCGTCCCGAGGCTTGCTTTTGGGTTTGTTGGCTCTCGGGCAGCCGGAGAGACTCCTGTGCGACGAGTAGTTTCCCGTCACGTGTCCCGAACCATCACATCCAGGAGTGGGGCATTTGAGCTCTTGAGAGTGAGCCTGTATGTGCTGCCGGTCGGCTCTACCGCATCCACCAGTCAGGCTGTAAAAAAGAAATGCATCCATCAGCAAAAATACCATAAGATGTTTGAGTTAACACGAAAAACTATGCTAGCAGATTCTAAGGATGAGTCCTGTTTTGTCAATACTCAGATCTAAAAGATGACTTCGACGTATTATAAATTTAATGAAATTTGTGGTAATAGTTGTTGAAATAATAGTGAGAAAGAGATATTTTTGCACATCTCAAGTTTATTTATTTTTTTATTTAAAAACTTGTTTAAAGAGTATATATTCATGTTTTGCCCTAGATTTTCTGGAGATGTAAAAATTTTTTTCTAGTATTAGGGAAAAAACCCGCTTAGAATTTCGTTATTTCACATATATGCTTGTTTCTTCCCCAAATTAGTCATATAGAGGGGATTTGGCTTTTTGGGGAGATCGTGATATATCGTCATACACAATTTCTGAAATGAAGCTAATTTGTAGGATATATCCTAGTCAAAAAAGAGTTTCTGTTGATCGCAAAACTTGCACCTTTAAGGTGGGTTGAGAAAAGTAAAAATAGCAATAACCTTCGATTTAATAATATCAAAACGGTATCCTTACCAGTGACCCCTCGAAATTGCTTCATAACAGATTGCCTATCATTCAAACGTCATCGAAAATGAGGATAAGAGCTACTTAAGGGCTCATCAAGCCTACTTTATTGGCCAGGTACAAGTGGGGGGGTCAAGGAACGGTTGTTTGTAAAGGAACCCCCTTCCCGTTCGATGACGATATTACTTTTTCAATATTGATGAATGCAAACAAGGAGCGGAGGTGAAACCCTCAATATAGGGCAACTGGGCAAACAATGGAAAGGCCCTTCGACAACCATCACTCCGCTATAAAACATTCACCTTGAATTATTTCACGTCTGATTGAAAAAAAAGGGGTCCTTCGAAATCCAGTCATAAATAAATAACAAGATCTCCAATATTTCAATAACCATTACGCACAACCTTTCTTGGTTCTTTATGGATCTGAGATTTACTACTGCTCTATGGAAAACCTTCAGTTGAATGAATTCTGCACTCCAAAGGTCAAGGTCCGATGCACCCTTGGAAACTCAACGTTGGAAATTACGTGCGCGTAACATCATTTATTATTGAGTGGTAGATGGTATGATATTATTGAATAGTATGTATGCATTTTTTCCTCAGTGAATTCGAGATTTCAAGGGAGATTTCTTAGTGATTCATTATTTGTAGCAAATATTCGTTATTTAAAAAATTGCTATGCTCTGCGTATACATTTATTATTGGATATTAAATACATCCCATTTACCCATATCATTTTTTGGTTTAGTTTGAGGAATTCATATTTTTTAGAGTAGGCAGGTACTTCATAAAAATGGCTACCCATATTCATTTATAGGATACTGCTTGTAAAGGGTGGGGGGGGGGGGCTCATCATGCATCATTCAAACATATTACAAACTTTTTAAAATATCACCATAGTAATCATTAATATATCAATTGTAATACATAATTTGGAAAAACCTCATAATTTAACACATTTATTTGTCGGACGTTTTAGGAACTGAAAAAATGCGAAAGATGATACTAATAGCCAGAGTAGACCAGTACACTCATTTATGGAAACGTTTCAGTCATCTCCCAAATCGACTAACTCTTCAGTTTTTAGAAAATTTGTTATGATGAATAAATAGTAAAATTTGTCAATTTTTAAAACAGTCATCACAGTGATTCCAAAATTATTATTTTTAATTTAGTGGCGTAACTTGACACAAATCCCCGACTAAGCCGTTGTGGCTCATGAACATTTTTGGCTTATGTGGCTTTTTCATGTCTCCTCTTGGATTTCGTAATAATGGTAATAATGTTAATGTAAGTAAACTAAAACATATGTTCAGTACTTACTTCGAGTGTGAATTGTCTTGTTCTTCACCACTAAAGTGTAAACTAGACCGAAAGAAAAATAAGTTCACTAAAATGCATGTACACCAATAGCATAGAATCAAAAGGAATCACAATATCAAATTATCTTTAAAATCTAAATAATATCTCGCTTGCATCAACTTGGATAAATGATTTGTAAAGAGTAAATAGCAAAACCTAATTTGAGAACATTATGTGAAGGAATTCATTCCATGAATAGCCGATTCATTTCAAAATGTTTGATTTCGGGGGCTGATTTGTATCATTAGTTACGCCACTGATGGTCTCACACTGTTACTAGTATACTCACCCTACTAATAATTAAATACTATTTAAAGGATCTGATAATTCAGTTTAACTACAGTTCAATTAATTCAAGATTGTAATACTGCTACTACTCATCAGGATTTCTAGATTTGTGGTGATTAGAAGAAGAAATATATCGAACCTGCAGTACTTACAAATGACGATTTTACGATTAGTAGGTAGGAACAGGACCTCAATAATTCCGTGAACAATTATAACGAGAAATTTAATATAACTTTAATTTATTTTGTGAGTGAATAATTATGGTTACCTTTGGTCTTTATTGTGAGTGGCGGCTTTGTCTGGCTGAGGAGGCGCCATCGTGTAGCAAGTGCCGGGACCATAACCGGTAGGACCACCTGCGCCTGGGTATCCGGTCGTGGGATAGCCACAGGAATAACCTGGAGGTCCGGGGTATCCAGTGTAGCCGACGCCGTTGCTACCATACTCAGCACCACTGATGTAGCTCGCGTGCGGACTCATGCTCGAATAACCTACGGAGTTATGGCGAATATTGAATCACAGAAACCATATTGACATCATTCTAATTACGAAATTAAACATTAAACATTCGGAGGATTTTTTCCGTTCTTCTAACATGCCTGCCGTGTTACCACCAATATAGTAATTGTGAACCCCTCCTGGCTTTGGATTCAGCATTCTGAGTAGGTAAGTACTTCTGAAATTTTACCATTCCTGCTATACCATTCTACTTTGATATTGCACTGATACAACTACCCAGACATGGTACACTTTTGGGTACTTTTTTAGTTGTCATCAACGCGCATAGTGTTCAATTATGACGAATAAGTCAGAATCCTGCATATTAACCTGCATTTTTGATTAATTTAATTAGCATAAAATAACCACATACCGTTGACGTCTCTGTAGGTGTCTATATAATGAGGATGGCTGGAATCGGGCGTGGATTCTCTTGAGTAAGGGAAGACGCGGCCTCCGCCCCTAAAAACGCACCATCTAAGTAACAAGCAACACATAGAAGCATCGAGTCAAAAATAGGGAGAGAACCAGATCCCGTGATATTTTTTGTGCTGAAGTGCCTTTTAAATTCAGTGCTGTGCAAATTATATATTAAATTAGGATGTGTGTATGCATGATCGATGAAGGGGGAATACGTCGGAATGCTTGTTTGTATATTGGTAATGATAGGTACAATAATAGTGAACCAATATCATCAATATATTGCGACAAGGATATATTGATAAGTTTTAATAATGTACTTTGATGAGTACTAAGAGAATATTAAATAGTTTCCGATCCATAATGGTTTTTTTTATAATTAATTTTTTCAAAGTGATATGGGTCCCGATTAAAAATAAATGCAAAATGGACATGCATATTTAATCAAAGTGCTTAGTAAATCATATTATTTCTTTGGATTGATACCCACAAGATTGAGTTAGAAGACTTCGTAAAACGGTTTTCACAGACAATTGAAGATTTTTGCCCATTTTCAGCAGAAATATGGCTGCACATAACCAATTAACGTGAGATGGGAGAGGCATGACCTCGAAAGAGCTCTTTCCCTCGACCAACCTCTTAAGATCCTAAGTTTTGAAATGGAAGATCGTATTTCAACGTAATATTATGAATTAATTTGTACACCCAAAGTTATTTCTTCAACTGACCGATTGACGGAGAGATCCAGGGTCTGTCCTTGAGGACTCGTTGGAACCTGGGGGCTGGCAGTAACATGTGGGCTAGTGGCTGCTTGGGGGGACCCTCGTGATCCGTTGTAGCCGTGTGGGCTCAGGCTGTTCCCACCATACCCGCCAGTCTGTAGATACATTAAACAAGGTGTTAATGCAACATAATAAATAAGAACTCAGGAGATGCTGGTAATACCAGCTAATGGAGGTAATATTCTTATTTTCGTTGTTATTGTCTGTTACATCTCTAACCCATAAGAAGTTGGAACTTTGATGATATACCTGTGGACTTGTGGAAGTGACACTGGACGTGGATAAATCCATTACTGAACCACCGGCCGGCGAACTGGGTTCCACCGGCTTGAGTCCAGCTGGCATGCATTTGACGGATAAATTGATGGCGGAGCCTGCTGGTGAGAATCCTGATGGGACTGTCCCCCCATTAGCTGCTGCTGCAGCAGCTGCAGCTTCGTACTGGTACATTGGTCTGTTTTGAGAGAATAAATAGTAATGTCTACAAATTATATAGGTATATTAATTATCAATAAATAATCCACGAATAAAAAATCATTATTGATATGAAGGAAAATGATTCTTAAAACACTCACCGAGGATAGATGGGCTGCTGTTCATTGTGTTCTGATTCAGATTGTTCCTGCTTCATCATCATCTGCATATGCTGCTCATATTGAGCCTGGTCGGTGTACTCCGTGCCAGGGTACCGCTGAGTGCACTCATAGCGTTCATAGCCGGTGCCTGGGTCGTACGGTCGGTGCCCGGTAACTTCGTAGCCCCTGCTCATTTCTGAGTACCCTGATGATGAATACCCTCTGTAAAGTTCCTCGTCGTAGCCTCGCTGGACTCTCGAGTCCTCCAGGACGGTCGGACCGTACGGTGGAGGTGGTATGTGCGGTGGCACTGGAGGTGGAGGTACAGGAAGGTGAGTGTTGTTCATGTGGGAACCTCCCATCGTATCCATGCTTGATGAAGAGTTGGAGTCGTGGCTCATATAATTGTCGTATGTTCGAGAAGGAGGCGAAGGCTCAGGTTTCGAGCAGCACTCACTTTTTAGCTTTCCACCTTTATCGGTATCTTCCTGATGAAGAATTTTGGTGGGTTTGACGGTGGGTTGTTTGTAAAACGTAGGAGTAGCGTAATCTGATCTGGGCAGATCTCCAGGAGTAGGATAATAACAAGGTTTGATGTCAACAGGTGGTGACATAGTCGTCATCGAAGGCTTAGTGAAACCGACCACCAGGCTGTTACATTCTTGATTCACTGAAAACAGTTACAAAGATTTCAAAAATAGTCGGGGATGTTAATGGAAAGAAGTTTCATTGACATGACACATACTTGCATGCTGTGCTTTGTGCCTGGCATCGCGACTAGCTTGCTTGTTAGCGGCGGCAACAGGACACCCACTTAGGCTTCTATGAGTGTTCCTATTGGACGAGACATGACCACGGCCGTTGCAACCAGGAGTGGGACACTTGAGTATGGTCTCGTGCATAGCCAGAACTGGGACACCAGAGAGGACAGGTAAATATAATCACACCAGGGACTGTTTCTTTGTTCTTTTAAAGTGTGTTTTTTTGTGAGGAGTAGAGGAGCCGACTCTGGCCTGTCCCTCTCCTGTCCCATTTTTGGCTCATGCACGTCGGACCTGAGTGGGCGACCAAAGCGGGCTCCCCTGGCACGCTCACGCTCACACGCATGCAACCACGATACCACCATCAAAACACTTACAACTCAAAAGTGGTGTGTTGAAAGTCAACTACAGGGAAGGTTCAACTGAGTTTTTTGTGGGTTGTTATAAAATTGTGAGCAAAATTTGATTGGGCAGCAAACATTTTGTGATTAAAGTATAATAGCAGGTAAAATGCTTTATAAAATTCTCATTATCGAAATATTTGGAAACTAAATGGATATGCGGTGAGTAAATATTTTTAAATATGACAAACAAGAATACTCACTTTCTGGCGTAACTTTGTCTTTTCTTGGACATCCTGACAAACTGAAATACAAAAACAAAGTTAAGAAGTGCATACGTGCATGTTTGAAATGAACAATGTTGGAATTTATAATATTAGAGAAAATATGAAATTCGATAACTAACCTTCTGTGATGCGAATAGAGACCTGTGACGTGACCTTCACCATTACAGCCTGGAGCTGGACATTTGCTTCCCTCTGGAACAGTTAACATAATTTGGAAGTTATTTTCCGTTTCTATTCTAGAGTAGTTGTTAAATAAAAGTAAACTCAAGACAGTGTTGAACTATGATCCAGTTGCCTGTTGTATGTTTTTTCAAAACGTATTTTGAAAACAGTAGTATTATGGTTTTACTGACAGAGATTAAATGCCTCCTTTAGATTTATAAACTTGCGTAAAAATGATGACATTTTTGTACCGAAACATAACTATATTTTGCAAGGTGATATGAAAAGAGTATAAATAACACAAAAACAAGGAATAAAAAGAAGGGTTTTGTTCCTTTATGAATAAAGAAACACTAGGAATTGGGTTATTAGCATGGTAGGTACCATGATAACTTCTAAGTTTAAGGTAGTTATATTCCCAGTATGTATGTTACCAGAATAGTTTTAGGATTTTCATGATACCGAAGCTACACTTAAAGACCCATTCATTTCAACGAAATACAGTTATGGCCCAGCGGTTTGGTCCAGCATATTGGGCAAAGTCTTGCGGCAGTTAAGTTAATACCTATAACGTGTAAAGGCGCCCGCACCTGGTTCCTTCTGAGATGATCTATGAACAACTCCAAGTGTCATTACCGCGGTGAACATCTGCGAGCACAAGTAGATACCTTAACTGCAGTTGACCGCCATCTTGAGGGGTAGAGAAGGGTAGAAATGGGGTGAGTTAAAGGATGATGGCAAATGGCAAAACCCCTATGGTTCCTAACCATTAGTACCCTCTCAGTATTACCCCCCTCGCACCCTGAACTAATAATTACATATTAATGTAAACATTCCTCGGATTTATACCTAATCTCTTCAAAAGACGTTGTAGATGTTGGTAATATCGTTTGCGTGCGAGGGTAGATCCAGATGGAGGTATCTAATCATCGTGGTGACATGTGGGGCTTGTCTCAAGTGCGTGTCTGGGTGCTGGGTGGGAAAACGGATTTATAGCTTGCAACTGATTTACAACAATAATTTTTCAAACTAATCCCCAAGGGTGTGAGTGGAACGTCAGGCTTCAGAGGCCTCTATTTCTAGATTAATTAAACTATTCACGCATTCTACAATGTTATCAGATAATTGCTAAAAATACCAATTATTATGAAAATGCATAAGAAACGAAAAGACGAATTTATTAGCCCGGAATTTCGGACAACCCTAAGCGATCCAAATTATAAAACGAAACTATCAATTTCCCCCTTAGTTTTTCTATAAATAAACAGAAAATCAGTTGACGATATCATTCCAGCCGTATCCAGTGGCGAAGGAATCAACTTGCTGGACAATGATTAGGATGTTTTTAAGAACCTTCCCGGTGTGAGAAGTCCGGTGTGGGAAATCTCAAATAAAAAAAAACTAGTCTCAAACAACATGTTAATGACAATAAAATCCAACTGGGAAAGCACCCGTGGTTATTTTCATGATGAATATGCCGAAGAGAATTCAGAGGCATTCAGAGGGCTCTTGAGGAACGGACATTGTGGCTCAAAAGGTTGAGCCACATGCAAGGAAGAGCAAGGAGCATCACCATACTAAACAGAATTTTGAAGAAACAATATCGAAATAATACTTTATATGAAATATTGAAATAATACTTTATAAATATACTTTTTCCATGAATAAACAGAATTTTAATTCTAAAAAAAAACTATCCGATCGCACGTAATGCATTGCAGTATTCTAGAGAACCTTGCTTCATAGCTACCGATATGTAGCTATGATTTTGCAGTTTACTGTTTGCAGAGTTGTATTTTTTTTGGCAAAAAAAGTTTCGCGAAAAATTTGTTGACCCCAGTCAAAAAACATATCTATGTCAAAAATACGGTGTAATTATTTGGTTCATGTTTTAAGCTTGCCTGAAATTCAATGAGCTTGTTTGGATAACTCTATAATTTCAATTATATTAAGTGAATCGTAATCTTACTCCTTGATAAAAGAACTAAAAGTAAAAAGTAAAGTAAAGTAAAGTAAGCAACCATTTCAGGTTGAATTTTCGTCCGACTGCCATTCTTGGCGTCGCGGACGTCATCAGCTGTCTCCCTAAGGGGAGATCAGAATTTGTTCTGATGATTTCGCTCATGGCTTCCCAAACATCACCGCCCTGGGTTGGAACGAGAGATTGCCGATCGTCTAATAGACAGAAAACTTTCTGCGACGACCAGACTCGAACGCGCGTCCCCGCTAGACGGTCCTCATCTTATCACCGCAGTCCGGTACACTGTCCACTAGACCACCGACGCCCTCAGATAAAAGAACTATTCATTTTGGCTTCGTGGTTCTTTGCATGTTTGTGTGTCTACGAACCCCTGCAAGAGGTAAACCTCCGTACTATTCCTACCTACTGATTTTGGTGAAATTGTCTGATGTGAGTTTTGTTGCAACCTTATTTTAAGCCACTGCGCATGGGCGAAACTATCAGGTTTCTATAAGGATATCACCTTATAGAAAGCATACATTCTAGAACTATTTGATTTCTGTGAATATTTAAGGAAATGTGGGATTGGTACCGAGATGGTTCGCAATAGAGTCACAGATTAAATATCAGAATCATCGGTTTTTTCTCCGCCGTCTTGACTCAAACTCGGAGGTTATTTTACGTTTTGATGATCCGTTGTGAATTTTACAACGATTGGATTACTGGTAACCTTTGTGCAGGCGTAAACTTGAACTCCATGCTGCGCGCATAACTTCCACAATGTCATCCGAATTTTGACGAGAGACCGAGCCGGCCTCAAATGTTCTTTTAAGAATTGCAGTTTTTGGCTGATTACAATAATGCTAGAATGAACTGAAAAAAAAGTGTTTTCAAAAAACGGAATGGTCATGAATCAATAATAATATGCAGGTTTGATTGTCTTTGTGACTAAACTTCGTTCTTACGAGTAGTAATTGATAAAGTAGCATATCTAAAGGTAATGCGCTAAGTTTCTAGAGGAATGTGGAGGTGTTGTGAATACTAGTGAACTTGAGTTAGGACGACCTTGAAAGTCAATGCATCAAATTAAACTTTGGTCCTCCCAAAGTTGCTTGATTTGGAACTTTCGACATATCAGTATTCAGTGTCCTCACAGTACTTAACAACGACGGTCGCCTAGGGAAACCAGCCGGTTTGTATTCAAACATATTGTTTAGTAATAATGCTACGGTTATAGTTATAGTTATAGTTATCTTATTCTTGAACTAAGCGTGCATTTAACCCTAATTGGACCATGGTGTCACTGGTGCTACCGAAAACATTTTAGGAATTCCACATTTATGTGCCTTCGGTGTTGCCAGATTAAATAGATTTGTATTGCAATATAAAAACGCTGCAAATCATTGCTCAAAGGTTTATTATTTTATGTATAGATCATCCTTCTGTATAGATCAATGGTTCTCCATCAATAGCACCTACCACCATCTGTATTCTCCCTTGACCTTCCCTCTCAAATTTCAGCTCCTGCGTTCAATAGGATTGAAAATGGCTTCGGAGCTCACTCAGCTGATCAGTGATCTGAAGAGTGAAGAAGATCTCCTCGAATGCTGGAGACGCCTGGAAGAGCACCTCCATTCAATAGGATTGAAAATGGCTTCGGAGCTCACTCAGCTGATCAGTGATGTGAGGAGTGAAGAAGATCTCCTCGAATGCTGGAGACGCCTGGAAGAGCACTTCCATTCAATAGCATTGAAAATGGCTTCGGAGCTCACTCAGCTGATCAGTGATCTGATCACTGAGCAATGATTTGCAGCGTTTTTTACCTACAAACATTGTTTTACCAACCAATTTTTTTTTACCTACCAACTATTGGTAGGTACTACCTACCACACTATAATGGCTTCACACCTTCACAATCAAGTTTATTAGAAAGAACTAAACGCTTCACACTCGATTCGAAAAATAGAAAGCTTGATATGGAAATTTGATTACTGGTTACGCAGAAGGCAAAACTGTATACAAATCGAAGAAATGAACAGCGATCGCATTTTAGTCAGATAAAATTTGAACGGCGATTAGACCTCTTTTGCGATTCACACTCATGATTCTGTTTTATCGAAGGAAAACCTTCAAATACTCGTAGGGACCGAACGGTTTGTCCTACAGAGCTCCGGGTGGTCTCAAAAATTTTTAAAAATTCTGTACTATTTAAAATTGGTGAAAAAACGATACCTTTATTTCGAGAGTTTTCGAGCTAGGGCACTCTTGAAAATTTCAACCCTTAATTTTCACCCCTTAGAAGTGACCTACATCAACCAAAAGCTTCGCGGCACAACTAGACCCCAAATGGAGCCCATATACCAAATTTGAACCAAATCGGTCCAGTGTTGCTAAGAAAAGTGCCGCGTACGGCGGACGGCGGACGGCGTACGGCGGACGGCGTACGGCGTACGGCGGACGGACGGAAATTTTTTTATTCGATTTTCGGATTCTACGTACCTTGAAACGTAAAACATCAAATTTTGAGGGGGGGTTAAAATTTTTTTTTTCTTGCTCGATTCCAAAGGCTTATTATTGAAAATAATAAACCAAAATTAATGGACGGAGCTGAATTTTTAAAACTATTGCTTCCGAGTCTACCAAGGTAGAGGAAGCTTTGTTTTAACTTTTCACGGTTGAAAAAAAAGTTCTCCAAAATCGAAATTTTCACTCGCGTTTCACGTTTCAGACCTTTTTGAACAATTTTGGTTCCGTGTCTGTCATGAAATCCTTGCAACCGGCATAACTATACGGAGTTATTGTCCGATTTTGATGACATTTTCAGAGACTTTGCGGGTTGGTGTGTGGACGGTCCTCTATGGAAATCATCACCTCCGAACTGATTGTAGCTGCTGCGCATGCGCGAACGTGAATTCCTTGTTACAGCTATAACTTCCACATTTTCAATCCGATTTCGTTGAAATTTCTAGGGATTATGCGGATTAGGTTGCAAATGGTCCTCCATGAAAATCAAGGTTTTAAAATTGACAGTAGTCTCTGCGCACGTGCAAATGTAAAATCCTTGTAACAGCCATAACACTTACATTTTTCATCCGAATTTGATAAAATTTTCTAGGATTGTTTAGATTATCGTGTAGATGGTCCCCTATGAAAACCATCTCCCCCAAACTAACAGTAGTTGCTGCGCATGCGCAAACGTGAATTCCTTGTAACAGCCTTAACTTCTACATTTCACAACCTATTTCGACGAAATTTCTCACGATTGTTCAGATTAGCGTGTAGATGGTCCCCTATGAGGTTAGTGGAAGGTACTTAAAGATTGATGTTTTGAGATTAACTACTATGCATTGGATCATGTATACGAAAGCTATGTGCCACACCCACTTGGCAGACTTTTTTAAAGTTATTAGAAGTCAAAAAATTATGTTATGACAAAAATTATGAAATTTTTTATCAATTTCCTTGAAAATTTGTGTTATGTCTAACTCTATTTTGATCTTCCAATGGCCAACAATAAATTCTGCTGTCCAATTGTCCTGTAAATAAATGCAATTTAAAATTGGTTATTCCGGTGACACTTTGGGAGAGCTATGGAGATCCTGGGATGTTTCGGTGACACTAGTGATAGCATGGTCCAATTAGGGTTAATAGAGCCACGTTTGGGATATAATTCAACCCTAGCCAGCCGTGTGTATCGATTGTTTTTGGTCCGGTAGTATCGGACCCAAATTATCGATAATTTTACGTCGCTTTCCACGCGATTCAGGGGAACACTTCTGGTAATCAGCATGATGTTGATTAGAGAAAAGCAAATCCAGGGATGGTTTAGTATTCGCAATTGTTGCGAAGTTATAAGTGGAAGTTATATGATGAATAATATTTTGAGCTGAAATACTTGGAGAACCTTGAAAGTCAATGAATCAAAGTAAACTTTTGCGTTCCCAAAATCCTCCCCAAAATACTGCAACTTCGGCACTTAAATTGGCACCGGGGAGGCCTCAGGTAGTAGATTCCGAGGGTCGCTAAGGGTAGCAGATGGGCCTACGCGCACTATGTCACTTGCGGTCAAACCTTCGGGAAGTGCTCAAACTCTAATAAGGAAGGAAACTATTCCAGACCCCTTATCATAAGGCAATTCGGGGAGGCTCTGGCTCTGTGGGGCATCTTATAGACATTAAGGGCTTTGCGGGCGAGAGGTTGCTACCCCTGGATGAGGGAGTTACCGGGGCCTTGTAAATCTTTTACACCGCAGGTCGGCCTTCTTGCATGACAATGTTCTCCTTCGAGCAAAGGGGTTTTTGTAAAGGGAGAAATCCAAGAAGGGGATGCGCCTTTAATACTACAAACCCTCCTTTACTTTTCCTTGCCAAACAACGAAGGAGTGAGGGGAATTTTAAATATCCTTCCTTACTTTTCCGTCCTAGACTTTCGGGGGCTTCTTACGAGATCATTAGATCCTCCCCCTTACGCCCCCCTTCGACTTTTCTCACGAACATAATCAACACGCTCTCCGGTTCCGGCTCAATCAGCTCAAGTAAAACAAGCTGAGTTATTCTGAGCTACTCGAGAAAATTACGTGATCAAAATCTCGGGTGAGTAGTTCGGCTGAATTTGCATACGTGTTTCGGGTTCATAAAAATTCGTAGAAGAAAAACATCTCATCTCTTTTTGTATTCCTTTGATAGTGCTTCCTATAGGTAACTTACTGCCTTCAATATGAAACAAAGGAAATACTATAAGAACTTCCAGTTAAAAGAAAAAAAACACCAAGAAGGGGAGTAAAATCTTTCTTTCCTGGAGACCATTAGAGCCATTTATCAACGAAATCGATGAGAATAAAACATAATCAATCATGCCTAATAAGTAGTTGTAAGTTGAGCACAATGCCACTACAAAAAGATAATTAGAGAAAATAGCGAATCACAAGAATGAGGTTCAACTTTTCTGGCAGAAAGCAGAAACCTTATCTAAAACCTTTTATTTAGTTTCACCTGTCCCTTGTCTGTCAGTCTGTCAATAATCAAATCTTGCAAGTTAAATTTGATACACTTCCCGGTATCCGATTGAGCTGAAATTTTAGTATCATCTTTTTCCACTTGCTATTACAATGTAACACACTTTTATTCATGAAATTGGGACTGAGAAAAAGTGTCATATTTCTTATTAGAGGAATTTCATTTTTAATTTTTTAGTTCATTCATTTAATTAACAATAAATAATAGCTTGTTTTAAAAGAAGTTTTAACACAGAATGTGTTTTTGCGATGACCTACCGAAAAAAAATCGTGACGAAAAAGCGACAGAAAAAACCGTTACGCGCCTTTTATAATGATTTTCACGTGCAACCAAGCCGTTGGTAAGGAAATAGAACTCCCGCAGTGTTCATTGCACAGAAATTGTTCACCATTCGTTGGAAAGCTCTCAATTTATTTAGTATTTTTCTTGTAGTTACATATTTATTTATATAACATTTATAGGGTTTTAGACCAAATTAAATGTCTAACAATTATTTATTTTATTATTGCCAAAGACTCCACATTTATTATTGTTGTTTTCTATTTAACGGATGACTAGCATCGCAAAAACACATTCTGTGTTCCTATGATTTCATACAGAGTATGGAAAAAGAAATAAACCGGGGGGTGCAGGGGGGCGGAGCCCCCCGCCGAGGCGCAAAGCGCCGAGTTTTAACACAGAATGTGTTTTTGCGATGACCTACCGAAAAAAAATCGTCACGAAAAAGCGACAGAAAAAACATCTGGTGATATGTTTATTGGTTGTCATGTTAATGTCAACTCCACATTTATTATTGTTGTTTTTTATTTAACGGATGACTAGTATCGCAAAAACACATTCTGTGTTCCTATGATTTCATACAGAGTATGGAAAAAGAAATAAACCGGGGGGTGCAGGGGGGCGGAGCCCCCCGCCGAGGCGCAAAGCGCCGAGTTTTCTTTAATTTTTCTTTGTAAAACAATTGATGGAAAGAGACATTTAGAAACATGTGTTCGAAAGTAATAATTTTTGGAAATCGATACAGTTACTCTATAACAGTCACGAAATTAGGAATTCATCCTTAATTATATTCAGTGGGTACAAAAATAGATGGGTGTAAAAAATCTTGGTATGCCTTTTCTAATGAATCATAGGCATAATAACATCAGGATAAAAAAGTACACTATGATGTAATTTGGTGAATTTGAGGGGATGAAATCAGGTCCTCTGATTCTGCTTATTTTGGTGTTTCTCCAATCGCCTAGTTGCGTTATATTATGTAAATATATAGCAAATCTTCGCCCTACTTTCCTAGCCTGTAAATTCACAAAAAGCATATTCGTTTCCATTACCACTGATTTTAATCATAAAATTTTGTTTTTTGATAACTAGGACATTCGATTTGTTTAATACATTGAACAAAGTTTAATTCAAAGACTAAATAGTTATTTTTCTCAATCTCTTTCCAAATAATTGATCTTAAGGGCCGAAATTCTTGATTCTTCATTACCATATCTGCTAAAAAAAAGTGTTAAACTCTGAAAATTGTCATACTGTTTTGAGAGTCGCAGACTTTTGTAGTTAATAAGGTTGATTGTTAATCAGACATATTAACAATTATTATAAAACGATGTTTGAAAGTCATTGGGTTTTTGTCGATCACAATTCTTTCATTATCACCCGTACTTCAGCAGTAGATCATGGTAACGATTCTTTGGATCTACCGACTTACGTCAGATTCGTAACCAGATGCTAGCCACAAAGTCTGGGGTCTTCAAAGTCTGAAGTTATCAAAAACGAAACATGCTCTAGACTGATGGCTGCAGGCTTTTTGAGTATGCTGATATTTTGGGCGAGAAACAAAATTCAACCGGTTTTGATATTAACGATAGGAAGTGGTTAGAAGTATTTCGCAGCAGCTGCGAGCTCGTCATCCGAAATACTGAGACATATTACGATCCCGCTAAAAAGTGTACTACAACAAAATAAACTAGTAAAACACGATCCTGCAGGTTTGGAATAATTCGAAAATCGAAACACAGCTTAGGGATTCGAGAGGAAGACAGCTGGATTAACGTGGAAGAGTCCTCGAAAGGTGAATACGGAATGAGCTGAGGGTGACAATGGTACTATAATTAAGATATGAGGGTGAATCGCGGATAAGGCTTTAATGAGACGGTAAGGTGGGGGAAACCTGTGGGGTGAGCCTCTATCGGTGGTTCCTCCTCGACTGTAAATCCCAGGAAATGGGTAATTAACAACGATAACGACCTCACGTAGGGCTCAAGAGGGTTCGGGCTTTCTCTGAAAAAAAGGGAAGGAAAAGTTAAAAGAGGAAAAGTCTCATTCGGTGTTTCCGACGTTAAGTGGTGAGACTTTTGAATTAAATCGACTGTGCAATCTCTATACGATCTGATAAGTCTGTATTCTGTTGGTAAAATTTTGAGTCATAAATGTTTAAACTTACATTAGGATTAATTGGGTAGGTACATACGTAAATTTTTGGTGTATTCTAATGTGCAGAAGTTTCATAATCGCGGAATGTTATTTTTCCAATGATCCACATGGATTATTATTATCCGCAGCTATGTTTTGAAGATACCATCTGTGGACTAGGACGTCAACGCTTAGTTCGCCATCAAGTTCACAAGATCGCACCAGTTGCATAAATCTCGAAAACTGGTGTTCTTAACAAGACGAACAGACCAGACATATACTTCTCTCGCTCGCCTTCTTTCTCTTCTCGACTCACGATAACTGCATAGAAAACCAATAAAGCCACTCATTTACTCCAGAGATATTTCTCAATGTACAATGTCAGCTCTCGCGGACTTGCATGGATGGGAGTATAATTCAACCTTTGAATACCTACAAGGCTGGGGATTAGGGGTGTGTCGGTCCAGGTATTTCCCTGGAACGGTTCCAACGGTTACGGTGACAAAGATGTAACCGTTCCAAATTACCGGTACAGTTCCATTACCGATACAGGCGATCAAATCCCACTCACATGGCATGGATGAAGCAGGCAGTCAAATCCCTATCGTCCTTCTTCCATGCTTATGATCTCAACTTGCAATACAATAGCATCATTTTCCTTGACAATTCGCTAAAGGGAAGGAATTTGAACAAGTGTTACAAAAGAGGCAATTTATTATAAATAATAGTTACCAAACAATTCAAGGAAAGAATTATGACGTTGCAGTTCAAGAACTTAACATGACAATAATAAATTAATAAAACTGGAGACAACTTCCATGCTAACCTGTCCAGAAGATAACTTCGCGCTCAAGAGCCATTCCATGAACCATTCTCAGTCCATGGAAGTAGTAAGGGCGCTTCCAGGTACAACATGGAACAGAACTGAGAACAAGATCCATGCTTACCGGTCCAGAGCCATTGAACCATTCTCTATGATATCTTATCGGTCCGGTTACATCCTTACCGGTCCAGTTCCATCCTCACCAATCAGAATGATCAGATGATTGATCAGATCATTCTGATTGGTGAGGATGGAACTGGACCGATGGAAAAGATCTTCTTCCCGGTCCAGAGCCATCTTAAGATATCTTATCAGTCCGTGGAACTGGACCGGTAAAGGTCGAGTTTTTGTCACTGCGTGGAACCGTTCCAACCTGATACTCGGTTCCACAGTCCCGGTACAGCTGTACCGACACACCTCTACTGGGGATCAAATCTGCCATAATATGCAAGCCGGGAGTCAAAAGATGCCTTCGAATAATAATAGATTTTATTCCTTACTTGGGTAATGGAAAGTCTTCTCTCAGTGCAGTAGATTTTTTCTTTAATTAATAATGCAGTTGAACTATTTTTAGAATCGTATAACACCATTCATCGCTCTGTAACATCAATAACTCTAGTAAAATTAATCAGAAACATGATCTGAAATTTCGTAGATTGTCTTAGTTTGCCACGGGGCTTATGAGCTCCAATGAAAGGTTCTGGTTCACCATTCCGCTAAAATGCAACAAAAGGCTGGAGAACAATGACAGGCACTTAAAGTTATTGAGCTAATTATTATTGTTTATTACGAGTATTATGACAGTATTGAGCAATGAAAAAGCAGTAGCCTTTGTAGAAAGGTGATTTCCACAGAAAATAATAAACTGTTGAGAAGTTAGCAGTGTTTTAAAATGATTTACTGTATTTCTTAAATCTTATATTTTAAATTCTTTGAGTAACATTTTCATGAGATTTTTGATGATTAAACTGACGAAATAAACGAAAATAAATAAAAATTGTCAACGTCGTTTCGTTATGGCCTTTCAATTAAAACTGGCCTGTGTCAAGTTCCGAATAAGTATTGTCTACGGTAATTTTATCAGTTGTAGCAGGAGTTTGTTGGTTGAAAAATAGAGAAGTCAAACATAATATGAGTCGCGATGTTTTATTTATTAACAATGTTAATGTAACTTTATATGCTTCGTGATTCGTGAAACGAGTGGAGACAAAACCATTTGTTATGAACTCATTGGAAACCACTTTAGGGGTTTCTTAGAGGAAACGTAGATTTACTAGCGCATTCTCGAGAATTAAGAGCTACTAAATTAAGGTTAATCACATTATTTCTCCAAGACACCCTTTTCTTAGCCCCTTTGATTGATGAGTGTTTTTCTCAGGGTTTTCCCCATTTAAAATCTGGCTCTCTTCCGTTGATTCACAAAACACAACTAGGACCCTTTTTCGGCACATCAGGGCTGTCCATAAATAAAAGATAATCGAATTAACCCTTTCCTCCGTTCAGGGTCCAAAAGCGCGGAGCGACCCCTACAGATTTTTACGACTCGGGTTAATTTTCAACCCTTTCCTTTAAGGGGTTACATTAACTCCCCCACCCCTGTCGTTTCCTAGCTAGAAAAACAAGGGTTCTGCCACCCAGGCGGATCCGGGAACATAATTTACGAATCAAAGTTTTACGACTTCCTTGCCCCTTTTTCCCGAGGGATGCGAGAGGAGGCGTGAGAAGGCAATATGCACTTATAGAAAGTCGTCTTCAAAAACATGTTTAAGTTGAGAGGAACTTTGATTGAGTTGATTACAATAGTTTATTTGATGATGCTTTGTATGTATATATGAAGATGTGACCAATTTTACTGAAAATTCACTCTCGGAAATCGAACATAATTACTTTGGTAGTTGTGTTCCAAACTTCAACTGCCCCTAGTCCGTAGAAGACTTCAATCTCCTCATTATTACGAAACTCTCAAACTACAATATAGCTCTGGATCAGTCTACTTCTTCTCAATGTCATTCTATACCCCTTCATCATAACTTGGATGGATGTGCTAATTAACAATATGATCAATATCATCATCGATCGTGCATAAGGGATAAATCAACCGTAAGCAAAAGAGGGATTTATTCTTAGGATTTTTGTGCAGCGTTCTGCAGTTAGAGATCTTGACTCTAACTGAATCATGATAAACGTAGCGTTTTGAACGTTTGAGAATAGTAAGTTATAATATTTTTTAATATGGGCGGGCACTAATTTTCCTACTTTGAAATGGTCATGCTAATCCATTGTCGTTCGAGATTACCTTTCCCGATACTGTTGGGCGACAGGGGTCTGACTTTCGTAGGAGGCGACATAGAACTGCTGACTGCAGCAACGCTGACGACTCCTTCTCTGGCGACGTCCTGGATGGCCGTAGCAGCTCTGCTACCAGCCCCTGCGGGCTGGAGTATCGTGTAGTGCTTCGATCCAGGTCCTTCGGGCGTGCCTTCCCTCTTTGTTGAAGTCACCTGTGCGGCTTCGGGTTCCTCTTTGATTCTTTTTTCTTCCACCCGGACGGGAGCTGTATCCGCGGACGGTGGCAGAGCACCGGGATACCCCACAAATGTCGCTCCTGCTGGATAAGGTCCCAGCAACTCCATCATTTTCTCTTTCTGCTCACCAATAGGTTTGAACGCCGAAGGTATATACTTCTTATCTTCTTTATCATCCTTCTTTCTCTTCGATTCCTTCTTCTCTTCATCATCTTGAGTCGGATCTGACATGTCGATTTCCAATTCATTAGAAGAATCATCGACCAGCTCGTTGAAATCAGGTTCATACCTCGAAAATTTCTCCTGCTTCACCTTACCAACAGCATTAGGCATACTATTGCAGTCTGTTTCCATCTTCATTATGTTGTCTACATCACCTTCCTTTGACTTCCTATCTTCCCCTCTTACATCGTCCTCCTTCTTCACATCTTCATCTTTTAAAATCGTAGAATTCTTATTGATATCAGTTTTGGGTTTTCCTTCTTGCGGCCCTCTCAGCGTTATCACGTCGTTCAAACAACACTTGTCGGATCCTCCCATAGACTTTTTCTTCTCTTCAAATAAGTTTTCGAACGCTGGAGACTCATCATGATCCCTGTATATGCTGTCACGTGCTGGCCAGCTTCCGGAGAGCGATTTTAAAGCTGCTTCTGTCTCTCTTATGAGCGTTTCGTCATCTTGTTCTTCTGCCAAATTTTGACTAAGTTTCGAGGATTTTTTAGCTGGACTTCTGGAAGGTGACACGGCAATAAGAGTTCTTTTCTTTTGAGGAAGAGACCTTTGAGAGTCGTCCATCTCACTCTCACCCTGATCTTCCTTTTTTCTCCGCCTCTTCCCCACCGCCGTCTCTTCCTCCTCTTTTCTTTGTAACTTTTTCGTTAGAATGTCGGTTATCTTGGGCTTGTTTTCATTTTTGTGCCTTGCTCCGACCATTTGTTCACGCTCACCGATCAATCTGGAACAAAGAGAATAACAAAATCTGTAAGGATTTTGGTTTTCCAAAAGTAATTTTCATGAAATTTCACAAACAGAATTTGGAAAAGAACGAACAGTTCCGGATCGGCACGAGAAAACAAGCCCAAGTAACCGTTTTGAGTATAATCTCATACAATATTCACTGTCAGCCGTTTTTCTGTTTTGTCTATCTGTGCAGCAATCATGTTCTGGAGATAGCTGAAAGATTCATAACCTGCATCTATGAAAATGCGAAAATTCGAATTCCTATAGATACTCCCTTCAACCGTGTTACTTGAAGATTGCTGCAACTCATAAATCCTTTTTAGTACGTTGTTATTGTTGAAGTCACTGCAACTGCTTAAAAGCTGCATAATACTAGCAGAAATTGGGAACCCAACACACAATTCAATATTGAAAATATCAGAATACAGGTGACATTGATCTAAGTGGCAGAAGTATAAAAAAAGCGTGCCATTTTGGGAACTAGTATCAATTCTCATTATACTAGTGCATATTAATTAATGGTGTCTTAAGTTTAATATGATTACCTTTATTTGGTAAGAAGACAATTATCTGTAAAATTAGCTCTAAGTGCTCATTTCGGATAATCCAGTTGGTTTGACAGCCTACACTGTTGTTCTATGCAGAAGAAGTTATTATTATTCATTTGTTGAGTGATGGAGGTGGTTGTCTCTAGTGATGGAGTATAGGTATGGGTATCAAAGACTTGTTACCTAACTAAACTTGAGCGAGGAGGAAACTTCTTGTTATTCCTTCCATGGAATCTACATATCATGAAGAAATAGGGTAAGTATGATGAGATATAATAAGATATAAGAAGATGACAATGCAAGGGAGAAAATTTTAACTACTGGCAATTGCTTACAAAGATAACCTACTAACTTACTTATAAAACTAATATTTTGAACTTACAAAACGTTGTAATCTATAGAATAATAGTAATATTGTAAAAAAGGGAAAAAAGTGAAATAGGGTAGGTGGTTGTGAGAGTAAGTACAGGCTGATGTATAAGGTATCAATCATGACGGCGCCTTTTTGTGGGATAGAATGTGAATTATTCTGATTTATCAATTGGATCGAGTGGTAATTATTTAGGGATATTTCTGACTTCAGAAAATTTATTAAAACTTACAAAATAGAAGTCAATTCATACTTTTGTTATGTACCTAACTATCCTTCCTGCTTTTAATTGGAAAAAGGGAATATTGCTTCTATTATGAATTAAATTGGTACAAAGTATTTTTTTTTGTCTATTCCTAGACACTATCCTAGTTATGTTTGATTTCATGAACTATGCCACTCATGTAACTTTGTTGATTGAAAATAGTTGTTCACATCTAACTTAACCAGCCTTGTCCACTGCCTTGTCATTATGTACAGAGAGAAAGAGAGAGAGATACCTACCTCAAGTCTTTGTGTTTTGTATATTGCACGACTGAAACCAGTCCCGTTCCGTTTCCTGTCTCTGTGTGGAAAGGTCGGCATTACGAGAAGTTACCTACACAGTATCCTAGCCTTTGCATATCAAAAGAAACGGTTTATTTCTTTTCGACTTTAATCTCAATCCTATCAGAAAATTGAAAATTGGGACCAATTTCCATGAAGTAATTATTGGATAAACCAATGAAAAAACACCCTAACGTTTGCATACGTGTAACATAGTGAGTGGATTGTTTTCAAAAAGCTAAAGTAGTAACTAATAAGGCTAGAAAATTCATGACATGGTGAGTCAACCCTCAGATCTCCAAACTCCAATTGAGACGAGCTATAAATATAACAGGACATCTGACAAACAGGGTACTTTTCAAGAAAGTGAGCCGAGGTGATCATAAGTGAGTAGATGGTTAGGTCATCATCAGTAACATACAAGGAAGAATAATTTCTTCTTAACCATAAAGTTGTGGGCCTACTTCGAGGATGAAATGGCGTGAAGTGAGAAGGACAAACTTTCGGACAGTCAGTGCATCGGAAACCAAATATTAAACATTAAAAGAAACGTGAATATAAGGGTTGTTCCTTACCGACGTCGACGTACCTCCAAACAAGCAATTCCTCGTTCGTGGTTGAATAACTTTTTTTTCACGATAGAGGTTTCAAGCCAAATGACATCAAAGTTGACAACGTTTCCTGCATTGTGGAAAGATATATTGAGTGGTTATGGGATCGTGCGGGTCTGACATTGATAATTAAAACCCCACCCCAGTTCAGGGATCCCGTGTGACAAATGTGGCACGCTACGCCCGTACCATGCCCTGCCCTCCTACTTCGTGATATTCCGAAGCTGTTAACAGTTTATCGTGCTTGAAACCTACGACCCCGCATTCCTGTTTCCTAATAAGATTTAGAAAACAGGTGTACTTATCCCTCTGACTCTTGTACCCATCTGATACGTGTAACATTTATGGGTTATGAAGAAGCAGCATTGTTTGTAATTTCATTTAGGGCTATCTGAAAAATTGGGTTGGGAGTTTGTCTGTCCAAGGTTTGTCTGTCTAAATGAAAGCAAAACTTTTTTTCGGTCAAAACCATACAAAAGCCTTGTATATACGATTTTGATAAAACACCCAATACATTGCTAGTTTTAGAATTTTCACAAAATTTTTGGATAAGTATGAGTTTAAGTTTTGATTCCTTATCCCGCACTCGATTGTACACGATCATGATCTGATTTTGATGAAATTTTCAGCGAAATCTTGAATTTCGTTTATCAATGAATGAAATGTTTATTATTTGGCTGAAATTTTTCATGTGCGCTAATATGAGGGATCAGCACATATAATATATATATACATACATAGAATAGAACACATACACCATAGAACAAATTAGTGGTGCCACTGGTATGTTTAATCTTGAATGTCAACTCCTACGGACTACCTACCGAAACTACCGATGAAAGTTGTACTGGTTGTACTGAAACCGTTGAAGAAGGAATGGTGTGAGGGGGGATTGAACTCGAAATCGCACGTTGGTTATCTTTGATTATATATTTTAAGAAGCTGTTTTAATTACTTAAGAATATTTTTGGAGACAGAATTATAAATATCTTCCGTTTTCAATCTGTTTTATTTTTCCGACACCTCCCAATCTAATAAATTCTCGTTTTATACACCTCAAGTTATGATTATTCTCATTTAAAACCAAATTAATCATTTGGGAAAGAATAAAAATCGTCCATGAAAAAAAAGTGAAATCTCTGAAATAAAGAAATATTGTCCATGAAAAAAGGGAACAACACCAAAAATCGAAGAAATTTGACAAAAATATTCCCCCCACTCCTTCATCACTAGCGAAAAGAATAATTTCGGTCCATGAGCTGTAGAAGCATTAGTACGGGAACATTTTCCCCAAATATCATTAACATTAAACGTGTTGTCATGGAGATATAGCTATTTGTTTGAGTGTAAAACTTTGAAAGCGATTTCCCGAAAATCACATTTTTGGACTTGTACCACTCTTCTAGGATACGTGCGATATGATCTCCAAAGAATCGTGTCGCAATCAAAACCAACAATAGCGTCTGAGCACAAAGGAGTTATTTGTCTAAAACATGAGTTTCTCACGATTTAAAGACTTCATTTTAGCTTAGGATATTTACACCTTCTATTGATCTCCCGCAGGTTTTTCCATAACTATTGATTTTCAGGAGTAAGAATCAATTCAACCAATTTCAATAAATTTCAACGAAACATCATAATCAATTTCAACGCCTCCAATGTCCGTTAAGGAAAGTTTATTTTCATAAGACGATTTAAAACAATTTCATAAAAAATGATACTATCAAGAAGAACCATCTGATGGTCAATTTATTACGAAACCTGTTTTTGTCTGTGACCATGATGGTAAAAATAAAGGAAACGTTCGCGAATCCCAGCCCGAATAGTTTACAGATTCGTTATCTCACTTCAGTCATTAGCTAAATTTAAGTTCACAACCTCTGGCGCGCTTTTCTGCGATTCGGGAAGTCTCCCAGATCTTTACTTTCCTCCTCAATGAAGTTCTCTCCCCTCTTCAACTTAGTAATGAACACGAGTCCAAACTATCAGACTGGAATTAGATAAAGCCCCCTCCTACTTCGTCTGTTCCCAAACTCTCCCTTCGGCGCCATTTCAAACTTAAGCTTCGGCAAGAGGCAGTTAACAAGTCTTTAAAAACATCCCACCCGTCCGTCCCATCACTAGAGAGCCTCCCACCACCCCTGTAACACCCCTACTTCACTCCTTGCCACATTTCTATCTCGGATAACACACGTTTCCTCTCTCTTCACTCAATCTCGCCGGGATTTAGAAGGCTGATCGATAATCCTTTTCTTAGAGAAACAATTTAAAGTTTACAACAGATCAAATCCAGCTGTTTAGAGTGTCCTTGAAGCATTATGTCATCGCAAGGTCTTATTGAACACATAAAATACGGGGTATTCATGTAGTACCATTCAAATCTACCAGTGTACATAACTCTCACCTTCTCTATTTTGGTGGTGTTTTTGTGAATGTTTTTGTTACAAGAGTAGGATTAATACAAAAAAGAGTTTGCATGTTTGAAATTGCAAGGAAAACCACATGTGTACTGAGGTTTAGGAGAGGGGAAAGGAAACCATTCGGAAAAAGTGGTAGAAGAGGCTGACCAAAGAATCGAATGAGAAGTTAGCTTTTAGCACACCCACTTGACCGACCTCATCTTCTAAGACGTACCCGAGTTTGTCATAAAGTTTCATGCAGATCGATCTAAAAGAGGGGTAAAGGACGATAGCCAAAATTGTTTCATAATGTTGAACACTAAATTTTGTGAGATATAGCTGCTTAAATGATTAGCAAGTGAAGTCAGTAAAGTAAACTAAACAACCATTTCTGGTTGGATTTTCACCGCCCTGGGTTGGGACAAGGGGGACGATGGGAGCCCCGGTCGCCGAAAAACACACGCTGCCGGCGATGAGCCTCGAACCCACGACCCTCGCAGAAGTCGGTTCAAAGTCCACCGCCAAACAACGACGCCCCAATGATCGTAGCCACACCGGCCCACTGATTACGGCTTAAATCATTAAATTAGGTGAAAACTAGGCAATTACTCAAGTTATCGTGCTGAGTGACACATACGATATGTATGTATGATTTTTGGAAAAACTTCAGGGATCGTTACAGAATGTTCCAAAACGGATTTCAGTGGAAATTTTTTTCTTCAAAAAAGTCCATTCTAAAACTTTTGAGGCCATTGCAATAGCTTTATTTTTCTTAAAAATTCGCCAGAAGTAAACAAGCATCTCATATTGAATTTTCGTTCAACGCCATTCCTGGCGTAGCAGGCGTACAGTTGTCTTCCAAAGGGAAAACCAAAATTTGTTCTGATGATTTCGCTCATTGCTACTTATTTCCTCACCCGCTTATGTAGAGCGGGGTTCACCAACGTCTCAACTCGAAAATAACAGGACCTGCGATACCGACAAGCAGTCAAAATCCAGATAATATCCCAAGCTGACCGGTCTTAACTTTGGTGATCTCACGGCAACCGGTTCATTAAAACAGCCGTTGAATTAAGGACAGGTAAATTAAAGTTAAAGGAAAGATTAAATGAGGTTACTAGTTGGTCAGCCTGCGTGGCAATTTTGCCAATTTTGCGTAAAAAGGCAACGTTCCAGTCTGTCTCGTATAGTTAGTTTGTTAGCAATGAATATCCCTCGTTGAGTCCAAAGAAAAATTCATTAAATCAAAAATTCACCCTCTTAGCCGAGAGTGTTGACAATTGAATCGGTAAACCGCACATTTACACGAAAAAAAGGCAAAGGAACGGAAGGGAACAAAGGGGTGGAATTTTTATAATTGCCTTTACTCTTTTCTCGCTTCTCGTTTTTAAAAGGGTTTTCATAATCCATTTTTCCTTCCATAAAACGTGCCAACTGGGGGGGCTAGGGCGCTTGAAAAATTACCCCGTCATATGTCCTTGTCCATCTTAGGGGGTGAAACCTCGTAGGCCAAGGGAAAACACCCCTAACCCTTCTAAATGAATGGATGAGCCTTGAGAGGGCTTGGAGGAGGGGGACCCTAAAAATTAATGCATTAATTACCATTTGCCTGAGGCTTGGAAATTGGAATGTCGTGTAGCGGCTCCGGGTGCCGGTTCTTCGGTCCCTCCCCCGTCATCCGCGCCCTTCATCTTCAAGATGAATAAATTCATGGGTAAATCCGATAACAACCACAGCCTTTTCAGTGGAAATAGCATTTCATTTTGGGGAGGGTTGAAACTGAATTTTGAAAGGGTTCGTAACGTGTTTATGATCCAAAATTCGTTATAATTGTCTTTTCCTCGTGACCCGTCACAGCATTTGTTTCCTCAACGGTGTGATGATTATTGTGATAGGAGATTATTAGACATCAAATGAACACTATTTTCAATATTCTAGGGCTTTACGAGAATTTCGACCAACAGGATCGTGAAAAGATAGAGGAAGTCGTGAAGTGAATTTATCAAGAACCAATATTATTCGTCGAGCTTAATTTTGAATGCCATCGACAACACGAAATTGCTGATCTAGATTTAAATTAATGAAGCTAAGTTTATCCAACAAAATAGATATGCGTAGTTGGACTTCTTTACAAAGAATAATAAAATGTACACATTTTTTCCAATTAGTTTTGACGTTTTCCATCACGCAGTGTTGGAGTGGCTCATACTTATCATACTACTAATCATACTTGGTGTGAATTTTACTGATACATTAGTGTGGTTCCATGAAAATCACGCATAGTTCTACGGTGGCTACGGAATAAGGGGATAGAGAAAGCAAAGGAGGAAAAAAACGACTATTCGACAGGAAAACGGAAAGAAAGATACACAAACTGAGATTATTGAAAGAAAAAGGGGGGAGAGAAAGGGCAAGCGACAGTCAGTTTAGATAAGAACCAGTAAAGTTCGGTGCTGTGATTTACAGGCGGTGGTCGAAGTGTTATCGAGGGATCAGCCCGAGGGTAAACAAGGTACTGGCCTGACCCTCCCATAACTCAGTCACAGATAAAAAAAAAAGATCCAAAAAGGCTGGGATCCGAATGATGGATAAGGGTGAACTGTTTTTGGAATCGATGATATTGAGGATGGTTGAGATAAGTAAAATATGTTAGGTGCCATTCGGAGTAAAACACTAAAACCGATAATATTACAACGATCCGCTTATAACTTTGACTTTGATCTAAAAGACTGGGTAAATGAAAATATTCAGGTTAACAAAAATTCTATGAATGCCACTAAAATCCTGAGTGAGAGAGTATCTCAAAGAGTATTAGACACGAAGTTTGCTCATCTATTACTCCTAATTTCTTACCCAAGACTGAAATACTTGATGGATCCATGCAACATACATGCGATTCAATTCTCGAGGTAAAGTCATTCTTAATCAACCGTTGGTTTATGTAAAAATTAACGGAGGAAATTTGGATTATAGAGAGCACCGAAGCTCTTCTGTGGAGTTGATATAGTGGCACTTGTTATTGTGTGGTCGTGATGGATACAGCCCTGGGGGAGTCCTGATATACTGCTTCCATACCAACCGATATCGGACGTATCTAACTCTATAATGCATTGCTTCAAAACACATTAGCGGATAAACAAATCCTTCTTCCGGAAAGGCTTAGGGGAGAGGAAGACCTCTGGGGTATGTAGGCCCAAGGGTGAACGCCGAGATGCACGATATTGTCTTACCTCCATCCGGTCGTAGGATCTCACCCTACTTCGTTGTAGACGTTTCCATTTCCCCTACCCAACCAACAAATTTCGAGTTTATCATGTGTTTCCTTCACCATATCAACGGTTTAGCGGTCGCAGTAAGATATTTTCCAGTCTATTGTAATGTATCGAGTCGAACTTAGGCGTCAAACTCGTATTCCTAAATATTGATTTGGCCGTGGATTTCATAAGAAAATTTTCGGTGTATTGAATAATTATTGAACACAGTAAGTATTAGAGTATGCTGAATGCTAATTTTTTTAAACATTGCCTCTCTACAAATTGTCAGGCGGACTCTGGAGATTTTGAAGGATCCTCGAGAAACCTCATCTAATGGGCGTCTCGTCTCAGTCGGATTGCAGCGATTTCGCAGTGGTTTCATGGAGGCATTTTGGAAATGAAATGACCCATTCCCCAGCCAAATGTTATTGCCTACCACACAACGTATTTCTCGAAAATGTATGCGGGATCTCGATGAAACCTGAGCTGCGAGAAGTGCACCAGCAGTCTACCGTAAGCAAACGATAGGCTTCCCTGCGTGAAAACCTTGTACCTTGACAATAGTTTGGTTAGATAATCATAAGTATGCTACCCTAAAGGTACTCCTTACTGTTTGGTAGTTGTTGTCTTATAAAAATGTCTTTATTTCAAAGTGGGAACCCTAAGATCAATAAAGCAGTGGGAGTAGAAGGAAAGACATACAAGGGGAGGCTGACCGTTGACTTAAGCTCAAGACGTCAAAAGACGTTGACGTAATTAACTTGTTCAATCCCCTGCCAATCACGGGGCTAAGCTCTCACAAACCCGAGGGTCTACATCTCATTAGCACACCCTCCCAAGATTGGCGTGGGCAGGGTGCTCGACTTTGCTCTCAATCTGATCCCTCCTGTTTGGCAGGTATGGCCACTAAGTAGCTTCCTCCGCCTGGAAAGACTACCTTTGACTTGCTAATCCACCGAAGTGACACTTCTCACCTCAAATGGAATGAATTTACTTTGTCAAGCCTCGAGAAATTCAATTATAACATTTAGGAAATGTCGGTAGAAATTCTCTTGGTGAAACTCTTATTGGATTGAAATAAGATGCATCGGTGACTTATTTCATTAGCTGCATGATGGCAATTCGAATCCCTAGTACTCAAGAAGATCGGAATTCATCAGTAGCAAACTTTTCATGATACTCAATGAACAAATTTTACACTCATATTTTCTTTCGAAAAAGCATCAAGTACAAGTCACATTAACGAGAATGGAATGTGGAAAGTAGATTTGAAAAATCACTCCGAAGGGATTCAAAAACTGTTATTTGGGTCGCAGTAAAACTTGACCCACCTGGAGATTAGATTCACCCTTCTCCTTGATTCACCCACATCCCTCTACTGTTTCTCTCATGACATGCTGGTGCTAGTAGTTTCCATACTACAATTATCGAAATCGGACACAGTTGAATAGGATGATACAGTATGGTGGATCCACCACCAACCAATCAATCGGATGGTGGTTGAATAGGATGGTTTTTTTCTGTAAATGATCTGAGAATACAATGAAAATCACTTTCGTACTCTGAAACTAAAAGTGAGTAGTTTTTGAGGGTGTAGTCCAGGGTACCACTTTTGACAACCCTAAACGAGACCCTAAAGATGTTCGCTAAACTCGTAATCATTCCGTAAAACGACGAACTTTCCAAGTATCTTTAAGTGAGAAAGTTTCTTACTTCGAAAATAGGAGCTTAAACTTGGGGAGTGCGAACTTAGGGCGAGACCTTGAAAGTAAGTCGAACTATAAAAACTTTTCATCACGCGGGCCCGGTCGGTTTCCGCCAGCTGAAAAGTGATGAATATTCCGGCGGATTTGAACGGCTAAAAGACAAGAGAAACTTTCCAGCCGCCGGGAAATGGGTCTGGGTCTGTTTTCAGAGCTGTCGCGTGTTTCTTAACTCGAATCAGATGCTTGGATGAATTCAATCCTGATTTTGATCGATTTTGTCCTGACCAGGAAGTACTCAGCATCTGATACAGTAACAATCATAGTAGAACTAATTTGAAGTTAAAGGTAGGTAATGTAGGAATGAACGAGTCACAGACTGCAGGCACAAGTGCTGCAGCATTAACATCGGCCGAAGAGGAAGTGAGCAGGTCCCTGTGCACATAGCATCGTATGTCACACCCTCCTTCCTTCTGGAAAGATCAGTGGATGGTAATTTTTGCACTTCAGATGAAGCCAACCTTGATGCCTTGGCTGAGTGCTTGGTGGTCTAATGGTTCTATCCATAAGACCTTGTACTGGAAGCAGCATCGCTGCGGGTTGGCCGCTCTGATTGGCTTTTGCATTCTTCGTTCCTCGAGCATGGGCTTGCATGGAGCAGGAGAAAAAGTGGAATAACGCCGGGAAACTTTCTATATCAGCTCGTCTTCTCACGTTTTCCTTCTGTTTGTAATGGCAGTTATGAAATTAGTTTCTAATGTTACAGTCTGCACCAATCCTACTCTCTTAGGGTCACTCCAGTGGTGTGGTTCCGAAGAATACCGTCCAAGTGCATGGTTCAGCCAACCAGTGTTCCAAGCATAGTTTTCTTGATATCTGTGTTGATACTCTGCTAAATGCATTTTCTCCATCTAAAAACCACTTTTATGATTTCCCATCGGCTATCTTCAAAGAAGAAGTTCTTTTTTGACAACGTAAAATTACACGTGGAACATGTAAAGAAAGCGCCGATTTTCAGACAAGCTCAAAGTCTGCAAAGCATTCTGTAAGAACAACTTAGAATAAAAATGCTAATAAGTTGAGAATGTTGCTATTGAACATTGATATTGAAAAGGTTATAAAGTTATTCCAACTACATAGTTACGCTCCAATTTGCTAGCTCGACTATTTAAAAAAGTAATTTACTCGTACATCAATCTCGGCCAGTTGTGAAAAATGACAAGTTGAATTTGTTCACTTTGATGAAGTAGTTATTTACGTAACAGTGTGCAATTCAAAGTTTTGATAATTAGGAAACAAGATTCTATAGAGAAATTAAGGATTGCGACCAATCTAGGAGTAAAATGTAATTAAAAGTAAGCAAGAACAAAACATGCTGCTGAAGCTGGTTAGTAGATACTTGTGGAGTGACGTTACTCTAGTTAAAGTTTTTCTAAGTGATTGAGAGGTAATTATAGATGTTGATAGCAGCTCCCAGACGGTTTCCCTTGAGACCCATCGATCGAGTGGAAGCCAAAATGATTTGTGCCCACTCAGTTGAAAAGTTATGACTTACTCCGTCGAGGGACGTCTACGGCAAAACTGTGAATCTCAGCATGTCCCGAAGTCGGCCTCACCCCCGTTTGGCCTCTCTCGGAGGAAAAGCGTTGTGTTCCTCTTAAGAAAAGTTCATAAATCCTTCATGGAGGCGTGGGGAGTCTTTCGATTATAAGGAAAAACCTTGATTCGAGCGTATAAATCACTCGGGCGACACGCGCGACCCCAGAGGGGGAACAGTGAACCGTTAGAACGTATATCAAAATAACGCCAATAACCCCGACCCCGCTGTTTACTTCAGGGCAGGGATAAAAATTTAATTAAGTACCTAGCGATAGACTTTTGACGTTACCAAAATGTTTCGAGTAATAGTAAGTCAATAATTTAATACTAAGGATTTGTTGTATATTTCTTAATTCTCATTTACACTTAGGTAAATATCAATGATGAACTACTAAAAGTACTACGTGGGGAATCGAACCCACAAAGAACTAGATGTCGTATCATACAATTTTTGAGGCTATCTTCACCATATTTTCCTTCCTTATATAAATGGAGGAAGTCTCTACAGGTAGTTTTTTTTTGTGCATCACGGTTGAACCAGTTTTATGGTAGAAGTATTACTGCAACTGTATTAGTTGATCTTAGGTACTTAGTACCATGGCTGATATCATGAAAGGTGGAATAATCGTGAACAAAACATTGAAGTTTCAAATTCCATTTCTCCTCTATTTTTTGGAGTATTTAGAGTAAAAACGTGTACCTTCTTGTCAACAATAAAAAAATGGTAAAAGGAGGAACAAATAGCGAATTTTCCAAGAAAATGAAGCTACTTTTGGCTTCAACTGCATTTGGGAGTGGTTGAGAAACAATTAACATTTTTTTACTCTACAGCATTAACGTTCGCTCCATAGACTGCGAGGTCAAGTTATTTTCATATGAGTCGATCTACGAGAAATTGCGGGAACCAGTGCAATATCACATCAGCATTATTTTGTGAATGTTTACAAATTAATTCCGCAAACCACGTGAGATGTTGTGTCAATTTTTCAAATTTACTTCACATGATTCTACTTCAGTAGAAAATGGACGCGTGGGTGGGTTGTGCAAGTAACGGATCTCCCAACAAGGAATGGACTGCAGATGGTTTGAAAGATTCAATACTAACTCTGTTAGAAAGGCTTCGAAACCGATTTAGACAGAACATTTTGATATTGGAGGATATTACTTATCATTCTCATTTTGCAGCAACTTTTTTTTACCTTCCTACGGTAGTGAAATATTCTCTAACGATAGAATTCATAAGCTGATTTATACTACGTCCTTCGATAATCCACCTTCCAGACAGAAAAATAAAAATAAGATTAGCGCCCCTGCTGGTTTAATCATGAGAAGGGCCCGAAGTTAAACGTAGTTTCCCGCTCTTTTCTTATTCCCTCGTTTGCAAGAACGAAATAAGGAGGTAGACAATAAAATTAAAAATGGCTGGAAATAATATCAGAAGAAAAAAATCTCGTTTTGTGGAAGTGAGGTTGAAAAAAGGGGATGGTCTCTGATGAAAGTTAATAAGTAAAACCTCCCTGAACCACTTGAGACAATCCTAAAAACTGGAGGTCTCACGGGAGGGACATTTCTTAGATTTACGGATGGGAAGAGAGAAGAGAGAGGGGATGCCAGGCGACTGCGGCTATAAAAATGTAAAGTGTCTGTTACCTCTCTACCCTCTTTGAGATGATATAAGGTTGAAAGTCTGCTTTCAAAGGAAGGGTGACTGTTTTGTAATCAACTGCCCTCTGGGTATATCGTACTTACTGGTCTTGGAAGCTTCTTCTTATATGAAAGAAAGGCGTATTAACACGCTCAACATCGTTGTTGGCAAGGGATTCAAGTGGAAAAGCTTTGACAAATAGGAAACTTCGCTGACGTTTGGTGGGTTTTACATGTGAGATTATCTATCTCAACAATACTTCTACAAGATGTGATAATTACTGTAAAAAGATTGTAACAGTCTGACACTCCAAATCTTTAAAAAAAAAATCAGTCAGGGAGAAAGTACAATGATCCAGAATGTACAAAATTGGGGGGGGGGGGGGGTGCGCCTTGATTTTTTTAGATTTTTAATCGAAAGTAAACTACATCCTGAGAATTTTGGCACCAACCGCGAACTTCTAGCGTGAGTAGATCTGTTTCTATGATTTTTCAAAGTTCCGACTGTTTATGACGTCACGCGCCCCTCTTGCCTGGGCGGGACCCCCCAGCCAACTGCGACGTCATAAACGGTCGAAACTTTAAAAATTCATAGGAGAAGATTTACACACGCTAGAAGGTCGCGGTTGGTACCGAAATTCTCAGGATGAGGTCTACCTTAGATTAAAAATAACAATAAACAGTTTTTCCTACCCAGGCGCACACCCTATTGTTATTTTTGAGCAGCTTCCAGTTTTTAATCAAATTTCGATGGCTAAGAGACAACATGTGATGTGAAAATACTACTGGTTTCAGGAGAACGAAAAAACTTTTCTGTTTTGCTTGCTTTGGATCTGTATAAAAGGTAGCTAAACGTGTTGATAACACTTGTCCTCTCAACTTTTGCTCATAACAAGTGTTGCTAAACTTGAAATTAAAAATTTCCAGTGGTTCGAATAAAAAAGAGGACCACAGCACTAGATTCCCATTTTTTTCATATCACATGTCTCTTAGTCATCGATTTCTGTGAAAAATTATCATTTGGATAATCTGAATTTCTGTTATTTTGAATTGTGTGATTAGGCTGGAAATGTACCTTACTATGTAGAATACTTATGTAGAATTGAGTCTGCCAAGTTGTATTTAGGTACTTCA
This sequence comes from Apolygus lucorum, assembly GCA_009739505.2. Lineage (NCBI taxonomy): Eukaryota > Metazoa > Arthropoda > Insecta > Hemiptera > Miridae > Apolygus > Apolygus lucorum. Next base: position 10,747,989 of record CM019182.2, read on the forward strand.
TAAAAGTGAATTATGTCATAAATGTGTTGCTTAGGATGTGATAAAATTGAAACTTATTGAACTAATCGTATCTTAATAATATTAACACAATTTTTTAAAAATATTTTTTATTTTCATAGATTAAAAAAATTTTAATCGTTACTCCTACTGATTGAATCGCCATGGTACGAATTGAAAATTCTAGAGCCAACTTCCAATTACCCTCAAACTTCGAACAAAATGGTCCATTGCATAGTTAAAAATTGATTCACAGCTTCTCCAGATCCAATAGTAGCAATTTTATGGAGTTACGTTCAAATACCCTCCAAATTAGTTTGACGACTGAATTACGAATTTCATGGGAGACTGTTTAGGTACTAAACCACCAATTTTCTGAAAATTTTAATCAAAATCGTTCCGTATTAAGTACTTATTTTCCCGAAAAAAAGGTGGCATTGCAACACACTTATAGATACCGAATCAACATTGTTTCAGAGAGCTCTAACAGTTTTGAGAATCAAATTCATATGATCTGCTGGACGAATATATAGGCAAAATATGAATACGAGGTTTGGTATGACTAATAACAAAAATCAATGTTTGATATTTACTCATCGTGCGTATACGAACTTATCCTTAATTTTCTTTTCACAACACGGAACCCAAAAAGAGTCTGGAATTCAGAAACGTCTCACTCTTGCAAAAAAGATTATCGGGAGGGTTGTGATTTGGAAAGGGAGGCACGAAGCCCTAAGGAATGACGGGGCCGTGAAGGGTAGCCCCCTAGCGTGCCATATTTTGAGGTGTTCTCTGGTAAGGAACACTAATTTATATAGGATTTGCTTTTGCCCTCACAAACCTCCCTTTTCCCAATCCTAACAATCCGCTCGGACCAATAAATCAGAGACGTGAACACTTGCGTTCGACGCACCCCGGACAACTCGGAGTTTTTGTGCGAGAGTTGACTCTTTTTTTTTTGTTTTTCTGCCACTGGTGCTCGTAAACATACCTGAATCTAATTGCTTAGGGTGGAGGACTGAACGAGGAAATCGTGATATCTTGAAGCCAGTTATTGCCATGAAAGTTCAGCGCTATTTTATCACTTACTTTCAGTATTTTTTTGAAGAACGCCTCAACGTACAGAAGGAATGTATTATAATGACTTGTTAATGATAGTACGTTAATTTGTGATTCTTGCCGATTTGTAAGATTTTTTGAGTACTTTTTAGTGAATAAATCAGGCTTCTAGATCGTGAGAAATTACTGATACTACATTATTGACGTTTACACATTCTTATACAGTAGATGAGTACCATTGCTAAAATGACAATAAAATTCGTGGAGGCACGTCACCTTGTATCATGCAAGATTTTGGTTTATCATTTTCAATAACAATTATTGAAACTGTTAAATGTTAATTATTAACATTTAGAATCGAGCGAGAAAAAAACTTTTTAACACCTCTCAAAATTTGATTTGGTTGTTGCCAGTCACTTCTAAGGGGGGGAAAGTAGGGGTAGACATTTTCTAAAAGAAAGGGCTTTCATTAATTTTAAATAGTATTGAATTTCAAGAATCGAATGAGACCAACCAGAGCCCTGTAGGACTAACCGTTTGCTTCCTATGAAATCTTAAAGTTGGGACGAATGATGAGCAGAAACACGAGTGAATCGCAAATGATCGCCGGTCAAAGTGTAGTTGATCAAATGCAATTCTAAAAATTCATTACTGTTTTAAATTGGTGAAAAAATAATACCTTTATTTCGAGCGTTTTCGAGCTTAGGTCCTTTTGAAAATTACAACCCCTATTTTTTACCCTTTAGAAGTGACTGACAAAAGCTTCGCGGCACAACTGGACCCGTAATAGAACCCTCTTACCAAATTTCATCAAAATCGGTCCTTGGTTCACTAATTAATTTTAAACTAACTGCTGAGTGTACTAACGAAGAAATTAGGCTCAAGTTTTCCAACATCGTGCAAGCAAACATAGGTACAAACATAATTATGTTTACATAAGTATTTTCCGTATTAATGCCGCGTACTAATGTTTCACGCGTACTTTTAGTATGAATTTGTGCTCATTGAACTACAAAAGCGGTGGTTTTTACATTTTATTCAACTTGTGTTATACGGCTTTTGGATTTCTGTGTTGAGATCTGTGTTCTGAGTTTTGCAATCTTACCTGTGAGCTATTAGGTTGCGTTAGGTCTGCAATCGTGCTCTCCTTTTTCCACTTTCTCCTGAAACCATAATTGATGATCTAATCAAACATTTGGAGAGTCATACAAATAATACTGTGTGATACTACGAGTATATAATTTTGACACGGGAAGATAAATCCCACACTGTTTTAATATTATTCAGGGTTATTGTTAATGGGGGGTGCGCCTTGATTTTTTTTTTTTTAGATTTTTAATCGAAAGTAGACTACATCCTGAGAATTTTGGCACCAACCGCGGCCTTCTAGCGTGAGTAGATCTGTTTCTACGATTTTTCAAAGTTTCGACCGTTTATGACGTCACGCGCCCCTCTCGCCTGGGCGGGACCCCCAGCCCACTGTGACGTCATAAACGGTCGAAACTTTAAAAATTCATAGGAAAAGATTTACACACGCTAGAAGGTCGCGGTTGGACCAAAATTCTCAGAATGAGGTCTACCTTAGATTAAAAATAACAATAAACAGTTTTTCCTACCCAGGCGCACACCCTATTATGTATGTTTCACTTTGTTCCGTACATAATGATGTTCGAAAGGTATGTGCTTCAACGTTCTTCATTTCCGGCCCAAAAGATATTACAAGATGATCAGCGTACTCTGCTTAGGAGGGAACGAAACAATTAATGTTCGCCCTCTCTTCTCGATCAGCACTCGGTGTGCTGCCCCACAACGGAACGAGGGCGTCCGATAAACGCGAACAATAGGTGCAAAACCAGGCACGGAGAAGGGATATGTCGTAGCAAGGCTCATAAACTTTGTCTACAAGAACCACTACCCTCCCTTTCGATCACAATGAACACCCCCGCCACCACCGTCTCACCACGACAATTTCCATCACATTGATGGCTAGTGAGGGAAGAAAAACATCTGATATTAATTGTGTCGGACCTGAAGAGGGGCCCATTGTTCGAACCCTCCGTCGTCAACGTGACCAAGGGCCCGAACAGTATTAAATCTGAGTGGTCAACTCAACTCCATTGATAAGGAGAGCTCAGGAACCCCTGTTATTAGCATGCTTTTGATCGGTTCATCTTTTTGCTTCCGAGTCTACCAAGGTAGTGGAAGCTTTGTTTTCACTTTTCAAGGTTGAACAAAAAAGTTCTCCAAAATCGAAATTTCCACTCGCGTTTTACGTTTCAGACCTTTCTGAACAATTTTAGTTCCGTGTCTGTCTGTCTGTGTGTCTGTCATGAAATCCTTGTAACCGGCATAACTATACGAAGTTATTGTCCGACTTCGATGAAATTTTCAGGGATTGTGCGGGTTGGCTTTTAGACGATCCCCTATGAAAATCATTACCACCGGACTGATAGTAGCCGCTGCGCGTGCGCAAACGTGAATTCCTTGTAACAGCCATAACTTCCACATTTTCTATCCGATTTGGATGAAATTTTCCAGGGGTTATGTGGATTAGGTTGTAGATGGTCCCCTATGAAAATCATTACCCCTGGACTGATAGTAGCACTGCGCATGCGCGAACGTCAATTCGGATTGTTCAGATTTGCGTGTAGATGGTCCCCTATTAGGTACTTAGAGATTGATGTTTTGAGATTAACTACTATGCATCGGATCTTATATACAATCGGGTTATGGAGACTAGGAAGCTATGTGCCACACCCACTTGGCAAACTTTTTTCTTCTTTTTTTGGTTGATTGCCAGTTCTACCTACGCTTCTGACGAATTGAATTATAAATTGAGCTTCTTAACTAGGTATATTAGTAGATTATTAATACTGTCCAACGCCAATAACTTTAAATAGGTAGATAATTTAGCACAGACAAATGGATTGTCCTACTAAGAACGCAGAATTATTTTTGTGTACTCAACAGACACCTGCAATAACTATTTATTTCTTATCCTCACTACTTATAACGCTATAATTGGAAAACTAGGGTTGAGAATTTTTAAATATTTGAGAAAATAATTAACTTAAACTATATATATTTGGAGGAATATCTGGTTGAAATTATTGCAATATAAGAAAGATGTACGAGAGAAGAAAAAGAAAGATTTACAAAATCTCAATTATTATAGATTACCTATAGTTTGATTTATCATTGACTCTCTAATTAAAAATAATAGGTATTCAGGAATTATTGGGGGTTTTCGTCGACGAAATCTTATATCAAAAGATGTTGCCAGCGTATGCCTTTTTTTAAAAATAACTCCTCCGTTTCAGAGTGAGTGGACAAACTGTCAACTTGAGTCATCATAACAACGGGTGTGCACCTACCGTCGAGTGAAAGAATCCGGATGAATGCGAACCGAACGTTTCCCTAATCAACCTAGCAGAGCGAATGCATTATTGAAATAGCTAATCCATACTTCGAAACTAAGGAGGTTCTAGCTTTCCGAAGTTGGACGAACTAAACTTTGGCAAGTCAACAATGCCGAGTCGAAGTCACCGCTCCCGTGTCGTTTGTATGTTTTTGTCTGGAACAGAAACTACGTAAATTACACGTAACAGGGTTTCCCCACATTTCCATGTGTTGAAGGAACTACCCTTTGAAAAATCATAGGTATATGTAATTTTATGAGTATTGTATGTTTTGTGATTAGTTTTCTTGAAAGTTAGTCATTGATTCTATTTGAACCTGGTTTTTCCTACTTGTTCAACGTTAATGAAAAATGTGTCTTCTGTATCTGTAATTGTTCTGTATTTCAAATTTTGCAAACTGCAGACATCATAGTATGATCATCCTCGGAAATTTAGTGCTCAAGAAGAGAATTTTCTGCATCTAGGTGTTTTTCAACTTTTTAAATTACGTTGTAGCTCGTGAGCTTATTTGCCTCCCAAACTTATAAATTATTACCAAACTTTTACATAACTTCACATAGCCGTATTGAAACTTGATTTCCTAAAATTGATCGTTTTAATTAATTTTTTAAAATGAGTTTTAATTAGTGCAAACAAGCAAATACTGCAACGGAGTTGGTCCCAACTGTATATACTCGTACATATCAAAACGTCCGTTTTAAAAATTAGCCTTCTATTCTAATATCCATATAGGTGCTGTATAAAAGCACAACAATTTCCTTTCATCGAAGATTGTTATTACGATCGAATCTAGCTTTCTTGGTAGATTGAAAACAAGATCCTTGCAGAAAAAAGTTAAACGAACATTGACAGGAGCAAATAAAAAGGAGGCAAAGGAGGTTGTTTGTGATAGGGTCGAAAGTGTTACGCCCTGTTATTTTCTGAGTGGGAGGGTGATATGATCCAATCCAAAGGAAAGCTACCCAGTCTCTTGTCAAAATCCTTTCAATAGTTATTGTGTACAGTTCGCAGAGCTTCAACTTCTATTTCTTTCACGTCTGGAGAAATGCCTAAGACCTCTCTCGGCTGAGGCTTTCCAGGGCATGAAAGTTTTTCCGCTCGACCGTATTTGCCACTACATATGTCATCTTTGCTTCCTTCTGGTGCTTCCTTCCTGACAAAACATCTTTTTCCTACAAGGGAGCCCTGAAAGAAGCATTGTCACATGAGGCGAAGCACATTTTGAAAGTGAAATCGACACGCAATAAAGATGTGCCACTCTGGAAATGGATAAGGAACAGCCAGGGGAACGAATAATGAATCAATTCCAGTCCTCGGTAACCGAAAAAGTGACGTGTACGGCGTTCTTTAAAATCAATTTTCGGATGTTTTACATCTTTCAAAGGTAAAACAGCAAACATCTTTTTTCTCAGTTGATTATAATTCGTCATTTGAACGAACCAAAAGGTTGTGTCCAACAAATGTCTGGAAAACAAGAAAAATCATGCAGAGAAATCCTCACCATACGACCTAAGAAAGCACTCTCGAAAAGGGATATTTGAATAGACCTGTAGAGAACCTTAGTAAAGTAAGTACTATTGAGATGTGATACAACTCACTAAGTAGATTAGGGGTCAGTTCACAGAAAAAGGGGAAGGTCAAAAAAAGAGACAAGTACTTCCACTGCCAAAGAGGATTTCCACCCTTGTTTAACCGACCAAATGAAATATTTGTGAGACCTACCCCGCCCTACAACCTCTGGCGTTTTCCCCTGCTTAAAACCTCTTTTTTCTACCTACTCCCTCGCCCTCTTCTTTTTTTGCTAAAGGTTAAGTCTCCGTAACGCCTCCCTTCTCACCGACTGATTTAAATACAAAGGAGTCGAGCTCACCCTTCTGTTTTTTTATACCTGACCTCAGCTTTGAGCAATCTTCTCAAGGTATTTGCCAAAAACTGCGAGGGGGTGAGAAAAAAACGTTTTAATTCGAAACCTCGAGGCGCTCGGGCGGCACCCTCTTGTTTGGACGAACAACCAAGTTGTATGCCCTTTAAACTGACTGCTAAATCAGCTGTATTCTTCCCAAATACCCTGCTGTTGCTTTCCCACGAATGGGCTACTTATGAAATTATGGAGTAATTAGCAACATGGTGCTACGCAAGAGAACATCCGATAGGGATGAGATTTCTTGAGGGGAAACGAAGTCCTGAATTCAATTCTCGAACTCGTTTATGTTGCAAGAAAATCACTGTGGCACTACCACGACTGGGTCTAGGTTTTGATTAAAAACTAGACATAGCCCGACAGGGCGTTGACTGTAGACTTTTAACTTGCCCGGGAGAGAATTCAGCACAAATAGCTGATCAGTAGCTGTACCTTCAACAATTCGGGTAAATAATTATACTCGGGCATTCGAGACTATCACGCAATCAAACTTCAGATTTTTAGAAAATATACGAAAGAAGATAGTTCTCTCAGATGATCTGATCGAGGAAAAATCTTGTGCAAATTTAGCACCGTTTTTAGAATCGCGGAGGAGTACTACTGAGCTAGAAGTGCTTCCATGAAAATGACAGCCTCGCGAGATCAACATTGGCGAATTTAGCTCGCTCTGAAGATTTTGTGTTCGTACTCAGTCGTTCTAGAGAAGTCTTGAGATGTGAGAAATCCAACGTACCAACGTCGACAAAAATTTGCTAAACGTTTAGACAACGTAGACAAACAATAAAAAATGATGTTGTGTAGTGAAGTTGTCAATTCGAATCTTATAGTTGGTATGAGATGAGTAAGCCGCTAGAAACCTGAGAAGGAAGGATGTAGTTCCTAGTTTTTGTCTTCATTTGACCTCTAATCTATTTAGTGGGTTTATTCTGCAGCCCTTCCATCTTCCGGGTGCCTTCATGGATAATGCTGGAGGCGGCCGGGCAGATAGCTTTCCCTCGAAGCTAATGAATGAACCGTGTTGGTTAGTCATGGCATGACTTCCGCGAGGCATTGTTCTAAGGCCTTCACTTAGGCATTGGTATCGTGTTTCTTCTTCAACTCGACTTGACTAACAATGTATAACAACAATGGGGTCCCTCTCGTCTCACAATCTTGTTATTCCTCCTTAGAAGTAATCAACCCAATTCATCAGTCACTCCCTTCCCATTGCTCTTCCTGCTGCTTTCACTATGTATCACTCCCTTTTGTCAAGGATTCGCGATTCCTTAAAAGACTTCCAACTAGCGAATAAGGAAGTTTAACTCAATTTCATTTTCCCGTCAACTCCAGTCATCGTGGATTTTATTCGGATTTCAGAATGTGATCTCAGGTAGTAGGAATTTGTGGATGTATTCATCCTTGGTTTGATGTATAAATCAGATGTTCTCATTTGATAAGAAATGAAACATGCAGCTAAGCTCCTTACTGCCGGAAATCAGTTTAGTTCTAGTTCTTACGGAGTTAACAGCTCAAGACATCGCTCCAAGTTAATCTGCCAATTTTACTCAGGCTAATTGACATGGATGTCTTCTAGCTTGGGTTCTATGAAAATGGAGTTTGAAAAATCTGTAGGTTGTGATCAGAAGAATACACGGAAAAATCTACATGACTGGGGAAGAATTTTCAGTCAAAATTTAGGAAACTATTATTTTGACCAAAAAGTTTGTTTCTTCTGGGTTCTATTAGTTAAAATTTTTTTTCCATTTTGTATAGAATTATTATATTTGCATAAGAAAAGAAAATCATTTGGATTTTTTTCTTGATGGGAAAAACAAGAGATCATGGTCGTGTCTAGGTATTATTTTCCCCATTAAGAGATAAATCAGATGAAGGTTACTACTTAAGAGAATGTATAAATGAACAAATAACGAATTATGTACCGAACTGTGTTGCCAATCGCAAAATCACAGTGATGTTAGTGGCCAAATTGACAGACCAACAAAAAGAAAAAAAAAGAAAAAAAAAATCCAACAACTCTAAATAAAGTTGTTTCAATTTGTTATATCACTTGATGTCGTTACATACATGATGATGTCACATATGTTACATACATGATGTCGTTACATACCAAATTGAAAGCTGTCAGAATTTTAAAAAAATTTTGATATCACGGCGTGAAATTGAATTTGGGTCTTCCAGACTTGGGTTCTTTTCGAGCTGAAATCACCCATGCAAAAAAGTCAAATAATTTTTTTTATTATTCCTTGCAAGATAACTATACTGCCCGCCCAACTAGGCAGATGTATGTAGTTACTAGTATGAATTATTATTACAAAAATTTCAAATTAATTATTAGGTTTATAATATTTCACATTTAACATAAGTTTCACAGTTCTGGGAGCGTCGCATGGCACTCAGTAGATCCCAAAATGTGTCGCTTGATGATTGCAGACAATATTTGACATTTTATGTCTTTACTATGGCACATAAATGAAAAATCCTCACGCGGGGAGCGTTACGCGGAAATTTCTGATGATTTTCGCGTACATAAAATGTCTCTCGTGGTTGCGTACTTGTACGAAAGCTGTAGCCACCGATCGGTTTTTTTAGAAACGAGTTTTGATTTGTTTAGTTCCTAGTTATATTAGATGATGGACTTGTGTCGATCAACAAGAATGATCACACAGATGCTACACTCACTATTAAATATCAAGCTTCCCCTTGTCTATCCATACAAGTAATACTCGTAGTTCCGATCAATAAAACCAAATTTCAAAATTTGTAGTTAAAAGACGGTAGATTTCGTTAACAGAAATCCTGGGAGAATAATCGAACCCTGGAAACATTATTGAGCGGGAGCACGTGAAACGTTTCAGATAACCAAAATGGGCTCAAGAGGAAATGAACTAAATGAAGACATTATATATTAGGAGGGCGTTGGGCCAAAGGACCTCTAAGGAGTGGTTCAGACTGGGGAATGATCGAATTTGCATGTAAGCATTAAGAGCTGTGGGGGTCTAAAGCCATATGTTTATCACCCCTACTCCCACTCTAGTAACCCCTCTCTCCCCAGATCTCTAAATACCTTCCCGATCTTCCTTCAGACTTCCGGCGTCTTATCAGCTATGCAAAATTTCCCATTCATATTCAAAATTTTAAATCCTTCGTTTCGGCTTTGAGAAGGGCAATGAGGAGGTGGGAGAGTACTAATTTATTCGCCACGTCACAGATGTAAGTCCCTTTTCTCCGATCCCGAAATTGAATTGCCTCGGGGGCCGTCGGATTATTATTCCTCCGACAAAACCAACCGTCGGAAAGAAAAGGAGACCGGGAATAATTTTTCATTTATTTTTCAATCCGCTCTTGAGTTTGAGAAGGGGGAGATTCCGATTGTTTCAGAAACCTGTTGGAGATATTACATTTTGAAACAGCTGATGCTTCAGTCCGTCTTTGTACTTTCTTTTTAATTTTCATATGAATAGGTTAGTTGGGAGGAAAATGTCAGAACACACTACATTTTCGTTGTTTTTCAGGCATCGCTGAAATGGGAATCCCAACCAAAATAAGGCTTGTACTTATTATAGGCTTGACTGACTAGTCACTATGGCATCTGCCGTTGTGTGAAAGAAAGGGGACATGTTTAACTTATGTTCTCTGTCTTACTGTTCAATTTAGGGGAGTAAGGAAATCAGACATCCAAGTTGGAGGAACTTTTAGACTTCTTCAATATAAGGATGAAGACTATATTGTTGGAAGATGTGTAGCACCTGAAGTGAAGTAGCTGACTGAGTTGTATACATTAGGCGTTGTAAATATGAATGGTATATTTTCAGGTTAGCGGAAAATCCATATTATTCTTGTAAATAATGTGCTTTATATACACATTATTACAAATCTTCAATTTTGGGCTGAAAAGTGGAAGAGTATTCAAACAATATTACTATCGATGAAGAAGAAAGTAGCCAAAAACCGATGATATGATCAAGGTGATAACATACAACGTTCTTCCACAGAAAAGAGATCTGGTTTTGGTATTCACTGAGTACTAGCGCATCGTCTGGAGTCGGAACTGAACCTTATGAGTGATTCCAAGAGAATTCCAGAATAAAAGAGCACAAACAAAAAAAAAAAAAAAGAAAAGTGAATTCCAGAAAAAAGTGCACACAAAGGATTCCACCAAATGGAAAATTCAAAAATTCACAATCTTTGACTCACAACGTTTTTTCTCCCACCAATTTATATGATACCGAGCATATGATTTTGAGATAGTTGTTTGGTATCAAAAAAAAAAAGTCGATTACTTGTTCCGATTTGAATTGATGTTCTGGTCGATTCCTAATTATTAGTTATTGATTCTATTGATTATTACAATATAATATTTGCAGTAAGGAAGAGTTACTAATTCTGATTTTGTGAGTGGGTATGGAATTAACATTATCATTATCTTGAAACCATTCTTACAGCAACCAAGTTTCCCCAAGGTGAAGATTGCGTACCTCGAATTGAATTCGTTCCCCCTGAAGTAAAAGAAAAGAGACGTAAGTATGGAAGAGGAATGAGCCGCCAGGGGAAGACAAAGAGGGCCCAGGGGGGTTGCTAATACGCGTTTCCGATGCCAAATCAAATTTAGAAGCTGTCTAAGCCACGTACACGGGTTCCCTCTTACCCTGATAACATGTGTTAACAGCGCCTTCCCAACTTGCTCTTCCTGCACCCTTCGAGAGTATTTCGCTAGTCCTCACCGTCTGCCACCACAGCCTATTAGGAGGTGCACGACCAAGTTTCTGATGTCATACGCTCTTAGCGTTGATTGCGAGAGCCGTCTTAATCCGTCTGAGCACTTCTACCTACGTTTTACGGTTATGGATCAACTTTCATCCTGTTTCGCTCAAGGAGATTTGAGATAAGATTTCGCAGACCTTCAGTTGGGTAACGAAAATTTTGGTACCAGAACAGTTTTGATTCGAACGGCTTTTTCATGGCCCAGCTAGGAGATTTGTGGTTTGAGAGTATCTAGAAGTTGAAGCTTAATAAAAATTAATTAAATTTGAAGCTATTTTGCTGCATACATATATAAGAATTGATGGGACAAGGTACTGTGATAACTTACTCCGAAAATCAGTTTTCATAAATCCTATTAAATAAATAGTATCAGAATAAATTTTATTTATTACGTAACTATTTTATGTGCCTATTAAATTCGTTCAATGGTTTTTTCTCAAGCAAGAACAAACCTACCTTGTTGAGCACCGATGTTCATTCCTATCACTCCACTTGTAAGTAATACAGTAGTAGGGTCTCTTGTTTTCTGTAATAGGAGTCCTATAAAAGCCATGAGACTTGTAAAATTCCAAGTGATTTCAATAGTAGTCCACTTGGTGCCATTACAACTTTGTTTCTCGTTATCTTAGCTTTGCAAAATTCATGAACGTTAGTCTGCAACGTTGATCTGATTCCAAAACATAATTTTTCTTCTCAATTATTGTCTCCAACCCTAAATTATTTTAATGATGGTTTATCCACGACGATAAGCCGAAACTCGATTATCTAAATAAGACCCACGTTGAAAAGGAAGGATGACGTAACGGCTCATCAATTTCTTCTCGTTTCTTCTTGAAGGAGAAGAGGAGGGTTCGGGGCTTCTAATCGACTGCCAAAGCCTTAGACTCTTCACTAGACCGTTATTAAGGGCTCGTTAGGGCCTTTTGGGGCCGCCCTAAACTCCCTTCCAAGCCTGTAGCCAGAGAAATTTCTCTACCGAGGCATCCAAGAAACTTGTACGACCCAAAGGAAAACCGGGTAGCTTGTTTAACTTGGGGCTTTCTGCGGAAAGGGGCTTGCACAGGCCGACGCCCTTTCCGAGTCTTTTCCCGAAGGAAGGCGATGGATCTGAGGGTTGTTAAACATTGCAAGAAACCCTTTTATTTTCTTGAAGAAGTTTCTCCCAGATCTCCAAAAGGTCTGCTTACAGCGTTAGAAATTGAAGATCGATGAGCCACGGGTAACGATGTTCATGTCAGTTATTATAATGAATTGTTATTATAATGAATCATTGTCACTGATTGGATTTCCTCAGATTGTTTTCTTTCAGATTCAAGTAGCATGCACGGTGAGGGTAAAATGGGTCTTGGAACATAATTATCCAGGAGATCAATAGTAATAAGAGAATAATAACTCCTGGTTTGCTATTATTTTTCTGTATTATGATGTTGTCGACAATAGACGAGTTCATCAACTTTGTACCAGTCTACTAACTTATTCTGTGTGGACATACATACTCGCAACACCATGATAACTATGTAACACGAAAATCCGAGCAGATAGTTAATCTGTGGAAGGAACAATAAGTACATTTGCGTTCCAGAGTTGATTGGTAACGTGTGATTTTCCGCTTTGATCAACACGTCTCGGTGTTTGCAGAGATAATGGGAGAAAGCTCATTACAACCGTGCAGGTATTAGGAGGAAACGGGCTAATTTGTGCAGATTAATTCGAGGGTTGGTGTAATTTGTAGAGCGATTGTTTGGTTGACACGGTGATGGGTTGGGGAGACGCGGGAAGCTGGAAAGGGACCTGTTGTTACACGTTGAAGCCTGACTGATGTCGAGCTTAGGGAAAAGGGAGGAGGCCCGTAGAAGGCAGAGGGTTGGGGGTTTGAGCTCAGGTAACATATCGCGAGATTTGTTACTCGTCAAGGCGCATAGGGGAGGCGTAAGAGCTTGAGATGTCTCTTCGAGAGCGGAGGCTGAGTAGACAAATGAGGCTGAGGAAGGTGCCTCTAATCGCCCTTTCGCAGTTTTCTTCCCCGCACACATTTCAAGGGCTTTCCTGGTCCCTCCAACGACGTAAAGGGTCCCACGGCGGTAAAAATGGCCCTCTTAAGCGCGTACTATACTTTTTTTCTTGAAGGAAAGACGTGGCATTACATGCAAGCGTGGGGAAGTAATAATTTCTGATTCCCCTGAGGAAGCTTTTTCAAAGACTCATTCAATATAAGTTCCTGTGAGAAATATAACCATTTATGCAGTAGTACAATACGGATTCGTATAGACAAATATTATCAAACTGTTATATCATAATAGATGTTTATTCGGACGGGAATTTGTTGAAAACTCGTTGAGTTTTCAAGTAAGAAGTCGTGGACATGCCGTTAGGTACTGTAGACTCTAGATAGGCCGTCTAGGAAGGTGGAGAGTGCGATTATACTCGTAGATCCTGATTTAGATGGAAGCCTACCACCAATACGACGACCAAAAGACTCGGAAGAAACGCCCATAATGATCGCCAAACAGCACCCCTTTATGAAAATAGAAGAGAGAAGGTAGATATGGAACCTCTGTATTGGGACTAGGTAACGCTGAAACATCGAGGCAGTGAACATGATTCCAATCAATCTATCCAACACACCTCAAGAGACTCAATAGCCTAACCAGAGACCTCATCAATGCAGTTTAACATCTAGACTCACGCAGAAATAATGGAGAAGAGATTGTTACATCAATGCCACGTTGTATTGTGCAACTCTCAGAATCATTTTACTTTTCTGCGTGCGGGGGTAAGAATAGGACAGTCATAGGTTGTTCAATTGCTAGGGTACTGCTGGGATGAGGAGAGTTTTCATCTCAGGTTCTTCATAATACTTTCATGTCTAACCTACAAACCTTCGTTTACTTGGACTTCTTGGAATAGTTCAACTTCAGTCGTTATGTGCGAACTGTCAACAATGCGAGACATTTACCTACTATCTATCAAAGATAGAGAAGCTGTGTAGAGAAGTCCCCTATGAGTTTCATCGCCTATTTGACTAATGGTAGGTTTAAATGATAGACTAAAGGATCCAAGAGTAGAAAATTAGTGTTTTTTTTAGATGAATATATATCAATTATTTTCAACACAATTATGGGACATGCGTACCTCCAAAAAGCACGTCGCAAAGAACTCGGAAGGGTGGGTGGTTAGGGAAGGGGATGCGAAGGTATATGGGTCCCCAGGTGTCCTCACACTGTGTTTAACAGCCCGTTTCCTACGTCGACGTCAAGTGAAATACAGCAAGGCCTAATGAGGGAACGAGGCGCTGGATGTAGGTTTACTCTTTGGTGACAGGGGTGGTGGTGTTGGAGGCTAACTGCCTTGTACGAGTATTAGGTTTTTCCTCGTTTGGGCTCTCTCCCTTGAGCGTTGTAGTTCTCGCCTTGGGTTCCCCTCAGTGCCACACGTCTTCATATCACTCCTTCCCTGGGACCTCCACTAATGGACGCGCCTACATGACTCCCCCACTACTCCTGAAGAGGGTTATTATTTGTAATGTGAAATTTAACTATGAAATATTCAAACAAACACAATGGAAATGTGTTTTTTGAGTTATGCATTGCATAAAAGCAAATAACCATGTTTCTCATTGAAACAAATATTTCGATGTGGAGATCTATAGAAGATTCTTTATTTTTGATCCAAAATGAACTGTCAATTTATTGTTAAATAACAAATAAATTCCATCATCCACTCATATTACGTACCATAAATAATAAATTCTGCAAATTGTGATGAATGGATATTATCTACCTACCCGAATTATACTCTCTACTATTCACGCCAAGCGAATAAATAGTTCATACGTTGGTGAATTTTCATGTTATCTTCACTGTCTTACGGATTACAAAGTAACTCGGAATGCCTATTTTGTTTCCAAACATGTTTGGTCCTTCCTGAACAGTTTGTGAAATTTTGATATTTTTTTCAGCCACTGTGCAACTGAACTGTGTACCCTGTAAATTTCAATTATCCTGGATTAATTGTAGGGGATTGTGTGTTGATCACAGCATATATTTATCGGTGTCATAGATCTCGAATTTATGTTAGCTTCAACATATTTAGCTCACAATTTGTATATCGCTGGCCCGCAAGAAAAGTTACACATCTCGAAAAATGTCTTACTCTTCCTTTCACTAGACAAGACTAAACTAATCGTATTGGTAGAATAAAACGAAAATTGAAATTCTTTGGGTTGTGTCACTTTTCTTGCGGGTCAGCGATACTATGTCAAATAGATCTGTAATGGAATACTCTACTTCGAAGTAAGAAGTGTTGATGATTGTTGAAATATAAACTCAGCGCATGAAGGTATTCAAGACTCAGGAGAATGGCACCAAAACATGAATAGTAACCCCACACCTACACCGTATGATAAGAAAGCAGTAAAGGAGCTAATAAGAGGGGAGGAAAACCTGAGGCGTTGGCATACGGGAGCGTCATTCCGGTTAAAACCTTGATTAAAATAATGTTCGCCTGTGGGGAAACGGGAAATGTCTGAAGACGGAGGGTGTGAGGGTAAGCGTCTTACGGTTTAGCATACGCCTAACATGTATTACAGGGGCTGTAGTTGGGTATGGGGCGCGAAGACGCTATAACATGCATGAAGGCGCCTCAACATTTATTGCATCACCGAAGCACAGAAGCCAATTACACGGAGGACCTGCTCTGTATAAACAGTTTAATTGATTTACCGCGGAGGTGGATCCCTTACGACTTGAAGTGAGTTTCGATCTGAACTGAGGTCTTATACATTTCAATAATTTTGCTCGTCTGTAAAAACTGTGCCCCCAAATCGGAGACGGAGCATTATTATCTTTTTTCTTCCTCAGTGCTAAAGGTGCAATTTTTGCAGCATGATGTAACAATTTGACCTTTTTTGAGCCCTCAAAACTACAATTTTTTAAAGTGTTTTTTGTGTTTCAGAGCTTTATAAAAACATTGACTCACTATCTCCCTTTCCTGAAACATTTTGTTTTGTAAACATTTTGCTCAAATCCTGAGGGTAGTTCAGAACTTTTCCCAACTTGGCTAACTATCTATTGATTTCATCACGATTAGTGGTATAAGTCAACTTATTATGAATACCGTCGTGTTACTATTTAGAGTATCGTTCAAAATATTCACATACCATGCTGACCAGACCATGAATCCACCAGTTCCTATGAGGCTACCTTTGGAATTCCATCTTCATGTTGCCACCAGGAGGAAATTTGGCTCTCTTGCTGATTAGATGGGAGGTGAGATTGTCATTCGAATTCGGCAGTTGCAAAGTACTAAGCACTAGTTTATGTACTAGTCCATAAAGTTAAAAATCCCCGTGGGATTATAACTTTATGGACTAGTACAAGTACACCAGGTACAAAACCAATAAAAAGAATTTAAAAACCTCATGGCGCTACCAGGAGTACATTTAGCTCGCCCTGCTGATCATATGGGATCCGAGAGTCTCATTCGAATTCAGTAGTTACAAAGATGCTCTCTATGGAATTTTAACTCCATGAACCCGTCAGGATCAAATTTAGCCCACCCTACTGATTAGATGGGAGCTGAATTTGTCATTAGAATTCAGCAGTTCCAAAGAGGTTCCCTGTGGAATTCTAACTTTATACACACACCAAGAGCAAATTTGGCTCAACCTGTTGATTATTCTTATGTTACATAACAATAATATTATAATACATTATATATTCACTATTATATATGTATTATATAATAATAAATTATATTATTATACAATTATTTTTATATTATAAATCAAATCCCCGTCACAGTCCAATCAAATACAGTGAATAATCAAGAAAATGATGATATTTTGGAACTTGTTTCTGACTGTCTATATCCTTGACAAATGAATAATAAATTCTGTTCTTAAATGCATTTTATCTTCAAATTTACTGTAATAAAACTTTAGTCTTTAAAGAACAATTATGTGTGGTGGATAGGTCAAGTTTTCTAGGAGGTGGAAACAGTATAAGTCAAAAATTACAGCGAAAAAAAGTCATCGGAAAATTCATCAAATGCATCTTCAGTTCAACTTTCTAACAGTAATTTAAAACCGAGAAGAAGCCAGAAGAATGTGGCTCAACAAGTAGGTAAAAAGAGTACCAACGGAACCATACTTAGACTCCCCACGACTGAGGCCTCCCCTGAAAGGTTTTTTAGACATAATATGTCTGAAATAACATTATGTTATATACTAATACCAAACAATATATTATATTCGTCCCCCCCCCATCTGGAAATATAGCAGTCAACGATTTTTGTGTCCAATAATTTCATAGGTCTTGGTTATTCTGTGAGAGAAATCTACACTGACCACTTTACTCGGCAGACGGATTTTGGTTGACGGCGATAAACTTCTAAAATACGAAAACTAAAAATATACGTAATCATGAGAAAATACATTGAATACAGAAATACAGAAAATGCAATACGAAATACTTAAAACATGTGTTATCTTTTACTTATTCTGGAGACCCTAACCTCATCATGTTGGATTAATCTGGCATTTTTCGCTATTTACTTCTGTCTTTCATAACCGTTAAACTTGTAGATCATGATATGTTTCATAGTATATGTAGACCAAGATACCGACGTGAATTTAACTTTACCCCAATACCGTTTGTTAATTTAGGATACATGAATTGGAAAAGAAAAATGGGTTCACTGATTAATAACAGAAAACTTGATGTATATGAAATCTCTGTTTGGTAGGGACAGTTTGTTCCAATTGGGGGCAGTTGACAGCTTAGAAAATGGTTATGGGGAGTTGGGACAGTGTTTAACACTTAAGGGGTAGAAACACATAGGAAGCTCAGAATTTGTGGACAAATCTTGGCGAAAAGCGGTGAAGGGCCAGACTTGGGGCGTGACGGCAAAGAGAGTGGAAACCCTTGCGGAGTGGGTCTGGCCATTAGAGAAACGTCCGAAGCACATGATACATGCAGCTGTGGATATGCTAAGAGGTGCTGGTTAAGACAGCCTTCCCCATCCCACATCACACATGGACCTCCGGGGTGGCGATCGATACTGGAGGGGCTGAAATGAACTTTGCCGAGGAAGGGAACTTCTTAATTAGGTAAAGAGGAGGACGGAAGGGAGCTGGAGGCGTCCAGGGGATAGAAAAGCCCTGGATAATCACAACAATAACAAACTAAGCATTCTCTTCCCGTGGCTTTGCTGAATGAAGCCTAAACGTAAGATCGTGCGCTAGGAGGTCGGAATTTTAACAAATGTGTTTTCCGTTTTCTGGAAAGTAGTACATAATTATACATTATATTATAGCGCTGCTGAAAATGTCCTCACATGAGACATGATTTTCATGAGATCTGATAGGATTCTGAATTGAAAAACATCGACACAATCGAAAAGTTGTACCCAATTAAAATAATTGCTTTTCTTTTTTTCTCGATGTACATTGTCCCCTACTGATTGGATCGTAATAAAATAAATTCATTTTTCTTGAGGCCAGCTAGAATAGGTGTAGAAGCTGGAATAAACAACCTGCCGTCATGTCAATAGGAAAAACCAAGAGAAAGGATGTGTTTGTCACCCTAATTTTCGAAGTACCAAGTCTGAGGTGCCATTGAATATAGCTCAGGGGCAAACATAGATAAGAATCGTGATTCTTTGGAAATTCTCATAGAAATTATACTCTAACTGGATGTTTCAGTTTCATGATTGAATTGATAATTTGTATTTATTTTCCATCTCTCATGAGACGATTCCACAGTGGAGGACGAAAATTGTTCGCTTGACCCAAGAAAAAGGAAGGAAAGCAATGATTTGTCTTGGACTACGCTTGTAGTATATTCCCTTCGGAGACCGTTGGAGCAGACGGATTTTCATGTTTCTAGGGAAAAAGGCAACAATTGTGAGTTCAAGAAAGGACTTTTTCCATGGAATGGAATCACCGTTCGCCACGCACCGTCCCCCAAACCGTATTTATTGGCAATTGTAACGTTCTGAATGGTACGGCCAATACATATGAAATGTCCCCTGCATGCACCCTTCTCTCGCAACTCCCCTTCGAAATGAGTCAATATTCCAAACGTGTGTTTCGTGTGTGTTTTTTGCTACCCCGGAAAACCCTTGAGGGATGAGCAAGGTAACGCCTCTATTTATATACAAAAAGGGCCACGACAATAACCGCGCCCGAACAAATCTCCTCCAAAAGGCTCCCGATTCACTCCTTCGGTTCCCTCTCAATGATTTTCCTATTTTGAATGCTCCCTGGAGAAATACGGACAGCCCGCCTTTGCAATTACAATGCATGAATAACATCAGGGTTATTTCCTCGCGGACAACTGAATTACCTATCGGAAAGGGCTTTCCATTTTCCCTTCATCCGCAATCAGAATGAGTTCTTGAAGTGGGTTCACAATTTCTGAGGGAGGATTTAGTGGTGATCACGGAAATGGAAGTTGAGACTAATATAAATAACTTATTAGGGGAGGGGACATACTTAATTCTTACGTTTTAATAAAGCAACATTGCTAGGTACAGGGAAGAATAGTATGCAAAGTTTGAATCTAAACATTAGATCTCCCAGAGTCCAACCTTCCAGTTTTGGGTAGATATTTTATCGGAACTGGCTGGCACTGTGCAAGGGATTTAATCCCAAATAAAATCAATCTCTTAGGTCAGACTTTCAGCTACCCATCACATCTGAGAAAAATCTGAACATTTTATAATAATAAAAAAAACCATAAAATAAAAAAATATATAAAAATATGTTTTTTATGTTAACTAATTAAATTTTTTTAAATTTATTTTATAATTTTTATGGGTGAATTTAAACAAAACGGTTCAACATTAAAGCATGTTAATTTAAACATTAACATTAAATGTTAATTTAAATTAGTTTTAATGTCTTCCTAAATGCGCTTTATAGCTTTACTCATTGACAATGAAAGTGAAATTTTCCTTTTCAAGTAGTGAAAGTTTGACTGGTTCAACATAATTAGATGAATAATTCACGGAAAATCCGTCCATTCGATATTATGTTCACTTTGCGGTAGCGTTGTCTAGTGCATTAAAGAGCACCCCAGGTTCCCCACGCAGCCATGTGCCCTACATTTGAGCGACAAGCGACGTTATTGTTCCTCGTTTCTTGGACAAGTTGTAGGTCAACTAGAAGCCGCATCTACCCTCTGTATCGGAACAACCAAGAGAGAGGAAACCAGTTGAATGCCCGTGAACTTGAACTTAATAGAGGAGAAATGACAGAAAACTGACGTGGTAATGCATCTCGGGCCGTTGTGTCGCAAAGGGCAGTAGGGGAGAGTTGACTGGTGACACGCGAGTGCATTAGCGAGTTCGATCAAGAATCATTATTACACGGAGCGATCTAGGGCGGAAATGAAGTTTGTTTATCTGTCGCTCGAAGGTTGGAGGAAATTAAGTAATTAACACTTGTCAATGGAGAAGGGGAGATTTTTGGGAGGAAGCCCTGACGAGACGTATCTGAGGAAGAGAGGGGGAAACAAACCAACAAAACGTTTGTTTTTCGTCAGGTAGAGACGGACAGGTTGGTGAGAACTATAGCAATAGAGATAACAATCAGGGAGGTTCCACTGGCATTGTACTTGGTTCATTAAAGGCATTTCAACCTCTATCTGTTTTCCCGCGGACCCAAGGCGATTGTGTTGGCGTGTCCCGCGCACCCCATTTCCAATGCTAGGACGATAATTTCCGTTTCCTTCGCGACCCCTATCCTGTTTTCAATGCTAACCCAAGATCATGGTCAACAGATCAGGTCAGTTACCCGAGGTCGATGACCTTCGACAGTTTCAATCAGTTGAGGTTGTCACTTTCGGTGATGCGCACAAGCTTGAATTATTTGTGGTCGCTTCGGAGCGGTCAATGACCGACTACTCATTTTGGCACAAGCGATAATTCGATTCTAAACTTTGCCAAAAGTTTACGAGATACCTACGTATGAGATAATACAACTCACACAATAAATTATCTTATGGAAATTAATTCCAAGTCCATGAAGTGCTGCAAAACTAGTTAAAAACTCTTAATTTGGTTCGAACAAAATACAACTATATCGTAACCTAATGCTCACGTATTATTTTCCATTTACCAATTCTGCGCTTATTGTTTAAAGTCATTTAATAATTAGACTGCCGGAACTCTTTTTTTTCTAATTTAAGGTATCCGATTGATAAATATGGGAATCTCTCCAACAGCTGGAAACAGCATTGCAGGTGCGGTCATTCACACCAACGACTCTCCACAATAGAGATGAATATCTATCGACAGAACTTTGCCGTTTCCTCTTCACTATTCCTCTGATTCATGACTGGCAGAAAACAACGTACCTCTAAGTGAAAAGAGTCTTGCTCTTGGTTTTCTACAACCAGCTCAAAGTGAATATGGATACTAAATGAATCGGTTTTTTTAAAAGGGCGTGAGTCCACAAAAATGTAGTTTTGGTTTTTTTCTTTCATTTTTCTGTTTTTTAACTCTAGGCGGATTGTTTGCAATTGAAAGGGCATGCGAAGGACGTCTCTAGCATGATAGAAATCGCCCTTAAAAATCCAGGTTTCTTTTAGAAGGGCGTAAGTCCGGACTTAATTTGGTAGCGAAAACTTTGATTGTTTTCACATTTCAAGATTTAAAAAAATAACATTTTTCTCCAAAGAATATTATTCTCCAAAATCAAAGTTTCCACTCGCGTTTTTCGTTTTGGACAATTTCGTGTTTTTTTTGTCTGCTTGTGTCATAGGTTGTCTGTCATAAAATCCTTGAAAACTTCAGTTTTGATGAAATTTTCAATTGAATGTGGGGGTTTGCGGGTAGATAGTCTCCTATGAAAATCATTGCCCCTGAATCGATAGTGAAACCGTTGTAACAGCCATACCATCCACCTTTTTCGACCGAATTCGATTAAATTTTCTGGGATTGGGGTGAACGGTCCCCTATGAGGTAGTGCTGAGTATTTAGAGATTGACGTTTCGCGATTAGCTACATTGTATGGGATCATCAATATATAAATCGGGGTTATGAATACTAGGTATCTATGTGCCATACCCTTTGGCAGACTTTTTTTTTGCTTCCGAGTCTACCAAGGTAGCGGAAGCTTTGTTTTCACTTTTCAAGGACGAAAAAAAAAGTTCTCCAAAATCAAAATTTTCACTCGCGTTTTGCGTTTTAGACCTTTCTGAACAATTTTGGTTCCGTGTCTGTGTGTCTGTGTGTCCGTGTGTCTGTGTGTCTGTCTGTCTGTGTGTCTGTGTGTCTGTCCGTCTGTCATGAATTCCTTGTAACGCGCATAACTATACGAAGTTATTGTCCGATTTCGATGAAATTTTCAGAGATTGTGCGGATTGGTGTGTAGACGGTCCCCTATGAAAATCATCATCCTCGGACTGATAGAAGCGACTGGGCATGCGCAAACGTGAATTCCTTGTAACGGCCATAACTTCTACATTCTCCATCCGATTTCAATGAAATTTTCAGGAATGTTACAGATCAGTATATAGATGGTCCCCTATGAAAATCATCACCTTCGGACTGATAGTAGTCACTGCGCATGCGCAAACGTGAATTTCCTTGTAACGGCCATCACTTCCACATTCTCTATCCGATTTCGATGAAATTTTCAGGGATTATGCGGATTAGGTTTTAGATGGTCCCCAATGATGATCATCACCCCCGGACTGATAGGAGCTGCTGCGCATGCGCAAACGTGAATTCCTTGTAACGGCCATAACTTCTACATTTTCCATCCGATTTCAATGAAATTTTCAGGGATGTTACAGATTAGTATTTAGATGGTCCCCTATGAAAATCATCACCTTCGGATTGATAGTAGCCACTGCGCATGCGCATGCGTAAAATCCTTGGAACAGCCATAACATTTACATTTTTCATCCGAATTTGATGAAATTTTCTAGGATTGTCCAGATTAGCGTGTAGATGGTCCCCTATGAGGGTAGTGAAAGGTACTTAGAGATTGGTGCTTTGAGATTAACTACTATGCATCTGACCATCTATGTAATCGGGTTATGGGTACGAGGAAGCTATGTGCCACACCCACTTGGCAGACGTTTTTCATTTCTATAGCAACCGTGTTCCGTTATTTATGACTTTCCGGGTTGCCAATGACGAATGAAGTAATTTATCATCGTTTCAGAAAGTCTGCAATTCATAAAAGTGAGATCGTACACAATTTTTTTAAGAAAGGCGTCCATGGGATAGAAGCGAATTTAGAGCCCCTAGGTTGGAGATAAAGATCAGAAAATACGTAAAACGCGTTGAATTCAGATCGTCATCATCCAATATTGCGTGATCAATACATTGATTCTAGTTGATTCGCCTGAATTCTGGATTTTCTGGTTAGTCGTTCTAACCGCGGTTTCCGACGAAAACAAATTATTGGCATTTATTCGAATATGGGGTCAAGCATCTGAATTCACAATTTTTCAGATTCAATTATTGAAAGGGTATCGTGGTTTTCATCGTGGTATGGAGTTATGGTATTTTCCATGGAAGGATCTATTGGAGCGTTGATATAAATGTTCTATTGAAAATCTTAAGTATGCAGCAAGACTTCATTCCTAAGTAGAATGAATTGTCTAGAAACTGTTATCGATATCGTGAAATTCTGTATAAAAAATCTTGAGAAAATATTGAAAATGGTGTATCTTGGTTATATGGTTAAAACCTTGGAAAACGGTGTGGTGTGAAGAAGAGATCGGTCATTCAATCGCCTCAATCATACAGACTAATTGACTGATGACTTGCCGAGAACCAACAGGCAGTAGCAGCTGCTAAGTGATTGATTTGGTCATAAAAAAGGATCAACAACGCCCCCTTGTAATATATCGGCCTCCTTCATCAACCCTCCAGTATACAAGTGGTGGGAGGTATTATTCCTTTTTTCTTCCAATTTTTTTCCTCCCTTCCTCAAGCCAGACTTGTACTTTGTAAGGGTTATAATTAAAATGATAATGAAAAAAGATAGGTGAGGGGGCAAGGTTATAGAGGCTTGTAAAAAGAAAAGCCTAAGGCTCCTTGTTAATACAGAAAACGGGACATTAAGCTGATGACCGGTGCTTGAGAGCTTAAACTCTTCGTCTAATGAAGGGCTTCCAAGATTCCTTTTAATTACGTTGAAGCCTAAATTAGACGAGGGTGAGTGGATGCATCTTTGAATTTTTTTTCGTACAAGGATCTGACACCCTCTTAAGACCTTGAAAAAATAAACAATAA
The DNA here is from genome assembly GCA_009739505.2 of Apolygus lucorum. Classification (NCBI taxonomy): domain Eukaryota; kingdom Metazoa; phylum Arthropoda; class Insecta; order Hemiptera; family Miridae; genus Apolygus; species Apolygus lucorum. The sequence goes on from CM019182.2 coordinate 10,772,400, forward strand.
TAATCTGAGGAACAACAACAATAAATTATGTTGGCAAATCTTTGAAAATTATTCTTGGAAGAGAGAGATTGTGAAAAAGTGTTTCCGCCCGAGCCGTACAAAAATGAGGGTGACTGTTGTCTGTATGGATCGATTACCCAAGCTTGTACACCTAATGGATCACAAAAAATCATCATGAGCTATCTCAATTTGTTGTATTATTACATATATTATTACATATATTATTACTAACAGGTTGTATTATTGACTTTACTACATAGAAAATTCCTCATGTGGTAGGGTTGGTTTTGGTGAAAAGTACGGCTAATATCTGCGCTTTAGTTATAATTTTCTCCGTCTTACCTATTAATTATTTTGATACATAAACCCTTTATTGAATTTTAGGGCATCATCTTTTGTTCAAGAATAACTACTATTAATTTACTGTATGTCCAACAGAATGTTCTTCACGCAGATTTTTACGCTCCTTTTGTATGCTTACTGAAGAATGATTATTATTAGTCGGTAACTTCAAATAACATGTATAATGGTTAGTAGGTATTAAGCTACAGTGATCAACTCAGAATGGTTATAAATATGAAAAATAATAAACCTCTAGATAATAATTCGCAGCGTTTTAATCTAGATTTTGAACATTCAACGTAGGTAGTTTAAAGTCTGATTTTGCTTGTAATACTGAATTCTGGGATATTTTGGAACATTTTTAGGTACCTGCTCCCCGATCAAGGCAATTATATGTTGAAACACTTGTTAATATGTTTCTACTTCCTTTAGAAGATTCGAATACTTTTTATTTTCATTTTCTATTTCTAAAAATACCCTAGAAAACATCCATAAAATGAGATCATCATATTATATCATATATGCAATTCATTCCTATCATACCTATCTTAAGCCTATCACCATCAACAGTCAAAAGAGTTTTTCTCAATTTTTGTCCTTCTAATGATGCTCTTTTCTTTAATATCCAAGTAATTAGTTGACAGACATACTTATTCAAAGAACTGTATAATATTATAATCAATCATATCACCGTGCCGGTTTTTGAGCTCTCTCTGAACGGTAAATATACAACTCATATTTTACCCCAATGTCTACCTCCAAATAGATTGGTAACGTTCATTAATATTCCATGTGTTTGCTTTCGTTAGAGCTATATTTTAAATGCGATTGTTAAAACTGTCGAAACGTGCACCCCCCAACGTCGTCATGCAATTTTAAAATTCCATTGTCTGTGTGAAACAAAAGGCTACCACAAAATTCCTGATCGAACGAAACAAGAGCAAAATAATGCGGAATTCATGCGAAAACGAGCTTCACTTGCGCCCTCTTTCTTCCATTGAACGAAGCAAACGTTTTAACTAATGAAAGGTTTGTTTGAACTGTAGAGGGATGGATAGTACTAACGAAAGGGGTGGAAAACACGAAGGAAAACACATTGCAACGACAAGAGGGAGTTTGGCCGGAGTGACTGGAAAGTGGAAGTTGAACCTAATAGCAAAACTAGGGAATCTGCTTTTGTAGTGGTGTTGTAATTAGGGACGGTACATGTTTGTTTAGGACGGGAACACTTCATTTAGCGCCATCTATTGGTCAAACTTCAAGCTATCGAGCAATGTAAATATGGAAGGGGTTTCTACAGACTCTTCTATCGGCAGTGCGGCTAACGTAAAATAACTCTGGCGTTTGTTTATACGGCAACTCCGGTTTCAGGCAGGATCCAGAAGGGGGATTGGAGATTTACTCGCTATCCATAGTGGAGACATTACTTACCAATATACCATAGTAATTAAACTTTATTTACAATAAAAATTACTAACATATTAATGTTTCAGGTATTGTGTAGAGGTTGAGACACTCATTCAAAAAGGGCATAGAATTGAATATAAACGTTTGCATAAGTAGATGCATAATTATTCCTCATGGATACCTTTACTTTTACCTTTTACTATAAAAATAATAATAAGCTAAAAAGTAGTTTTGATGGATTGAATTCAGAGGTTATAGGGTACCATAGTTGACAACATACCTTCATTATTTTATACACCAATACATTTGTATGAAGAACATTGACTGTCGAAACCAAAAAGTTTTGAGCTGCAGTTTATAGCCATGTGTGTTCCTACATTTTTTTACAATAGGTACTTCAAAACTGATGCAGTGGAGAATGTTGCAATTACATCCTTCTCTGAAGAAAAATTAAAAGTTCGTAATTATATGCATTTTATACAAGTTCTCATCACAAGACTAGATAATACCTACTACATAATATGTAGTAGGTATTATCTAGTCTTGTGATGAGAACTTGTATAAAATGCATATAATTACGAACTTTTTATATATTATTTTACATATAATTACGAACTTTTTATATATTATATAAAAAAACAATAATAGTTTCAAAGCCCTGTACATTAAATTACAACCCAATGGTACGTATCAAAATAAGTTAAGTACATCATTTTAAATTTCATTTCAACTTTAATTGACGATGTTTTCTCTAAGAAAATCCTCTTTTTTCCTATTTTAGTAGGGTGTCGGATAGATAATAACTACCAAATTGTTGCAAGTCTAATCAGAATTTAATACACGTTGACCGCTCCCAGTAGAGGTACTTCTCGAAACCAAGTAGAGCTCAGTTATCTACTCGTATTTAATGACAACTAGAACTAGTCGATCTATTTCTGCTTGTGCAACGCAATTCCGACACGCGATTTCGCGCTATACTGTTAGTTTCATTGTACTATTAGCGGTAGGGTAACGCGAGGCCACGTTTAGTTGAGATATCCAAATTGTCAGGGCACCCCATTATTTGGGTGGAACATCTTCTATTGTCCGACGTCCTGCGTCGCGGTCGTATGACATGGGGGAGAGGTGTCGTATCACTTGATGGAAGTCTCGATAAAGTCATATGCAGAGAGGGTCGGTTCCCACGCTTCCTGAACTTGACATAGTTACGGAAAATAGTAATATTTTTGAGTCTAGTCACAAAAATTGTTTTGATTCTTTGGTTCCTCCTGATTGTATCTATTTTATATCTTCGAGTGTTCAATTTTATAATTTATCGAGATTAATTTTCAGATTAAAAACCAGTATTTCATTCCTTTTTTATTGAAGCCTTTTTTAAGTTGTTTGGATCAGCTCTGGATCAGGCAAAACTCTTTTATGTCAACAACTATGCTCAACTGTATAAAAACATGGAAGGAGCCACAACTGGAGTCGAGTGGATCGACCGTCATTGAATCAACGAGGATATCAATAAACCATAAAGACTAGAACATTTCCAACGAAGAGAACTCTACTGAAGTAAGGTAAACATCCAGTTGCCAGTTTGGTGGTAAAAGGGTGTATTCCAATCTTGCAAAGTTGTAGCTTTAATGTTTAAAGTCATGCCATCTCAAAAAATTTGCTCTATCTTGCTTCCTGGATAATGAATATAACCGAATCAGTTGCAGACTGAAAATATTACAGAATGTAAGAAGGAGGGCTCATACATCGCGAGAACATACTCATGAAAGTCGAACATCATTTTTACATCTATTTTCAAGGGTTTGAAGGCATACAAAGAAGAGCTAAACGAAGAATCTTGCCAGATTACGTACATAGGTGAGACCACACAAAGCTCACCAATTAAGCCCAGACCATTGTTTCCATTAACAAACCAATTATTGTAAAAGGGAAGGAAATAAGGGTCGGTTTCCAGGAGAAGAGGGGAGGGATAAAAGGATGGGAGAAGGGAGCAGGTGAGTGCTCAACAGGTGTTGGCTTTTTAGAGCCTTGGCTTTAGATCTCCGTTTGTAGTCAAGAACAACAATTAGTCACACACTTAACAACAGGTGTAGGGAAAGGGGCTGGGAAGCTATCAGTCAGAGCAGCGGTCGCCCCCATCGAAGGGTCATTCTCTTAACCAAACAGGTCCTTTCTCAGCTAAAATGCCAGGGGTAACGTTGCATCAATATCGTTTGCTTTTCTTGTAATTTACCAATTGAATCATTCTTGAATTCAATTGGTGATTAATAAATGGTCAGGACAATTCACTGTAACTTTCAAGAATTTCAATATATATAATAGGAAATGGACGAGAAACAGTAAAATCAATTTCGTTTTTATGAAGCCAGAAGTTTTTATGAGATGATCCAGAACTGAGGAGCACCTATTAGGCAATGGAAGTTCCATTTTTCTCATTCAAAACTCAACCAACTAGCCTATTTGGTTGAAAATGCACACTTGTTAAAAAGTTGATTCCAAAAATGGAAATGATTTTATATATACCTTCACATACAGCTTGTACTTACAGAACGTGGGTATCGCACTGCAGAGTAGAGCGGAATGGTTTGGCGAAAATGGATAAGGGTGAGGGGGTAATCCCTGTAGCATGTCAAATGAAACTGCTCAAGGTTATGACAGAGCACTTCTGTGAAACTTTAAAAAGGTTTAGTTTACTCCGTAAAAAAAATTATGTTCTGAATACGCGACCATGAGACTTTGGAATGCTAAGCACATTTTAATTCCTGAAACTTTATAATTATCTTTGAATCAAAAAACCATTTGACCTTAATTATTTTGTCATCCTTCTTGGCTCAAAGTCGATCGTATTTCATATCTGTGTTCAGAGTGTAAGAAAAAATAGCTGAATCAATAAATAAACGTTTATTCCAGTACCTCAATGAGTCAAATACATCATTTTCATTTCTCTTTCTCGTAATTAACTGAAACATTGTTTCAAAGTTATTTAAAAACATAAATATCCTTGAGGAAGGTTACTAAAGTCACCACTAAAAGCTGAATTTTCAGAGGTAAAAAGTCGTATCATGACGATATAGAATGCAAGACGTCGTATCGTCGAAATGCTAAGGCCGATTCCCGAATCAGTGTCAAGATACGAGTTTTCTGCTTCTGAATCGCTCTGATATGACTAGTTTCTTGGCAGAATCAAGTTAATTGGGAGGCTTTTTTGAGGCATTTTTAGTGGAGATTCGACTCTAAAACTCCGAAAATCTATAAAAATCGACCCCGAAATCCCCGGGTACCAATAACTCAATTTGGTAAAATTTTCACGTTACGACTTTCTGGCTTAGCACGGCAGTATTGAGGGAGCTAAACCTCGGTAGACCAAACGCGTGTTCGCCTTTCCCCAACGGAAAGCCCCCTACGCATAATCTATGTGTGATCTGTTTCCTCTTATGGCCTCCGTGCATTCCCTTTTACAGATTAGTGCGATGCATTAATCGATAAAGGGGTGATGACTCTGAGAGGAGCGTTTTTCCACATATATATTTCCGTTCCCGCTTCCCTTCAACATGCTCATCTCAGAGTTAGTGCCCCTTAAAAGGAAAAGACCTTCCCCTAAGATAAGATTTGGAGTGAATTATCATGAGCTCCGCCCGCCTCCGACGCATCCTCATCACGTCCTGCCGAGCCTAGTTTGAAGACCCCTCGTGAAATGCTTCCAACCCTTTTTACAACCAATCAGGGGCTCGTAAAGGCCAATGGAGTGGGAGATAAGGCAATAGATACAGGATATTTGTCCTGATTACTCGTCCTTAACAGAGAAAGGCCGTGAGGGTTCGCTGGGTCCTTCCGTAGAGACCACAGGATCGTATTTTCCTTCGGAGAGTTACTTCTGTTTTGGGGAGTTTCCCCCACAATGAGTCAGCGGTGCGTGAAATAGAATCCAGAGGGATTTCCGCCTGCTCACTGAAGGTTCCAAAAACTTGTACCATTAGTACCTATGTATGAAACGTTTTCGCACAATCTTGTGATCACAGCTAGTAGACAATGTACGGTAGGGAAGTAAATTTAGAAAGCAATGAGGGTGGGTTCCCTGATTGCGGGATTGAATTATAATTAGGAATATTAAAGATACTTAATAAATTGGAACGTGAATGAATGAATTTAAATAGCAAACTCCAATTCAAACTCACAGTCGTTATTACAAATAGTTATGGTTATTTACTAATAGTTGATTATTATGTAGGAGAACTCCATTGAAGGTATCCATTAACCAAAGCCTGTACCATGTCAGAGTGAAAATAAAAAACAAAAGCAAAAAAAAAAAAAAATGTATTGATCTGTTTTAATGAAAACATGTTTTTATCCATTTTTAATCAGAAAGCTTGTAGTGTTCAACAACTTTTCATTCTCCTTACGTGTCTGGTCAAATGTCAGGCTTTTGACTTCAAGTTTACAGACACAGTTTCACCAAGGTGAAGGTTTCTCCATTTGTTTTGCTTTGGCGACGTCTGCCGAATTGGGTGAGCAGTATACCTTCCTCTCATATAGAGAGGAAAGTATACAAAAGTAGGTAAGTAGGTGTACAAAGTCTATATTTGTATTATTAAGCCATATATACTACTTATACCTTTCCGGATACGAAATTTATTGACATAGATTATACGTTTTAGCTTGGGGCTGGTGAAAGAAATATGTAATGTTCATTTCACTGCGAAAAGTGTAACGCAAGACCGATAAAAATATTCGGTAACTAGACTGCAAGAATTATTAGTCTGCAAGAATTATTAGTCTGGGAGACCCAAGTTCGATTCCAGGCTGTACATAAAAATAGTTTTGTAGAAAACCTAGACAGGTATCCATGATCTATTCTTTTCCCCACCAACGAAGAAATTAGATGATTTTTTCTCATTGTTGCAGGTTTTCTGAGTTGACAAATAGCAATACGATTGTGAAGTCGGATCATGATGAAGTCAATGAACTTTGTTCTAGGGTCCAGCCTCAAACTACCCTTCAAATTTAGCAACTATCGAAATTCTCAGACAGACAGGAAGACCAACAGACAGACACGAAACCAAAACAATTTATAATTGGAAAAAAATACTTCTCCCCTACAATCGATTGTATTGTACAATAATTTTTACATGACAATAATGTTTTAGCACTTTCAGCACAAGTCATGGCCATCTGGCTGCTTGGTTTCAGGTTCCGAGATCCGACCCCGGACATTGGGGTGAGGTAAGATTGAATCACCTTGTCCCAGAAATGATGGAGGTAAGATTGATGCACTTCTGGCTATGCTATCAGCCGACGCTTCTCCTCCCCCATGGGGTTGAGTTCAGCTCCAAGTCCCACGGGGCCCACTTGTTCGAGCCGTGAGACGCCTTCGAGTGGACGTAGCCATGCAGACCAGAAAAAAGTTCCTCCTGTCATGACCCTTGGTGGTCATCCACTCTATGCTGAACAGTGGATAACCAGCCCAAATCAGATCCTTGGCTGACCTGCTTTGCCTCATCCCACGCCAGGTAATAGTTGCCTAAATAACCTTAATTTACAACGTAAAATACGACTGAAAATATTGATTTTGGAGAACCCAAATCTTTTTGAGTAGTAAAAAGTTTCTCTATCTTCGACAGTGTTTGTTTGAGTCGCTGAACCTCAACTTCCTTTGGTGGGCTAGACCTCAATTTCTTTCATTTTCTTCAGAACTATACCTCAACAACCTTGAGTGTGCTCGTACTCAAACTCCGCAGTGCGCTAGAATAGTACACCAACTTCATTCAGTGAGCTAGATTTTAACTAGACATAACAAAACGTGAAAAGGAGGTACGTTTTTATTTCTTGACCTATTTGCTCCCTTACTCCTTCAATCTCATCTCATGAACGATTTTCTTGTCGTATAATTTCTGATCCCGATTCCTCAAGTGCTCATCCCCCAGCAACCCTCAGTGCCCTGTCATCTCCTCTTCACTTCTCTGGTATAATTAATTACCAAGTTCCCCGTCCAGATGCCGCTAAAGCGAAACTCAACAACTCCCCTTGTATTAATTATCACGAGAATAAAAATACTTGAGGCCTCCCCCCTTAACCTTACCCCCCTGGAAGTGTCTTGCATTTCTGAGGGTTGAGCCCTCTACCATCACCTTCTATCCCCGTCCACTGTAGGGTTCTAAAGATAATCTCTAACATTTTCATGAATTTTTATCCTCCCCTTTACATTTTGTGAGCACAAAGAGATGGGAATGATGAACAAAAGGAAAACAAAAATTCTCATTATGACTAAAGGCAAGATAATTCTGAGAATGTTTTTTACCGAACATTTTCCAAGTTTTATTCGAATTGAATTTTTTTTCCTTTGTAGAACATCGATCACTCACATACTAGAAAACTTCCCTTTGTGGAACAATTTTTTTGGTCTTCTAAAATGTCAGTTATCAGGATTCTGCTGTTTATGGGGAAAAAAATCTGCCGTAAAATATGAATGAATCGTGGTTTTAGTTTCTATTCAAAGTCTTCGAACACCTACCCCAATCACCTCCTAAGTCCAGTTCAGAAGTCGAGCCTCTGCATTCGTTATCACATTCGGTGTACTAATAACTCGAATGTCTAAAATAACTATGTACTTACTCTGTAATTGTTGAAGCTTTTCCTTGTAAATGTACATACCGTTCCAGTTTGTTCAATCACTATGAAAATTTCTCGTAGGAAATTACTTTCGGATGAAAGTAGGCATTATGAACGATAAGCAGGAATGCTGGGTCTTGACTCTCATCACTCCTTCATCATTCAAATGAATCCTACTTCCATGTGTTGTTTCTGTCTGATAATGGGAAATGAGTTAGAGCTCTTCCTTCCCATCCTCGGATATGATACACACACACAAGTAATATCAAATGGGGAAGAGCCCTTCTTGAGAGGAAATGTTGAGGTAATTTTCATATCGACTGTGCCAGCATATAAGAAGGGTGCCGGAGAAAATCTTCCCACGCCCGTACACTTCCTCATAATTAAAGCTGGGAGGTTTGTTTTCTTGGAGGAACTTCCAGCATTGGTGGTGAGGGGTGAAAGGTAAAACTTGGAGACTGAGCACTTCTTCCCTATGCACTCCGGAAGGAAGTCTCTTCCAACGCTTTTAACGGATTGAAAACCAGGAAGCAACTCGCATACTTCTGCGTGATTGGCTTTGAATCTCATTTGATACACGAGCAGATGTCGTGCAAAATACTTACATATTAAAAGATTCTCCTGTTTTCTCCCTTCCCAACAAGAAGTACGATAAAAAGCTTTAGTAGAGTGAACCTCAAACAATAATACTTGAGTCAATTTTCCCCATATATGTATTCGTATTTTCATTGATTTTGATTATTAGGTACCAATTTTGAAGATTGAATCTATGAGGTATAAACTGTGATCGCTTTGAGACAGGGATCTTACTACACATTCAGAACTAATGGGAAACTTGAAATTTTCCTATAAAAACCCAATTTTTCCTTAACCCTAACTGGACCATGATGTCACTACTAGTTGTCACCAAAAACACCTTAGGAATTCCACAGCTGTCCCAAAGTGCCCCCCGATCAACTAGATTTAAATTGAAATTAAAAAATTAATGGATAAACCTGAATTTTTTGTAAGTCATTGCGAATCAAATAATGATGTTATTTTAAACATTTCGATTTTTTTTAATCGATTTCTTTTGAGATTTTTGTCATAACTCTTCTTCCAAAAACCCACGTAAAATTCTTCTGTCCATCCAATTTAAAATTGCAATTTAATTTTGGTTACTCCGGTGACACCTTGGAACAGCTTTAGAGTTCCTGGGATGTTTTCGGTGACCCTAGTGATACCATGGTCCGAATAGGGTTAAGGAAATTTTCATCTTCCTGGACAAATTTGATTTCGTGTACATAAGTAAGCCTGTGGGTGCCCATAAATCCATACCATGCACAAAACATTCAAATTTGTCTTCTTTATTCCCAGAAAACGTGCTCTTAAGTTATGGAATATTCTTTACTTGGATTAGTATAGCGGCAAAACCCTTCACATATTATTTTTAGCGAATTTTCAAGGAAAATGAAGCTACTGCAATAGACTCAAAATTTTTATCATGGCCTTTTTCGATTATGTCCCCGATTTAAATCTGTTTTGGAACATTCTAAAACGAATCCTGAAGTTATTCCAAATTATCATATTACAGGCATGATGTTATGTGTGTCACTCCTGACGATAACTTGACTAAGTACCTTATTGTTTCAAAAAATTGCAAGACGCTCATTAACTCCTGCTGAATGAATGGACTTTTTTTCATTTGTGAGTGGTCGAAGATAGTTTAATTATAAAGGATTGACTTCTGAATGATTCCTCGTAAATTCACCTCGGTTGGATCAAATAAGGATCATAGTATTGAGGAAGTTATGTACTCCATTTCCGCTATGTCTTCTGTAGAATATGAATGAAACTGAATAACACACTAAGGAAGGATCTAGAAGAAGGAAGAATCTAGATCTTTAGCTTGCAGAATTTGATCATCATGTTGATTTTGTGATGTTTCGGATCATATCACACTTCCATGATACATTTGATTGTAATTCACCACTTAAAAATGTTTTGAAAAACTGTTTTTCCAAGTCTCAGACGTACATCTATCCAAGGTTTCATAAAGGTTGCCGTGGTCTCGTCATTAAACTCGCTACGACTGACGTAGATAATGAAAGCAAAGTCGTTCGCTCGGAGAAGGCACTAAAGAAGCGCATCAACTGCGTTATATGCGCTCAGCCTTCGAAAATTAATTCAACCTGAGGAGCTTGGAAAATGAATCTTCCTTTAAAATAATACTGTCAAAGTTTTCATGTCACCGTAAAGTGCATTGTTTTATATCGATTCATCTCATGACGGGGGAAACGTCGTCTATAACCATCGTAAGGAGGAAATGTATAAATGTTGAACGTCTGTAATTAAAAACTAACAACAATCAATAATTGTAGTGAAATTTGTACCCACGATTATTACAGTCGAAATGTGCCATAAAAAACAGATAAATCAATTGTTCGTTGTTCATACAATTTTCAAACTTTTTCCACTCCTCAGATACTTTCAATAGAGTAAAATACTTAATAGTAAATACTTTCAATTCTTATAACGCTCTTTCCTCGACAGCTTCAAATTTCATCAGCATTCCATGGAATCCAAACATAATTCAACTCCTACCGTTATCCCAATAAGGATTGAAAATACCGAAATAACGAGCAAACCGGCAGCCAGACACTTAGGAGTCACGTTGGACACCAAAATCACGTTTGAGGAACACATAAGAAGAACTGCAGATAGGGCATCCCAAAAAACAGCTGCCCAATGTCACCTTATGAGAAACAAAAATGGTCCCAAACCATGCAAGATACGACTGATGACTACTGTTGTGCAATAAATTCTCTTGTATGGGGCGGAGGTGTGTACGGACTCCATGAAGGTGGGATATCTCCGACATAGAATGGTCGCAGTTCGACGTCGAGGAGCACTTCGCATCGCCTGTGCCTACAAAAGCGTCTCAGAACTAGCCATACTAGTCCTTGCAGGAGTGATCCCTATACACCTCATGGCCACAGCAAGAAAGAGAATGTTCAATAGGAAAGATCGAGGAGAGAGATCCCGGATTGCCAAAGAGGAGAGAGAGCTCACCATGGAAAGATGGCAAGATTATATGGACAGAAGAAACCAGAGGCAGATTGCCTGCGAGGCTGATCCCTTCAAATCAAGACATGGCTACAGAGGAAGCATGGAGAGGTAAATTTCTTCCTAACTCAGTTCCTTTCAGGGCACGGACTTTTCTACGCCTACCTTCATAAGATGGGGAAGTTGAGGTCCCCAAAATGTCCCAACTGCCAGGAGAACAAGGATGATGACGCATTCCATACATTCTTTGAATGCATGCGATGGACAGGGGAGAAGAACTGCCTAAGGGAGAAGTTGCATCTCGCAGCAGTGGACACAACCCCAGAGGCGGTCATAGGAAAGATGCCGGAAAGCGATAAAAACTGGACCACTGTGGCAGATTATGCGGGAAAAATTATGAAAAAAAAAAAAAAAAAAAAAATCTTCAAGAATGGGAGTGGTGGTGAAGGGGAATCATGGACCGGCCCCTAGCAGAGAACTAAGAAGACTCCCAGGACTCAGCCTGAACAGTTCCAGGCTGGGGTCCAACCTGGGATAAGGAGGTGAGGTTTTAGTGGGTTTGAATCCCACATAACCCGTGCGAGCGGTTCCTCCATGTATCTTACGAGATCCAATTTTTACCCCTGGATCCTTTACATGGAACATTTACGCAATGTTCCTCCAATGTACTCGTAGTTTCTAAGTAGCTCTGAATGAGACAAAAATGACTAGTGTTTCATATACTAGAAAATCGGCTCTGTTATATCCCTAATGATGTCTGACGAGATAAATGAATTTTGACGAATTTAACGAGAATTTTCCAATCTTGTCTTCTTCTTTTCCTCGTGATCTCTTTCACTCTTCTTCTCTCAAACCTCTTCTCTTCTAATCAAATTTTGTGGTATTCTCGTTTCTCCCTAGCGCAAAGCAAGGCAGAGCGGCAAATTCTCTTTGCTGTAAAAACCATTCACATCACACTTATCGTTCGTTATTTTGAAGAATACGTCAGAAGGACACATTAAAGTTCATAATTTAATTATGTGATTGTATTTTAAAATTATTTTTTTATGGTGGGGATGAATAACAGTTCAATTATGGTTCCATAAATATTTCACAAAGAACATGTTTCAGTTTCATTTGTGTGACATTAACATATAATTATTATCTTCACAAACTTTCTTAAGGTAAGCATTAACATACCGTCAGGGTTTCATAAGAAGAGCGAAGAGGATGATGGTTGTATTAGGTGCTAGTTTGAATATATTTGGCTTTAGAGACCTAATGTATGCATATAGAATTAAGGTTGTGTGAGTTACCTTGTGGTAGGGGAAGTCCCTCAGGAAAGGTGAAGTTAACTGTAAGGGGTGGGTTAAAAAGTTCTTCACCTCTCCCTCAGAATTTCTCTACTTCACTTCCCCTCCCCTCCTCCATTCCAAGGCCCAACAAGTTATGAAATGCTAAAAACTCTTGTGGTGGAGGGGGTAGGATGCTAGGGGTTGAAGGATCCCTCCGCCGCGCCATCTCATGAGAGGAAGGCAAATTACCAACTCCGAGGGGCAAAAGAGTGACAGACGTCAAGGGTGCAGGCTTGGAAATTAGAAACTAAACCCCCACCTCGCCCACCGTTATTTTCGGGGTAACTTCTAAAACCCCCAGTCCTGGTTTCCCTACCCTTATTTCCTGGGGTAGTTGAGAAACCCCCTCCGTCACAGGTTCTTTCGAGTAAGGTAAACCGCACGGTTCTCTGCTTCTGGCAGATTTTTTCCCTCTTTCCCCGCAGGCATCATTCATTCCACCCTTTCACACGTCCCTCCTCTTTGCCCATCCGTTCTTAGTGTCTTCTGCACAATTAACCGCCACCCGCGTGACATTGAGTAATGGCCTATCGGATGGGGTTCTTTCCAAAAATTGACCCCGTTCCAAAACCATTCAAATAGCTGAAGGGCAAAGGGCATCCCGCAAGCCTTTGCAACGGTTGAGAAATTCTAACGTTTTACAAGTTCTTTCAACCGTAATAAAAAGATTTTTTTTTCAAGTACAGAAGGAACATTTCAAACCTAGCATTTACACCGTGGTGTAAATAGTACAGTTGTAATTATTATACAGGGTGTCCCGTATGTTATCCACCAAACTTCGGGAGTATTTTCTACAAATAATTTGCAACAAAAAGAGTCTCGTAGCAATTTTCTTTTAACCCCCTTAAAATCCAACTTTTTTACTTTTAAGATTTTTTTCGTGTTTTCGACCTTACACCATTCAAACGGTCGTAACTCCCTCAAATTAGACTCAAAAATTAAAAATAAGGATATCGTTGGAAAGAAAAATTTCTACATTTTTTCACAATTTTTTTCTCAATTTCTCAAAGCTCTAAAATTTCTCAATACACGAGTCGTTGATCAGTCGATAAAAACAAAACGCGAGAGTAGTATTTTTATCTCAAACTTAAAAAATAGTCAATTTCTGTTTTTGGTGGAAATGTTGATGATTTTTCCTCATTAAAACAAGGTGTTTGCCAGAGAGGCTCAAAAGCTTAAAAACTGCTCCATTTCATCAGCTTTTCAACGGTCACCCAATTTTTAAGTTTTACTGTGGAATTTGAGGGAGAAAATGGTGTTTCAATGCGAAAAACGTGCATTTTTTTCAACGAAATCGACGGTTTGACGTGGGGACGTGGTGCTTGGGAGGAGGTACGGCGGAGCAGACCTCGGATTCCTCCCGTCCAACCGTCAATTTCGTTGAAAAAAATGCACGTTTTTTCGCATTGAAACACCATTTTTTCCCTTTAATTCCTCAGTGAAACTAAAAGTTGGGTGACCGTTGAAAAGCTGATGAAATGGAAAAGTTTTTAAGCTTTTGAGTCTCTCTGGCAAATACCTTGTTTCCATGAGGAAAAATCATCAAAATTTTTGAAACAAACAGAAATTGACAAATTTTAATGTTTGAGGTAGAAAAACTATTCTAGCGTTCAGTTTTTCTCAATTTGACAACGGCTCATCTATTGAGAAATTGCACGCTCTTCCCAACGGTATCCTTATTTTCAATTTTTGAGTGCAATTTAAGGGAGTTATGAATGTTTTAAAGGTGTAAGGTCGAAAACACGAAAAAAATCTTAAAAGTCAAAAATTTCTCAACTCAATGAAACGCCAGCTAACACATCACTTTTTCCTTTAGCGCCGCGATTCCCAGTTTTTCAATTTAAAATTTTTTATGCGTCGTAGACTTAATATTCAAGTGAAGCGACGTTGAATCGTTCGCTCGCCCGTCAAAAACCTTAAAACCTCAGAAAAGAGCTATAAAAACCAGTGCCAAGGCGGAAAAGTGGAGACGAGGAAACGGAGCGTCATAAAGGAATAAAAGGACTTAGTCTGCCCGAGTTGGTTGCCTACAATGTTTCTTCCCTTTGTTAAAAGCGTTAACAGTGTTTTATACGATGGATGCACCAGCCCGTGAACGCCTCAATGCGCTTCCCTTGGAAAGAAAGTGACTGCCTAAAACCGCGGAAACCTTTTCATTATGTCTGGAAGAAACCAACTTCGTGTTCGAGAAATATACAGACCTCCCCCATACGGATAGAGACCTCAATGGAAATGACATGATGAAGCGATGCTCAATGTTTGAAAGTCCCCAGTGCCATCAGCTTGAACCGATAGTCGTTCGGTTGTAGGGGATCGTAATGGATGCCTATATTTAAGACTATTTATATACAAGGTGACAAAAATTTAATGGACCACTATTTCATTTCCTGCAATGATAACTCCCATTTTATTATTCCAAATCTTGATGCAACGTGAAATTTCGAATTCTGTGAGTTCAGAACGAATTTTGAGCGTATCTACACGTAAAACGCAAATATCATTTTTTTTACGTACATAACAAGCAAATATGATTCAAGATTTCAAAGCGATCATTTTATCAAAAAATGATTATCATTATCATCATTGTAGAAGAGACAAGAACATCCGTCCTTGAAGAACACGGCTAATCCGTTAATAGAACCCACCAATACCTAATAATATTGCGCAGGGTTAACAATCAACTTTATATTGTCAGAAAGTTCCTACCACCTAAACATCGTAATCCAAAAGTTGTGGATGCCCACAGTTGACTTGATTCTTGATTGTTTAGAAACACAAGTGAGTGACATGAAATTCTATTCGAATAAACGAACATAAGTGTTTGAATGAGAAAAAAAAGGTGTCATTTCAGCAAAAATAGATGTTTTTTTTCACCATTTCAAAGTGAATTAAGTTGCATTTTAAGCACGATACTAGTTTAACATTTCACTAAAATAGAATTATTGTTAAAACTACTCAAATTTCTGATTTAGATGTTTTAAAAAAATCGAATTTCTCCCTTCAAGAGAAAAAACAATAAATCATGGCTGTATATTATTACTTTACTAGCTGAAAAGCCTACTAAAAGTAGGCAAAACGCTTCTTCCGACTCTCCCCGCATCCCACTCCCTCCGGCTCCTCCCGCCTCCGATTCCCCCCCCCCTCCCGCCCTCCGACTCGTCCCACCTCCCAAGACCCCTCCGTGCATACGTACGTACGTACGTACGTACGGTTGGCGTTTTATTATATTACTAGCTGAAAAGCCTACTAAAAGTAGGCAAAACGCTTCTTCCGACTCTCCCCGCATCCCACTCCCTCCGGCTCCTCCCGCCTCCGATCCCCCCCCCCCTCCCGCCCTCCGACTCGTCCCACCTCCCAAGACCCCTCCGTGCATACGTACGTACGTACGTACGTACGGTTGGCGTTTTATATAATTAGACTAGCTGAAAAGCCTACTAAAAGCAGGCAAATACTATTCCTCCGACTCTCCTCCCGCCACCAACTCCCTCCGACTCCTCCCGCCCCCAACCCCTCCGACTCCTCTCGCCTCCGACTCCTCCCGCCCCCAACCCCTCCGACTCCTCTCGCCACCGACTCCTCCCGCCCCCAACCCCTCCGACTCCTCTCGCCTCCGACTCCTCCCGCCCCCAACCCCTCCAGCCTACAACTCTCCCTCTGCCACGACCCCTCCGTGCATACGTACGTACGTACGTACGTACGTACGGTTGGCGTTTTATATAATTAGATACTAGCTGAAAAGCCTGCTAAAAGCAGGCAGAAAAATTGTAGATACGTAAAAAAAATTTGATGTCGCGGCCATCGAACCCGGGACCCCCACGTTCAGGCGACATACGTGCGTACGTACGTACGTACAGTTGGCGTTTTATGTATATAGATAGATTATTGGAATCGAACGTGGGCCTCCCAGACTAATGATGCTTCCAGTTTTTATGAATTGTTTATAACGAATTCAGAACGTAAAAAATAGTTTAAAACAGGTACAAGTTGATTACGGGTATACATATTCGTACCATGATCGAGTGACCAAGCAGAATAATTTGTTTATATAATAGGTCTCGTGGTACACAGAGCCTAAATACATATCCATGTGAAAACGGATAATATTTCATGTTACTCGTCGATGCAAATTTAGCTCGCCCAGATGATCAGGGTGGCGCTCAATTTTTAATCCAAAATCAGCAGTCTTAAATAGGCGCACTGCAAAATTTTAGCTTATTGGGGCCACCAGATGCAAATGTAGTATTTCAATCAAATCTCGCGATTTCATCGAGTGGTGAACGATTTCTGTACGATAAAAAATGGCGAAGATAATGTTGGGTTGTCTGCAAAAAACCATTCGTCTTTGTTTCGGTGAAAATCCCGGTCACCCAAATTGCTCGCCATCTAGACATGAAACATGACTTGTCATGTGCAATTCATACTCGTGTTTCTGACTCATTCGTCCAACACAGAGTGAGACAAATTTCAACTACCTTCTAAGGAATAGGGGCTGGAGTGGGAGCGAGGACTAGCGTACAGGCGCCCACGAGTTCTGATAAATTTCACAATAACCGCGCGTTTACCTACTTTTGATCGTCTGGGTAAAATTATTCGTATCTAGAAATTTTTGGATTTTTGGAATTGACTTTGAAACGTAAACCATAAAATTTTGAGAAGGGTGGAAGGGTTTTCTTGCTTTATATTTAAATACAATGAACCAAACCTAGGTTGCGCACTGCGCTAAATGTTATAAAATATAATTATAATTGAGATTCAGCTCCAAAATATCATCCTAGTTTTTCGCAAAAGTGTGCTATTAATTCTTAAAAATCAATGTTTAATGAGAATGAGTCCAGAGGCTAATCCTCTTCAAATTTCATCAAAATCGGACCATTATTTCGGATAGTTATGATCAGAAAAAGGAGTTGAACAGAGACAGAGACAAAACCGAAGTTGTTTATTTTTTTGTTTGAATTTGATGAAATTTTCAGGGATTGTGTGGGTTGGTCACCATCGTCACAGTAATTTGTGTAATCATGGTAATTTCACATTTCATAGTAATCGCCATAGTAATTTCTGCGCATGCGCAACAGAAAAACGCTTCCACTCATACATTTTTCATCCGGATTCGACGAAATTTTTAGGAATTGTCCAAGTTAGCGTGTGGATCCTATGAGGGTAGTGGAAGGTTCTTAGTGGTTGATGTTTTGATATTAGCTACTATGGATTGTATCACCTACACCATCGGGTTATGGATATGATGAAGCTATGTGCAAATGAAACAGAAAAACAATCCGACTTTTAAATATTGATATTAAACAAATAAATATATAAAACAATAAATGAGTAACATTAGGTAGTAATATTGGTAACATTGGTTTATTTAGTTTGTTGAGATATTTGAATTCACTATTATTTAAATTTATTTATATTATTTGCAACGAGAAAAGCATTTTTAGAAATCCGATGTCAGCTGGAGGTACGATGTAGTAGAAGTCGTAATGAGAATCGCAATATCCCAAGGATGTCTGAGGCGGGAACGGCGCTATTGTCTTGAGAAGGCAGAAAGAGAGAGACAAGCCCTCGATTTCTAATTTGGAGTCTGGAGGAAAATCGAAAAGAGGGTTCCTCGCCACCCTTTTGACGGATTAAGGCTTCATTTAAATACCAACGTCCTAAAGCTCTCTGCCTAACCGACTCAACCGCTTCCCGAAAAGGCGCCAACACGTGCAAGAAAGGGCCCGAAGGGGATGAAATTTGAATTCAATCTCTTTTCTTAATTAGTCATTTGCGGCTAAGGAATAAAGGCAGTACCCTTCATCTCGGGTTTCATTTTGCCTTTGACGGCTCCACGGGTGACAAAAGGATTGGGCGGAAGGGATGACGATTAGTCGGTGACAATCGAGCGTTTCCACCGGGGATTTCTAGAAGTCGCAATTCATGGTCTTTTGAAAAGGCTTGTATGGTATCCTTTGAAGTGAAGCTTTATGCAACATTTCTCATGAATGATTAATAATTCTCCACATTGACACAGAAATTATGAAATACGATGACTTCGTGTTTAATATATTTATGACCTGGAACGAAACTAGATTCGGCGTACTTATCACAAATACCATAGAAGAAGGAAAAGGGTGCGAGGTATATGGGTCAATCCTTCATGATAGGAACAAGAACGTCGGGTGCAGCTGGAAGCACCTCCATTTTGCAGATCTGAATCAAAGCACAAGACTGCAGGACTTCGAACTCATGACCATCTGCTATGTCAAAATCACAGAGCAGCTGCAACAGTCAGGTGGAAAACATTGATTCTAGTGGCTGAACTGAAATAACCAACAGTCACAACTGACAGTTGCATCTCACTGGATGCCATTAAGCTGCAGGTATGTCGGGAAACATTGAGACATGCAGAGTGTAATCATGTTTACTCTAACGGGATAATTTATGTTCATCTTATTTTGTGGGAGGGCTATTCTGTCAATAAAACTTTTCTGACATGTTCAAAACTTCAAGAATACGAAGCTTCCTCGTTGTAGTATTTATATGGTATATCTACCTTCCCTAGTAGCATTCAAGGAGTCGTGTCTGATAAATACCTACTCTAAGGTACCTTGAATCTTTTCCTCTATACCTTCAATAGTGGTGAAGAAAGAAAAAATTCATAGAAACATGTCAAAACCACTTAATACTGGCGGTAATCTGCAGATGCGTTTTTCTCTTTTTGATGTGGTGTAGTACTACGTACAATTCCAAGGAACATTGAACTTGGGTGAATCTCTATGCTCCATGTATCACCCAATGTTTTCTCGAATTTCATAACGAAGCGGCTGAAGGAAGGAAAGTGAGTTCCTCTTATCGTAACTCAAAGTTTCTCAAGGATATAACCGTATCTCGCACCTTCTCTGAAGAAGCGGTTTCACCCTCTCACCTCGAGTTCCACTAATTTTCAACCTGCTTCCTAAATAATTATAAATGAACTTCATTTCCCACAGGACATCCTCTAGTACCAAGCGCTGGCTTGCTCTCAAGGCAGGCGCGGAAGTGTGACGTCATCTTCACCCCATTTCCTTTTCGTGTCACACTCCGTCTACCTCTTCCCTCCAGTCCGGATTGCAGGGGTTGAAATGTGCTGCGCCGACCTACCTACGCGTCCTAGCTAGGAACGCTTATTTATGAACGATGATTTATATGCACGCGAGGGGTGGCTTTAGTAGTAAAAATACCGAATAGATTGTTTGGAAGCATTAGACATCCACAGAGTTGAGTAGGTAGGCACTGGAAAAGACCCCCCTTGCCTTATGGCTTATTTTAATTTTCCATACTGCGTGGATTGGAAATTGTAATTTGTATTATTGTCACCTATATCATACGGAAATTCTATAACACTTTGAAACTTATAGAACGTCAGTCGACCACTGTGTCGATCTTAACAATAGGTGACCAGTTAATCTGGATGAAAATACTTTCTCATTTTCAAAGATACTGAATTTGATATTTCTGTTCAGAGTGCTTTCAAAACTCTTCAAGGCTATTTCCATCTATGTCATGCAATGAGTGATTTGAAGTGAAAATCCAGGGTTCCATTTCCTGATATACTGTACAAATTGGGTATAATGTTCTTTGTTGGAGTGAGAGTCAAAGGTAGTTAAACTTGAAGTAACAATAACCAAAATTCTCTTAATAATAATTAATATTTTATTAATGGAATAATTTAAAGATGTACTACCAGTTTCACAAGAGTTTTACTATTCGCATGAATTGTACGAACGAATTTTTTGTGTTGCGTCAATTGCGTAATCTATGAATTGTGTAGGTACTTACCTATGCACCTTTGTTCGACAATTCGAAAACCTATTCATCAAAAGAAACTTATCTTGTAATGAACCGAACCAATTGAAAATAACGTTGAAGGGTTACGGACTGTGATTGCAAACTGCAATATTATGAGTTCTCCACCCAACGGCCTCAAACGTAATTTTCATAATCAGCGGCGACTTTGCTCTGGGGGAGTGGATAAGGGATGATCAATCACGGAATTAGCTTTTCCCAGGGAGATCAATCATTGGTAAGAGATCAAGCTCGAAAAGGACTCACGAGGAAGGAACGGCGTCCATAGAAGTGAAACTGTGGTTTTGATGGAGTGGAGAGGGTCGGCTAATTTGAAAGTAATGACTCTGGGTTTACCCAGCAAATAATACTCACAACCATTGAATACTTTTAGCGACGATTCGTCTCCCGAGTACCACTCCTTTCTGGTTGTCTTTGATCTCTCTTTTTCCCTTTTTATTATTTTTACCCTCTCCATGGCCTTTACCGTTTTAATTATACGAAATCAACTCTGATCAACCGTGTCGTTTTGAATGTTGGTTCTTCGTCTGTGTCATCAAAAAGAGTACGCTAATTAGGTAAAGCCAAAAGCCAGTTTGAAAGGAATTAGGTTGCTCTTTTCGGGTATTTATGAGCACGAAGAATTAAATGGAGTTCTTTTCATCAGTTCCACGGTCAAAGGGAGAAAAATTTACTACTAAACAATACGACACAATACTGTTAACTAGCAAAGTATCTGTTACTCAAAGTTCTCTAGGATGGATAGTACTCTAGGAAGGTTTACAACACCCGCTATTTCCTTTAACTTCGCCACGAAGTTGAGACTGTTCTGAAAAAACCCCAATCAGAATCGGCAAAGACGTCAGAGTTCAAACAATATGCACTCAACAATAATTATAAATTGTAGTAAGAGACCTATAACAGAAGCTTCACAAAATCTTTGAAACAAAGGATGAAATTAATTATTTTTATAATTGATAAGTATTCTTCCAATAACTATCCAATTGTTCCTATCAGCTTCATTGGCGCAGTGAAATTCCCAGTTGCTTAATAAAATTATATGAACCTCTCTTTGTTGAAAAGAACATTCATGATAAAACGTCAAGAAAAGAATCTACAAGACATTGAATTGTGAATTTTTTTGTGAATTTTCTTTAAAAAATATAGCTTGCCTGGCAAACTTTTTCATGTCGGCGAAGACAGATTTCATGCTGATCACCACAGTAAATACATCCATGATGACTTGAAAAATTGTCCATAGTTGCTAAATTGTTAACAACCTAAGTTACTTGTACTCAACTAGTTGTATATAATTTCGTGTATTAGTCTAAATTTGCGTTTGTATTATGTTTCTTGATGTCTTTTACCTTTTGTCTTATTATTTTGTAGCTGTGTATTGTTGTCGATTTTTTTTGTGCCCTGTTCAAATTTGCTCAAACGAATCTAGTACTTGTGTGCCTTAGCAAGTTGTTAAAAAGTAAAACGAGAGCGTTTGTGTCTTAAAATTATAAATTCATATACATTACCAGTATGAGACTTGTCTACCCCATAAAACGCTGTCATAACATTATGGAATCAATTTGTCTACAAATGTATACCGTAATATTGTAAGTGTCACGTTGAAGGATAAAAATCACTTTAACCAACACAAAACTGACTCCCACGCGATGTGAATCCGCGATAAATAACTCCCCAGGGAAATAAAGATGTAAAAAGGGAACTGGAAATGGCATATAAGACCATAAACGCAGCAATGCGTGGGGTCATGAGGTTGTTCCTTGTCATCTCTTGAATATTAAAAAGAGAAAAAATGCTCCGCAAAGCTAACCGTGTTTGATCCCCGCAACAGGTTCTCTAACCTATCTGCCAGTCGGTAACCTGGTCTTTTGTTTCCTTTACGTGATTTTTTCCCCACCCCTTTCTCGCTTGGTGTTTTCCCCTTTGGAAAACACTCGCAGGCCTCTGTGTCTCACGGGCTTCAGGGGTGAGTACGTGATAGCGGTGGGTCAGATGTGGGGATGTGGTTATCTATAACGCCCGCCCCCCTGGACAGAATGAAGAGCTGGGGCCTACACGGCCGGTCAACGTCAAATCTTCGCACTTCCCACCCTGACCTCTATCCCCCGTGTTTTTCACGGGCAATCTCCCTTTTATTTTGTTTCACTTCATGACACTTAACTCTCTCTGTAGTACACAGTATGATTTTCTCAATGAAAATGATTACTTTCAGTAGCATCGTGAACAAGTGATCATAGTTGAAGAGCCCCACATCCTACATAACCATTGACGAGTTATTTAGTAATATTCTCCGAAAAGTATATTTGGTGTGAAAAGTATACAAATTGCGTAACCAAAACCTCTCCTAATCTTATCCATGGAATGACAAAGAAAGTGAGTTGTGTGGTTGCAGACTATGATGTTCTATTGCATCTTTCATGGCATCGGAGGAAAATTATTAACGAAGCACAGACAAAAAATTTCGATTGTGATTCAAACTTTTTACTGCAGTATTAAAGCTACATATTTGATTGAAGCTCGCTCTGATTCAACCCTGCATGACGATGGAAATCGGAGTAACTTAACACAGTAGGGGCTCTGCGGTTGAAAGTAGGGTTATCCGAGCCAAGTGTGTGCATTAACGATCAATTAGTGACGTTAACGTGCTCACCCACACGTGATCTCCGCAGGTTTGAGGTTCGCACACACCAAACGCACACAAGCCAATTACTCGCCTATTTGACTATTACACCCACACTGTCTCGCCACCCTGCCGAATCCTCATTATCTCCCGCGTATCTCTTTCCTGTCACACGACCTTAAACTTTTGACGTCAATTTTTTTATCACGTTGGCACGCGTGTAAAACAGGTTTTGTCCCCCTCGATATTTTTTTCAAAGGCCATTTACAATGCTCAAACTTTTTTCCCCCGCGCTAATATTAAATGTATATGAGGTTGTCAATCCAGTTCAGACAAAAATCAACGTAACTTGGGATGAGTCCTGTCATGAGAACAATTTTTTTCCTGATCAGCCGCTGGTCAGTTGAGGCTACGCTATTGTGCTTTTGGTCACTTCATCAGGTTGCTATTCAGAGAGTTTACTGACCGCTCAGTTTATTTTGTTTGTGTTGCAGGAAGTTGGATCGACGCATGCGGTTAAGAAATTTTGAGCTGCCAATGTCACTTTTTGTCGGTCATTGTCTTGTGATGCTGATTTGCAACTTCAGATTTTAAAAACCATGGGACATAGTTAATAAATTTTAATACATAGTAAATTAAATAAACAAATTTTACTACAGCCATTAACCTGGGCACGAACTTGGTTCACAGTATCCAGTCTGTCCCTACCTTCTCAGTCAGTAGAAGTGGAAGTTCTTGAACGTAAATTCAACCACATCAAGGCCTTGAGAGGAAAATCTCTATCATACTTCAATGCTAAACCTGTCATACTCATCGGACAAGACGAGTATGACAGGCCCCTGATAGTTTCCCACAAAGTCCTTTATGGCCCCTGGAAAGGTTCAGTAGTGTCCAGTACCAAGCTTGGCTGGATAATTCACGGCTCCATACCTACTTCTAAAGGAAAGGTCGGTTCCGAATACCAACTTACCCACTGCAGTGTTGATAAAGGAAAGAGAATTACCAGCAATGGATACGACCGTACACTCATTAAATTGTCCTCCTTCTCCGATTCTATAGGATCAAGACCTGTCTTTCGGGAAGGTAAACAAAAGGAGGATGTACAGGCTGAGAACTTCAGAGAAACATCACGTTTACTGAAAGGTGACAATATGTCACATTATGGGAAACGGGACCCCTTTGGAGTGAAAGTGCTCGGCTACCTCTCAGCAAACATATACCAATCATATACTCAATCATCATCCAACCACCGTCTGAAGAATAATTGAATGAGAAAAATTAAGTTTTGTACTTCAAGGGGGGAGGATTTTGAATACTTCAGTACCTACTGTAAGACGCGTAAGCTCTGAACTATTATAACGTGCCACCAGTTTCATTTCCCAAACACAATTTGTATGAGAACTTGAAACTTGATTAAGCATTCTGCAGTTGTTATTCTGAAACAACAGTTCCGTTCGTATTCCAACTCATTGCTATGGTGTGACCGCAACCCGTTTGTGGATAGGTCTCCCAAGAATGCGAAGAATGGTGTACTTAGTGTGTCCAATGACACCAGTCCTTGCCCTAACTGCCACCAGAGAATGTCTTGAGGGTGGAGAGCTTCCCCTTAATTCTAAGATGCCCTTAATGGCCCGTCTCGCCAACAATTCCAAAAATTTCCGGTTCACTTCTTTGTTCTTATTGCCAGCAAAACTAACAGGATGATAATTCAATCTCGTACTGCGTTGGAAGCTATTATGTGAAGATCACACTATTTTTGAAACCTATAGTTTGTTTTTTTATGAACTTCTATTATAGCATAAGCAATAACTGCAGCATCGAACAGTTTCATGACAAAGAAGCGGAAGAGGCCTGTGGCTTATTCACACCTCTGAATGCTTCTTATGATGAGATACTGCACAATAAGCTCAAGGCTTTCCTGAAAAAAGATCCCGGCAGACCCACAAAAAGGTCTCTGCTGGAAACAACAAATTCTGTAAAAGTCAAGACTGTTCGCGGTGCTGCGTAGTCACTCAGTGATTGAGAGAGACGAGGAAGCAGCTGAATAGCGAGCCATTCTTCTCCAAAACTGATAATGATACCATAAATAAGCTGAACATACAAACTCGACTTATAAGAGGCGATAACAATTTTTCTAATCAATACTCGTAAATGGCAATGTTGACCCGGTCCTATACCTTCAAAATTAATCTATCATGGATAAATGATGAATGAGCTCAGCAGTATTTGTGAGAATGGAAATGATTTCAACCTGAAGTTTAAGGAATTATGTAATGACACATTCAGTAAATAAAGCGCTGATTCATCTGGAAATCAATTATTTGAACAGCGAAATCCGAGTTTGTGATAATAGTCAATGTGAATTTTGAAATTCATTTAGAAGAGAAACAGCTGATCAAAGTACCAATCCAAACATAAACTACAGCAATAAATGTTGATGAACAGGACACTCTGGACAACAACTACATTGGGGAGGAAGAAATTATTATGTGATGAACCAATAAAAATACAGTTAAATCTCTACTAACTATTGTTTTGTGTACGTACCATATCTTGTACAAATGAAAGAAAAAGATAATGGCGGTCGAGAATACCCTGTCGTTATCTTCAATCTTTTTTTGTATTACGATGGTAACGTCAGAGTGTTTTATTTAATAATTCCTCTGAGATAAATTAAGTATACCCAGTCACTTCCAATGTGGCCATTACTGGTTCTATCGTGTCTCTGCATGGATATGTCCATTCTCTTCGGTTTGTTTGCACACACGAAAAGAAAAACTTATTTCAACTCGTAGGAAAAAACTTTCGGGTTCCATCTATTCACGTATTTATAACACGTGAGGCAAATGAGAGGGTCGTACGTCGACACAATGGGAGCAGACTAAATAATGTAGTAGCCATAATCAGGAGCCATAGCGGCTGGAGTGGGTCGACCTGGATGGATATGGAAGGGGCGTAAATCTCCCAACAGGGACATAATATAAATGCAAATGGCTTGCTAGGTATTTGATGTCGGGGTTCCTAGACTGGTGAGGGCGAGCCCCTTCGCAAGATATCTACCTGTCGGCAGCCACTTCCTGCACATGTTCAAATGCGGAGTGAGAATTATGATGCTATTTCTCACACAATGGTGTCTATAGTTTGACGTGCTATATTTGCATTTCCAAGTCCTAACTAAGTTAACCCGTCAAACAACAAAAAAATCATTGGAGACCTCAACCCGAATATGCATCCTTGCATTTTTTAAACCACGCTTACAAGCTGGGTTGTGATTCTAGTATTATTCGCGCAATGATAAGAGTTCATATCAATAGAGATCGATGACATCGCCTGAGTACGCAGCCGATAAAAATGGCTGCACTGAATAAAAACACGATAAACAGCCGATAGCGATTTACAGACATTTCGCCTGAGTATTACGAGCTTCCCATTTATCTTGTCTCAACACTCGGGACAGAGCTATAAACGAATTGAAAATCGGCTGTGGGGGATATTGAAAATATAAAGGTTATGGACGGGAATTTTGAAAATGCACTTGTCAGGTATTTTTAGAAGTATTTCACCAAATCAAGTAGTAAGACCTTGAAGACGTTCCAATGATTTGATACTTTTGTTCGTCAAACATCCTTTTTAAAGTGATGTTGGAACACTTTTTGGGTTTTAAACATGTACTGAATAATTCTTACAGCTTGTGTTTTTTCAGTTTATAAGGATTTCATCAGAGACCGTTGTACTGGTTTTCACTCCTAAAATCGTCGGCGGAGATGGTTCATGGAACATCAATCAGACTGCCAGGTGATTTTTCGGTGAAACGGGAACCGGGGACCCCCGTACTACGTAAAACTGTTGAAGGCCTAGGTGGGAAGTCAAGTAATGCCACGTACGAGGACCCAGACACCGCGCATTTATGTACCAAAAGACCTCAGAACCGCGAGCCACGTTTTTCTACGGATTGAACGACCAAAGGCCTCACTGCAACGGCCTTAAGAAGGGCCTTTCAAATTGATCAAGTCAGGAGAGAAGACGATTGACATAGAGAGAGCGAACGGTATACAGACTGTCTCAATAGACAGACTGAACCCCGCTTAACTTTCCGCATTTTCGGGGGAAGGAGAATCCAGTAGTGGTTTCCACTACAAAAATGTTGTCGCTTGGTTATTTAGTTACATAGTGATGTAATTGTCTACTTTCTTAAAAAATTCTATTTTCTTCGTGTGACTCGATTCGAGATTTACCATTTGCTCACAATATTTCGCTACAGTAAGTTCAGAGTTGAGAAAGAGCACGGAAACTGATTTAGAAGAAAATCCTGTATAGCGCATTTGAAGATAAAAATCCGTGGTGAGAAAGAGGTGAAGCATGAATTACAACTGAACGTCATAAGTGAATAAATAAACGAGATGGCACTTTAAAAAAAGGGATATTAGCAATAAAAGAGTCACCGAAATTATGATCGAAAAACTCTTACTCAAAAATATGGAAACAATTTAATTTAGATAATAATAGAAATCTTTCTGAAGATGGAAATATACGTTGAACTGGACTGGATACGCTAACAAATGATTTTTCAGCTCAGATTTCGTTGATAATTTTCAAAAATTACCATTTCAGTTTCTAATAGAGTCCTTAAAAAATACCACTGGTTGCACTGAAATAATTCGTTCCCGTATATTTGCCGAGTGTGGCTGGAAAGTATTGATTATCGAGGAAGGCCCCAAAGTAAAGTTTGTACTAGCCTCCCTCCTCTCCCCTTCAGTCTCTCGTCGGAGTTAGGAAAGTTTATAATGACTTTGTATGACGTCACGACCCCTCCACATTGATCCAGAGAAACGGTCAACGGCACTCCCTGTACAGCTACCTTTCTCTCTCATCCTCCAGGCGTTTTCTCATTTTACCGAAAACAGTCTCAGGCTATCAAAACATACTTAATACTGACTATTCTATTTTTACTCTTGCTTGCCTTAAAAACTTCTTGCTCAAGTCTTGTCGGGCTTTTAAGGGGGCTCGGCGGCCAAGTTCGTATCAAATAGTTTGAACTTTGAGGCCTGACCTTCAACAGTTAACCCAGTTTCGGGAAATAGGTCGCAAACCAAGTTTGTACTTCCTGTTTCGCGAAACTACTTAAGAGTAAACCTAACGATGTCTCAGAGGAGTGATTTTGGGAAGTTCTTGAAATTCGTCTCATTCGGCCTGATTCCAAAGAGAACGAATTAACGCAATAACGACTTGTGATAACAACTTCGACAATCACAACACAACGCACTAGTACACAGAATGGAATCTCATAATTATCTCTGCATCAGTTTCCTACCTTATAGTACCGTACGCCGTACGCGGCATTTTCCCCACTTAGCATTGACCGATTTTGATGAAATTTGGTATGTAGGCTCCATTTGGGGTCTAGTTGTGCGCCGAAGATTTTGGTGATTTAGGTCACTTCTAAGGATTGAAAAATGAATTTTAAAATTGTGAAAAACACCCTAACTCAAAAATTTTGATATAAAGGTCTTGTTTTTCCATCAATTTGAGATAGCATAGAATTTTTAAAAAATGTTGAGACCACGCGGAGCCCTGTAGGACAAACCGTTCGCTCCCTACTAGAATTTAAGGGTTGAACGTACGATAAATCAGAAACACATGTGTGAATCGCATAAGAGGCCTAATCTCCGTTCAAATTATAGCTGACAGAAATGCGATCGATGTTTTTCTTCATGTTAGTTGGTTGGTGGCTTTGCAGACGAGTGATCTATATAGAAAAATAATAAACCATTGAGTAATAATTTGCAGCGTTTCTTCCCTTAGAAGTAACTGACATCAACCTTAAGCTTCGGGGCACAATTAGACTCTAGATGAAGCCCATATACCAAATTTCATCAAAATCGGTCCATGGTAACTATGAAAAGTGTCGCTTACGGCGTACGGATTTTTTTTTTCAAATTTTTTTTTTTATTCGATTTTTGGATGAGCATGGTAATTTTGGGGCTGACTTTACGTGGCAAGTTTCCCAAGATTTTATCTAAGAGGCTTTTTTCGGGTGGATCTCTCTGTTGATTGATTGGGTTAAGTCCTTAATTGTCCACGTGGGAATATCAACTTCTTGATCAAGTGCAGGCGAGTCCTGATTTCAATAAGTGTAAACAATTTTGATTCAAATAACTATACCATTTGATCAGCCTCAAAAATCGTGTTTCTGATTTATTTTCCGTCGCGGTTGTTCCTTCTTTAGGGTGGTCTCATTCAATTCTAGAAATTTAATAGCTTTCAATTGATAAAAAACAGTGCCGACATATAGAAAGTTTTTGAGTCAGGGTGTTTTGAAAATATGAACCCTTTATTTTTCACTCCTTTGGCGTGTCTGATACCAAAAGCTGCGGATCACTTGGGATGAGGTATTTAGTGGTAATGCGGATAAGTACTCCTTGTAGGAAAGAAAACTGATCGTGGACGAAAATATTTAGTGGATGAAAACATTTTGGTTATGACCACAAAAGCTTCATTGTTCTTTGTGAAAGCTTACCGGTAAGTTTGATTAGAATCCTATGCGTTTCTGGATAGTACTCCAATTTTTCACCCAGGAAAAAGACCCAAGAGTAAAAAAGACCTCAAAAAACACATTATTTATATACGTAATCAATTTTCTCCTTTGAAGAAGTAGATGAAAAAAAAGACGTAATAAAGGGGAAGATGGTGTAAGGAACAAGTTAATGCCCGCCTATTGACTTCAACCCGCGTCAACATCATCAAAGGTTCGGCCGTGAGGTGGTTTTCCTTTAGAGCGTTCAGAGGCTTGTTCATTTTTTTTTTTAACAAGCCGAACCCCGAAAAAGGCCCTTTAAAGGGAGAGTAATATCACGTCAGGGCCCTTCGATAATTTAATTAAGCTTTTAGTTCACTCCCTTCCACCGACTTCAGTACAGCAGGGGCATCAGTCACCTTAACCGCTTCTTTCGTTCCTTCCCTCCTCTTTCCCATTTCTTTATTTTGTTTTTTACCTATCAAACACAAAGGAAATTAAAAAGTCTCCTCGTATTTTTTACCCTATTTTTTCCGAGAGCCTTTTATGGTTTTAATAACAGTCAAAGACTCCTTGAAGCTCGGAGAAAAAGGTCATGACTAAGAAGAGATTAAAAACTTGGCAAAAAGTGCAGTAACGATCCAGTTTGATAGGAAGTACCTACTTTGTACTTTATTTCAAACGAGAATATCCTTCCGAAGAATTCGATTAAATCAGTCTTACTGCCATAATTATCAATGTTGTTAGTTTACCAGAGTTTTTTGTGCACTCAAGCTCTTCTCCAGAAGCTTTGAAATCAGAATCAGTTACTTACCAAGGTCCTGCAGAAGATAGTCTAAACTCTTTGGTGGGCAACCAAATATAATGGTCAAACTATTAAAGTTGCGTTCATCAGGGCTCAATGAATAATATTACTGCGTAGAATCCACACCAAAATTTTCTCTGGCCATAAATAGAAGCAGCTACACGAAAAATTTGGCTGGCCATCTATTGAAGAAGCAACGGAGTCTACCTATTATTTAAATCAAGAAACTATTGAATGCGAATAAACATCAAGCAGACCTACTTGATCCAAGTAAGAAAACTCTTATCCAAAAATTGTTTTGTTTAATAAGATGTATGAAGGACCAACATTAACATATTCTCTCTTACCAACTGTGGATAGGCCAAGTTTGTTGATGTAAAACATGAATGATAACCTATATAAGAGTAAATTGTTAATCATAAATCATCATTAATTGTAAAATGGGGAATCAACTTTCACTCGTGCTAAGTAAAACATTTACCCTAAAATTGTTGATGTGTGAAGCACCAACAAACTAAGTACTTTCTAGCTAAATACTTTCTAAATTCTAAATACTTTCTAAATACTAAATACTTTCTAAATACTAAATACTTTCTAAATACTAAGTACTTTCTGGCTAAACTTTCTAGCTAAATCTGGATAAGCCAAATTTTTTCTCTATAAAACATTTTCTATAAAATTAATTTCTCGATGAAACCTTGTACTTTACTTGAAAAGTAGAAATGAGCTTTCATAGAATCGAAAGAGCGGTGATAGGTCAATATCTTAAGTACAAATTATGTAGGACCAAACTCGAATTATGTTGTTTTCTTAGTCCCTCACAGCAAGGATTGGACAAAATATTCAGCTGCTGAACAACTCAAGATCCAAACATTTTTGTCAAAACAACCATTAAAATAGTTGAACAAAAATTGTAAGAACGTGAAATTTTGATTTGTTCACATTCTGAAAACTCCGGACTGTTTCAACTACGGCAGAACGTCCTGAATGTTGAGGGGTTAAAAGAACAGGAAGAGCAGGAGGGAGTAAAAATCAAATGTTATCTGGTGGAGAGAAGAATTAAGATTTCATGGTGTCCTCTTGAGAGTTGTCGGTGAGCGACTATCATTAGTTAGGCAGCTCCTGAGGGACTTCCGGCCTCCGGGTCGGTTCCTGAATGTGTAACAAGTGCCTTCCCGTCATTCTTCTCTCAGGTAACCCAGGAAAAAACCCCTGGGAACTTCCCGAAAAACAAAAATAGGGGCTTAAAACAGGTACAGGAAAAAAGGTGGAGGGGGAAATACTGTTTTATTCAGGACACGAAGTCAATTAATATTGCCAGGTGATTGGAAGACCATGTTAACCCACCCTCCACGATTTTATTTGCATGGGTCATATTTTTATGAGTGGGGTGGGATATAGCGTAGACGGTTCGATTGTTTACGTTTAACTCAAAACCCAGGGTAAAACCCCATCACCAGACTCTTCTTTCATTCGGCTCCACCCTTTTTTTCACTGAGCGGAGTACAAGTTGTTTTCATGTTTGTCCTGCCCTTTGGGGAAAAATTGGACCTGGGGGACACAAGGCAATAACACTGGGAAACTGGTTGGTCCACGCAGGGTTCCAAATTGTTCAGGTGACGCATCGGTGTTGCCCTGTGTCACTTTCATAAGTATTCATTATAGAAACAAGCTGTGAGGAATTACATCATAATTATCAAAACTTGCTGAATCAAGTAGGGTCAGTTCGGAATCACAAACCGTCCGTTGGCATGAGTTTTTTGGAGTACATTTGGTCAAAAACCTCATTATTTGGGTATTTTGTGGAAACTACCATCGGGTATAGGAATATATTTGACATACGTATATATTTAAACGAGCGAATAACAATCTCAATCTTGTTTTAGCGAATTTTCAAGGAACACAATATTTTTCAATAAAATTATTATAAAGATATTTTTGACTCTTATTTCTCTACTTTTGACCTACCAAAAATCCTAGGTATTTATTATCTTAAACCTTATTTCATACGAATCTAACCTTCCCCACCTTGCTACCTCTTGTTTGCTCAATCATTCATGATTGACTTAGAAGTTACTTTTTAGAAAGAATGAGGAACATGTCTTGGTATAGTACTATGTTATATTATAGTATTAATACTACTACTATATTACTATATTACTACTATATTGCTGCTATATTACTATATAATAGTAATATAAAACTTATATAAAAGAAATTTATTTTCAACACTATTGTTTATTTTTCTTAAATATAGCTTTTTTCTTAAAATTTGCATTACTTTGAAAGTAATGGGCGTTTGTGGAAATATACTACCTTCTTCTAAACTCCGTGTTTATTGAAATGGGTTTCCACAATCTCGTCACGAGTGATTTAATTTGTGTTTGAGAAATGCCTGGAACTGGAACGTTAGATAATCCAGCCAGCTTAGAAAGAAGTAATCTTGAATTTCCAGTTTCAAAACTTGCTTAAAAAGTTATTAAAATCTACATTTTCATCAGATCGTTGCAATAATATAGCTTACAAAGGGTGCTATGCGGCGTAGTTTTGTGAGGGAAAAACATATTATTTTACTCTTCACTTACTTATTTTGAAAGGAATTTGAGGTTCTCTCTGAAGTTCAGAAATCACAAACTTAACTCAACAGTAGCATCGTGAAAACCAAAGTCACGAGTGCTCTAACCATTTTACTGTAGGCGTCAATTCAGTTAATGTGTGCCATGAACATGCCAATCGATTATGGTGTTCACACCATTTGGTAATACATCTGTTGAGCAATAACTATTTCTTGGGAATAGGTGTTTTATTCCTGTCTTGTCAGGACCTTAATAGAGGTCCCATTGTTCAGCCTTGGTGGACTTAATCGGGACGAGAAGGAAGGGCTTCGCCCGGTCAACCCCCAAACAATAGATCGGCTACTTGGAATTGACACCATTTCTTGCGGATGTTGACAGGTTCAACATTGTTAAACAATACTGTTTGCCTTCAAGATAAGGCTCAAGATAAAGGAAGAGGGGACCAGCCAGGAGATCCGATTGTCATGAAAAGGGTAGCTGGCAGGGAGCAGCTAGTGTGTACACAACTAGCCCTGACTAATCAACTTAGACCTTCCTCCACCGCCTGATTGCCAACAACCCCGTTGGGGTGAGACTTTGCGGGAGTCGAAAGGGGGAATTTCCCGCAAGGTAAAAATGTATATTGCATTTACTTTTCAAAGCCTGGAAGGGGTGGTTATTGATGAAGGTGACCCCCACACCACTGCCAATTAGACAACCCGATTTCTGGGGAAGACCCAAATCGGTCTTGACGTTCAAGTCGAGCTCAATTTTCTTTCCGACCCTTCATAAAGTCTTCCGAGGTGCTTATTCAAGAGATTGGTTTCTGCTGCCTGTCAGATTAAATCTATTTTCCAAGATTTACCAAACCAGAAGTACCTACTTACCTAGTACGAAATGAATGAAGCGAGATGAAAGAGTGGAAACCACGGATAACGATAATGGTTCATCTCGACTAATGAATGTGTGGATAATCCAGTTGATAAACGACTGTTCAATAAATATGGAGGTAATAGGTACAAAAATATACAATAAAAAGTTGTAAACAACGAACAAGAAAGGACCATTATAGAGTTCAGATTTTTTACTGGTATTATTCTACTACAGTCTACTGATTTTTAATGGTTTCCTTCACACTTGGAGATAAAAATACCAAAATGACAATTAGAAATAATAACAGTGTTTCAAATTAAATTTGGGCAGGGAATATTAGTTTGAAGAAAGAACAGTCAAGTACGAATGTAATTGCGGAAATTATTATTCTGTGTGAAGTTGATTTGTTTTACAACATTAATTTTCAACATTTTTGTTGTATCGAAAAAAAAATTTAACGAAATAATTAAACTTTTTCATCCTCTAAATGGCAATTTTGCCTTGTATTGATTTGTAGTTATTCCAGGTAATCTAGGTTGAGAAGACAAGACTCATTTCTTGCAAGTTCTGATTCAATGATTTGTTATCCACGGACGCTTGGGATGCTCATAATTTTGTCTCTTATTGGTCCTACGTACATGAAAAAATTATTCTAAAGGCATTTTACCTATACTTTGCAGGATGTTATCTCTGGAACTACTCTACCGAATTTCATGCAACTTCACTCACTTCATCATCAAACTGTTTGGAATCAACCCTGTATATTATTTCATGATTGCACTATCAGAAGGTTGGTCATCAATTAGTGAAGAAGTTCGATCCGTTTCTTTGTCCCTCTGAAAAATTACCGGGAGATTCCCCGCTAATGTTTTGTAATTTTCAATGCACCAGCTCTTCATCATGATGTTAGTCATAAAAATTCCACAATAATAGTTTGAGTGGTTTTGAAGAAAATATTTCTTCTATGTCAGAAATGGTAGGTAGTTTATCTGGAGAAGAGATTTGTCGAAACTGTCAGACAAATCGAGTTGTTCACATAAATTTGTCCACGAATCTTTCATTCAGCTTTCTTTGACTCCTCAAAATGAAGTGGACGAAGGGAACAGGGGTTTTCAACGATTGTTGCGTTATTTTTGAGCGAGTTCAAGGAGATTTTACCCTGTTATTTGTTTCTGTGGTAAGTATTCAGTGATAAGTTCCGAGTTTTCACCTTTCACGTCATTTTAGTGTATTCTACACTAAACTGTTACTGTGTATAACTATGCTATTCCTGTTTAATTGAGGCAAATTACACGAGTCAACGTTACTCGACTTATTATAGCTGTTTAACGTTAATTTTGCTCAACTTTGATGTTCCATACGGTGATTGGATTTGGGCACTATTTGAACTATAAACGGACAACGACTGATCAGGGCGTTGGTATTTTGACCACAAAAGTTGAGTAAAACGTATTTGAATCGGATGTATTCTAATGAATTTCTTTCGATTCTCACTTAGTGTAATTTATCACTTTTCTCATTGTATCATTATTGTGTTGGTTCTACGAGTATTATCGATTAGAAATTAATTGACGCTCTTTCTCACCGATACGAGGTTTTTCTAATGGCATTTTATTAATTTGGAAACTGTATCTTCACCCACGTCCCATGAGGGCGTCTCCCTTCAGCGAATACACCGCATGTCAGTCTTCCCAAGTGAAAGGGGGCCCGTCCCCATATGATAAAGCGCTTCGTGTCCTCAACACATCGTTGTTCAGTTAAAAAGTCATCTTCTCCATTATTTCCTATTTTTTGAGGGTTGTCACTACCTTCAGGGTCTCCCCACGAAAATGATTTCGTAGCGCGTGACTAGACACTCAATTCCTTTTTTTCCTGCTGCGGTGAAAATCCACTTTCCCTCTTCGAAAACCCACAACAAACGAAGTAAACTAAAAACGATATTAAATCGCTTCCCTTGTGTTCCGCTCCGACGGACGCGATATGAGGGGGAAAATGCTCAATTGATGGAATCTAATATCTTCATTGATCTGACATTGTTTTTATGTATTTTCTCATCAAACTATTCTACGTTATGACGCATGACTGGGTATGCACATGATGAAACTAGCGCTGGATAAGTATAAGAATCATCTTATACAGGTCGAAAGGAAATCGAAATAATGTCAATGATAAATAATTTAATGACACAATGACCAATTCCAGTAGATCGGAAAATTGGTGTCAATAATTTTGTTTTGAGATTCTTGCTGGAAGTCCTATAATCTACTTCCAAACTTCGAATATTGAAGGCAGTTTGGTCCTGAAGTCTGTTAGTCAAACGTATGATAAATATACAACATTATCCACAAATCCTGTCCTGAGCTATATTGTGGTACGTTTCCGAAAAAATGGGTACTATCAGAGCTGAACAATCGTGGTGTATGCATGCGTGGGAGATGTTGCTGCGTCGAATCAGCGCATTTTTGAGATGGTAAAACGTTCCAGGCATTTATTATTCCAACCCGTCAAAGGTGCCAAAACCCGTCAAAGATTTCGCCCAAATTAAAAGTGACTAACTGAACTTTTTTAGAACTTTCATAAATTCAACGAGTTTTTCACATACATCGAGGTTTCAAGACCTCTAAAACATATTATTGAAACCAGCATCGCTGAAACGCTGAAACGCCCAAATCGCTGGAACCTTAGCATCCGCCACTTTGTCACACTGATATTTACTGATTCAGTCAAACTTGAAATTCAAGTTGAAAATTTGATTGATTTAAAAAAAATCCGAGTCTTAGATCCAAACGGATAATGTTTTACCCCTGAACAATGCTAATTGGTTGGTGGAATTATGAGTAGTTGCAAGCTTTAATCCTATCCATTTACACATTACTCATCCCTACTTCATGGAACCCCTCCATAAGCTGTTCTTTTTGAAGAGCAGACTTTCTCCATTTTTGGTCAACGAAAGTGGGGCTGTGGACTCCCCTTCAGGCTTCAACTGTAGGTGGGGATTAATGACGAAGGATCAAAAAAAGAAATACCGAGCTTGAAAAAACCCTAAAGCTGTTGAGAAAAAAAAAAACAAGTAAGGAGAGTGAAAAAACAAGACCCGTGCCCTTTAAAAGTGTCTGTCATTGATATGATGAACTTTTAATCACGCTCTTATGCCTAAACGGATTGAAAGAATCTTCTTTCAGAGAATATCCCCTCCTTCAAGGCTGAGGGGTAAATGAGAGCCTTGGGGGATGACTTTTTTTTTTCTTAAATACCCCATCTTTTGTCATCTCTTACGTTGTCTTAAGAGCCAAGGGATCGAGGTGTCCCCAGCTTCCTTCTTAATAACTGGTGCAACCCCCTTCGCACTCTTGAAGAATCTCGCCATTCTTTGAAGCGTTCAACTCAAACGCTTGTTGACATTTTTAGCACAACTTGTGTCACCTTACACATCAATGTTTGGGATATATTTCATGTTACGCTCAAACACCAGTCTTTGTTCTGGTGACTATGAACTCGCTTTAGATTAACAATGAATAACAGCACACATTAACATAAAAAGTTCTTCTTTGGAATGTCCTCAAACATAGGTACCTACTTCTTCCAGAATTGTAGTTGCCTCCCCATCGTCAGCAAAATATTACCGAAAAAGGAGGTTCATGAAAGGAACCAATTCCGTACTTGGTGCTCCTAATGGGGCACGCCAACTGTATGATTATCAGCATGCCTATTGATATTCATATTACAAGCACTTACCTAACGAGATGGCAGTCTCACGACATTGATGCGGTTATTTCATTCCTGTAACAATAAACAGATAAATTATTTACTGTAGGTTTGAATTGAACAATAAAGGTACAATGATAAAAAGAAGCATTTCAGGAAATCAAGGTTAACGTATGTGCTTATTAACTTACAAACAAATAAAAACTTGGAAATAACTAAGCATTCATTGGTTAGTGAGATTAATGATATTTATTAGCAGCTAGAAGTCACCAATTTATTGTAACCTAATGATCCCTATCGGAGTACGTAGCAGCTTATATACACTTGATTTTTCAATGCATTCTAACAAAGTTAAGATAATCAAACCTAGCTAAGGAGACATGCAACGTCGATTATCCAGCATCGTCGACATGAGCTTATCTCAAAATTATGGAAATGGCATTTGTGATGTTAGTCAGCATGGCAGTATAGTACAAACGAACACTAAGAGCATTGTATTGGCCAACCTTTAATTTCACTAGAATGGCACGATAGCCAATACAGAGAAAGTAGGGGCGGATAAATACCTACTATTCAGAGTTAGTCAATTGTCTCATTTTAATCAGGCCAGTATCATCAGAACGTTTGAAAAAACATCAAATTTTGAGGGTGGTTAAAATTTTTGTTTTTTCTTACTCGATTCCAAAGGCTTATTATTGAAAATAATAAACCAAAAATGTTCGTCCACGGAATACTGGATTTATTGTTAGGGTAATTACCTAATCTATTCCACCTGATAAAGCGATATCCACAAATACGTAGGTATTTTGTAAGTTTTATGTAGGGTTCTTTGAAGGTATTGTTTTTCAACTAATATGTAAGACTAAATTTGTGAGTTGGGTGAGCGTCTAAAATGGTACCTATTACGTAAAAAATGTAGTAATGGTTTTGTAGGTGAAGAATATCAATGGAGGATTCAGGAGGTTCCCTGGTCTGAGAGATAAGGTGTTTGGTGAGATGTTGAGAAAAGAGCCAAGGTTGGGAAACTGCTTCTCTCTGGTTCTCTCCTGAGCTCGATCAATACGGAAACTTCGGCGTTTCTACTTAGCAAAGTTTTGGCGGAGTGGCAGAACTTTGGCCGGCAGAAACTTGCTCATTGAAATTACCCTCCCAGCCCTCAGCTCTCGGTTCGCCCTCTGCCGCCTTCCTTCCCGGTTTCCAGCCCAAGTCAGTGTTGCCACCCTTCCCGACTCCACGCTTTGCAGCGCTGCATCACCTGCTGGATGGGAACAGCATCCGCCTGACCTATTTACATCTGACATTAGGCTTCAATTTACCATTAATACCGTGTTGAACACTCCTCCCTCTCGTGGTTACGTGGTTTCCAGAGTATTTGCATTATCATTGTTTTGACTACAAAATTATTCACCTTTGCTCCTGACTATCGATGAACGGTTGCACCGCAAAATTATGAATATTCTGAAACTTACTGTAGGTTACTTAGATCTTTTATAGTCAAGCCATAATGAGCAACGTTTGGAATGAACAACGTAAACAGAAATGGATGTATGACACAAGAAAAATGAAATGGAGAAATGAGAAATGGAAGAAATGAATGTATCACACACACCGTACAGTCGGTAATTTGAGTCAACTTATTTCACCGTATTTTTTCTCAGCAGAATATGAAATATATCTCCTCTACATTACCAGTTCATCAGCACCCAACAAGAAATTAAATACTATAGTAGCTATTTCTCCCACAATTTTCAACAGGCTGTTGAATCCTTCAGAACTCCTTTGGTCTAATGTTCCCGACGAGTACTGTGATGTCTCCAGTTGTTTTGTAAAACTTCAAAACACCTAAATAAGTACATTAAGAAGGAGAACTCTGAGTCATTGAAGGACTTTTATTTGAAATATTCATCTTTCATGAAATGATCAAACTAGGCTTCTTCTATTAAATTATAGAGGACCTTAATGATACGGCAGGACCGTTGAACTTGATTGAGGTCATAGGAACCATCATACCTACTAATAGATAAGTCTCTTTGTCTGTCTACCAGTCTGTATATCGGTTTGACAGTCAATCAATATTCAACAAATTTGGTAGGTTTATATGGTATGTTTGTTCACCGACTTGATTCAAGTCGAACATAACCTCATTGTATATTTTAAATTGAATAAGTAGTTTTACTATTATAATTTGTAGTCTTCGGAAGTAGAGAACAGTGTGTTTCGTTTTTAAAATCTTGTTGAACCTACAGTCTTTAATTTTTTTATGTACCTATCAGAGTCAATCTAGAGTTTCGGAGAAAGACTTCAGGCAACGTGTGTTATTCATCGTCAATTCCTTTCGCACAATTGTGTGTTAATTCCCAAAAGCGA
Organism: Apolygus lucorum; assembly: GCA_009739505.2. NCBI lineage: Eukaryota > Metazoa > Arthropoda > Insecta > Hemiptera > Miridae > Apolygus > Apolygus lucorum. Next base: position 10,812,397 of record CM019182.2, read on the forward strand.
AAATTTCAGATTATTCCTCATGATTGATTATAGTTGCGCAATAGACAACCTCAGGACAAATAAGAAATTTGTACGGAAAAAAATATGGATCATCGGTTCAAAAAAAATGTACTCACCTCTCAATAAACTTTGGTACGTTCCATGGAAACGACGAAAAATTGAATTGATGGGACACTCTGATCTTATAACAACATTTCAAGTTGAGAACTAAACAAAACTTTCTACTGCTGTGGAGTGGGATCTGGCTGGTATTAACCACAGTATTTAACGACTGAGCGTGATCTAAAACTAAACAACCACGAGTTTTATATCGTTTTTATTGCTTATCATGCAGTGTTGGAGATGGCGTTCTCATAAACCTTATGAACTGTGGTTTTCAATGGGCATATAGCACTGAATGTCGCAAGAGATTAATTCTCTCTAACAAAGGTAAATAAATGCAGTTCTGCTTGTTCTATAATCAGCGTACAAGATGATATGGATCTCATTATGAAATTTATTATGAGACCATTATATACTCGTAATAATATATAATGGTACTTATTATCAACTTTACTATGGATTAAAATATAAAATTCAATATGACCAACTAACACATTGGCATAAATATGAAAATAAAAAAATAAAACCCTTTTAGCGAATTTACAATGAAAATGTAGCATTCCAATAGACTCAGAATTTTTAGCACCGAATTAAAAAAAATGGTTTTTAGTAAAATCCGTTTTAGAACACTCTAAGACGATTCTTGAGTTTTTCCGAAAATAATGTTATATGTAACTATATCACGATATAATAAATGTGTTACACCGGACAAGAGTACCTATGTTATTGTTTCGCAAAAATGTCAAGTTTTTGCCAAAATGTCGAAAATCGAAAAATGAAAAGAAGAGTTCGTTAGAAAGGAGAAAATAGGTTTAAAGAAAAAACAGGGCCAAACCCCCCATGTTACTAGAATTTATCCTAAGAATATATTTGATAATTTTTATTCTAAAATCATAATAATGGTATATTGGAATTCAGCACAAAACTTCTGATGTTAATACAATTTCTGAAATTAAAAATTGACAAAAATTGAAATTGAAAATATATATACAAACAATCAACTTTCCTCATATTGCTTACCAGTTACACTATTGTTACTTTTGAATTGAATACAAAATTTAAAAGATGATATCATCATTTTTATATACGACATCAAAGTCAATCAAGCTACCTTAAGTTTTGCGAAGGGTAACAATGTGAGCTCACACAAGAGACGAATTGACATCAAATACCACTTTGTAAAAGAAATAGTGAGAAACTGTCTTCTTGAACTGGACTATCACGACCAAAGGAAAAACCCACGCTCACCAAACCTTTGCCAAGATTCAAGAACGAAGAAATAAATTCAGGTTTAGGATTGAAGATGAGGGGAGAGGGGGAGAGGGAGTATGTTGGCATGAATCCCTGAATGAATGCCACATTATTTTTGTTTTTATTACCGTTTTGGAAAATTTGGTTGTAATTCGAGTTTGAACGATTAAACGCATAACACTTTCTATCAAAAAAACTTGGTTGGTTCATAGTATTGATCAAAATCTTCCCTTTTTCGAACGCTAGTTCAGAAAGAGGAATGGGCTCATTCTTGAGCCCAAGAGTCATGGCGCAGCAGCCTTCCACTCTCCCTTCCCCAACACCAGTGAAAAAGCGTAAAGGACACCGGGGATCTCATTAGGATCATTAGTAAACAGCTAATCGTCGGAAACGTTCTGCCTGTTTCTAATCTCTCTTGGGGTAAAAACTTTCAGACTAGCCCTCCCCGCTTGTTCTGTCTTTTTCCATTATGATTCCCCGCCACTTGCTCTGTACGGTGCCAGTACGGTTTTTCAAGCCACCAGAGGGTCTGAAAGAAAGATCGATCTCATAAACCAAGTCACAGAACTGCGCTTCGCATCCAACAAAAAATGAAGTATTTAAAAAGAAAACGAAAATTTCATCTGCTTATAATTTCATTATTGGATGGTTTAGTTTTTGTTTCCTCACTTCTAAAAATAGGAAAGCTTCATATTTTGTGACCATGGGAACAAATCTGGGTCCTCAAAAATATTCACACGCTTTCAGAGCAATTTTGGTTCGGCTGGTTCAACTGTATGTCTGTCTGAATGAGTCGTAGAATGAAATATCGCATAATGTAATTCCAATTTTTTAGGATTCCCGGTAGGTTCTAAAAATTGGTCGATTCGCACTTGAATAAGATTCGATTGGAACCGTAAGAGACTATTCCGATTATATAAACAGATGTATGTCAGTAATTATTCTTAGATCGTAATAAAATGTGTTATACATCTTTTATCGAGGCTTCCGAACAGTTTAGTTACCCGGTTCAAAGCCCCAAGTAGCATTCCTGGTCACCATAGGAATGAATAAAATCGAATTAAGGACTAACGGTTAGAATGTTCGTGTTGTTCCTAGTAAGATTTTGAATAATTCACGTTCTTTCTAATGAAAAATAAATAAAATTTCTTATTCGCCTTTTTCTAATTCTTCTAAACCAACAAGGTAACTTTCATATATGTAAAGCCCGTGGTATTTTGGGTACAGGTATACAAGGTACAATTTTTATTGAGCTATCTTGCCCAAAAAATTTAGCGAGCTATTATATTCTCTGCGCATGTTCAGTGATGAGGATGGGATTTAATTAATTATTCCAGTAACGTTTTTCGTAATGAAAAAACACGGTATTTCTCTGTGAGCGAGTGTCTCTCTCCTGTCTTTTGTCCCCGCTCTTTTCTGCTTCACCACTCAAAATAATTAATTTCTGTCGGCTACAGAACCCGAAAAAAGGGATTCTTGCATAAAAGGGTGGTTGGTTCACAGAGCCCCCTGGCGTCACCTGAGTTACTACGGGCCGCAGAAATTGTTAATTTCCGCGTCCGTTCCGCACCGTTGATTTACAAGTTGTGACCCCTAACCATCATGGAAGGGGAAGAGGTGAAAAGCAAGAAGGGAAAAGCTGAAGAGGAAGAAGGAAGGGCGGTTTTTTAGGTGTAATTTTCACGACACAAGAGCTTAGGGTGATCGGGTGGGAGGGGCAACACGGAGTAAAGTTGTGGAAATAAAACGCGTCCGGTAGATTTAGTGCCTTGATGGCGAATAGACCCTGGTTTAAAATGTGTGAAGGAAGCGAGGGTTGGCGCAGGAAAGAGTTGGCCTCGTTCCCAGTCTTCCATCTACACCTCCCACATTCAGGACCCCTTAATTAGAAAGGCGAATTGAGGATCCAAAGAGGGTTCTTTGCTTTCTATCTCCACCGCATCGTGATGGTCAACCTCTTCAAGAGCTTCAACTGCAACTGCATGAACGCACCTTTTGTAATGAATGTCTTATGGATTGTGATCATTCTAAAAAGTTGGCCCGTAAACTGATTGTACAAAAAATTGAGTGATGAGAGGGAGGAGGAGAGGGGACCACTAAATAAGCCCGAACATCTGAACCACACTCATACAACTAACCTCGCATAAACTGCTAAACCTCGTTTACACCTTTAGCTAACATCATCGAGACAGGTAAACTTCCAAGCGGTCTTACGTGAAAACTTCTCACAATGACCCTCTAATTGTCACAAACAACTATTTAATAACTGGTCAGAGGATCAAAAACCCTAATCTTCATTTCCTATGTACCTGTACATAGCAGAGATCTTAAATTTCGGTTAATTATTTTCAATAATGGGTCTTTGGAATCGACAAAGAAAAATAATGTCAACCCCCACTCAAAATTTGTTGGTTTACGTTTCAAGGTACGTATAAAATAAATTTGGCAGTCCGTCCGCCGTCCACCGTACGCCGTACTCGGCACTATCCTTAGTTCCTATTGACCGATTTTGATGAAATTTGGTATATGGGATTCATTTGGAGTCTAGTTGATCCCCGAAGCTTTTGGTTGATGTCGGTCACTTCTAAGGGTTGAAAAATAAGGGTTAATATTTTGAAAACCCCTAGCTCAAAAATTTTTAAAAACTCCCTAGCTCAAAAAATTTTGATATTAAGGTATTGTTTTTCCATCAATTTAATCATCACGTGGACCTCTGTAGGATAAACCGTTCTTTCCTTACGAGAACTTAAGCGTTGGACTTACAATAAATCAGAAACACAAGTGCGAATCGCAAAAGAGGCCTAATCTCCTTTCAAATTTTAGCTGACCGAAATGCGTTCGATGTTTTTTCTATATAGGTTGGTGATAACAATGGCAAAGCCGTGTTCTTTGCAGACGAGTGATTTATATAGAAAACTAATAAACTATTGTGTAATAATTTGCAGCGTTTTCTAAACTCATTTCAAACGTACCTATGCTTTGCCAGACTGATCCTCGGGATGTCTTTTTGAAAGTCATTTGAAAATTATGGTCTTCCATGGAAAATCTTTTGGAAATCATGGTCTTCCATATTGTACAAAATGAAAAACCTGAGTGTACATTTCGAGGGTCCAACAGAACACCACGTATCGTCATTTTTAACCAAAATGAGTTGCGTGTACCGTTGAAAGCATATTCATACGGCGGATCAGTTGAAAATTTTACTTGGGTTATTAAAATATTGCTTAGCTTACTAATGAGGATTCTTAACTATTCTCTATTAAATCTAATGATAAATCGTCCAAACTAATAAATGTTTCTACCTTAAGAATATGCTTCAAACAGTATACACAACTCATTTCGATCAAAATCACGATACTCGGTGTTGCTGTTGGACCCAAGATTTATGTTATGCGTCAATTTCGTGGTATAACCATCACTATTTTACTGGGATAATATCAGTCTATACTGGATTTTCACGTTTTCACGGGACAGTAAATAAACAGAAACTGACTGGAATGTTAATCTTATTGCAACGACCCATCAATATTGTGATAATTTAAATTTCTACTTGAAAATTACAAGACTTTTAAAATTGCATAATTAATTACAACACGTAACAAACCTTTTTAAGGATACGAATTGGAAACACAAAAACAACATAAACCCTTATTGATCTATAAAATAATCCACCTGAAAAATAAACTCGATGCGGTGTGGTGCATAACACCGGGCTCAAACACGTTTCAACAACGATTATTGCCCTAAAAGAATAGAGGGCATTTTATTACCCTTAGTTTGAAATCTTTCGAAATAACCTATGGAGTTGGTTTAATGTTTGCGTATTCAAGTGGAAATTTGACTATATTTTGGATTGTTGACAATGAATTAATGTAAATGGCGCAGCTATAGGTAATTTTATTGCTGATGTAGAGGATAAGACGTAGCTATAAAAAAAACTAGAGGCACTAGAGGAAAGGGCTATAAAAAATGTTGATAACGCTTCCAAATGATATTTTCTTGCTTTTAAATGACTCCTAGGTGTCCGACATGGTTTTAAGGTCGTTTCAGCCCAACTGAAGTCTATGAAAAACTAGACGGAAAGGCACTGCGACTCGCGAGGTACTGAAAATAATAATAACAACTATAAATAAATATTTGTTGATAAATAATTATGATTGTTCAGTAGTTTCACTAATCATATTGCTCATTCTTCCGTTATCATTCCAAAGATTGACAGCTGCTGATTCAAAGTCGAGCTCATGACGTGAAGTGAAACCGACTCCAACACTATACAATTCTAGCACTGTTCCGTGTGTGACCGAACAACCACCAACTGTGCGTGATGCCAAGGAAGCCGGTATAATAAAGGCTCTGTGCGACACGGAAAAGGAACACAATCCGCTATTAGAAAGGTGAACTTAAGCCTTTAAGGCTGGGATTTGAGCTCAGGCTTTCATTAAGTCCTTCCACCCCAAAGTACCTAATGAGCCTTAGAAAGCAACTTAATTTCTTTTTAAACCCTTCCCTCCCTGAACAGAAGAGCACGAAGGCGTTTTTGAATATTTGAACACCTTACAAAATCTTAATCACCCTATCCCGTCTAACCGCTCTAATTAAAAAGTGGAGCCCTTATTACAGATTTACGAAAAATCTACCCCACTGGATCTTCGTTAGTATGTAGTTATGGTTTTTGATCCTCATGACTTATTTTTCTGAATAATTATAAAGTTTTGTTGGAAACTTTGAATTATTTTCATGCAACGTACTACTCAGAAATACGGTCTTCATAGTTACGTTACTGCGATGAATTCAGTATTAATGAACTTCTAATGTGAGACGCGAAGATTCCCCGAATCCATATCATGATTGAGTTGGTCCAATCTCGAATCATAGAGGATCACATCATACCAATATTTACTTGATTGAAATGAAATAATAGGGTAATTTATAGGTACGATACCCTCTTTTCCTAGCATTTTTATCAAAAGTGGATGATAACCATGGAAGTTAGTTCAGTTAGTTGTCCGTATGAACACACAGAATTAACACACAGAATAACAAACACGAAACGAAAATACAAGAAGGTCTAACAAGTAAAATGCCATTAGTCATTTTGATTTTGGTGAAAATAAAAACTTTCTCCTGCTATATAGGTAGATTGAGTTAGGTAAAAGCTATGTTGAATTTATCCATGGATAACTATTTGGTACCTAGTGAATTTCTGGACTCTCAGGCAAGCTATTGTAGGGTGACATTGAAACCTCTAATACTTACTCCTTATATAAGGCTCAATTTGGATTTCAGAGTATCACCGTTGTACAGTTAATTATTATTGGTACCAAAACAGAAGGAATTCTATTTCAAGTTGTATCTACCTTCCGACTCCGTATGCAGCATAAATCTCTACCCTAGGTTGTATAAAGTGAAAATAAACAATTTACAGGAGTCATGTGAAACTTCATCAGACCTACTAAATAGACTTCATCATTTTCACCTAAAGGATCCTCTCACCATATTATGATCTCACACGGATATCGATTCCTGCACCCCTGAATCGCAGTTGAGGGGTTGACGCACCCTGTTGTGCCGGTGACCCAGTGATTACCCTTTGCAACAATAGAGGGAGTGCGAGAGCTCCCGCATTATCAAGGAAGCAAACCTACCCGCCTCGTTCACGGTGAACAACAAAAGTGCCAGGGAAAAAACAGAAAAAGAATCAACACCCTAGTTTTTCCGCTCTTTCAACTATTTTTTTCTTCTTTTTTGTGTAGTACCTTTTTGATGACATGGAAGGCAAAGTGGGGGTTCACTTCGTGATATTTTTACAGATCTGTCGGACGTGTGTGGTGACAGTATCTCCCGACTGTTTTGAAATCGAAAAGAATGAAAAGACCTTTTTTATACCCAAAGTGAGAAATGAACGGGGGAGCTCGAAGCAAACGCGAAGGGTTGTGGATTTTTTTTCGGACAAAAGAAACCCCTCTTCAAAAGTGGTGGAGAGGGGAATATGGAAAAACGATATTTTCGCAAATGAGTCTTTCGTCAGACAGTCTCCGATCGGTTTCGACCTAACTTTGACGGAGGAAATTAAACGTCACTAAAGTGTACACACATGCTTCCCCTTGTCGTCATACTCACGACTTTTCATCCACCAGTCGACAACTAGGGGGAACGTTCTTGTCTCATGATTGATACCTACTTCCCCTGGCGTGGGGTGATATGAAAGGAAAATATTCTTAAAATAATGGAAGATTGAGTGCATTTCAACCCAATTTGTTAATGAAAAAAAAATCATCAACTCGATGAACTGCGACTTGAAGAGATTCATGCATTATTTTGTGGTTCAACTATGTATTTTTTCATTACATGTATTAATAACTTCGTTAAAGAATGATTTATCCATGAGGATCTATGATAAATAGATTATTATTTTACTTCCATCACTAATTACCTGGTGAGAGAGTCAACAATTTAAACAGTATTAATTAAATTAATTTGAAACGTTGTGTTTCATCCCCAATGTAAATTCTTAGAAATTTTCTAAGAATTTACATTGGGGATGAAACACAATTATGTACCATTGAGAACGACGTGTATTCATCATAAAGACTAAGAATATTTTCAACTAAGCAATAATTGCTTATTTGATAATAATTATTATTATACTTACTCATTCTTTAACACTTTTGCCTGTCTTATATTTCTTCTACAACAAAAAGCACAAAAAAACTGTAGTAAATTATTGAAAATGCTAGTGAGTTCAAAGTTGTCACAGCAGCTTCATTCCTTATTCACCCTTCCCTCTGACTCCGCATATTATTTAGTATAGGTATAAATAAAGCATTCCCTAAGTCAGAGTCTTAGATCCTGACGTGTGTTATTTCGAACAGTTAACCGCACCACCCTCCTCATGACATTGTCCCGCCATTATTGCAACTCCTCTCATCCCCCAAGTCTTCCTGCAGTATTTTTCTCTTTGCTTCCAACTTCTGTTTTTTTTTTACGCAATAAACTTCTCACCCTTAAGAAATTTCTTTTTCCTTCTCTCTTTGCTTTCTTAGCTTTTTTTTTTATTCAACCCTCTCCATCCCGTTGTTTTTTGAACGAATCCGTCCGACCGTGTAACCTTGGATCATTTGAATAACTGCATAATTTCGAGTTTCAATGATACTGTTGTAATCATTGAGGCAGTTTTCTTTCGGGTAGTTACTGAGTTGGAAGACCTATAAAATATTTTATTCCTTGGAACACTCTCCGCCAATTCGATGCTTCCTCGAGATCGCTTGGGCAACAATAGATTGCAGGTAAATGTGAAAGTTGATACTTCGAGTGGGTAGAAGACTCATATTTATGTAGGTAACTACAAAACAGATACCTACCTTGATTCACCTTGAATTCTGACCTCCGTGGTCCCTGCGTGCTGAATGATTGGTCTTTCATGAATATCTGATTATTTCAATATACCGATTACTTCCATTCAGTTCACTCAAAATTCAATAACTTTTTGCTGAACGAGCGAAGCGATAAGACTTGCTAGTTCAAGCATTAAAAGGTTTTAACAGATGCTACGTAAAATGTAGATTTTGGGTAAGTAGACCCAAAACTATTTATCTGCGAAGAAATTCACAGAGGTCTCAGAGCTTACCAACGAAAACATTAAAATCCATTTCCATTATTTAACCCAACACCAATAAAGTCGGTATCAGAGAGTTTTGAGTGCATTTATTAGCGAATTACTTTCTTGGTTGCTGAGGATGAACCACTGAGTACAAGGCAAAACTCTATTCAAATGAAAGAACAATGATCAAATTCGATCGGCTGAAATTTGAACGGCGATCAGGCCTACTTCCGTTTACAAACAGTCCTTTTCGATTCACACTCGTGTTTAAGATTTATTATAAGTTCAACCATCAAGCCTTCGGAGCGAACGGTTGGTCCTTCAGAGCTCTGGGTGGTCACATTGAATTAAAAAAAATCAGTTCTATTTTAAATTGTTGAAACAGCTCTTGGTACCAATAGTTTTTTAGCTATGGCGTTTTGAAAAAAGCAACCCCTACTTTTCACCCCTAACAAGTGACTGACACTACCCAAAATCTTTGCGGCACAACTCGATCTCAAACGGATCCCATTCACCGAATTTCATCAAAATATGTTCGAAGGAAAATGCTTTATTCAACGGATTCTACGTACCTTAAAACGTAGGTAACCATCAAATTTTGGATTTGGATTAAAACATGTTTCTCTTGCTCGATTCCAAAGATTCTTTGGTGAAATGTAATAAACCAAAATGTTCACTAAATCCGACAACATTTTCTAGCGGCATATCATGTTGAACGCTCTTCATTTTGAGGCAGCATATTCGTAGCTCAAATGCAGCTCTCAATTTCGCAATGGAAGAAATATAATTTAGATGAAATAACCCCGATTTTCAGTTGAAACCTTTCTTAAAAACGATTAATAAAAATGTACTACAGGCTTGAGTGCTCTTACAGTTTTGGTGTCTCCCCTTCAAGAAATTCGATGACTTTCTGGCGCATGTTTGCGCCTTTCACAATGCATGTCTTCACCCTGAATCTATACCTCAACAAGAAGATCCTCAATCGTCGAGAAACGATTATTATCTCTTCGGAGGTAAGCACCTCTTGATCCAAGTGGGAAGACATCATTACGGTTTCAGATTCAGGAACATCAATGGAGAAGCATCCCTTTCGCTCAACGAGGTGGTACGTATCAAGCCTTAATGGTTACAGGAGCGTGCCGATCTCATTCAGCGGCAAAGGGGAATCCAGACCTCAAGTGCCTCGACAGAAACTGCGGTAATGGTGGCTAACCACTGGAAATCATCCAGTTGACTAAACATCGACCCGTTTTCCCTTTTCATTCCTGATTGCAGGAGGCCTCTCACTCTAATTGTTCCAAAGCTTCGAGCAAGAACAATCCTGATGAGTTACCACCCTTGACAAAAGGTTCCTCCCAACGCCGCCGTCTTCTGATGAATAACTCTTCTGTTTGATGGCCATTCTTACCCTAAATTGTCATCCGCCTTTGACGGTTCTTACTTTGCCTTACTTAACTTTCTTAATCTTCCCTCCGAGTCCCCTTTTGTTAATACACCTTTTCTCTTATTTCTCAATGTTAGACCCAAAGGAGGGCAGGGGGTAGCGTTTCTACACTTCATTTGTGTCTTTGAAGGATCCTGTTCGGATTGAACTTCATTGCGGAGTTGAAGTGTTAGAGCCACGTACCTGAATAAACTGGTTCGCTCCAATTTGCCTGTGCAGAGTAAATTACTTTTTAAACAAAGCAGAAGCAAATTCACAACTAAGAAGAATTCTTTTTCGTGGACTATTTAATTCTAATCTCATTTGATTGTTACCCAAAATCTATTGTTGCGAGAGTTGATCAAAGCAACAACGAATTTCATAATAACAAAACACGACAAGTTGTTTCTGTCAAGAATTCTCACCAATTATCGACTTCCCGTCAAATATATTGTGGCTCCAAATCACCATGAAATTCAAAAGCGATAATTTCGGTACCAACTTCCAACAACTGGTTGTATAGGGCCACTGTTTCGTGAGAGATCGATTTGATAAGTAAATCAAGATTGTTTTGTAGGGCCCCATGCTCACGGTAAATTTAACTAAATTCAAGTTCGTGAGAATCGTAAAAAAACTAACTTCTAAAAATTTAATTAAAATTGAACCATTATTTTGAATAGTTTTTAATGGAAGAAACTTAATTTTTATCACAAAGTAGAGTTTTTCACACACGTACTCAAAAATAGTTGCTTCCATAACTATAAACAGTTTTAAATTTTCGCCCTGGCTTTTTCTGATCCAATTTAAACAAAATTCATTGGCAATCCCCTCCGGGTTTGAGAAGTCACAAACTAATAGAAACTGAGAAACATTATTAGCAACGAATTTACATCAAGGAATACTAAACGCATACGCTACTATTGGTCTAAATGCAAGAACTTCTTGGGTAACTGTTTAGGAAACCACACACTTCCCGCAGATTTCACCAAAATCTTTCCACTAAATTTTTGCATCGTTTTGCTTGCAAAAGGGGGTTTGCATTGGAAATACCGACAAACAGTCATACAAGGAACTAAAGTTTTCTCTCAATACAAGAAAAATTCTAGTGAATATTTTGATTTCAGAGAACCCAAATTGTTCGCCAGCTACAAAATCCAAAGTTCCCCAATATTTGTCTACTTGCCATTGAAGGGGGTTTTATATTCTGAAATATAAAGAGCTTCAGTTTTTGGGAACCCGTTCTCAATCTTGTTGTTCACAATCAACGTGCAGTGACGCTCCAAGTAGAAAACAGTGAATATATGATCCAACGTTGTAAGTACTTTTCAACTAACAAATTACCCACGACTGAAACAGTAGAGAACCGGAAACTGAGGCCTGTGGAACACCCGTAAAGTGCTTCACACGTCCAACTCCCCTTTAACAATCCTTACTTACGGAAAGGCCCCTTCTGTTCCTGATAAGATTACCTTACCCCTGAGGAAGGCTGAGGGAATGCACCGTCGCATCACTTCTTACCCCCTAAATATCCACTTTTAATCCGTTAAACCGCCCCCAAGGGCCCTAATTATCTTTCTCCGTCTTACTGAATTACGCCCACTTTCCCACCTCTCGGTAATAGTTTTCCCTCCCTCCATCGCTTCCCTCGCCCGGTACAGTCTCTTAGCCCGTCGCCGTGTACGCCTTCCCTCGCCCATTGTCTTCCACTATTATTCACGCCTTATACCCCCGTGTTACCCGCACCATTGACTCAGACTGCACAGGGAAACGGGAATTGCTTCTGAGCAGCTATGTGGAAGAGGCTAACGTCATCGATCTACTCATAGGATGCTTTCATGTAAATGCCAATTTTCGATAGGTTGTGACGTTGAAAACGATGGCTTTTTTTGGTTGAAATTGGAGTAGGTTGGTTGGTGTGAAGTGGTTCCGTCAGTTATTCACATAGCGTCTACCATCTACTTCTTTGTGTAGAATGAGTTACTCTTGTCCCTTAGAGATCTTTTCACGCTGAATACCGTCGTTGGCTCTATTGTGATCTACCCAGAGTAGGTCACACAAAATGTCAATTTTGAGTAACATACCTATTTCTTCCTAATCCGATTAGTTTCTAAATCAATTATAATCATCAAGACCTGCATCACATTTTGAGCAAACTATCTTAGTATTCCTGCATATGAGTACCTGGCATCACCATGTAATCAATCGCGTTACACTCCAAAAGGCTATCTAAATCTGTTAGCACTCTATAAAATTACTACTTCATTCATTCTAGTGGAAGCTTGCAGTTACTCAGTTCAGAATGTTGTGTATCAATTGAAAAATCAATGGAAGGTGAAATGCGGGAGTAAATGTCGAAGTCAAGCATCGGAATTAGTGGGAAATAAGGCAGTTGCAGATGGATTCGGAACGAGGGAAGGATGTTCGAAAAGCTTTTAGGAGAAAGCTCTTACTTGAATAAGAGACAAAAGCCTTACCCTTGGTTAGAAAGTAGAGGGTGAAATACGCATTTTGCCAGGGATCGGTATTTATTAGATCCGACTACTTAGGAATGTGCGATATGAGGATAAGGCGAAGACCTCACATTGTATTTCCATTTGTGAAGAAAGAGAATCGGGAAGGGAGGAATCACTTGCGAGCCCTCTTCACCTTGCCACTTTTCTGCACGGGAAACCATTTTCAGCCCCTTTTCCGCGGCAAGCGCGGCGCTTCCCTTACATTTGCATAGGAGGCCGTCAGCTGGGGGAGCAGCTTCCCAAACAATGAGCCTTTGGGATTTTCGAGAGGAAAAGGTACAGGGAAGGAAAGGGAGGTTAGGGCAAAGGACGAGGAAACCTGGAAAATGATATGCATTTCAAATCATGGAGCCTTCAACGGGAAGGTTGACGCTCGAGGGAATAATCTCCACATGTGAGAAGGCCTTGGTGGTAACAGGACGGAGCGGGGGTTAATTTGAATTCCTGCCGGCTTTATTTTAGAACAAGTAGGATCCTCTGCCGCATCTGCATCACACTCGTTCCTCCTCCCCAGACGGTGGCTTCAAAAACAAGAGTATACTCATATGCTCTCCATATCTTTCCATCAAACGTATATCAAGGTAAAGAAGGACTTGTACGTTGGATCATATAGTAGGATATTCATCCATAACCTTCCATTAACTAGAGGAGAGAAAAGATGCATTAATTAGAGGTTCTACCTATTACAATCTACCTACTTCTCAACAGTGATATAAAGAAAATATCAAGTTATGGTAGTAGGATCAGTTCCCATTAGAAAACCTCCACAACTGTCCACAGTCTTCAACAGGTTCACTCGTAGGGCTGACCTTCCCACATGTTATCTACAAATCTGGATCACAAGTATGCCTCACCATAATCAATACCAATATCATAATTCCTGTACTTTATTCACGCAGTAGATACTCACTTGGTAGGCATTGTATAAACCCTCTCTTGATATAAATGTAAAGAAATTATTAGATGAACACTTCTGAGTTATTACTACAGATGGTTCATCCATACCCCCTACCTGAGCACTTTTAAATTAAGAAACCCAACAGTGAAGTCTTTTCCGGAGTCTACTGCAAAAAGTCCCAAGATGATAAAATGTACATTACGAAATGCTCAAAGCATTTAAGCAAGTTCAAGAAAATGTAAATGTGTAGCAAGCAAGACGCAACGACGTCACTTTGGTTTTGAAGAGAACTCCTTGTACGTTTCAGTGAGATATGCGCAATATCCGCACGATATACAATTAGAATCCTGGGAGCTTTCTGAGTAAAGGGATAAGACTCCCTGGTTAATATCTGGAGGGCTGCGGAGGAAGGTGTATAGATTAGACGAGGTCCTTATATATACCCCCGGAGGTGGGAGACCGTCTAGATTAGGAGAATGCGAAGGGATAACCGGGGTTGGAACAAACCCCGGCGTAAGGAGGGAGGTGCTTGCAGAAACCAATGCTTCCTTACCCTCAGTCTAGGAAACTGCCTTCTCGCCAAACCGCTCAACTTAACTCGAAGATTAAACAGAACCTATCTAATTTCTCTCGGTGTCTTCCTTACCCCCTCTTCCGCCTCACCCTTTTCTGACGAATTTTACACTTCCCGTGGGACCCCCAAAAGGCGTGTAGGTTGTGCAAATACGTAGATAAACAATATTTAGTAAGTGAGTGACATGTTGTATTATACGAGGTACCTTCCCATTCACTACCATGTTCGTTGCTTGTACTATTCATTCTCCCACACTTCATACTTCGTAGCATTTCATTGCTGCTTTAATTTCCTTGGAGGTAGGGTGAATTACCCTATCATTCTGCTTTCTGTCAACAGATTCAGACTATTTCAACAACTACTCACGTTTCAAGAGAAAAATCAAACTTTGATCGTTCCTGCAATGTTTTTACTGATCATATTTTCATCATAGCTAATAAATATTGTTCAAGTATGTCTACAGACGAATAAGTTGTCAGTAGGTATGACGATCAGCTCGTAATCTTAATCGTTTCAAATCATCTAATATAATACTTCCCTCTCACTCTCTTGTTTTTATTACCTTTATTACCTGGTGCTAAAATATTTTTAAAATCCTAGTTTCAAAGTTGTTAGTAATGAAACTGCATAAGAAAAAAAATTTTTCACAACAAAAAATGGTTGATTCTACTAAAATATCAGTTGGAAATTAGTTGTAAGTTCTTTAATATTAATAAGACGCATATAAACGCATGGCTGTGGATAACACTGTATTTCGTAAACCGGAAGGAAAAAAGCTGTTTTTGTGGGAAAAAAAACCTTATTTATAGGAACTTCTTCAAAGATTCTCATCTCAGTGAAATAAGGTAATTGCATCTGTTCAAACGAGTAAACGGGAAGGGAGGCTTCTTCTTCAAACAGAGACAGTTGACAAACAATTTTCTGACATAGAAACGACTGGTCCTGTGGCTGCTTATACTTCTCATGTCACAAGCAGTCAATTAAATAAACGAACTCCAAGGCCTGATCAAGGAGAACGTTCATATTCATCATATTAGTTCAATCCACAAAGTGAATTTTGAGTTCTTCATTCAATTTATTTCGATATATTATTAATGCACCAAAAAAGAAAGTCTGGAAATCGCATTATTTTATCTTCGATTCAGGCTCGGTACATTTTGGTTCTCATTCCCATCTCCAGTATTACGTGAAATGTTGCTTCCTGGCAATTTTGTCCAAAGACAGCAGTTCTCCACCATTGTTATTTAGAAAACAATTGAGGAGTTTGGTTCCAAAGGGTACTAAAGACCATTTTTATCGAAATTGAGTCAACCAGTATGTAGTTTTCCAGGGTATTAGGAGAGTAGTTCTTCACAAAAATGCGATCAGATTGGAGCAAAAGATAATTTATTCCCTTGAGAAACGAGGGTGGATTTTCCGTTGCATTTCAAAAAGTACTATATCCAGCACAATGCCGGACTCTTATCCGTTTTGCTTCAAAAAGTACTTTATCCGCTTCGTTTGTCTTCAAAATGTACAATGTCCACTTCGTTTGTTTTCAAAAAGTACAATATCCACTTCGTTTGATTTCAAAAAGTACTATATCCACTTCGTTCGATGCCAAAAAGTACTAAACGCCACGTTTTGTTTCAAAAAGTACTACATCCATAAATATGTTATTTCAAATCTCGTTCAAAACTATTTTAAACTTTCAAATAATTTACCTTTTTTCCAAAAATATGTATTACCAAAAATATGATTTAGAGATGAATAAAAATCAACATCATTGGTTTATAGCACGTTTTTCAGGTCGCTATCGTTTTCGCGTTTTTCTCACGTTTGACAAATGGATATAGTATATCATTTGTGTCAAGCTCCTCAATTATTTGTGTATCATTCTCCCAGGTCGATAGGTCCGAATCTGAGCTTTCAGAGAAATCTATAAGTGCGGAAATTCTTCTTTCCCCACAACGAAAAGGCGTAAAAGGGTGGGACATATCCGGGATTAACAAGCAACGGAAGGCCCCTACTCTGTTAAACGCTAAAACGCACCCCCGGTAAAGTAAAGTGTCCGTGTTGTCAACTGCCCCATTAGCTCCAATATTTATTTGTTCTGGGCTCATCCTGCACATCACCCTGGGGGGCTTTGCCCCCTCTCGTCACCTCGTTTTCCTCTTTGATTCTCCAAGCCTAATTTGTCGACCTTTTCACTCCTCACCATTTGCATTTCGAAGCTCCGCGGCGGCTTAGCCGAGCTCACTCACTGCCAGCTTTTCTCTCGACCCCTTTTGTCAACACGTTGGTCAAACAGAGTTTGCATTGATTGAATATCAAACCTCGTCTTTTCAAAAGCTGTTCGATCCGTGGAAATATTCTTCAAGAGATTTTCAGGCTGAAAGTATTTGGAAACGATCAGAAATGTTATTCGTACAGTTTTTTACCTCTAGATAATGTACCGAATAAATTTATGAAAGAAGCTTAATTTTTTAATGTTTTATGGTGTAGGTACTCATTCAGAACGAGAAAAGAGTATTCGTGTGATAAGGCGTGATTTTGTATTGGCAAAATGAATTAACGGCATCTTTTAGAGACTGAACAATAGTTGGTAAAAGAAGGTGAAAGAACACTTTGAGAGGAAGGAGATTGACAAAAGAAGAACGACGAAAAGTAATTTCAAACAGTAGGGCTTTCTTCAGTTAGTGCTTGTAGACATCGTCTGGAGACAATGATGTCTTCGTAAACATTCACTTCTTATCGATATGAGGAAAGAATTGAAATGGTTTGTGGTTACATTAATCATCAGAAAAACCATAGCAAGAATTTCAGACTAAGAATAACTTCTTGATGATTTACGTAGGATGATTTTACATTACTTACAAGACTTATTTATTCTACTTCCTGAGGGAAGCATGGCACCTGTACTTTTTGAGGATACTACTATATGATGGACTCTACATCATGACACATGTCGAAGGAAATATTTACTATCAAGATTGTTTTTCTGATTAATATTGTTGCTGTTTTTCTAATAGGAGGAGTGATGTTTCCAACACTTGCTGTCAAAACTCCTCACAACAGTAGCTACACATTGGATATCATTGCACATCATGGAAAAACACGAATTATAAGGGGAGGAAACGTGAGTTGGTTCAAGTGAGGGCGATGTAACTGCATGTAGAAATGAGGGGAGCAAAGATGAAGCGAAAGGAGGCAGAGGAGAGGTTGGACCATCAACCATATAATTGATCTAATAAAACTTGACGTTTGGGTTAAACTCGTTGCCAAGGACGACGAAGGGAAATGTTCAGTTCACGTAATTATTCCTTTCGAGGTCTCCTCTCGAGAAGCAAGCATATGCGATGTCAAACTGTAATTTACCTAATAGGAGGTGGTGGTGGTGAGGAGGTGACGCTGCAAGGATGGGTCCTACGCAAACACGCACGATGGAGGCACTCAAGACTTGAGGGAAAACCCACCCTTCCGAGTGCGGTTCATTAGAGACCTTTTCTCCTTATTAGACGTCCCCTTTCCTTCAGACTGTGTTTCATAACGAACGACTATTTAGCTTAAAACAGCCTCTCCCCACCTCTTCACAACCTCTATCCGCCATGTCCCTTAACCACCGCGGGGTCTAAGTATCCTATTATTCCTTCCTTCATCAAGCGCGAGTTTATGAGCGAGACATCGCAAAATATTGCCTAGGGGGTTCCAACCCCTTACTCTCAATAATTTCCCACTGTTTGAATCTAAATAGGTCTAATGTAACATATTACATTATTAAACTTCTCTTCAGCAGGACCTGTCACGATAATCTAAGGGGAAACGGAAAAGTAGTGAGCACAACTGGATTGTATCTAATTTCATTAGTAATATTTGTAAAGTCGTATATTTAGCACTAGTCTGTTTATAGCACCATTACCGAAGAACTGATCACGATGAAAACGCCAACAAAATGGTCAGCTCGTTCCTGATGTGGCAAGGGCATGAGGGAAGTAATTGTCCTAGAACTTTCCAAACAATTATACCAAAAGTCGCTAATTGTTAAATATTATATTGAAAACTTTGAAAAAAATTAATAAATAAAAATAGGTAAATACGGTAACATTTAATTTTTTTTAAATTCGATTTTTGGATCCTATGTTTTTTGAAACGTGACTTGCAAATTTTGAGGGATGCTAACAATTTTTTCATTGGTCGATTCCAAAGATTCATTATTGAAAATAATTACCAAATAATATCCAAAACGAAATCTGGATACACGGGTTCCAGTTCAATCTCAATTGTCAAACACTTCGGATCGCGTTATTAAGCTAGAACATAGAGATAACTTATACGAGACTTCTTGATGGACTGATAATGTGTCAAATAACGACACCATCAAAAACCATAGCGAATCTAAAGCTTTTCTCAGCTCTAATTATTCTCCTCAAAATGGAACTCAAGTTGTTGATTACTAACTAACACGATGGAAACATCGTTGAATGTACAACCCTTCATTGTTATGGAAGCTACTAAAGATATTTCATTAGTGGGGAATCGACGATATAATACTGAATAGAGATGTCGGAACTTGAAAATAAAGGGTCAAGGATGATGAATGTTTCACTTTTATTTTATTAGATTCCAACCCTCTAAACGGATTAAAACCATTACATGCATTAGGCAGATATATATTTTTTCCTCCTCGTGTTTTTTTTTCCTGTTAGAAAAAAGGGGTGAAGCATTCTCCCTGGAAGGGAGTTAGATAGCGAGAGATGTTTGTTTTAAAAATGTAAACGACGGCAGGAAAAAAGGATGTGGGAGGGTGCGGGTAACCTGTTGACAAGGGACGTAACCTAATTGTGTATACGACTGAGTATATGTGGTGTCTGTTGGAGCCGCGCGTAACAGGTTGTTCGGTCGTGACAACGTGATACTGTTGATTCTGTGAGCTTATACGGCATATTACAAGGATGAATGTGATGCACCTTCGAGTCGTGATTACAACTCAGGTCTGTGACGCGCTAGTCGTTCGGAACCAAACTATCCTGGAGTAACCTGGGTAACGACCAAACAAAGCAGTGGCCCAATATCTCGTTGATGGTTGATATCATCCATTCCCTTAGGAACACCGAGGCTAAGCAATCAGACTTGATCAGCACTTGGATGGAGCGGGATCTGATGTCTCAGTATCTTGCTTCCGAGTCAACCTAGGAAGCAGAAACATTGTTTTCTCTTTTCAAGGTCGAAAAAAAAACTCTCCAAACCAAAATTTCCGCTTGCGTTTTACGTATATCATTGCCCCCAGATCGTAAAACACTTAACCTAATTCATAACTACCACAGTTTTTACCCGAAATCACTGAAATATTCAGAGATTGTGTTGGTTGGCGTGTAGATGAAGTTAGATCTACGAGGTTAGTGCAAAGTACATACTTAGAGATGGAGGTGTTGAGATTAAGTACTATGCATCGAATCATCTATACAGACGGGTCATGGGTAAGAGGAAGCTACCACGCCCACGTGGCAGAGGTTTTTTCGTGTGAGGTCGTTGGGTAATCAAGTCAAGTCCCGCCATCTCGGTGTAAACAATAGCTAAAGTTGAAGCTCGTTTGATGTCATTTTGCGGTATGAATAAAACGAGATCAAAAGCAAATGTTTTAAACCTTGTATATTACGCTCGAACGAAAAGCTTCTTTTTTTGCTTTGGAAGGGAATGCTAGCAATGAAAGATTTTGCATGAAAACGTATGAATAATTATTACCTTCAACTGAAGCATTTGGTTCATGGGGAAAAAGTACAACCGAAATTCAAAAACCAATCTAGAGCAAAACACTACTTTCCGGGTGCAATCGATCTTGCATTATGTCATCCGAAAGTGATGGAGAATTCGATCAACAACAGTATGAAGGGTTGAAACAAGCCAGAAATGAGTTGATAGATTTCGTTGGCAATGAGGTTCTTTATAGAATTTTTACGATAACGTGTATTCACGAATTCCGCCACAATTATGAGCACACAGAGAAAGTAGAAAGGACAATTCACAACATAGGAAGATGCAAAAACGAGGAAAATATGACACTTGGTGAGTGACTGATAATATGGTAAATGATTCTTAGGAAATGCTTTGATAGATGGAGAGTAATCTTTTAATAAAGTGAACCTTTTTTCATAAAGAAATACTTTTGATAGAAGAAAAGGCTGATTTCCCCGCAGAAGCAATAGTTTTGCTCTTCTTTATCTATTCAGTAGCATTTGCTTCTTCTGCTAGAAAAAGATTTTGCTTTGTTTTATTCATACCGTTCTGATTCTACACGTCAAATACGAGTAACATGGATTTTATTTCTGCATGAGATTCTTCTCTTTGGATAAACAGAGAGATCGTGGTTGGCTCACAAGAGGCTTCGAGGAAAGGGAGGGTGGAACAGCAATAAATTCCGTGGTCGCAGAGGTGAGGCAGATATCTTGGTAAGGAAGTTGAGGGTCTTCCACCAGTCAGGGGAGCCATAGCTGAGGAGTCTAGTGAACCTGGGGGAAGCCGAGGCCTCTCGGCTCCTGATAAGGACCAAACTCAATAACCAACTTTGTAGAGATAAGGCCTTTCTTGTCTGCCGCCTTCCCAAGGTCGAAGACAAGCCTCGCTTAACTTCCATACTTAAGTCGGCCGGGTGGCGGTGAAGATGGCGCTTCCGGAAGTTTTATTTCACCGCTACTTTTGGAAACTGGCCGGACTTTTCCCGGAGAATTTCGGTGGGAATTATACGTGTTGTCGAAGGAAGGAAAATCCCGCTATCTACCGAAACATTTCCGGCCAAAAAGCACCATCATGATTTACACTTAGTTTTGAAGGCAAAATCAACATTTTTTAAAGAATGGATGAGAAGAAAAAATTTTGAACTTGAAAAAACTTGAGACAAAAATCTCATAGGTAATTGGAAACATCAGTGCAATGAGGGAAAATAAATAATCCAGCACCTTCAGAAACATAAATCTATCTCGTTTGCAACAGCTACCGACAATTACAAAATGACTAATTTCTGCGAAATTGATGGTCTTCATTACAAAATTGCATGTCAGTTACTTCAAATTTCTGAAGAAAACCAGGACTATTTTCTGGACAAAAGAAGTTTGGTCCCATCCACTCGTTATTCTTCATCACTTTACCTGATAAAATACCTATAAAATTTCAAAATCAATCAGGATTTGGAGTTTCTGTAGTCAATCGCGATACGAATTTGAATACGCCATGAAATCGAGCAGACCTTTGATCAACAGCATTGATGACAGCATTGATGATTAAAGAAGTAAGAGCCAGAATCGAGATGGCAAGAGGAACTTTCTTTCAAATGAAGAAATTCTTTGTGCGTTCTACGCTTAGCCTGGCTCAAAGAATGCGAATGGTCAGGTGCAATGTTTTTTCGGTGTTTTTGTACGGGTGTGAAAGCTGGACCATTGACCTCAGCACTGAGAAGAACATAGCAGCTTTCGAGTTGTATACATACCGACATATGTTACGCATTCCATGGGTCCAGAAGTCACCAACTTCGGGGTCCTTGAGAGGAAAGGAAAAATCAAAGAAGCTCCTCCTCACCGTTAAAGAGCGAAAACCCCGATACATTGGGCTTGCAATGAGAGGTCCCTCGTATGAGTTGCTGCGCCTTATCATCGAGGGGAAAATTTTGGGGAAGCGTTCAGTTGGGAGAAGGAAAAACTCTTGGCTGAGGATCTGAGGCGGCGGTTCTCCTGTTCATAAGAGGATGTTTTCCAACAAGGAAGAACTGGCTGTTTGTTTGTCGACTCCTCGCGGAGGTTGGCGAATTAGGA
Source organism: Apolygus lucorum (assembly GCA_009739505.2). Classification (NCBI taxonomy): domain Eukaryota; kingdom Metazoa; phylum Arthropoda; class Insecta; order Hemiptera; family Miridae; genus Apolygus; species Apolygus lucorum. The sequence goes on from CM019182.2 coordinate 10,834,539, forward strand.
AGAAGATTGATGACCAAGAATACATCATTTACTGATTTTATATGTTACACACTGATATTAACATTATACACTGATCCATAATAGAATGACATTCTGATTAAAATTCAAATGTCACAGAAAAGGACATGATCTCTGAGAATAACGAAAAGAATAAATCTCGTATAATTACCATAAACTAACCTCTTCCCCCGAAGGCACCATCTGAACTTCCCCTTTCCACAGAAAAAGAGGTTTTTTTATTTATGAAATGTCTTTGTGTAATTGGCAACAAGAGTCAGAGTCGGAGGGTCGTCTTAGCGCATTTCAATAATCACTCTCTGGCACCACTCCTTTCTCTTTTTACTCAGTCGTTCTCACTCTTGTCAGGATTCGAAGCGAAGGGGGAGACTCCAACAAAAGGGGGATACAGGGATTTTTATTCCACCCACCCCTTTTGGCTTGAGGTACCAGCATTGGGATCAACCCCTCATTTCATTCAACTTTTCATGAAAAATAAAGGATTTTTTTTGAGGACTTTGAAATCTCTAAGTAGCAGCTATGGGAAATTTTTTTCTACTCAGTTATCATTTTTTAATAACAAATATCAACAACAAAGATCAGACAGCCGCCGTTCTAGATGCGTGGTGGCAGTCAACGGCAATATGTCCTCCACACAATGGTCAAGCCGACCTTCTTGCTTCTCTCAGCCAGATGATGGTACTAGAGCATGTGATTTTTTCTCTTCTGGACTAGCTGTTCTGGAGGAGCAGTGCTGCGCCGTTTTCTAGCCCCAAAGTTAAGTCTTCACTTTCCTCTTGCCGGTCTTCACCGCAACCCGAAGACCTCAGAGGCCTTTGTGAGCCTCAAGGACACTGCTCGAATCGTCGCAAATTGTAGTTTTGTGCGGACGAAGTCATCCACCACTGATGAAGGTTTGTCCCATTTCTCTCTCAAGGCTTCCACCAGCCTCTTACAAAATGCGAGGAATTCATGGAGGAGGACCCCTTCGCAAGAAGTGATTAGTGGCGGAAATGAGCCATGGTGGTCTTCAGCAGCCGTGTCATACTTGCGATGCTTTGCTCTTGCTGTTTCCTTTGCTACCGTGTCCCAGTCACGTGTGGAATAGGAATCAGCGTCAGTGTTTACTACCCGGAGATCAAAAAAAGACGCTGGCTTCTTGTCCCACACTCCATCGACTCTGATGTCGGCCACAAGTTTTGTTACTACTGGTGTAACACATACATTCAGAGGTCACCATCCCGACACTATTTCAGACCAACTTCATGATGATACTGCAATGATCATATTTTGGTGTGGTTGACTATGGAAGCCATTGTTATCAATATGGTGAGAAAATTATTGATGAATCAGTTCTGGGGCAAATTCATCAGCATTTCAATGAGATATGAATTTCATTAGTAAACTCAATTAGCCACAAACTACGAAAGGTGAAGTAACAGTAGTTGATAGTTTTCGCTCTCCAATAAATTCTTTGAAGTTTTCAATTATGTATTGCGATTTTGGTTCTTTGGAAGATTTTCAAGGTGAGTTAGTACGAGATATTCCTTTGTTTTGACTATCAAGTTGAGTTACCAGTATGTAAAAAAAATAATAATAATAATAATTGGTCGTTCCTGGTATTTCTAATTATTAGGGTTTCCTAATTTCTTGTGGAGATTAAACATCACATATTCGGTAATTTTTGGATGGTCAACAATTTTCTTTTTGTCTATTTGAATGCAAAAGAAATTGATATCAGGATAAAAATAGTCAACAATGTAATAAATGAATGTCAAAAGTTGTTTTAGTCATTTACCAAACAAGATATATCGTGTGTGTAAGGTCTTGCTTCAATTGAAGTGGGCAGGTTGAGGGTGGATATACTTCGGTGATATCCTTATAATTTTTTATTGGTTGAGTGCACTTTCGCTAACACTGTGGAAGAGTGACAGTCTGACACTTAAAATTTATTATTTATATTTATATTTTATGTGTAAGACTGTCACTCTTCCACAGAGTTCTGAAGATGTTAAATGTTAGCGAAAGTGCACTCAAACAATAAACAATTGTAAGAATATCGCTGAAATACATCCACCCTCAACCTACCCACTTCAAACAAGTTGTTTGTTTGATTTTAGGTATTCTTGGAACAACAACAATATCTCTGAAGGAAAATAAAAATTTCTGGCACTTATACAGGGTGTAACACAATAAGAACGTCAAACCGAAAAATTTCGATTCTATAACTAGGTAAGTTTCGATCGAAAATGCCTCTTAGCAATTTTCGTTTAACCCCTTGTTTTCCAAGTTTTTTAATTTATACATTTTTTTTCGTTTTTTGACCTTATGTCACTAAAACGTTCATAACTCCCTTGGATGCAGTAAAAAATTAAAACTAATTATACCGTTGGAAAGAACATTAAATTTCCTATCTCTCTGATAGAGAACCAAAGTTTTTTAAATAGGCAAAACGAGTGAAAAATGAAGTTGAAAAGGAAAAACTGCCAAATCTTGAAAATCTCAACTTTTTTCACCCGCTCATAAGTCCCTATAGCCTTTCGCCTATTTAATAAACTTTGGTTCCCCATCAGGGAGATAGGAAATTCAACGCTCATTCCAACGGTGTAATTCATTTTAATTTTTTACTGTATCCGAAGGGAGTAACGGAAGTTTTAGTGACATAGGTCACAAAAAAGGGTCAAAAAAGTCACAAAAGCCTAAGGTAAAAAAAACTTGGAAAAACAAGGGGTTAAACGAAAATTGCTACGAGGCATTTTCTATCGGAAATTAGTTGTAGTATCGAAATTCTTCGGGTTGACTTTCTTATAGCGTTACACCCTGTATACTGGAAGAAACTTACTTGGCTTTTGCAGATTACACTCAAGTTTTAAGAAATGTTTTTTTTAAATTTTGAATGATGAGAATTTTATTTTGTAGTGTGTTTTCCATTATGGGGCAAATTAACATCAATTTTCCCGAATTGGATCTTGTGAGGACTGCGAGTATAATGTACCTACGTTTCTAAGTCGAGACATACACTTTAATCTGAAATAGGGTTTTTATACTGTATTATATTATGAAGTCACGGATCATAACCCCATCGAAAATCGACGACATATGAGTTATAATTCCGAAATAACGACCAGAGTGCGTGAGGAGGGGACTGTTGAAAAGCACCCCCGTCTACGAATTCCCCTTCAAAAACACCCCTTTAGGATACGGTGGAAACCCATTTTCAATAGGAGAATGACACGAGAAGTTTGCCGGAAGTCAGAGAGACAGTCCGTCAGTCACTCCGAGACCTCCCTGGGTCAGTAAATATAAAACGGACGAGGAAAAAGGGTCGTGGGGGTTGCGTTTTGTTTGAAATTGTCCAGAAGGAGGGGTTGGAGGAAAGGGTAGGAATTCGCATTGTAACCGAAGGGGGTATTGTAGCAGATGAAGAAGGGAGGGCGATGGGTTCCGAGTTCCGGTCAAGCTCCCTGGTTCCGGCTTGCCGAAGACAATAGCTCTGGTCGGTTATACCCGCACCAAGGACTCTTGGCTTTTACCAATTAGCAGCTTCGTTAGAGAGGTGTCGAGAGAGAGGTCCCTCTTGTGAGGTTCTTATTGTTGCGACACCCGGACAAACAGAAGGTTCTTCGGGTCGTTGATGAGGTTTTGAAATCAGAGGAGGGCAGATCAAACAGACTCCTCCCTCGGTCTGTCAGTTCTGGCCTCTGGTGTTCATCAGCTTATCAACCCCTTGGTTATTGTTCTCTCTCTGACACCACTCGGAGACGCGGCATGGGCTAACCCTGCGTCATCACATCTTCCTTCTCGAAAACAATAAGCGAACCAAGTTCCAAACAAATAATTACTACGCTAAGTTGTAGACAGTATAGTATACAAAGTTGAAGACAGTGTACAGGTATTGTTTCTTCATTAATTTGAAATTGCGACGATTTTCAAGTTACACCACTCAGTGCTGTGTGCCACCGATCGATCGTCTAATGAGGATAATTAATTCATTAACTAATTACTGAATATTCATGATGTTTTTCTATTAATTTTTAATAACAATTTTTTTTTCTATTGTGAAGTTATGAGAATACGTTGGCGCTTGTAGGGGTAAGGCTTGTAGGGGGCCTGAATCCACCCCCCCGCCACACCAGTCCCTGATCCAGAAGTCAGGTATAACAGTTTTCTTACAAAGTCAGTATTCTCCATTACTGTGTTGTTCAAAAGATGAGTCAGAAACACGAGTGTGAATTACACATGAATATTGGTTGAAGGTAGTGAACCAAATTAAAGCTGATTAAATTCAATATTTTTTGATTTATTATTTTCAGTAATGAACCTTTTGAATCGACCAAGAAAAAATTTTCAACGCATCCTCAAAATTTGTTGGTTTACGTTTCAAGGTAAACCGCCGCCGTACGCAGCACTTTCCTTAGTTCCCATGGACCGATTTCGATGAAATTTGGTATTTTATTTGAGGTCTAGTTGTGCCCTGAAGCTTTTGGTTGATGTCATTAACTTTTAAGGGTTGAAAAATAAGGGCTAAGATTTTGAAAACGCCCTGGCTCAAAAAGATTTGATATAAAGGTATTTTGGTACAAACGTATGTTTTTTCATCAATTTAAAATAGTAATGAATTTGTAGTATCGAATGAGACCATGCGGAACTCTGTAGGACCCCTACAGACCCCTCGTTCCCTAAGAGAACTTAAGGGTTGGGCTTCATACCCATTCAGTTGATGGCTTCAGAGAGGAAAAGAATCTTTGATAGAAGGGATGAAGGAAACAGGGCCTGCATAGCAAAGAAAGAAAGGGAGCGCACAATGGCAAAATGGCAAGATATATGGACGGGAGAACATAGAGGAAGATGGACTGCACGGCTGGTGCCAAACATTCAGACGTGGATTGAAAGGAAACATGGAGAAGTTATCTTCTTCCTTACAGTTCTTCACAGGACATGGACTTTTTTATGCCTATTTCCATAAAATTGGGAAGGTATCTGCCCCAACATGTCTACACTGCCAGAACAAAGATGTCGATGATGTGCTCCACACCTTCTTCAAATACACCAAATGGGCGGCTGAAAGAGACCAGCTGATGGCAGACCTGGAGTTAGCTCCTTAGAGTTCAACACCAGAGGATGTCGTCAGATGGATGCTGGAAGGTGAAAGGAGCTGGACTGCTGTGGCAGAGTACACAGAAAGCATCCTGACAAGGAAGATACTATTAGAACGAGAAAGAGTGAGGAGGGAGCATCTGGTCTGCCCCCTCACCCAGAACTGATTAAACGCCCCAGGACTCAGATTGAAGTAATGTGTTGAAAAGTTCCGGGCTGAGCTCCAACGTGGGGAAAAAGAAGGTGTTTTTTAGTGGGTTTGAATCCCACATAACAGGAAGACGAGGACCCTTCCAGGTATCTTACGAGATCCAACTCCACCTATGGATCTTAAAGAGTTTCTCACCTGCCTGCCGAAAAAGGGGGGGGGGGGCTTACGATAAATCAGAAACACGAGTACGAATTGCAAAAGAGGACTAATCTCAGTTGAAATTTTGTATGTAGTAGTAGGTAGTACCTATGGTGACAATAGTGACAATGCCAAAGCCGTGATAGCGCCAAAATTGCCATGATAATTACACTGACAGGTCCCGAACCCTGTACGTATAGAGTCATCACTGAATGTTACCGCAACTTGGATTGTTTTTCTGCTTATTTTAAAAACCAGGTGGTTTGCTGTATTTAGAAGCCATTAGGAGACACACTGCTTGTCGAGCAGAGGGTAAAAAGGAGCCCAGGTGTTCGAGTTCTCTTAAGTCGAGAGTTTTTTTCTAATTTATCTCCCGAACGCCCGAGAGAAAAGTGCCTAAAGCTAATCAGATGAGCGAGGTTGGGTAGGGTACTATCAGTTCTGAATATTTGATGCGTGCGAAGGGAACGTCCCCATCTTCCCGGCGTACGGGCTGGATAAGGGTTCCCTTCCTTTTCCCTCAAGTCTTCGTGGGTTCTTGTATAGGCAATTAACTGTCGAAATGTGGATCGATATGACCATCTCGGAGGGGGCTTTTCCCTCTTAAGATACTAATGGGATTTCACGGTGAGCCGTTGGAAGCGAGAATGATTTGAATAACTTCGGATAATAAGTTTAACTCAGCTCCTTGTAGCAAAACCGCGTTTTCATTGTACAAGACCGACTTACAATCCGCTGCAGATGAGGTACGTTCAGCAGCAATTCTGTGGTCTGAGAGTTTGGGTTGTTATCTAAACATATACAAGATTTGTGACCAGATTTGCAGACCAAACACATGGTATCTCAAAATAAGAGTTAGTCTAGTCGCAAATTGTTGTTTAACAAATTTTCTTAGTTGGGTGGGGATGTGTAGTTTCCTCCCAAAGAATAACATGGATGCAGACTTTGTTCGTTTGAAAGAGACTGTAGGTACCAATATTAACAAAAATATAAAATGTGGGCTTCACAATCAAGTTCGTTTTCTACATTTATATCGAACTGCTGAGGACCTGTTCGATTATTTCACCCTTTTGATTCGTTCTTGAGATAGTGTTCTTCCAAAAGAATTTGAGACGTTTGAAAATCGGCTCATTCACAATGGCAAGAAAGCACCTTTTGGAGGTTCCTGGTAAGAGATCTGGTGTGTAGGTCTCAAGGACGGAGAGCACACTTAGAACTCTCATCATATTGCAGCAATTTAGGGCTATCAGAACCTGATAAATCAAATAAATTTACGTTCACCTAAATGCAAACGCTACCGTTGGTCTAACGGCAATGAAATTCATAGGGTACTTTTCAGGACTAACTAGCACATTTACAGAAAAATTATTTTAAAACTCTTAGTAGGTATACTCGTATCTGTTTGGTCATTCCCAGAAAAACTGGTTTTGCTTCGGAAATATATGCGGACAGTGTACCAAAATTGTTCTGGAAAGTCCGAAACGAAAAATGCGTTAGAAAATTTTGATTTCTGAGGACCCGTTTTTTCCTATCCTGCTGCGTGAAATACAAATCTTCCCCATCTCCGATACTGGGAAAGGGAAATGTCCTCAATCTTATCATCTGAGTTCGTTAGACATACATGAAATCCTAGAGGTTATTATCACCAACCATTTCCAAAAAGGAAAAAATTAATTGAGAAATCTTCCAGGGTGAATTTGTGCTCTCATTCTAGGATAATCCAAGCTATCCTATTAGATAAAAGATCCTTAGTTTTGTGAAAGTCGAGTTGCTCATTTTCAATTGTGCGAAATCATTCGTTGAAATATATCGAATGGTGATTAAATAGTCTGAATTTCAGTACCAATTTCGACAGCGAAAAGGGAAATACATATACACATTTCTGGTCTGAAGATTTAATGTAATGAAAATGTTTATGAATACCTACTAGAAAAAAAGTATCCCAATTTTCTAAGCTCACAATTGAGGAAGCGATATACCAGGAATGGAGAAGACGTCACATTTATAGTTTTTTCACCTTCTTCCTTCAAACGGTGGTAGTTAGGGTTTGAGTGCCGGAAAACGAGTATGCGACGCATGAAGGGAGCTTTGAGAAGATAATGCGATATGAAAGAAAAAAAGAGGGTGGCTTATGGTTCTTATGTACGAGGCATAACCTGTTGAATGTGAGATGGATACTCTGCCTGTAGAGGTAAAAGAACAGATCGAAGGAATCTAACTTTATACAGAATCATCTTGAAACACGATTCCCTTTCATCTTTCGTAAGAGGGTCAATGAGAAGAACTGTCCATTTTTGGAACCCTTTAGTTGTACAACAAAGGAAATAGGGATTGAGGAGTGTCTGTGGTGACCAAGTGCAGTCCCTCGTCCTTAGTTCATTTGAATTATTGCTCTTCATTCAGATTACAGTAGCCGCACTCACTGAAACATTTCCAATTAAGGGCGAAGATGAAGGGCGAGCAATGATTCAACTAGTCCTCGAGCAGAGTAATCCCCTTATGACCTGAACCGCCCTTGTCCGAACGCTCGGCTTCGCCAGGGTGGCACCAGGATCCCTGCTCAATGTCCCTAGCTCCTTCAGAAATCCTTCCTTTGATAAACGTTGGTTTCTAGACTTAAGGATCTCATTAAGAAACCTATTTGTCAAATTAAATGCGCTCCTGAATCGAGAAGATGGGAGACAATCCAGGGGTGGAATACCCTAGATTGTATTGCAAGTTCTGGTGGAGAAATTCCCTACTGCAATAAATGTATATACCTACTACAACTGTCACTAGTCTGACCAGATTTGTCACACCCCATCCTGTATTTCAGCGAGAAAATCGAAATAGCACTCACAGATGCTAACTTTTCAAGTAATTTTTTTCAGATCTCCTCCGTGAAATCGTGTAAAAGTGAACTCTTGTAGTCACGTTAACGTGACGCTTACATGTTAAGTTGGCAAGGTTACTTTGGCGGGTTTTTACTCCTTGCCTATGTACAATTTTGTTCCCCTTTCAGATAGAATCTTATTTGATTTTCATATTCCTAGTATCATGATATAAGTTGTGGAAGAATGGATGGAGCTTAGGGCAGAGTCCATTATTATTAAGGAGAAATTTGAGCAAGTATTCGATGTTTATTTAAAGTCTCTGCTAGAGAAAAAGCACCCCATTTCAGAAATTCTACGATCGGGCGTTTTCAACTGAAGACCATGGCAGAAGAGGCAGTTCTTGTCAACTTCCGGTTCAAACAACAGTATATAGGTACCAAAACTGACTTGAGGATTCAACATAACCACTTTGACAATCTAGTACTCCATTAAAAACCAAATTTTTCGAAGGTTTTACTACCCAATCCAATTAATATTTTTAGATTTCTTATAATTATAAGAAATCCATTTTATATTATGGATATTTTTTTCTTTTTTCAATTTCTCATTTATTTTTATTATATTGATGTTATATTATAGATAAGTATTATTTAATTTTTTCAATAATCATCTATATAATATATATATAGATACCAGTAAAATAAATAATGAAGTATAATAGTGCCTACCAACTGATGTAGAAACTATTGGTGAAAAATTGGAACCCATAGTAAATGAAACAATATTTGAGTTAAATTAAAGTAAACTTAAAATTGAAATAATTAATAAAATTAAATAACTTCAAAATTAATGACGAAATGGATAGGTAGAGGTACAAACAAGATTTGTTTTTTAAAAGATTGTAAAAGATTCAATCTTTTCAGTTCAACCTTCAATGTTGCGTTGTGTTATGATTGCTGTTTTCTGCCTAGGTTAGTCCATGGAAGAGGTTACTCTGAGGTTATCCTCACGTAACACACCTTCACGTAGACAACCGACTTTTTCAATCGCCAAAAGTTTGCGTGTGGAAGTACATACGTGGGAAACGAAACGGCAAGTACAAAAATACTCTTAGTCACATTTGGATCCGTGGAACGCACTGGTGACCGGATAGTTCGTGATAACTTCAATTATCTCAACGGGCTTTATCAATAGTAATCACTTGCTCGCTAATTATCACGATTATGAATGGATAAAAACAAATCTTTTCATCGTGGCAGTTTATCTTCTGAATTAAATTTTCTGCAAAGCTTTTACCTTATTTAGTTTTTCACGTCAATTGGACGCAACTCTTCTTCGTGATCATTTCGAAACCAATAATACTGTAATGTGCTTTTATTTTAGACTATAAACATTTAAAAAAATAAAAACGCTTTTTAAAATAATTAAAATTATTATTAGTATAAATTTATTGTCGTTTATTGGTCAAGAAAATGGGAAGCGTCTCCTCGAAAATGTCAACAAGTTGTAAATAAAATTGAGATAAAAAACAGAGAATAACGATCAGGAGTCTCAATTTTACGGGGAATCCCGACTATCTTGAAAACAACAGAGATTTTGGGTTCTAACTGTCGATTTTACACTCGTTTAATGATTCATAAATCGAGAGATTCCCAATAAAAAACTATTGCGCCACGGATCTAAACCTATGGCGATATTTTTTAATAGTTCAAACCGGTGGTGCGTAACTGGAAAAAACAATCATTATCTTTATCCTGAACCTCCTTGCTACGTGTCAACTACTCGAAACAGACGAGGTCGGTGAAGTGGAAACGGCACTTGAAACGCAACAGCGCACCCGCGTGATTAAGTGCACGTTTATGAACGCGACTCTCGACTCAGAGATTTACCACCATAGGATTATCCGTCCCTTTTTCAGCTGTCAATCAAAGAAAACTCGAAACAAGTTGAAAAAAGAGAAAGAAAAAATACATCTAAAGGCCACTTGAGCCTTCAAACGCTTCAGATGCCTCCCAAGAGTCACAATGGGGGAATTTTTTTTATCTTTTTGACGGTACCTATGTTCTTTACAGTAGCCTCCTTTGATTTACGAGTGTGACGAGTAAACAAGTTATTTTTGAAGGTATCACGACATCCATCGATGCTCCTCTTCATAATATACTTTGATACCCAAAAATACGTTGAAATACTTGGATTTTCTTTGAAAATACTTGTATTTTGGAGTTTTCTTGAAACTTTGATGTTCAGATGAGATGACTTTGTTTCTACCTATTTACATACATGATTAGAACAAAATTTGGAAGAAAATTGTAGGGACCGATGTGGGATATTATCAATTGGCAATCAAGAGATTTTGGTCCGTTTTTAAAGAGTTGTTTCGTTTCTTATAAGATTATAAAATCATGGAAACTGTAGCTACGCTTATTCTTTTACTATCTCTCACAAGTAGAGCTAATCTCATATTTTGGTTGCTCTGTTGGACTTTGCATGATTTTATTATTTCCATATTTCCAATAATGAACCTTTGGAATCGACCAAGAAATATTTTTTAACCCCCCCCCCCCCAACTCTCAAAATTTGTTGGTTTGAGCCAAAAATTTGGCTCTTCGTCCGCCGTACGCGGCACTTTCCTTAGTTCCCATTGACCGATTTTGATGAAATTTGGTATAAGGGCTCCATTTGGGGTCTAGTTGTGCCCCGAAGCTTTTGATTGATGTCGGTCACTTCTAAGGGTTGAAAAATAAGGGTTGAAATTTCGAATACGCCCTAGCTCAAACAATTTTAACGTAAAGGTATTGTTTTATTCCTTCAATTCAAGATAATATTGAATTTTCAGTGACCACGCGGAGCTCTGTGGGAGAAACCGTCCTAATCTCCGTTCAAATTTTAGCTGACCAAAATGCGACCACTGTAGTTACGTGGTAGGTAGGTAGTGACAATGGCAAAGCCGAGTTCTCTGCAAACGAGTGATCTATGTGAAAAAATATAATTATATATAATATATTAATAATTTGCAGCGTTTTTTGAATGTTTTTAGCCGGCCAAACCCTTTTTTGGGTTTGGGTGGATAATGTTTTGTTCAATTGGTGAAAGGAAAGACATTTTAAACATTTGACGCACGAGGTGCTATTATGATCGATTGTGATGAAATTGACAACAGGGAACATACGGATCAAACGTGTGGAAGCAGTTCTCAAAAATTTTCTTGGATATGTTAATTTACCTTTATGTACCTTAGGGGGCGAAGGAAGAAATATTATGCTGTATTTAGTAAGTATGAGGGTGATGAAAGGGGTGTTTGTTGTGGGCTGGGAGTAATAGCCCCAGGGGGATCAAAGATCAAAGGCCGAAATTAGGTCGAGATATGTGTGTACAAGGCCGAACTTGTTTGTTCTTTAGAGGAAAGTGCCTTAGGGCCTCCTACCCCTAAGGCAGCCCTCGGCTACCGTGCTTTCCCTCCATCCGCACATGGTTTCTGGCAATTAGTAATTATTAAATCCGGTCAAAGGAGCACAATAATTAAACAGTTGCCTTCTCTCATGGTGGGGGAGGATGTTAAGCCTTTGCGATGCGGTCAGAGGCGGCCCCTACAGTCTGTTTATTCCTGGGGGTTTGGAAAGCTCGAGCAGTGCTTGTGGGAAGCAGCGCGGTTTCGCTACAGCTCCCTCGGTCGCCACCAAATATTTGGTCCGTCTCACGTCCCCTTACTCCTTGTTCCTTCGAGGGCCACCCATCCAGTTATATTCCTACAAGGGGAGCTGTAATTATACTCAGAATATGCGAAGGAGGACTGAGAAAGGCTTCTTGCGGTATCGAATCGGTTGCATGCGCGCGAGAATCATGAAGCGACATTACGCCAGTGATACGGAATATCACTTGTTACTCGGAAGTAGAAAGCATCCAATTAGACATCAGGGGAATACAGAGAAAATGACAGACAGACCGACAGAAAGAGACCAACCTGCTCTAGTTTCAATGGATCCTGCCGAACACCTGAGTCATAAATACAGTTAACGTCATTGGCAACGTTTCAGGAGTAAAATCATCACTCAAATGGCAAGGTCGAAATCCATACAACAATTCGTTATGGATTGGTTTTAAATATTGAATCATCTTCTTTTTCTTGCTTAGTACTACAATCTGATGCGGATCTTGGCCACTCCAACAACTTTTCGCCATTCGACCCTATTCCTGGCTGTGGACTTCCAATTAATACATCCCAGGGATTTGGCGTCGCTCTCCACTTGGTCTTTGGACCTCTTTTCCGTTGTCCCCATGGATTCCCAACAAGAATCCTGTACGAAATCCCAGCTTCACCCATTCTTATCACTTGACCAGCCCATCTCAAGCGGGAAGCTTTGACAAAGTTAGATAGTGGAACATCACAGTAGATATCAAATAACTCTTTGTTGTATCTTTCTCTCCGTGTTCCACCATCACAAAGGAGTCCTATTATTCTCTTCAAAATTTTTCTTTCGAACAAGTCGAGCAGGGAGGAATTTTTATTCAGAATATTCCAGGTCTCGCATCCATACGTTGCTACGGGCCTGACAGGCGTTTTGTAAAGCGTTAGCTTCGTTGCAAGGGAGAGAATTTTCGACCAGAACAACTTCAAGAGTGCATAGTACGCTCGGTTTGCTGCTAGGAGCCTAGCTTTTATTTCAATAGACGTTTCATTAGCTGGTGTGTTGGTCGAACCGAGTAATTTGAAGCTGTCCACTCTCTCAATGCTACAACCTCCCGGTGAAACACAGCTTGTGGGGATAGGATTGTTACCATGTACTTGGTCTTTTCACTGTTCGCTATAAGCCCCATCCTTTCACCCGCTTTCTGCAGTGCGCTGAACGATCTATCTAGAGCTTGTTGAGACCTAGCAATAATATCTAAATCGTCAGGATACGCCAGAACCTGCACAGACTTATGGAAAATTCTCCCCGGGTATCCAAATTTACTTCTTTCATAATTTTATCCAGGGCGACATTAAACAGGAGACAGAAAATATAGAATTATGGGAATATCAAAAACCATTGTGAAGGAAATGCGTAGGATGAACTTCCGAACGGCTGGGATTTGATCAAGATCTTAACACTTTATTGATATAACCAAGAACAATTGAGCTTGATACCAACATTTCATGGAGTGTTTATAATAACTTAGGACTCCTTAGATTATAGGAAGTAGACGGCGAATCAACTGTACACACTGAAATATCAATATCCTTGGCTTATCCATTTGAACTTGCAGCATTATATTAAATTCGTCATCCAAGAAAGAACTGAGAATGTGTACTCTTCTGATGTTACATTTTATTCATTGTGATTGATCAGATCAATGCATCTTGAATTTTTCATGTCACTATTTCTCTCTAGTCACAAGGCAATCACGGATGCTTTTTATGTCTGTTGGATTCCAATTAAATTAATTTACTGATGACCTGAACCATTGCAAAAGTGCACCAGGAATTATTCATCACTAAAAGTTTTCCGAGATTTCATTCGACTCGGCGAACTTTGTTGCTCTCCAACAAGGATAAGTGAAACAATAATGATGAATGAGCCATGTGTCTAGTTCTGATGATGAATAAATTATATTTCACTCTGAATAGATCATGAACCAAACCAGTGCGGTCTCCATAATTGCTGGCGATTTTCCCAAGTTGGAACGATCTAATGGGACCGAATTCATTCGCAATTAATTATTGACTATCCAATCAATACATATGAGAAACGCCAATGGGAGAGGCTTGTCGATTTACAAAAAATTCGTACACCGAATTGGTCTGAAATTCGAATTTGTTCAAGTTTTACTTTTTTGATCCAGCTACTTAACAATAAAGTTTCACATATGCTCCCTTAACTTTTGTTGCATAAATTGTATGTGTCAAATATTGTAGTACATACCTTTATAATGAATGAGTAAAATCCTTTCTACAGTCAGTGATCTTTTCGCTTTTTTATTTCTGTTTATATTTTAATGAATTTGAAAGAGATTTTAAAAGATCGAAAATAGAAGAAAATCGAACGAGCTGAAGGGGTTTGCCCAACTTAACTCGTTATAAAGTTGAAAAGAATGTTTTCAAGTGGTTCAATATGTTGAATTAGTTAGAGAGCACGGGCATAATGAGCGGCGTGTAGTTGGAAGGGAGAAGAAGAGATTTACAAGAAGGAGAAAAAACGGCTTAATAACTTCAAAGTTGGGATAGAAAAAAAATACAAGCAAACGAGGAGGGAATGTCAAGATTTTCTCTTAACAACGATATAACGAAATATCAAACTACGAAGAGCGAGAATTTAAGTCTGTTTTGATAGACATTTTTGATCTTGTTTTACAATAATGAGACGTAATTGAAATAATACTCAGCATCAATTGTGTTTCTCGCCTTGAATTAAAAATAATTTTGAAGTGGTTGTGCTTACTTAGAGGGATATTCATTCGAATTAAGAGCGTAAATAAAGATAAATTCAATAGACTTACCGAATTATAACCTTGAGTCATCAAACAAAGTCTCCTGAAATAGATAAGTAAAAATGTAATATAATATCGCATTTTGGTATGGTGCCTTAATTACGATCATTCTATGTGAAATCAATTTCAAATCTAAGTACTCAATCGATCATCAGCCATTTTTCGTTGATACTAAGCAACAGTCAGTAATAGAGGCAAAACTTGCCCTCCCAATTTGAAATACATAAACATTTTGAATTTTCGCCTTTTTGCACTATACAATGTTTTTCCATCAGCGTCTAACTGGAGTAATCAAATAATCATTCACAGTTGTTCTAGTGTTACTTAGAAATTAATATACCATTTTTTTAGTGGAAGTTTTGGGTTTTAAAATAATCAGAGAAGATTCTTTTCTTGAGGATCAATCTAAGCAAAAGCGACTGCGCTAATAAATTGAATTCGCCGCTCTGACGTCCGATGCAGGCTCGAGCCGTAAGAAGGGTGTGCATGATCGATAATCTACAATGAATGTGACTAAGAGGGAGGAGCACCCTAGAAACAGAGGATGGGGGATGAATCTTTAAACAATGCACCCATGATTCCTACAATGTCTTGTAAAACGGGGTCTTAGATAATGGACGAGGTGGCGAGGTCGCTGTTGAGGTCCACCCTTTGGCCTCCACCTCCTTATTGTCCTGAAATATGTAATAACCCTTTCAGAGGCCTCGGTTCCCCAAGACCTGGAACTTTCCCTCCCTTAAGGAAACCCTTCGGTGCGAAGGAAACTGCTTTCCTAAACAGGACGAAAACGGCGCTTTTGTTTTTACTTCTAAGACGGAGAGAAAGGGCAAAGGGCCGAGCAGCTTTCCCTTCGAACAGTCTTGCACTTTAATTACAGTAATGGGACCAATGTTAATTACTACTCTCCACCCTTTCTGCACTTACCCTCTGATTCCTTCGAATTCAAAATGTTACCACCCCCGACCCGACAGACACCCTCGCTTTGCCATTCAGCAGTCGGCACAGTTTGAAGACACTCAGGGGTGCCTTTCAGCCCAGTGATTTCTCAAGTCGATTGCTCCGCTTCAACTCAAAGGATTTTAGTTTAGAAAAGGGATCTCTCAGAGCAGATCAACTGTGAAAGTACACAATCACAAAGTGACAACTACCTAATCAATCACAAGGCTCTCTCTAAATAATTTTCATTCGGCACAAAGAGATGAAAAAGTCGTGAGAAAATCGCGAACCCCTGCCCAAAATTATTTTGAGTAGATAGTTTCATCAGAGTTATTGATAAGTTAGCCCACGGACGATTCCATTTCAGTTTTAATAATATCAGAACAATAGCTGCTACTACACACATTAAATCCTTTCCCTAGAGCATCAATTTATCACAATAGGATTACCTCATTTTTTGGTCAACTTTAGAAGATAGTTGAAGACTACCTCAAGATAATTGCTTATTGCTTTATCAAGGTTCTTTCTGTAAGAGCTACGGTATAATTCAGTGTCGGCTGGTGAAGATATGCGGAGTATGTATGGATTGACCTGTAAGCTCAGGCAAGTATTCAAATATTATTTTCGAATTGAATCAATCTTATTGAAAATTGGTTACAATTAGTCACTACTTATTTGTATTTTTAACAAATAATAACCTATTACACCCAAAACCTATACATTTCATCTGCTAACACGTTCCCGTTTACCACTGCGTTAATGCCTGTGATTATTTCGTTGTTTTTCACTCAGAAGAGCGCCAGTGCTTCAAACCAAAACGTCCTATAACCAAACTCAAGAGGCTGTAAAGACAAGAAATGAGCAACAGCTGCTTTTGTGCTCCAACCCTCTTTTTTATCTTCTATAAAGGACATCCCCTTCCTCCCTCGTCCCCATTTCCGCCTCTCATTTCTTTTTATATTTACCAACCCCCTCCCCCATACCTCCATTACCATCAGACCACGACAATACCCCCGTTTAGGTAATTTGTTGACTCGACCTTAATTATGCAAACACAGTGAGTAGCGTTTGGGCTATCAACAGACTTCTGGGGGACGAGAAAAAAAATTCCCTCGCCATCAGGATTGGTGCTCACCCTTCCCTCTAACAAGCCACGGTTTTCCGTTTTCGGTTCTGATGAATATTAATCATTATTCCCATTGACTATTCAAGACATGGAATGCTACTCAAATTTTCAATCGGAACAAAAAGTTATAAGTGTAAGCAATGGAATTGAATAAAAAGGTTTCACTCGGAAGGCATTGTAAACTTGCAAAGTAGGTATACTTTTCACAAAATCATCAGAAATGCAAGAGGGTAGAGGAGTGTTTATGAACACGAATAGCAATATCACCGCCTAAGGAGTGTGATAAACTCGGTGTGTGATGGGACAACGATTTTTTTTTTTTTTTTTTTTTAATGTATGAACACCTTGCATTTCTTTATTTTGGCATCCATCTACCTGGTTCTTTTTGAAATGTGGTTTACCAGTATCCATTGTGATCTTGTTTCAAACGATTTAATTTGTCTTTGTTGAAAGTGTCGAAAATGAGTGATAATAGTTTAAAAACATGGTTGCTGATTTCGAGAAGATTGGTCCGTATCCACGTAACTTCCCCTGTTACTTTCCTCTGAGCCGTTGATGGACCATTTGTGTGTGTTCAAATTTAAGGTCTGATTGTAAGCTTTGAAATAAGATGCTATACGAGGGGGGTTCCGACAAACGAATAACGACATTACAGTGGATTATTTTCTCAGAACCTGCATACGCCTCATCGAAAGTGATTATATGAGAAAAATCTAACAATTACGTGATGAGAGAGTACTCTGCAATGTGGGTGTAACACATAACTTCCTCGTCATCCAAAACATGAATGGGTAGACAATGGGATAGGAGGTAGTCAGAACTCCAAAGTACCCAACCAAATATGAGGGACGTCGAACATATATAATTAATATATAAGTATGAGTGGAACACAGTTAGCTCATTACATGTTCACATTGCGCCATCTCCAACATGATTCAAATTGTAGGCGTGATATGAGCTTTGTAGGAAAACTGATCTTCAGTACGGAAACGAGGCTAAGTTTTTCGGAGTGAGGGGGCACAAGAGAACAAATCATTTACAAAGACACAATCTAAATTGAGTAATTTGGGCTTAATGGAATAGTTGTGTGTATATTCTAGTTCGTCAATGGTCAAGAAAACTACTAGCGATAGAAATTCGAGAAACGCGGTTGTTAACGATTAGTGAAGAGCTAGAGTTTTCGAGTGGACAGCAATGCACGTCACAAAGGGCGAGGACTGGAGACCACTTTCCCACCATTTTGTCCTCTCATCGATCTTTCCACCCCAGAAATCGTCCTTGAGAAAGAAGAAACACGATCTAAGATAATGACTAGTCATTTCCCAGTGATGGAAAGGACCAATAAAATCATTAAGGGGTCCCAAAAGTATTTACGGAGGGCCTAGAGGAGCCGTGCCCTTTTAATCTTCATTAAAACTCTCCGAGAAGTTACTGAGCTGAATAAAGATGGTTGAGCTCATCAGCTTGACGAACTTTATCGCGATGAGCTCGCGTTGTCCATGATCACTTCATCAGAGGTACCAATGGCAGATGAATTGCGGGAGTTCATGATCATGATCAACATTGCTGTATTTAAATCAACGCACAACTACCTGCTCTTATTTTATAATAATGACAAAGACTTTTATAGTTATATATACCGGGAGAAGGTGTTAGTAATCTTGTAAAAACTAATAATATCTTGTGTTCATGCATCACACTTTAAAATGTTTTCTCATTAATTAATTCTTTATTGCTCTGACAACATGGAATAGCTCTCTCAGACAGTGTTGAATTACGCTTTCGAGTGATTGTGTCCATTGTGTAATGAATATGGTACTCTAACAGAATGTTGTAGGATAAAATGGTTAAGGAAAACATCAGTTTTGTTTGTGGAAAGCATTCACGCTCCAGTTAAGTTAGCCCTTGCTCGACCACCCTTCTTTTCTATTGCCGGAGTCATCCCCTGGGGCTTTACGGATTATTCTTGTCACGGACGGAGAGTTAACGCCATACACGGTGCCTTCAGCATATAAATCACAAGGCTTGATACCGTAAGAACAATTTAATTTTCATATTCCTGTCAAACGATTCTGTCCGAAGGTTGAAAGCACATCCAGAATCTAGTACTGCAAGAATTTTGAACCAAAACTCTTACGACCACAGTGAAACATCGTATGAGAGGACAAATAAAGTAATAAATCCGTCTCACACTGAGCAGGGCTGAGACTTACCTGAGTTCTATGCAGGTTTCAAAACCCTAAAAAAGTTAGCTAAACCAGCAGGGTATCTACTTGAGAAAATATCATCCTATCGCTCTGATCGACACCTCCCACCAAGCCTGTGATCGACTAATAACTGGATACTTGTCCAGCAGGAGCAGTGCCTCCTTCCAAATCTTCGACCACTCTTCAATTTCTTAAAAGGGGAAATTGAATAGGGATATTGTTCAAAGATTCATTAGAAGGGGAGTCTCTGCGTAGTCGGCAAATGAATAGCATTATGGTAACATTGTGGGTAAGACGGAGACGGTGGGGTAAGACGAGGAGGCATCTGGGGAAAGGGACATTCATTTACAAACAGAGCTAGGTCCTTCACATTTGCATTTAGTACGATTCTTCGTAAAAAGAAGAAGAAAAAAATAACGGAAGGAAAAATGAGGGTCTGCTGGATTTTTACAGAAGAACGAAAAGGGGTCCAGAAAGAAGCTCCCTTAAGATTCGCATCAGGCTTGTTTCAAAGGAACAGACGAGAAAATATCGATTTATCTAAATTTGTTCAAGAACTCAGAACAGACGTTGGAAAAGACTCAACAACCTTTCAAATCGGAGACTTGACAACTCTTTGATTATAACCAATACATCAAAGCCAACGGTGCATTTCCCTAAGTCGTAACGTTAGCAACCCCTCTGCTCTCAGACCATTATTCAGCTGTTGTTTCGAATTCTAACAAGATTTTCCACTCAGTTAAGAACATTTTGGTATTATAACAATCAGTTATTAGAATTGCAGAAATCGTCAAAAATTAACTTCAAAATTGACTACTACAGCCCATTCCACTTTAAAGGTTGTGGTCCCACTTAGGTTCTATGCCTAATTGTATTTTCGATTCAGCCTCTTGTATAAGTAGTTGCAGTGAAGGTTAGTATATAATCCATTAGAATTATAACAAGTAACACAGACAACTGAGGTGCGCCTAACTCCGGCGAATTCCCCCGATATGTAAGTAATCCCCTTTCTGAAAACAGTTTTCAAGGCATCGAATACATCTTGCCCGCTAACTTCTACTGAACTG
Source organism: Apolygus lucorum (assembly GCA_009739505.2). Lineage (NCBI taxonomy): Eukaryota > Metazoa > Arthropoda > Insecta > Hemiptera > Miridae > Apolygus > Apolygus lucorum. Next base: position 10,854,596 of record CM019182.2, read on the forward strand.
ATTCCAATGGTTTTTTGAACGAATATATGGATTATAATATTATGACGATGAAGACAAAAGATGAAAATAACATGAAATAATCGTTACGAATAACTGTTTTGTAGCAATCTTACTGGCAGTCCACAAACTTGAACAGAAATTGAGACGGCTTGACATGAGATGTTTTGATCTGAGGGATTGTACCGGGTTATAGAGTTAAAACCTACCACGACGATACGAGAAATCATCCGTAAGGTATCCTCAAAACTCCCAAGACGACACTCTCTGGCGTCACTCAAGATAAAAGAGGGTGTATATAGGAAATTAGTCCTGAGACCAGCTAGATAAGTAGACCGCCTCGGGGTTGGAGCGATAATGCTTCCTCCCCCACTCGCATTATATGAGAATTACCCTCGATAATGGGACCCCCTTCCACGAATCCACCAATCCTCCTCCGTTAATTACAATAAACTAATTAGCAGTAACTTGAAGCCATGTTCTGTTAAGCAAGGGCTTAATCTTATCAATCAACTGTCACCATTTTGGGAAATCGTTTAGTGGGCCGTTTTCCGGGGCTTACCTTTCATTGACGGTTGCATCGAAGAGTGCACTTAGGGAATGAGAACTCTATTATCAATCTTATTGCCAACATTCCTGTTTCAACGGGTTGTACGGTGATGATTGAATTACTGACCGAAGGCTTTTTATCATTAAAAAGTTTTTCGAGTTATAAAACAGAAGGAATCGTTAAAATGAATGTCCATTTTTATCTTTGTAAGTGGAGTTTGCGCATCATAATTGTTATCTCATACAACCTGAAGTTATCCACTTCGGCTCATTTTGGTTTAATATTTTTAATACCTTTGGAACTCAAGGTACGTTTGGAACTCAAGGACCATTTGTACCCAAGGTATGTTTGGAACTTTTAATACCTTTGGAACTCATTACCTTTCGCACTCAAGGTACGTTTCAAAAACTCACCTACCATTAGTGTAGTTTAGAGATCGAGTGAAGATGGCCTTAACTGAGATAGTGTTAACCTCCTTTGGGAGTATAGTTTAATTTTGGGCAAATTCACGATACCGAAGTTCATCTCCAATCTACAATCCAATGCCCGTACGCTCGAAAGGTTGATAGTTATTGATTCGGCAGATATCCTTAATTGGTCGATCTCCCAGTCAAAAAATATACCTAATTTACTAACCTGAATTTTTTAAAACCTCAGAAACCATTTATTTGGTTAAAACCTAGGATCCAGATATATTGCTCTATAAGTCAGCCCAAACCTGGGACAAAAGGTACACTTTTCTGATTTTTTCTCATGAAATATTTTATAATAATATTATTATGCCCTTTATATTTTGATGATTATAATAATCGTGAGCTTTGCGTAACAGTACAGGGACATTCTGAGGATTTTTTCAGAAACTCAATTGAGTAAGAAGTCTTAAATTTCCAAGGAGCCAAGCAATAGACGCCCGAGCTTCCTCCGATCTCACTTACTTTCCTTTTGGTAATAAAAGCGATCGAAATATTTTTTGACTGAGAACACAGAAATAGGACATTAGAACGGACAAAAAAGTTTATGATGAATGGATTTTGGTATTTGGATGAATAAATTTCCAAACCATCCGATGATATGGCGCTTCTTCCGATGTACGTAGAACGGGAAATGGTTCGCAAAAGCTGAATATATATATTTCCAAGGAGGAACAGTCATGCTGAGCTTCTTTCAATTCACATCTCCCAAGATTTACTGGTGGTCCAAGGGTAAAAGGCGATGATTCAGATAGGAACCGAAAAAAACGAGGAGCACGTTCTATTATGTTTTATGTTCAACTTGACCCTCTTCCCCCTCAACGTTTAATACACATTCCTTTTAAGTTACGACAAATTTTCCCAATAAAATCTGTATTCCGGGCATAGGGCGGACGACAGTTGTGCTGATATATTGGTCCCCCTCTGCACAGCGCGAAAGCCCAAAAGGGGTCTAGAAAGATATCGGTAATGGATTCCGTGTGCGAGGAAAACCTTGCAAGCCTTACCAAAGAAGGATGAGGGAGTCCGGCAAATATGGGTATCCACCCCTCCAAAAGTCTTGGTCACTTTTTTGGAAACGCTGGATCACTTATTATGGCGATGGTTTGCAGGAGCTGCGCTCATTCTTATTGTTATGTATGGTTTTCGGAGCCTTCGGGAAACGTGACTTGAGCTTCTGGCTGCTTTTTGCTCCTTCCTCTCTAATAGGCCCCATGCGATTACTCTCTTCTTTACTTCATATATGTGGCTATTAAGAATTATTTATGGGGGGTAATTTAGCTTGCCTCCCCTCCGCCTCTGGCTGCACCGAACACATTTACATACTCAAGATAAGGAGAGTTGATGAAGAACGTCTTTTATCCCATTAAAAACGATGTTTTCATTAAAGAGGCAAAATGAGGAGGGCTACCTATTGAAATTCACGAGGCTTTTCTTCATTACATGCACCTTTATACCGCATTAACTCTTCACCCCAAGATTTACATTTATCCCGAATCAAAATTTAAATCTTACTATATTTCTGCATCGGAAACGCAGTTATTTTTCCTATATTATACTCTAAACTATACTTTCATGAAACTTTCGATGAGAACATCTGGTTCAAGGGATCTCTCTGCTTTCTTCATCCGTAGAAACGAGGAAAAAAATGGGCTGTCAAACTGGTGTGGCACATAGATTTTGTGTTTCCATAATAACACGATTGCCCTTGCTATCATCAAAACGTCAATCCCCAATTATTTTTCTATTCAACATACAATAAATCAAACTAATCTCCAAAACTTCCTTCATGGAGCGGAAGAATATTGGTGGAGTGAATCTTTTCAGGTAGTCTTCCTTAGCCTCACCGCCCGACGGGTTATTGGTCAGTTACGACCCACTTCACATTTCCTTCCGAGAGCATGATGTCCCTCATGGTTTTTGAGAGTTATTATAAGTTTTCCTCTGGTATAACTCATGATAAAAAAAGACCCCAAGAGCTGGCAGAGTGTTTGTTAGCAGATGAGTACGAGGGCCAGTGAAGGACTGGAGGGTAAGAAGCTTTGATAATCATGTCCTGGGCTAGTCACACTGGAGGCGTGAAGGGCGAACGGGCACGTCTGGGCAACGGCCGTAACGAGCCGCCTTTGTCACTAACGATCCGAGCGACATTTCCATCATCCAATGTCCGAACAGTAGAGCATCTTCCCTTTTCTCGGGTGCCCCAATCATGGTCGCAGGATCCCAGCTGGACTATCGTTAATTTTCAACACTGCTGACAAAGTGTTTCGAATTAGTTTCTGTCTCATCTACTCTCACCCAAGTTTCCATTCAGCGAGAGCTTTCGACACAGTCAATGACTTCAATCTGTAGCATACAACAAAGATATCAGAATAGATCGAAGTTTGAAACGCTGAGGTATTTCGTACTTTCAGCATAGCAATGCAGAGCTAAGCAAGTATACAATTTATATTATATGTAGATACTACAGAAATGTATATGTGGAAGCTGATTGAATAAATAGATAATTAGCAAAGGCAAATTATATTCACAATTTATGAACGAACAAAAGTTCTAGCGAGAAAAATATTTTTGCGAAGAGAATGTTTGTTCATTGTGTGGTAACAACATCACTTAATAAAACACATTTTTGTTGTCATATCGAGTGTCACTATTAAACAATTCCAACACTCCCCTTCGCTCGATAGACCTGACTCAATGAGTCACCATTGACGAGCCCTATTGCGTTAGTGAGTTCGTCGTGCCGAGGGCTGGGTAGACCTTTGGTGAATATGTCAGCCTCCATGGATGCAGAAGGTTTGTAGGATACAACAACTTCACCATTTTTTACCTTCTCTCGAATAAAATGCTCTTTGATGTTTATATGTTTGGACTTTGAGCTTATTATAGCATTTTTTATGAGATCTTGTGCCGCTAAATTATCATTCGAGATTTCAATAGGTCCTTGAGGGCTCCCCATATCAGTCAAGAGCTGTCGGAGATGCATAGCCTCTTTCGCGGCTTCAGTCAACGACATATATTCGGCTTCTTGGGTCGAGAGTGCTATGGTGCGCTGTTTGCGTGACTCCCAACTTACGCATGCTCCTCCAAAGGTGAAACAGAAACCTGTGTAAGAGCGGCCATCATTTGAGCACGAGCCCCAATTCGCATCGGCGTACCCTTTGAGATGTTTTCCTGTCTTCCTGAACTGGAGCGACGTGTTCATCGTTCCTTTCAGATAACGCAGGACTCTCTTTGCTGCTAGCCAATGTTCCTTTCCAAAACAGTTGTTGAATTGGCTCAAGAAGCTGACAGTATGAGAAATGTCGGGCCTGGTTGCAACAGCAAGATACATCAATGCACCGATGAGGTTCTGGTACGGATATACTGAATCTGGGCTTGAAATTTTTTCCAGCTTTAGTCCCGGGGTCATCGGTGTTTTGACTGGATTGCTGTCTTCCATGTTGTATTTTTTCAAAATTTCTTTTATATATATTTTTTCTGATTTGCTGAGATGGTCCCTTTTTTCATTTTGAACTCTATCCCGAGGCAATAGTGGAGGGGACCGAGGTCCCGCATCTCGAACTTGCTGTTGAGTTCTTTCTTTAGCTGGTTTAATTGGCTTTCACTCTTCGACGCCAACAAAAGGTCATCAACATAGACAGAAATTAGCACTTTTTCTCCCCTTGACGTGCGAATGTACAAGCAAGGGTCAGCGCTGGATTGCTTGAAATCAAGTTCTTTTAATTTTGAGTCAAGTTTCAGAAACCATTGTCGTCCCGCCTGCTTCAATCCATACAAAGCTTTCTGCAATTTGCATACTTTTTCACCTTGGATTGATCTGTAGTCGTGGAGCATTTGTTTGGCTTTATTCAGTATGGTTTGATCTTTTGAGTCGCATTCTTGTAAGATGATGTTTGATAGAAAAACTTCAAGTTTGTCTGGTGGCTTCATGAATATGTCTTCAGTTATTTCGCCATTCAAATATGCTGTGCACACGTCCAACTGGTGAATGAACATGTTTTCCTCTACTGCTTGCGCTAGTAAAAGACGGATGGAACTGAGCTTAGCGACGGGAGCATAGGTTTCGCTGAAATCGACTCCTGGGCGTTGGGAAAATCCCTGTGCGACAAGCCGTGCTTTCCGACGCTCCAGTTCGCCGTTCTCTTTGTACTTGTTTTTCAGCACCATTCTGTTTCCTACGACATTTTTTCCGTCCACTCTTTCCGTAATTTTCCATGTTTCATTTTTTAGATGAGCTTTTATTTCGCTCAAAATGGCTTCCTCCCAAGATTTTGCATCTGTTCCCTCTAGTGCCTCCTTTTGAGTTAGAGAAGTTACCTCAAAATCTTTTAGCCATGCAGGGGGATTCAGTTGTGCTCTATCTCTCAGGTAGTGACCATTAGTATTTCCTTCTTCGACTATTTGGTCTCCATTTCTTCGTTCTTCGTTGTCTTCTTGTTCTTCATTTCTTCGTTCTTCGTTGTCTTCTTGTTCTTAATTTCTTCGTTCTTCGTTGTCTTCTTGTTCTTCATTTCTTCGTTCTTCGTTGTCTTCTTGTTCTTCATTTCCCTCCTGTCCATTTTCTTCTTGATCTTCTCCGGATTCTTCTTCGGTCACCTCAGTTTCATCGTTTCCATTTTTGAAAACAACATCGACCATTGGTTCACCTTTTTGAATTGGTTTCTGATCCCTGGAGTCTGAACTGGATGGGAATGGATCGTCATTAGATTTTTCAGAGTAGTAAAATTTGTCCACAATCTTGATATCTCTAGAAATTACTATTTTGTTCTTAGAGGGCACCCAAACACGGTATGCCTTCGAAATTTCGGAGTAACCAAGGAAAATGCCTTCCTCGGCTCTGGGTTGAAATTTGTCTTTTCCTTGGCGTTTATCCATGACGAATGTCTTGGCACCAAAAACGTGTAGGTGGCGAACGGAAGGTATTCGTCCTGTCCACCTCTGGAATGGGGTTTGGTGGTCTAAGACTCTAGATGGACATCTGTTCAACAAGTAATTTGAACAATAAATGGCCTCAGCCCAAAACATCGGTGGCAAGTTAGACTCGAGCATAAGACATCTTGCTCTGTCCAACAATGTTCTATTTCTACGCTCAGCCAATCCATTTTGTTCAGGGGTATGAGGGGCTGAAAGTCTATGTCTGATACCGGCATTTTTCAGAAACGTATCAAATTCATTGTTGACATATTCAGCTCTTCCATTATCACTTTGAAGATATTTTATTTTCTTGTTTAAGATGTTTTCGACTTCATTTTTGAATTCTTTGAAGTATGTTAGGACTTCATTTTTTTGTTTTAAAAAATAAACGCGACCATACCGGGAGTATTCGTCAATAAAAGTCACGAAATATCTTGAACCACCTGGGGATGTGCAACGCATAGGGCCGACCACGTCGGAATGAATGATCTCGAGTGCTTCCAATTGTTTTGGTTCATTCCTGGTTGGGAATGGGAGCTTCGAGAATTTTCCCTTAATGCAAGTTTCACAGTCTCCAAGTGTATCAGATAGTTTGAATTTTAGTCCTTTCAATATTTTATTCCGTCTAGCCAATTTTAAGTCATTTTCATTTACATGCCCCAACTTCCTATGCCAATTTCGTATCTCAGAAGTTGTATCTGGCAATGTGAGGGTTGAAACTTCAAGATTTTTAGTATCCATTAGGTATAAATTGTTATATTTTTCGGCTTTTGCAAATATATTTCCGTTTTGATCTCTAATTTCAGCATGATCTGTTCTGAATATGACGTCAAAACCTTTACTGGTTATTTTGCTTACGGACAGTAAGTTTGTGCTGAGATTTGGTACATATAACGTATCTGATAGATTAACAATATGACTATCTCCCAACTTCACTTTCACAAGACCTTTTCCTTCAATATTAGCAGTGGAATCATTTGATGCTAACATTATTTTTCCATTTTCTTTTTCGAGTTTTGTAAATTTGGTTTTATCGGAGCATAAGTGAGATGTGCTACCGCTATCGATGCACCAAAGTAAATCCGAATTCTTGTTCCTTATTGTTGAAGTTGTGGTGAGACTTTCTTGAACAGTGTACCATGTCGATTCTGCCAACTGGGATGTTTGTTGTTTATTTCTGTTTTTCCAACATTTTTCAGTAGGATGATTTGATCGTCCGCAAATTTTGCACGGTTTTTTATAATTTTGATTTCTCCGCGGTTTATTGTTTGAGTAAAATGCGTCTTCACTCGTTAAGGGGGTTTCGTCCTTCCTCCTGGCCTCAAATTCTTCAATGATTTTGATTTTTAGTTCTTCAGGGGTTGGAAGTTTGTCCCTACTTTCTATCGCAACGCGGAAATTTTCAAAACTGTGTGGTAGGCTATAAAGCATCATAACTGTCAGTAAATCTTTGTTTATTTCTATATCCATTTCGTGTAGTTTTTCTACAGCATCAATGAATGAGTTAAGATGATCGCGAATATCATCGTTTTCTCTCATTTTAAGCAAAACTAGTCTCTTAAGGAGTGTGGCTATTCGAGCTGGACCTGTACTTTGGTATATACCTTTCAAAGTATCCCATACGCTTTTTGACGTTGTACAGTTTTTTACTTGTTTAAGCTCGGTCGGAGATATAACTAATAAAAGATCAGACCTCGCATTCAAGTCGCATTCGATCCAAGCTTCCTTCTCCTCCGCTGTGGCTGTATCTGGTGGTCGAGGAATCGTCCCTGTGACATGTCCCCACAGCTTGTTCTTGATGAGGATTGCCTCTGCATGAATCTTCCAAGTGTCGTAATTATCTTTCCGCAACGGTTCTATTCGGTAGTTGCTTACTGCCATTTGTTCACGCTGTTTGACGGTTTTTTTTATACGACAATTCTACTGGGAAACCATAACCTACAGAAATGTATATGTGGAAGCTGATTGAATAAATAGATAATTAGCAAAGGCAAATTATATTCACAATTTATGAACGAACAAAAGTTCTAGCGAGAAAAATATTTTTGCGAAGAGAATGTTTGTTCATTGTGTGGTAACAACATCACTTAATAAAACACATTTTTGTTGTCATATCGAGTGTCACTATTAAACAATTCCAACAGATACATAAGGGTAAGTTGACCAACGGCCGTTAGCCAAGCGGTTCCGATAGGTAACTGAAGTTAGACCAGTCGGCACAGGAGATCATCTGGATTGGGCGGTATCGCAGGTCTTGATAATTTTTCGGGTTGGTGAACCCCGCCCCACTAAGCGGGTCAGGCAATAAGTAGCTATGAGCGAAATCATCACAACCAATTCTGATCCTCACTCTGGAAGGTACCTGATAACCTCCGCAACGACAGGAATGGCAGTTGGAGGAAAATTCTATCTGAGATGGTCGTCTACTTTACTTACTTACTTATACTTGCATAAGTGTAAGTCACACGTCTGACGATCGCCGTCCAGTGTTTATCAGTGACTACAGTTTTCTTTATTATTATTATTATTTGGTTCTATAAAAAGTTTATTAACGAGATACCTAATAACGTTCTAGTGGGAATGGATTCTTCTGGTTAGTTAATTATAGAATTGTGAGTTGAACGCCTTTTTCAATTCTACCAAAAAATTCAACCATGGTCACATGAATTGAAGGCTGGTACCCGACGAATCGAAGAATGATCTTCATGAATTACAGGATGGACCTCAGTGAAATTAAGCATGTATATTTCTTGTGTGATGAGTTTTCAAGTGTGTTTTCAAAATTTACTTTCCTACATGAGAATAGAAAAATGTCTATTCAAAGTCAAAAAGATTTAAATAGAAGTAAAAAAACATTTAATTCAGTGTGAAAAAGGTTTATTTAACTACAAGGTAAAATAGGTAGTATATTTTAGTATGAATGGTAAAATTTTGGAACACTACGAAAAAAGTAACAGCAAGTAGGTAAACAAGTCACAAATGAAATAGGTAAATACATATAAAGATGAAAAAAATGAAATGCAAAAAAGTAAAATTAAGATTGAAATATAAAATTTGAAATGTATTATGAATTATCAAAATGGTTGGACAAATTTTGAAATTGGTTGGGAAACATTTGAAATTGGTTGAAAAAATAATAAATTTTGCTGGAAAAAGCAGTATTGGAATATACTCAAAATGTTTAGCATATATGTGTGTCACTCGTAAGTTTATAACCATATATGTGTAACTTTGGACCATAACTTGAGTAATTGATTTGCAAAAATTTCAAGTTTTTGGTAAAATAATAACAAACGAAAAGACGAGTTCGTTAGCTAGGAATTTCGAACAAAGTGTTGATTATGGTGATTATTATCACAATAATCATATTAATATTATGGTATGTTTGAATTCGGCACGAAATTTCTGATATGTACAGCAATTCCAAAAATTCAACCATTTATATACTTGAACAATATATAGATAAACAATTTATATAAATAATGAATAGGTACCTGCGTGTATTCGTTGTTCCCAGAAATGTGAAAGCCGAGTGGGTACTCTATTAGTTCGTCGAAACGAGTAGAATATGAATATGGATTCTTAACCTATTCAATACAAGCCCTGTGCATAATGTGCATACAGTAGATATGTTGGTCTGGTATACCGATAATCGAAAAAAAGCAACAGTATACGTTTGGGTACTCTAAGAATACGGGGTGATGAGAAAATCATGAATATGAACTACTAAACAATTTTAAACATACCCTGTGCATATCTTTTACACAGAATATAGGAAAGAAATGCGACGTTTCGTGCTATGTGCCATACCCACATGCCTGACTCTCCCTCATATTGCTAATATATCGATTTTCATAATCATAAGCAGTCCTGATAAAAGAACTTATTCGAGCCAATGAGCAAGGTCAAGATAACACCAGGTCTAGACTGTCCATAAAGTGACGTGTGACCAAATAGGGTTTCTAGAATCTAGTACCTAGTCAGATTCTCCAATATAGTCATCATACGATCAGGCTTCATCATTTGGTTGAATTAGTGAGGATAATCCTGCCGAAAAAGATTTGAGAACCAGAGTACGAACAAATTTTCAGAAAAAAGAAAGATAACAAGGAGAAGACCCCGTCTGAGGTAGGTTAGGAGGAAGAATATGAGGCATGAGCGGGTTACCGTAACTCGACAACGTTGGCTAGAAACAGAAAGGAATGGCAAGCCGGCCATTAATACTGTAACGGTAATAAAGAAGGTACGAGCTTTAAATAGACAAGTACAGATAAGAGTATAAATAGATAAGTATTGGACAGCTCTTACGAATGGTATCTAGTTGTTGCCCTTTGGAATCAATGGGTTAATTTGAAAGCTCATAGTATGGTTGTGAGGAAAGAGTTAGATGCATGTAATGTCTAATTCTTTATTAGATCAAAATAAAATTTCTTGAATATCCTAACTGAAAGAAAATAGATTTCTTAAATTGCTTGGTCTTGATTGAGCAACTATGAAGGGTCATAAGCAGCGCGCTAAGTCATCAATCAACAAAGGGAAGGAGGGCTATGACGTTGATAAGTGATAGGTGACGTGGAGCGGGTGGCTAATGAACCAAACTCTGGATCTGGGGAGCGCTAACTGAGAGCTAATCTACCGGAACATTGTCCCTGACAAATAAACTCGGAAGACAGGAAACGTCTTGAGCACATATTTCCAATGATATGACTGTTTCGCCCTGCATGATTGGTCAAAATAGTAAGGATGATAAGAAATACAGAAGTGTGATATTTTTCATTCTGTCGCACGGTCAACAACTACAGAGAGCGGTGAGGCACTTACAATATTTACGATTAGGACTTAATTCAATCCAGACACAAATTACTGGAAATGGAATCGGCGGACCAAAATAATTTGCGTGCAATGTTAGAAGCTTAGCAGGAGAGAAAGCTCCAATATTGGAAGCCGTTGTTAGAAGAGCCCGTACGCCCTGTAATTAAACTGGTTAGAGGTCCTTGGGCCGAGGGAAGCTAAGAGGAGTGAAATAACAGGCATATTGGGAAAGCCATCACCAACACCCTAGATGGTCTCTAATCTGCTTAGAAAAGGGAGTCGGCAGGGCAGGAGGGAAGTGGGAAGAAGCACAGAGGGCCAGGGCTAGAGATTTTTAGGGTTAGGAAACAGGGCTTGTACAGGGGGCTTCAACCCAAACTCTCCAGAACCTCCTGGAAGAGGTCCTGCGAGCCCTAAAAGCTTCCCATTCCCGAGGCACATGCCCAAGGATTAGAGCAAGAGAGGGGAGAGGAAGAGAGCATTTGCAGATCCACCAAAATTAGGGGATGTTAGGGGTGTGAGATTAGCACTTGGAACCCGTAAGCCTTTTCTCCACCCCTTCGTGTCCTTAGCTCCCTCTAATGGAACCGTCTGAAATTATAACGTACTCTCTCCAAAATTATTAAGTGACCTGTTGAATTTTTCACAAAAAGTTGAAATCTCTCAGGCGGACGGCGAGATTTGATGGATATTTTCAGGATTATTCACGAGCCCATACATAATTTTGGTTCGCAGATTGTAAAACTCTCTTCGAAAATGTTGAAGTTTTACGAACATTCTATCAGGCTTATAGTAAAAAGTTTCAGCTAATATCAACTTCAGAAGATTCCATGGATATTTATAATTTAAATGTCTTCGTTGACTGACTTAAATAATAATAAAATAATGAGTTACAAGTTAAATCGATTCCGACGGTTAGGTCATCATCAGTAACAAACAATAAATTAAACAATTAATTAATAAACAATAACAAAGTTATTGTTTGTTACTGATGATGACCTAATCGTCGAAATCAATTTAACAAGTAACTCATTATTTTCGTGGAAATAAGAGTAGACAACTTTCTTCTCAACTCCATTTTTTATTGAAATGGTTTTCCACAATCTCATTGCGAGTGATTTTATTCGTTACAAATTGACTTCCGACAGTAAATTGCCCACCATAAGTTGCATTGTGATTGGATCATTGGTAGTCCCAGCGCATGCGCAAACGGAAACCCTTGTGTCAAGAATAGCGTCTACTGTTTATAGTCAATTTGAAGGGTACTTGGTGCTTCATTATTTCCCATGCATTTAGATCAACTATACCTATAAATTAATATAGTGCCACTCCCACTATCCAGAAGTTTTCTTACTTAGTCCATGGGTCTCCGGAAGATCAAAACATATTATTTAATAATGCAAGCATTCCTGGAGTCGTCCTGGAATTGGATAAGAGGTGGTTCCTTCGACATCAACCAGTAATCAATAAAACATCGATAAAAATTTACCTTCCTACTGCACAAAACATTTCCATCCAATATAATTTAGTTAGTATGCAGAGGAAGTAACATATCATTTTAGCATTATGAGAGCCCAAAACTGAATATTTTGAAATCGGAAATCGTCGATAAACCCTTCCAGTGAGATTAGGGCCCTATTTGCGTCATATTTGAATAGCATTTTGATCCATGATCTACGACACCAAACATGCTGATTCGTCTCCCACTGAAAAAATTCAAAAAACAAGGGGGATAAAACAACAGTTAGGATTAATTTTGGTTTATTATTTTCAATAACAAACCTTTGGAATCGACCAAGAAAAAATTTTTTTTAACACCCCCTCAAAATTTGTTAGTTTACGTTTCAAGGTACGTAGAATCCAAAAATCGAGTAAAAATTTGACCATCCGTCCGCCGTCCGCCGTACGCGGCACTTTTCCCACTTAGCATTGACCGATTTTGATGAAATTCGATATGTAGGCTCCATTTGGGGTCTAGTTGTGCCCTGAAGATTTCGGTTAATGTAGTTCACTTCTAAGGGTCGAAAAATTAATTTTGAAATTTTGAAAACACCCTAACTCAAACAATTTTGATATAAAGGTTTTATTTTCCATCAATTTAGGATAGTAGAGAATTTTTTGAGACCACGCGGAGCCCTGTAGGACAAATCGTTCGCTCCCAACGAGAATTTAAGGGTTGGACTTACGATAAATCAGAAACACGAGTGTGAATCGCAAAAGAGGCCTAATCTCCGTTCAAATTTTAGCTGAACGAAATGCGATCGATGTTTTTCTTCATGTTATATGGTTGGTGGCTTTGCAGACGAGTGATCTATGTATAGAAAAATAAAAAACCGTTTTGTAATAATTTGCAGCGTTTTTGTAGACAATACCTAGTAGAAACGAACCCTGAAGTGCGCTTATTATCCTCAGTAGACAATATGGTTGAAAATCATTTGAATAAAGTATTAGGACTTCAAAATTTTGAAAGGTAAGTTGAAGATTGAAGTTATTTCGTAGGTACCCTTAGATTTCTTTCGCAGCGCATGCAAACTTCTTTGAACTTCCGGAGACCCATGTGTTGGTAAAGAACACTAATGAATTCTGATCATCGCCAATGTAACCTCATCAATGATTTGATGAAGGCACCGGAGCTTCTCTTTCAGCAGTGTCGAATTGGAACCGTATTTTATACAAAAAAATAACTTGTCTAGAGTAAGCTGTATCAGTTTTATACTGAAGTTCCAGCTGGCCATCTATTTCCTCAATCAGACTAAGCGCGGGTTTCGACATTCAAAGCCCCCAGTCGGCTTGTCAGCGGAAGTTTTTTCTCCGGAAGTGCCGCCCCGTCCGGTTTCTTTTTTCGGGCCGACACCGGAACCTCCCCCCACCAAGTTTGCATAAGCAAATTCTCGGATTGATTCAATAAGGGTGGACCCCCGGAATAGTTCAATAGCCCTTCCCGTTTTTCCCCTCTTCTATATTCATACAAAATAAAACGAGTTCATATTGGGGAAAGTCCTTTTCTCGTCTGGAGTTCCATGCGTTACACATATTCTCGTGAATCGATTTTGATGCTGGGCACAATCGCGATCGTGACAAAGTAAACCTAGAGCTGGTGTTGAAGAATAAATCCAATGGGCTATCACTCTGATCTACATAAAATGACCTCATGGAAGTCGTACAAACAGGATCGTTTTGACTAGAAAATTGTATTCCACTTAAAAACGTAAATTTGTTGTATTTGTGTTCTAATACAGTTTTAGTATTATTATTTATGAGGAAATTCTACTTAAGAAAATAGAAACGTACCTCTGTCTCGTTTATTGATAGCTTGCAGTCTGGTAATTCATGAACCAGCACCGGGAAAACCGCTCTCTTGGGAGAGAAAGTGTGTTGTATTGGTCTAGAAGAAGTTTTCCACCTCTAGAACTCAATTCTCGCCACTAAGTCACTCGGGTCCGCTTGACCTCGGCCTTATTGAAAAAGGGACTGTAGAAGGGGGAACTGGGCACCCTCTTGCCAACAAATCTTCGGCGTAGGGTCCATTTGGCTAGTGTACCCTTTGCAGAGATGGGCTGAAGGGATGAGCTAAGAGGTGTTAATCTCATTAAAGGAAGTAGAGAATGGTCTTCTCAACTTGGCATAAATCAGGAGGTTAGGGGATGTCTTCTAGAGAGAGCACTAAATACGTCCACGAGCTTGGAAGAAGAAGGGCACGAAGGAGGCGTGGGGCTGGAAAAGCGTCTCCGGTGTGACCCCCAAATCTGTGTAAAACCTCTGTCGGACACGAATGTAAACAGAGTAGGGATCCGCCTAAAAACAAGCCACTCGACCATTTAGAAGCCATAAATCTGAGTTCTCCCCCAACGCAACCCTTCTCCCAAAAACAATGTCCTGATTGCTGCCTCTCCGTTCCTTATTAAATTCCTGATCACGCTTGGAACCTCTTAGCGAATCTACAACGAGAAGCTGTTCTTCCAACCTGCTAGTACTTAACTAGTCTTCTCCTTTATTTAAACTATTTCTTTAAACAATGTCATACAAATTATGGCTTTGCACTAGTACTTTAACAAACTACATAAGTTTCTGCCAAACATAACTTTTTCTTAACCTTTATAACTCTAGGTCTCAAGTATACAAGTTTTTTACTATTACTACCAACTGAAACCCTGAATCAACGGAGGACCCCTCCAGAACTCATAGATAGTACCTAATTATAGGAACGTGTTCCTACTTTATAATATTATTAGGAACAACCAGTTACGATTGCTACCCAATAACTGCAATCACTATAATAACTTAATGTATTCTGGTTCCAGATATAATAGACAGACAATAAATTTGGAATACCCAAAGGTACCAATTTGTCTATTTCAGTTAACAGCTATCCAACACTTGAAAGTTTTAAGTTTTATTGTCGTGCTTCTTCCTCTAAACTTAGAGAGTACTTCACAAACAAAATCCTAGCAATTACGAGTCCGTGTTTGATGAGATATTTCATCAGGTTGTAGCAAACCCAGACAGCTTCGCTCGATGTAGGCAAGAATTGCGTGTATACTGAACAACCTGCGCAGCAACGAGCCCACTTTTCACCCACCTTCCAACGTAGTCATATTACGAGGGCCTCTTGTTTCAATATTCTCGCAATTTCTATAGTCTCCCATTCCCTCCAGCTAACTTATTCGCTCACCACACCCAGTCTGAGAGTCTGGCAATAATAAAGCGCTCCGTGAAACTTTTTCTACACGGGGAAAAAAGGTAAAGGCGGAAAGCAGGCTCACGTGTCGGAAGGTTTTGAAGCCAGGAAAGAATGCTTCTGAAGAAGGTGGAAATAGAAGGGTAAGGGGTTAGGAGCCTCAGGAAGGGAGTAAGGGGTTAGCCCTCCTCTTCCTTGCACCCAGGGCTTCTAATATCACAATGAAAAGTGCCCAAACTTTCTCGTAAAGTTTCCACAGGGGATCCAAGATGGCCGCCACGCACAATCCCCGTCGTCCCGGACACCGCAACTTCGGAGAGGCCCAACTGCTCTAACTTTCCACCCTTCGCTCCGAGGGGCCTCAAACCTTCACTTTCTGGGGGTTCTCTAAACCCGATCCGTGAGGCCGTCTGGATTCATAACTGGTGTTGCGTTACAGTTTATTATGGCTTTCTCCGTGGGAGGCACATTTTGATCATAATAATAGTGATCGATACTGAACATATTCAACCCCAACAAACTTCCAAAAGCATTGCCTTAGTAGTATTTACAATATCTTGTCTGGTTTGGACATATAAGGCAGGCATCGTAATTTTGGTAACTTACTAGAAGGACAATTCATCGATTGTTGTGCAGAAAGTGAGAGAACGTCACTCTTGAACCCATTCAAAAACTGTGCGACTAAAAACTGTCAACAAATACTAGGCTGAAATGACCAAAATTCGCGCCAAAGGATGGATCACCCCCATTAAAAATTAATTTAAAATCTCATTGGAGATTGGGGAGGACATTGGGGAGAATCGGGAAAGCACGCATTGCTATTTTCTGTACCAATAGATTCAACAATGGATGGACTGTGAGTAAAGACAATAAACCGAAAACAAAGATAATAATCTTTATGTAGAAGAGGGCTATGAGGTGGTCATAGAAATACTCGTAGTAGATCATCCCTGTTTTGTACAAGGATAATCATCTCATATAAAGGGACACTAAAGTTTTAGTAGGTATGGATAATTTCTAGATGAATTGAGGTTCGATTTGAGTGACTTGAGATAACGGAGTTATGTCTATGGGGAGCCCGTGATGGTTGCAAGGGAATAACGACCGAGTCGTGTATGTCTGCTGGAAGTCGTTGTGGCGAAGAGAAAAGAAACAACAGTAAATTGTCTTGGACGGCAAATGGATACTGCCACATTCAAAGGGGCAGTAGAGTAAATCTGAGAGTAGGCCAGTTATGAGGGTGGAGGACATAAAAGTGACCCTCAGCACTGAAAAGGGTCTTAGCCGTATTTGTCGAGGGAAGCCCGCCCTCTATGTGAAAAGGTTGTTACGATCGGCCCAACTCACGCTAGAGGCGCTGGTAGGAAGTATTCATTAGGAAGAAAAGACAGTGGCCATTGAGGAGGCATAGGGCGCTTCCTCGGCAGGCGAAGTCTCCACATAAATCCGGCCCTTTCTCCACTTCGTTTCCACAGGCGAATGAATGGGCGTGCTAACAGGGTGACCATGGGTCAATTAGAAAACCCGACCCCTTTTCAGGCTAAACCTTTAGGGCTGGTTCTGACCGGTTAACACTCCTATTAAATCCCTGGCCCTTAGTTTGCATTTTCCCCCACTCCCCACAGCCCTTTGGCAAAAGCTCCTGGATCAGACAATCAATTTGTACAAAACAAATCTTCAGCCGTCTTCCTTACACCCTATTCAATTGAAATAATTTTCCCTAATTACCCACCAGCACTTTCGTTCCTTGTTACAACCTATCGATTGATTCTTGTGTATTATGTTATGTTTCCGATGGAAAAAATCTCATCTTATCGCTTCTTCTCGGTCCTTCATACGTCAAAAACATAAAAAATATGTTTACTGGTTATTCTATGTAAGAAAACAATACTGCCCAAGCAATGTGCAGACTTTTCGTTTTACATCAGTTTTACATTTTTTTATTTATCAAATGAATCCTAAACACGAGGGTGAACCGTAAAACAATTTTCATCAACGGAAGTAGCCAACATCTCCTTTCAAATTAGGTACTTGTAGGTAATACAATTCGAACCTCCACATTTTTTCGGATCGAGTTTCATCTCACTCAGCTGAAAACTTTCTTAGTAATTTGTCAGTAACTACATTTAATTATGACTTCACTTTTGATACCAAAATTAGTATTCACTAAGATAAACTTGATTGTGAATTTCGTCCGATAATAAGGTTGGTAGCAACTTTTGGTACTACCTACTATTATTATCATAGTGATTAAGCGTACTGAGCTGATAGTTCACCATTTAAAGATTATAAAAACTGTTGTTTGCAGATTTGTGATATGGGCAGAAAAATTAAAAATTATTAAGAGATAATTTGCGGCGTTTTTCAAGTAAGTTCTATCTAAAATAAAATAGTAGTAAAATCTACCGTATTTACACTTTTTTAGGTACCTATCTATTTATTTCGTGCATATTTGAGACATGCATGATGCAAATAAATTGTATTCCTACCAAAGATGCGAGTTTACTCTTCCATTGACCAACTGAATACAAAATACTCTAGCCCTCTTATTCCGACTCTGACACTAGATAGGTCAACTGAGACGGCCGGGATCGAGTTTTTCGAGGGATGACATGTTTTTGTATACCAGACAAACAGTAACCCTACCGTGGACGTAGAATTACCTTTTTCAATCAATACATCTGAAATCGGTTGCACTCTGCGGCCAACCCTGCTTGAGTGGAAGGGTAGGTGAGAACCGAATACATCAACCTTTTATGGCCGTAAAATGATAACGGTTTTTATAACCCACTTGATAAAGCGATCAAGCCGTTAACAACATCGCTACCCATCGATCAAGCTTTTTCGTTCCCAGAAGCTCCCAAACACCCCCTATAAAACCTCCCACTAATTCTTTCACGCAAAATAAATTTCCCGTTTAACAATAGCTATCTATTTGTCGACCCAGGGACGCTTTACGACCCTTTTATTATGTGTAATGAATCCCAGGCAATTGTCGGAGAGAGCTTTCCCGTTGAAGGAAACTTGGCGGAAAATTTAAACTCCATCATAAAGGCCGGGAGTTGTAAAGCCATAAAGAGGGCCCGGCTCGGCAATATATCGCTGGTATTCAAGGGTGGGAGGAGACGCTTTCCGTTGGTTCTGAATAGATGAGAGTATGAGAGGTTCCTGACTTAGAAAACGAGGATGTCTACTCGTTAGTGTGGATGCGGCAAATCCTCAGCTTTTCAGCTAACGGAGTTCTTTGCGTTGAATTGGATTTAAACCTGTCAGAAATACAAGTACGGTTTTGTCGGTCATTCCTCGGTAATTTTTCGTTTTATTTTGGAATCATCCACGATCTATGAACGATTCTGAACAAAGTCGATAGTAGACTCTTGACTTTTTTCAAAACGATTATCTACTTTTTTATACTTGTGAACTTAAAATTTGATTAAACTCCATAGCACCCACTCCTGCAGTCAAAATATTAAAAAATACCATTGGTTTGATAGTGAAAACCTTCCATCCAGGAGAGGAAATTAGTAAACTTAGGACCATTTTCTTGATAGTAAAAATATTCTGATAAATGCCCGTTTTTATTATTGTTTGATAATCCAAGTCCATTTCATTGGACCTTACAAAACTTGCTAAAAAAATTGTTTTTCAAGTTAGGTAAGTAGCTACTTTTTGTTTTCAACTTTCCAGTATTGCTGATGGTCAAAGAGAGTTGGGTTAGACGGAAATAAGAAGTGTCGTTAGCTATCTTTCACCCTACCTTTGACACTTATTTGCTAGTTAATCTTTGATGTCGACTAAGCCAAGTAAGGTATCACTTAGTGGTCCGAAGACCACGTCCCCTCCTGATGACGCTTCTTTTAAACATTTAAGCTGAAAGACCAAGAGCAAGGAGTACTCCCCTTATAAAGCAGGAAGGGAGTTGGATTCAACCCTAAGCATTTTCCTCTTGCGAAGGCAGCGCTCCCGTGGGACAAACGCTCTCCAATCAGAAGTCCATTGAAATCCGTTCCTGGCAAAATACGGTTTGAAAGAAGAAATACAGCCACTCGGACACTTGGGAGAACGGTATTACTTTTCTATTTATCCCTCAACTCCCTCTCTTGCTTATAATAAAGCAGAATGGGGTGATAAATTCAGAAGACAGCGAAAACGCTATAAGGCAAACTGGAAGAATCCGATTACCTGATATAAGAAAGAAAACGGGGAGTGGGGCGAGATCCTTCCTCAAAAATGTTCTTCTTCCCTGAGTAATACTCTCAGGAGGACACTTGGTATGGCATTCATCTGAATACTGTGATGATATTAGTTCTGAATCCATTTCTTTAAAACATTATTTAGATCGCCAATCTCAAAGCTAATCAATGTCTTCTAAATTTGACGTGAGCGCCCTTTAATATGCCCATGTTCATATTCAAAGAATAAACCTATTACTGTTAATAAATAAGTTCCATTGCTTTGGAAATGATTAATGAATCAATTTTCAAAATAGGCTGTCCCGCGTCACGACATGTAGTGTACTACAACCGGTGTCTTCATAACACTCTTTAATTCAATACTGCGATAACATTACTTATTTTTCATGTTGTTCCTATTAGTTTGATGCCCAAGATCATTGCGAAGCATTCACTTGCCGAAAATATTCTGTTATACAACAAGAACTAATAATAACCGTTTCTCTACAAGGTCACTTCCTGATCGAAGAAGTAACGCACTTTTTCTTACCATCTACCCATAAGAAAGAGGGAGATGTTCTTTGTGAGTCGGATCAACGTGAGATGTTTAGGAAGAGCCTAAAGACTTAGTGAAGCTATAAAAGGAGATCAGTCAAGGCTGCAGTAACTCCAGGACCATTGGCTTGGCAAGCCTACCTGTTGGAGGAGAATGGGGACCTTGTTTATGGTAACAGGTCTCTCACCAAATGGATTGAAATCGTTTCCCGATCCGCAGAGGGGGAACCAACATGAAGAGGGGCGTGGATTTTATTACAAGGTACGTTTTCTCGAAGACTTGGAAAAGAACGTCTCAACATTCTCGTTCAGATGAAATCGATCAACAAAACTTATCTTCTAGTTCCAGCTTTAAGGAGTTTTTAATAACGAGATGAGTGTTTCGAAAAATCATTTAAATTTAGATTGTTTTCAATAAATCCAGATGAAAATGATAACAAGGACTACAATAATTGTATGGTTGAGATGAGTGTTTCGAAAAATCATTTAAATTTAGATTGTTTTCAATAAATCCAGACGAAAATGATAACAAGGACTACAATAAAATATTAATTGATGCAAAGAACAGCATAACGAAGATATTTGATCTAAGGACGTTTAATCTTTCTCTTTCAAACAAATTTTCTAGGAGATATTTAACAGGTGCTATTCAGCGAATGTTGATACTGAAAAGGACTGGATTACTAAAAGGCAACCGTAAACTGGCTTCTCTGTAGACTAAAACGAAGATCTGGCAAGAATTTAATCAAACTCCTTACTTATGAGTCATGGCACAATGCCGCCTGTAAAAAGCAGTTTTTCGGACGCCTTAGTCGCTTTTCAAAAAGAAAGAAAAAAATACAAGAGAAAAATGGAAAAGTCGAAGAAGAGAAGAGGTCAATTAGGGGAACAAACGGCGGCATCTGTCATGTCGAAAGGCTGTCATCTGCGGGAAATGGCGCGGACGGGATTCTGCCGTAAAGGATAAAACCCCCAAAAGAAAAAGAGAAAAAACCCGTTATACGCTTACTTACTTCCTTCAAAGGATCGATTTATATTATAAAAAGATCCCCTTTCGCCCTTCGTGGTATTTTTTTAGAAGGTTCCGAATAATTCGGGAGTCAATTTGGGCGAAATTGCCGTTAAAGTGGCGAAAAAATGTTTGGAGTTTTCTTTGGGTTCCTTTCCTCAACCTTTATGAGGGTACCTATGTTCGTGGAATACATTGAGTAGTAGGTACCAACAGATAGCTTTTGTATGGATAGTTTGACACAGTTCGATGGTTCAATAACTTGTTACAAGTTAGGATTTTTGTTATTTGTTAAGCTAGTTAATTTGTTACTTACGTTATTTGTAGGGGAGAGTAGCATAAAGTGATACCATCTCGTTACGTTCAATAATTGTAACTGCCTAATGGTACAATACGTACATCTACCAACTAGGAAGAACAGTTTAATTCAAGTCAAATATTCACAATTTTCATATCAAAGGTGTTCAAGGATTTAGGGAAACTATAGATGTTCTCCTTTGATTGCTTTGGTATTTACGTCAACATTGTACATGTCGTATTCTCATCAGAAATAATTGTGTCGTAAAGATTGTTCTGTCTATCGTTTTTATTACGTCTCAGGTCTTGAAGATCAGTAAAAAATAATAAATTATTAGAAAATGGAAACCTGACAAAAAAATAGACCGACCTCAAAATTGATAATGGCAAAACTCTAAAAAGGAGAAATAATATTTACGACGTATACTCAGATGGGTAGGTTGGTAGGTACCTACATTGAATGAGCGCGCCACTGAGCCCATTGGTAGGTACAACCTTACTTAAGAATCTCCTACATATTCATCTGTTCGTAAAATATTTATATACATCATTTTGCAAACCCACATCATGATCTTGAAGTCAGTCAAAAAGAGCCCGGATACAATCGCATGAAGCAGGAAACGTTTCAAAAAAATCAAGTTTTTGCTGATAATTTATAAAATTTTCTTCTGATAAACAGGTACTCTTTCAGATGTATCTCTGGAGAAGTCTGCATACAAGAAATCGTTTCATTTGAACAACTAGGTATCAATAACTAAAGGAGCTTTAGATAAACAAGGAAATGTTGATTTTATTGTAGGTACTGAATTTTGAGACTGCGATTAGTGTACTTCATGTGTGATTACCTTCACTAACGAGTACTTCAGTTCATAATATGAAGACGTAACCATATTATGATCAATATTATGATCAATCGCGGATTTCAGGTCGAGAGATATCTAGCTCAATCGAGATCGTGCACCGGGAAGAATCAGGTTGTTCTTGGTTATGTCTCAGACTGATCTTCAGGTGAGGGTTATAGCAACGTTTAATACGAAAAGGGGTTGGTTCCAGAGTAGCTCTTAATTCCTTTGAATACTCTTAAGTCTCTTTAAAAGTCTAGGGCGGCTTAGTTACTTCTTAGAGGGTGAGCTCTGGCTTTCTTTTTATGTCGTACCGACACCCTTCCAGCCTTGTGCTTGTTGAGACATTTCCTCGGGCGCAAGAGGTCTTATCTTGTTAAATGGCGTACCTAATCGAGTTTTTCCACCACCACTCTTCACGCCTTCTTCTACAAAGAAATTTGCTATTTGAACAATCAGGGTTGAACACACATTTGACAAAGGTTCTCACATCGTGCGACGGAAATAGTACCAAATCCGTAAGTTTAAATTCCGATGAGTAGTGTAGAGACTTTTTAGATAATGGAAACTACGAGCTCTCTTACTTAGATATGAGTCGTTAAAGAACTACATTTCATGTCATTCGTTTCTGTATTTGTGTATATTGCTAAACTGTCTGTCATTTACTTCATCGGAGACAGACACTTAAAAATATTATTTATTGCTTTGATTTTATTCTTTAAATAAAGGATTGAACCTTTCTTTTCATGGTATCCGATGTGATCCTGAGTTAGAGATACTTCAATAATTCTGGATTGGTAAGTTGAGTGGGTACTTATCATTCTGAGGTTCTACTAGGCCTAAAAAAGTAAAGAGTTTCCTAGTTCTCTTCCCAATTAAAATCATATTTAACTCCAAGGGCAGTACGGATTACTTCTATTATGATTTTTAATGGGTACAAGATATCTCTAAAATACTAGAAAGATTAATGAAAACATCGGGCTTCTTCATCCCAGAAAAAAGCAACAGCGAAGAGGATTGCTACTGTACACTAGTATTCTTATCGACGTTTGTTTTCGGAAATCCTTGGTAACTTGTGAAATCTTCAGGAACTCCTTAAGCTGCGATCATATACGCGGTGTCAGAGGGTTCTCAGGGACCGAGCAAACATACTCGAGAAGAGCTTTTGTTGATGAGTTTTGGGATTAATGTTGAGGAAAACGGGTACAGAAGGTGCGGGGGTAACTGTTTTTCGAGTGCGTACTCCTGGGAGTTGTATGCGGAAAAGGGAAGTCCCATTTCGGGGGGCGACCAAAGTAATCTCTTCTCAACCCTTTCAAACCCCATCAACATCCTGCGGTATTGCCAAGGCACCCTCACTGTAGAGAAATTATTTCGAAAAGAACGCTTTTCTCAAGAATACGCCAGTACGATCGAGTCCTTGGGATGAATCACTGATTCAGACCATTTAAGATACCAGTGCTACCAACTAGCTATTCCCTGTGATCGTATTCATTCATGGAAAAGAATGACATCAGTGAATAATATAAATTTGACTTATCGAAGTGGATCCTTATGAAGCGAAGTATTATATTAACAACAATATTTTGACTCAACAATATTGGGAGATCTCAGACAAATTTGTCCGGGTTTTGGACGATCAAGATAGAAAGAAGAACCATGGCCCTTTCGGATGAGGGTCAATAGTCAGAAGAGAGAAGGGGGATGATTGACCCCCAAGGACCACCCAGCCTCTTTGCCATCGGTGAATTCTCCCAAGGGGTGGAACTGTCCCTCCAGTTTCCCCACGTCTTTCCGCCACTATTTTTGATCTGATTTAGACAATCAAACCCTCTTAGAAGCTCCTAGCTCTGGGGACAAGTCCCCAGTCTGTGAGGGGAATGGCAGGACGAGACAAATATTTCTCAAAGGACTGCTCCATTTCCTCTTCACAATGCTTCTACTTCTCCTCTCTCTTCTTTCATAACAGTTTATAACAAACTTCTTCCATCCCGTCTGCCTCTCCCTCAGTGGAAAATGTCTTTTTCTTTTCACTGGAAACGAAATAACAGGTTTTCAGTGCTGTTACTTTCTCTTGTAGACGAAGCGTTGAAGTTTCATTCACTCAGCATGAATGGCCAAGGAAATAGCCAGAAGGCCTTACTTCTGTATGGTCAAAACCATACAAAGAAATGGGTGATTAGAATAAAATAAAACGCACGACCGCTCAGTCTTGAAGAAGGGGTTGGTCTGATCGCCCTGCCGCGCCATAAAATGTCATGGAAACATACAAGTCATAACATAATACGTGAAACACGTATTGACCTCGTATAGAACCAGGGATTTCCATCCCGGTAATTAGACTGCGCTGCACGGCGCACAGACCAACCCCTCCTTCAAAACTGAGCGGTCGTGCGTTTTATTGCCTACCCTTGCTCCTGACCAACACACCCCTAAATTTTTTCTTCGCGATCCGCTCCTAATAAGAACATTATTTTTCATTCCTTCCAGTCTTACGAATCTATCTATTGGTGGCTCTGATCTGAAAAAAATTCAATCTTGAGCACTAAATCTAGATAGAATATGGAATATGGGTATGCTTCCATTATAACTGTTAATTGCAGACATTTAAACGGTCAACGGTCGGCCGGAGAAATCGAAGTTAACTAAAACCCGCACTTCAATCATAATTTGAAATAAAATCTGTTACGTTACGATCATAATAGAGTACTATTATGAATAAAATAAGAATACTACTAGCAATAATACTACTTTAATAAGAATACTTTAGTTGCTATAAAAAGTGCTTTCAACTCAGCTGATCTGTATTCCCATTCATCATCCTGTACCTTAATCATCAGCTCTCCCTTGACCCTCCCTCTTAAACATCAGCTTCCTGCGTTGAATAGGAGAGAAAATAGCTTTGAAGCTACTCAGCTGACCAATGATCACTCAGGCGTCTCCAGCATTCACCCTTGACCTCACAAATTACAGCTTCCTGCGTTGAACCATAATATGAGATGAGCGAATGGCGCCGCTTGATTTTATTCCCTAGTTGACTTCATTAGTAGTTTGTTATAAATAGCTCCAAATTCAAAGGCTTCAAGAAGAATTGTGTTTGAAATTGTCTCACATTTTTATTGAACGACGGTCAAGTTGTTAAGGGAGCACAAGTATTTTTTAAATCAATGAAAAAACAAAACCTTTTTATCGCAAGTTTCCGAGCTACGGCGTTTTGAAAATGTTTCCCCCCACTGTTTACCCCTTAGAAGTGACTTACACAACCAAAAGCTTCAACGCACTACTGGACCCTAAGTGGAGCCGACATACCGAATATCATCAAAGAAATGGCCACATTTGTGGGGAGTTACAGTTTTTGTTTTCTCGATTCCAAAGATTGATATTATTGAAGTTAATAATTCAAAACAAAAAGAAATGTATATTATAGATTAGCCTATCATTCGCACTTTCTGACTCACAATTTTTCGTTAATCTGTATTGCATAGTAAAACACCAATAAAACGATTAAAAAAAAACGAGTTGAAATTTCGGTATGATGCCCAAAACGTACATTTCATTATTTTATTGATAAGACAATTGCGTGATCCTCGCTCAGTAACAAAAGAACGATAACACTTTTTACGGTTCTTTAAAACTTTAACACTGATTTTAACGCTCGAACAAATCTTAAAATTTTCATTGGATGTACGTGGTTTTCTCCTACGTGAATTTCCCAAACGCTTGCTTTTATTAAGAGTTGGTTACTGTCCTCACATCTGGTATAATTCACTCGGTTCCGCTTTCAATAATAAAATGTGTAATTGCTGTTATAAGAAAAACGACAAGAAAAGGGGAACATTAACTATCTTCAGAACCATCATCTTCATTACTCGTCTTTTTATCGGTAGGTTTTATTATCGAAAGCCGTAGAGTGTGAAATTAATAGTTTCGTAGAAAATGGGATTTTAAATTACTGTTTGTTTCCGAATATTTACCGTTATTTTATCAGAAATGTGATAAGAATGTAACTATCCATTAACGGAGTCGATACAACACTTCCTACTCACAATAAAATACCTATTTTTATTTTCAAAAAGGTATGTTCGCCTTTGTTGTTTTACGCGCCTCCTTCCATTAATTTTTTCTCAAGATTGTTGTTTTTGCTCCATGCTGCTTCCAAAGTTTGAAAATTGGAAAACCAAGATGTTGAAAGAGTACCTAATCGTCAACCAGATTGTGAATAATGACTAATACTGACCCACTCACTACTGGAGAGGTTATTTTTCGTGAGGTACAAGCGACATAAAATTGCAATATTTGCAGTGTTGGTAACTTGTTACGCGATTCTTTGAAAAAGAATATAATAATAATAATAATAACTTATTATACTTAAAAACTTATTAAAACTTATTATATCGTTACTGTCTAATTTAAATTTTTTGGGCATTTGCAAACGGAAAATCCTCCATTATTACCTCTTTCCTCATTCCTTTCAAATTTGTAAGACATTCCGAGCCCGGTCTTTGAATTTTATCCATTTGCGATCATTGACAGCTCGTTCAACTTACGTAGCGGAAAGTCGTTTTCAATTAGTTGAACATTGAATTTTTAAATCATCAAAACGGTCATGAATATTTTCCCCGTTAAGACATTCGTTCATAAACTACATTTTCGGCTGATTGCTTAATATTAGAAGACTAGAATGTTTTTGACGTGATAACGTCTTATAAATTGGTTTACCGGGAGACACATCAAGAAACTGCGTTACGCTCCGCTCACGGAGGGGGTGCAGCTCGGCGCTCCCTAAAGGCGGGCGGCCCCTCCCCTTCCCCGGCGCTCACAAAAGCGGGAGCGCCCCGCCCCCCTTCCCTGGCACTCACTCCCCCCCCCCCACCCATGGGAAATACCTACTACCTACGGGAAATACCTACTCTGTGCAACTTGACAAAGAATTTTATTTTATCCTTCTTCCTACTATACGAATGAATATTAACATTAAAATTATTTTACCACTCAAAGTCGTTGTCACGTAAAACTTTCGCCCGTATACCGACTTTACAGGCAACAACACAGGGTTTTTTTTTAATCCGTTTACATACAAGGGAGCCCAACTTGTTGCTGTACATTGGATGGTTCATAAACAATATGGATTTGGGTAATATGCGTTAGGCCTGAGCATTTATGTTTTACCAAGACATGGTTAACCAATATGCGGTTTCTTTTGAGTCTTTCAAACCCATAGTGGTTACCATACCATAGCAAGGAAGGCATGTTTTTTACCACCTAATTAAGCTGAAGCTCCTCTAAATTTAGTCCTTTGAAGATAGCGGATAATTAAACCGAACAAAGAGGATTCAAGACACAGCGGAACGAAGGATAAAAGGGAAAAGGAACATCCAACCCTCCAGGGGGCTAGGAGGTGGAGGAATATGGGAAGAAAGTTGGCGAAGCACGAAGAAAGAGCTTGGTCAGAATTAGTAGGTTCCCTTCAACCATCTTCTTCAAGGTATTAATGAACTTGAAGATTAGGGGAGTGCCTTCTCCGCGAAAGTTCTTACCTAAAGCCCTGAGGGAGGCGATAGTGGTTCAGAAGAAAGGAGAAGGGGGGTCCGCTTTCTCAGCCTTGAAAGGGCAAGAGCCTTCAGCACACACGAAAACCTAGAAGGAGCCTGAACGTGATTTGTGTTCAAACTTGAAGAAACTAACATCAATAATATAAAGAGAGAGGGGAAGGGAAAAGGGCCCGCATTTCTCCAGGAGCCCCCATGTCTTTAGCTAATTACCTCCATTGTTTTCTTGGACCTACAAATCTATTATGTGGGGCCCTTTGTCCTGAATTCCTTTCTTATCTGTTCTTTTGCGTCAATTCCTGAATTGTCGACGGTATATTGTGATTTCCAGTGGTGTATTTTATTTTTTGCACATTTTGAGTTCTCCCTTGTTCTTGTTTGGTGCAACCGAAGTCAAGTGAAAAAAAATTATGGGTACACAAGGATTTTATACCGTTGATACGAAATCAAATTTACATTAATTTTAGAATTGCAATGGCTTTTTCAAAATGTTTTATGACTATTTGTTTGTTATACTTGGTAAATTCCTTATCCTAATGAAACCTTACTAACTGTTCTTCCAATGTTAATCAAATCAGTTGCAAGGATAGGAATGTTGTCGTTTTGGGTGATAAACAGTCTGAAAAATGGGTGTGACACATAGCTCCCTTGTATCCATTGTACTAATGGATTGACAATATGACTTCAGGAGATAATAAAAATGTTAGTTTCGAAATTAAACGAGAAAACGGACAAGTAAGGATCAAATTTGATATGTTTGAAGGTATTTTAACGATTGTACACATTCTCAAAAGATTAGATATTCTGATTGAAATGAAAAAAATTGACAGATCATCCACAGTTCGACCTGCACCATTCCTAAAATATCGGGTCTGATCGGATGAATAGTGTGGAAGTCAGCCATTCGACAAAAACTTCGTTTCTGGATGTTCAGTGCCTACCTAAGATAATAATCACGAAAACATTATAGGAGAGAGGGGCAGAGTCAAAACGACACAATCCCTGCAAATGTCATCGAAACTGGATGGAAAGAATATAAATAATACTCATGTTGCAAAGATTTCACGTTGTCACAAGCGCAGTGCCAATCAGTGCAACATTCAATGGACATAGTTTTGATGTGAGACCCAAACTACCTTCCACGTTTGAGATGAATCAAACAATTAGCTTGGAGTATAATAAATTAAGCCATTATACGCATTTTGCGTATGTGTAGAGGCTGCAATCAATCCGGAAATTCACAGGGAGCCATCTGCATGTCATTTTATACACTTGCTCAACCCCGAAAAGCTTCATAGAAATGTATACCTAGTAGGTAACAAAGCAAATTTTCATGAAAGCTTCATGGAAAAGTACAGTAATTAGCGAATTTTCAAGAAAAGTAAACTATTGCAATGGACTCAACATTTTTAGTATGGGCTTTTTTTGAATTTTTCTCACTGAAATCCGTTTTTGAACATTCTAAAACGATTCCTAAAGTTTTTCAAGAGTGTAATATTTATATTTTTTAACCATAGGTTTGAAGATTTATTAGAAAATTGGCTTATTAACTCATACTGCAAGAATTAATTTTTTGTGTACATTACAAGTATAAAGGGGAAGTACGGGCCAAAATTGTTACCTGTAGAATATATTGAGCAAAACATCAAATTTTTGCCGACTTAGCCACAACTGTAACTTAAGTGCAAGTTTGGAAAGTAACTAATAAAAATGAGTACTAATTGACCAGCATGTTTGGTTTCATATTGTGAAACACATGATTTGGGTGACACTTTGATACTATTGATAGGTAGGTACTGTAGGTGTAATGTTAAAAAAATTATTGAATTTTAAATATTTTCGAACAATTGTTGTTTTTACTACTCCAAACGTTCAACTGAATGATGCTGTTCATTATTATGTTCCACAGGTATCTTCAAAGATAATAGAACAATTTTAATGGATTGTAAATCCTGCAAATGAAGATTTTCGATGAACCTATTTTCCAGATTTTGACTCGAGAAAACCCATTCGAGAACACATGAATCAACTCACGGAGACACCTTTGAAGATACGAGCGGAAGATGGATCGCATTGAAGACACACATCAGTCTCCCCGTGCAAAAGGTAATGACATATCAGGAGCAGCTCTCCTTGCAGCAGCCCTGTCATTTTTCAGAAGATAAAGACCCGTTTTCCCCGACGAAAACTCATATTTCAAGTGAAAGGCTCCGCCCGAACCGTTGAAAAGCAGGTAGGGAGGAAATTGAAGTTTCTCCTCTTTGATCTAGGAGACTACAACCGAGTTCTTAGAAACCACCATTTTACCCCTTTAACATGAATTATTCAATGTAGGCTGCCACATTTACCCCTCTCCACCGCGTTACCCCTACTCGACCCCCCGATCTTGAGAGGGCCCTCGTATAACTCTTGTTTCCCCACCTTTACATCTTAATGTCCTCGTATATTTTCAAAGGATTATTTTTATTGGCTGTAGACAGTTCTTTTTGCTTTATATTCACGGAGAACGATGGAATCTCCCAACTTTTTTCTGTATCTTTTTACGAGCTCTGGGACCAAATTTATTATTTTCCTATTCAAAGTGGAATGAAATTAATACTGTTCTGAGCAATAGAAGAAGTCAGAAACGTCTTTATCGGGTTGTAAATCGCACCGCTTTTGAGAGAAACGAAACTTTCATGCGTCCCAAAACGCTGCAAATTATTACACAACGGTTTATGATTTTTCTCAAGGAACACGGCTTTTCCATGAAATATAGTAGTTGAATATACTTTTAGCCCACTACTCTTTTCACATATAAAGATAAATCGTCTTAAATATTACGTATCTATCAGCAATATCATCATTATTCTTGGCTGGAAAGGAAATTCAACAGAGTGACATTAATACTGAAACAAAAATAAAGCTAAGCCTCCAACTGCATCATAGTGGGCGTATTGTAAACTAGAAGCGCCTATTGATGCTCGCTAGACTCTCTTTAATTTTTATTAATTTCAGGTCTACTCCTTAGACATTTTCTCGACCGTGACGATATTCATTATTCTAGGAACTATGAACGTGATGGCGAACATCCTATTTAGCATTACGAAATGCTGAATATATCTCAGGTATAATAAACCTTATAACAACCAATGAATTTGTACTACTTAATAGTTGCAATTCTAAAATTTCTGGTTAACAATCACATCCTCTGTTATGTACTTTTGAATTTTTTTATTATTCAAACTCGGTTTTAGGGACAGTTCTACCGTTAATATTGAATCAGCTTATAAGTATTTTTTCAAAAAAAATGTAAATGGTTCCAAAATGTGTGGGCTATATGCAAGAGCTTTTTCAATTCACAAAATCCACCCAACGGTTGATGAAGTTTTTGAGGGTAAAGTATAAGTTGGAGATAAGTTGTGTTGAGGGGTATACAATTATTTCTTAAGAAACATACGATTTCTTCTTCTGAAAAGTTATCATCGTAGCGAAACAGAATTTATGATATGGAGGAGGATAGTGAAATGCAGCTTGATTGTACATATGATGTCATCATAATTGACAGGTGGTAGTTCAGACCCATGATTGGATTTGACATGGGTAGAGGGGAATAAAGCATCATTCTTCTCGCACGAGATTTGGAACCCGCACCCTCGAAGAAAACTTGACACCTCACAACCTGCAAACGATGAAGAAGAGGGTAACGCAATAATAATACGGTGGAGGACTGATTGCGTCTCCAGAAAACTCCCTACCACGAGAAAACCTATTACTTCATGCAAATCTCTCATCCTCCTAATTTTAATTCCCCGTTGCAAAAAGGGCTGTAAGAGGCAGTAGGGTGGTTATTCTCTCAAGATCAACACTTCCCTTCTCGAACAAACCTGTTAGCCTCTTGTGTTCAGCCCAGATGACGGATGAGCGTTTTCCTGGACCCCTCGTCCGCCGTAGAGCCGTGTGAGAACTCACACGTTTGTTCTACGTTCTACCCTTGGCGAAAGAGCATTCAACCCCTTTTCTCTCGAATATAAGGGAACTTTTTACACGCACTCACACGAGCGAGTTGCTCCACCTTTTTACAATTCACTCCGAAAATCAGGGCCTGCTCTGTCTTCTATTACTCGCTTTTCTCCCGCCTACTTCACATTCAAATCCTCCGGGCCCTCATTGAACACATATATACACACACACCTAAGACCTACAGTCTACACATACACATCAGACATTCACCCACCAACACGTTCGCAAGGGGTGAGTCCCAAGACCTTAACTCTTCAATTTGATTCCACCCCCAACTCACACCCTTCTGCGCTAACAAGTATCTACCTTAGTACCAAAGAGGGGCGCTTTCGTGTCCGCAATGCGATTTACCCATCTTCATTTTGAATTCTACATGTGAGTGCAGTATTCATATTCGAGCCTTGTCCCACGGATCTTTTATCTCTCCCAGGATATTTCATCAAACGTACGGTCATAATGATCGATGCGAAGGGTCGTTTAAACTGCTCTTGATCACAAGAAGCTGAGTGAAATTGAATATCTCCGCTTTGAATCACAAAGGGCGGCTCAGTAACGACTTCGCCCAAATAAATTATTAACCAAAGTCTGGATAATTAGAATCATTCCCATGAAAATAATCCATATCATTGACATTCCATTATTTTGTATTTTCAATAAGATGGTTAGTTTGGTACAATAGGTATACATATTGTTAGGGATCTTAAGAGCCACATTCTCATAGATACTATACATTGGTCTAATAAAATATCAGTTTGATTCTGGATTTCAACAAGTGTGTTTTATCTCAAATTCGCAGAATCATTACATTGGTGGCAGTGGTGGGATGCAGAGTGAGTTTTGTGATTTTTATTACTTCGGTAGTCGTGAACCGATGAGAGAGGGTAGAAAAGCGAAATCTCGGCATTGAACTCGATAACGTGTGCAAGACCGAAGCAACAGACAAGAGAATGTTGGAAAAACAGAGGATCATAAGAACTGAAAGAATAAAGATAGAAATCGAGTAAAAATATAAGAACGAAGAAGTGATAATAAAAAACATATTGTTTAGTAATGCATGCATTCCAGGAGACGTCCCATTGGATAAGCATTAGATCAGTTTAACCAGTTGGTAAGTGATAAAACTGTTTCACTCGATGTAATTTATTTATTACTTTAGGCAAGAAATACTGACCCCCCACCCCCACCATTATCCACCTTAACATTTCTGGCGGCGTGGGAACCTCGAATCTGAAGATCATTTTAAAATCCTTGATCTACGATACCCAACATGCGAATTCGAGTTCACCCCCCCCCCCCCACACCACCACCCAACGCCAACAATGGTGCCAGTCCGGCACCAAAGCGGAAATACGTCGTAACATTGAACTTTCATCTGTTAGTTTTGGTTTGCAGTCCGTCAAAGTTCTCATCCGTATTCAAGGTGAAACACAAAAAAAAAAAAAAACACGAAATAAGCGGTTTATGGCATCATGGCACCATGTCCTGGCACCATGGTGGCACCACTATTAGTTCCATGGTGGAACAGAGAATAATTCATGAAAATCCGGAGGTATAATGAGAATTTTTCCTCAATTTCAAAGCTTGGGTACAATTAGTAAGCAGTAAAGGAACCGAAATATTGAAAAATCGGATATTTTGTGAATATTATTCCCCACTCACCCCCTCCCCTTGCGAATTTTGGTACTCTGGTAAAATCATGTACAACTCGGAAGTTATTTGAGTCAAACAAAAAAAGAAACACGCAAATCGGTTGGAAATTGAGGCCTGGGCAGAGTTTACAAGATTACGCACGCAAACGCACGTTTTTTAATCATTAACCCCCCTTTTCCCCTCTTAAAAAGCAAAATCCAAAATTCCGGCGCCGTAGTGCACAACTAGATAGTATTTCGCGTCAAACGAAAAAAGAACCACGAAAATCGTTTGAGAACTAAGGCCTGGGCAGAGTACACAAGATTATGCCCAAAAACGCACGTTTTTCGAGCATTAACCCCCCCCTTTCCTCCCCTTAAAAGGAAAATTTGAAATTCCGGCGACGTAGTGCACAACTAGATAGTTTTCCGCGACGAACAAAAAAAGAACCAGGAAAATCGGTTGGGAACTAAGGCCTGTGCAGAGTACACAAGATTTTGTTACACACACACATACACACATACACACACACACACACAGACATACACCTATGGTTTCTTTCGCGGATTTGGATTCAGAATGGTCTAAAACGGATTACTGAGTGGTTATTTTTTTTTTCTGTTGAGTGTTGTCCAACTTCACCCCAGATCGATCGCATAAGGACGCCCAAGTCTTACTGTGGGACGTCCTAACTAGAAGAGGCACAAAAGACCTGAGAGAAGAACGTTTCAAAACGGTGATCAGGATTGGAAAGAAGGACCAGAAGAGAATGAATCGGAAGCACCATGAATGGTGGAAACCAGCAAAGAAACATATTCTTAAGTGTGTCCGAGATTCAAGATGGTCGGATTCGTGTTTATCAAGAAAGAAGGAGCTGGAGGAACTAGATTTTGGCATGGGAACAAATGTGGAGGATTCAAATCAAAGAGAAGGAGTGTACTGGATGAGAAAAGGACGGTCGCTGGCAAACGAAGAAAATGCGGAAACAGTGGACTCCAGCGAGATTGACAAGAATAGCGAAAAAAAAAACAAAAAAAAACAGAAGGAAAGGTGGGAGTAGTGTTTGGGATCTTATGAGCCGTATTCTCCTAGTTACTATTTACATTGGTCTAATAAAATATCAGTTTGATTCTGGATTCCAACAAGTGTGTTTTATCTCATATTCGCAGAATCATTACAATATGTTATAAACATGAATTGAACCCCGTATTTTGAGATTCGTTTTAGATCGAACTAGAGCGGCTTACTTTTATTGGGTTTGTTAAGGCAAGGTAATTATTTGGATTGAGGGAACAATATTGTATTACACTCAAAATTTGTTTTCAAGAGCGTTTGATTCCAGTTCAGTGAGGAAAGTGGGCAAGTTAGGCAAGTGAAGGAAGTTGAGCCAGACCCGCAAAACTGATATCTTGTGAGACAGGGTAATCTTGTTGAACGATTTTTTCCTGTATCTGTTTGGTCAGGTTGAGCATGAATTCTTCAAAAGCCCAGAGAAAAACACTCATCCACTCGACCATTGGGAGAAATTTTAATGAATCAGCTATTCAGCAATGAACAAAAAATTTAAATACACGTTGTCATTTCAAAGACTGGCAAACGTCGAAACTTCATGGCATTAATGGAGGAATTTCCCCAAACATACATATTTATCCAGCTAGTTTGGAACATAGACAGCTTTCTGAAGGAACATCAAGTGAAGTTAGTATTTTCCAAACGATAAAATTCTTCATGCTAGTTCGAAATGGGATTCTCCACATCCGTCAACCATAAAAATGCTAAGTGATTTCACCATTCGGAGACTCTACCCAGTTCGGGAGTTAGTTGGTCTCGTTGAAAACTCTACTTTTCATGTTGCTGTGAATAGAAGTTGGAAGCTCCATTCCATCAAGATTAGAAGCAATCTTGACACATGTGAAGAAGCCAAAACCTATTGAATTGATTGAATTGATTGATTGATTGAATTGAATTGATCAGAAAACTGTATGAGAGAGTATACGTTAATTTGGCACCATCCATGTATATAGGGTACGGTGGGCGAATTTGTTGAGGTTCAAAAATTGAAGAGACTATTAACACGATCGTGAATTTCTTGCAATTATCAAGTTTTATGGTGTTACTTTCGTTTTTTTAATGATATTTTGTTTATGACATTTTGATATCAGTGAAATCATATGGAATACAATATTATTGCTAACGCTATAAATAGCGCAAATAATGACATAATTACATGAAAATTTACATTATTATTGCAATATTGTTGCTGACGAACAGATATTGGATCGGTGTACCTGATGTAACTAGCTATATTAAATAGTCAGTTTGCGCTCGTATTATTCTCACCAGCAGTGCCTTAAGAAAGATCTATCATGTCACAACAGCAATAAATCACTAATTGTTTAATGTTATTTTCCTATTCACCATCAATCCTACATGTAATACCTATGGTACATGTTGATATACAAGAGTTTGGTGAGAAAATGACGTACTATTCTTCAGAATTTTTGTGGAAAACATGTTTTCATTTTGAAAAATTATTGTTCTTGTGGTTTTAGTGGGGCGTTGTGTCATTACGGTGAGAGAGAATTCCAAATTCAAGTCATTTGGCGTACATCGAGCACTGATTTACATTACGCCAAAAGCCAACTCTCATAACACAATTCCGAATGAGGCGGCCCGACGTGAAAGCTTTTGTGACTCCCACAACCCCCTCACTTTGTCTTTTAATAATGAAAACAACAAATTTTCGGCAAACTGAATAACCGCGGAGGGCCCGACTCTGGAAGGAAAGTTTTCCAAGACGTGCTTTAAGGTTTCTGAGAGATCGGTGAATATTAAAAAGGGTCATTGAGAGTCTAAGAGGTTTAATACAGTTGACAAGATGGTTTTCTTCCCTTTCCCGAGGAGTAGATTGTGCTTTTTGCACATCAACCCAAAACAACCCCCCTTCTGTTATTAACGCCTATGGGAGTCAGAAGACGCCAGGTAATTCCGTGGATCCCTCCTCATCTTGAGGACCACCTTGAAGGGAAACGAACCTCCTTGGAACGGAGAGCTTTTTTACAAGTTTGCATGAGACGTAATCAAGGATTTCCTCTTCCCACTAACGTGGTTTTTTCTTCTTCGCTTTTTTTTTTTTTTTTTTTTTGGTTGGGAATTTGAAAAACTGGGAGGGGAAGACCCCGCTGAAAAGGTAAAAATAGACCTTAACCCCCTTTAGATGTCTACATAGCTATCGCTTGCTCTAACACCTCAATTTACTCCCAATCTCATTTATTTTTCTTGCGTCATTCCTATAAGTAAGGATTTCTGAATCAATCTAGTGTTCATTGAAACTTTCTTTGCTTTTCATGGAGTTGACCTTTCCTAGCCATCACAAAAGGTGTAAGTATGTGAGTTTCAACTGGCAGGTCTCGAAAACTCTCTGATGGATTAGTGGTAAATTGACGCCAAGAATAATTCTAACCTGCCTCAGCTATGGATATCTGATGTGTTTGTAGTCAAAAGAGGAATGTGAAAGTGAAAAAAAAAAAAAAAAAAATGGACCAAAGGGCTGCAAACGGCTGTTGCACCAATCATAGAAAGCTCATAGTAACGTCGTGGAAGCCTATGACCCACAGGGCCTCAACATTAAAAGACAACCCATCCAGTAAATCAGTCCAAGAAATCCGATAATACCGTTCCCAACACCATCAATGTTGGTTTCCATTCTCATCTACCTCATTATTTCCACTTGTATTTTGGAAAAGGTGAAAAACTAAAATTTCAAAAATAGTTCTGTGCCGTCTATTTTGTCTTTTCTTGAATATTGTCATATGTATACCATATTTATATAACTATATGTATATCAGTCTGGACGATAACTCACATAATTGTTCCGCAAAAATTTAAATGTTCCAAATAATAACGAACGAAAAGACGAGTCCGTTACCCAAGAATTAGAACATTGTTGATTGTATAATTTAACGATTCTTGCTATGTGCCACACCCACAAGCATGACTACTCTGTCATGTAGCTAACATTTATATTTTCTCAACCATAGCTTCAAAGATTCCTTTGAAAATTCGCCCATTAACATATGTTGCATGTGAAATTTCTATAAGGATGATTAATAAAATTTTCGTAATTGATTTGAAAGGTTTATTTTTTAAATAATAAAAAATTAGACCATACTTGATTGGACCTGATTGAATAAAACATCGATATTTTCCTTTACCTTTATTATTGTGATCAAAATGTAGGTAGTCGAGGTATATAGAACAGTGTACGTGAGAACATATCCAAAGGAGTACCTAGTTGAGTAAAACTGCATGCAGAAGATTCAATAATACTTAGTCGACAAAGCATTTTCACTGATTCTTTCAGTCTTGATCGCTAATAAAAAGCCGTGTGAAACGACGCCTAAGATTTATTCGGTTAGAAGAGATATGTTTTACCCCAATCTCAGCGCCCCAACACAAGGCTGAGCTAAAAAGGGAGCCATTAAGGAAATATGTTAAGCAACAGATGCTGGCAGTAAACAAGAGTTAAGTCATAAATGCATGCATAGATCTCTATACAGGAAGGCAGTGTCTCTACATATATTTTAATTTGAAGAGGAAGGTTGGAAGGATGAACGAGTGGGTAAGAGAGAGGGTAAAGGCGGCATGTGGTTGCAAGCTCCTTAAATCAACCCCCTAACCTGCCCGCGACCCGGAGTTTTCCCATGGGCAGAAGGGAAATACCGGCTTCCACCTCCCTGTAATTGCTCCAGAACACCTGATTTATTGTTTGTATATCCGCAGAGCAAAAAACCACATTAATGAACCCGCCGTATAAATCATCGAGATGCCTTTTCTTAGTGCCCCCCGCTTCTCCTACGTTTACCGAAATGAGGATATTCCCCTGAATATTTTATGGGCGAAACCCGTTCCCAATTAGTTCATCCAGCGCCCATCTTGGATCGTAGTAAATCATTACGTACCAGACCAAAACCGAACTGATGAAAATCTGACGATGAATTGGATTTCAGGATGATTTTACAGAAGCTTGAAGAAATGTTGCAGAAAGGCTAGAAACAGCCTCAAAAATCTCTCGACATAATCGTTATTTTAGTACGAGATGAGTGTTAGTGAGATGCTAGTAGATTTGAAATATGTCATGAATCATTCAAAAATCTTTGAATTTAATGTCAAAATAGACTAAAGAATATCAACAATGTAAGTATAAATAATCATAAAGTAAGTATAAACGAGAGGCGAATAAGTATTTACGTAACTTCTTCAACCAACTCATGGGTTTATACGGGTATTGTTGGTCTTAGTTCTTTGTGAATTGTGAGAATGGATGTGATTATTACATTCAAAAATTTATCTAAAAACTGAAATTAAATTTATTGAATCCCCAAAATGAACTTAAATGAAAAACGCTGCAAATCATTGCTCAAAGGTTTATTATTTTCTGTATAGATAACCCTTCTGTATAGATCACTGGTTCTCCATCAATAGCACCTACCACCATCTGTATTCTCCCTTGACCTTCCCTCTCAAATTTCAGCTTTCTGCGTTCAATAGGATTGAAAATGGCTTTGGAGCTCACTCAGCTGATCAGTGATCTCAAGAGTGAAGAACATCTCCTTGAATGCTGGAGACGCCTGGAAGAGCACTTCCATTCAATAGGATTAAAAATGGCTTCGGAGCTCACTCAGCTGATCTGTGATCTGAAGAGTGAAGAAGATCTTCTCGAATGCTGGAGATGCCAGGAAGAGCACTTCCATTCAATAGGATTAAAAATTGCTTCGGAGGTCACTCAGCTGATCAGTGATCTGAAGAGTGAAGAAGCCTTTGAGCAATGATTTGCAGCGTTTTTTACCCACCAATATTTTTTTACCTACCAACTTTTTTTTTACCTACCAACTATTGGTAGGTACTACCTACCACACCATACTGGCTTCACACCTTCACAATCAAGTTTATTTGAAAGAACTAAACGCTTCACACTCGATTGGAAAAATAGAAAGCTTCATAAGGAAATTTGATTACTGGTTACGCAGAAGGCAAAACTGTATACAAATCGAAGAAATGAACAGTCAGATAAAATTTGAACGGCGATTAGACCTCTTTTGCGATTCACACTCATGATTCTGTTTTATCGAAGGAAAACCTTCAAGTACTCGTGGGGACCGAACGGTTTGTCCTACAGAGCTCCGGGTGGTCTCAAAAATTTTTAAAAATTCAATACTATTTAAAATTGTTGAAAAAACTATACCTTTATTTCGAGAGTTTTCGAGCTAGGGCACTCTTGAAAATTTCAACCCTTAATTTTCACCCCTTAGAAGCGACCTACATCAACCAAAAGCTTCGCGGCACAACTAGACCCCAAATGGAGCCTATATACCAAATTTGAACCAAATCGGTCCAGTGTTGCTAAGAAAAGTGCCGCGTACGGCGTACGGCGTACGGCGTACGGCGGACGGACGGAAATTTTTTTATTGGATTTTCGTATTCTACGTACCTTGAAACGTAAAACATCAAATTTTGAGGGGGGGTTAAAATTTTTTTTTTCTTGCTCGATTCCAAAGGCTTATTATTGAAAATAATAAACCAAAATTAAAATTATGGATGAATAATAAAGCAAATCCATACAATTTTGAGGTTACAGTAAACTTAAAATTTCAGTAAAATTATCCTCTTAACCTAACTTATTACTTGTTAACTGAGTTCAGTACTGGATCAAACGTCTTCGACACAACTGGCAATAATTAAAAGGTTTGGTGCTTTGGTGAGCCTCAAATATACACCGAGTCGTTGAGTAAATCAAAGCGATGTATCATGATGACTTGTGAGAGAACCGCATTGATATTTCATAAGAAGAAAGAACATAACTGGAGGAGGGAGGTGTGGATGTTGGAACGGAAGATTGTGCTGGTGAGGGTTAAATTATGACAATTACAGCGGGAGGCCGGTGTTAGGCTGTACCTGTAGCCGACAGTTGCATGACTAGACTTAACGAGAAGGTTCACTGGCTACTCTCATCGGAATATTTTTTATTTCAGAGCAGTTTGGGTATGAAAAAGAAGTAGAGATGGTATCAATACATCACTTGAGTTTTTGTTTTGTCGTACCTACGAATAGAATAGAACTTTTTTTGGTAGATAGGTGTCGGTCTTACTTGAGTGACCATCATCCCTCTCCTCATCACTTCGGTTCTTAATATCATCTTTTCGTTTGACTTGAATCGATTTGCTTTCCGTGAAACAAAGCTACCGGTGACTGGCCAGAAGACCATGAAGAAGTAATAATCTAAATCAGATTTGGTTCCCTTGATTGGACGAACTTGTTAGTAGAAACATGAAAATACTAACGTTACTCCACATTGTACATCAATAACCAAGCATGTACAGGCCTACATCAATGTAACAGTACAAAATAAGGAGAAGAACCTCTGCGAAGTGAAGAATATCGACATTTTTTCTAGACAATATCAAAATTTTATACTTAATATTTTAATCGTGGTTATGCTCAAATATATGAGCACATTTCAATACTAACACATGACATTTTGAATGAGAGACGTCGTTTCAATTCAGCCTGGTGGCAAAGCACTTTACCTCAAGCAGGCTAATCCCTATTAGGTCGGTTTGAGGTAGCTATAGTCGAAGTTTCTGGGCCGTTCAAGGGCGGAGTGGATCTCTTGAGATGGCATAAGTGGTTTGAAACGATAATATGCAATAACCCTTACAGCTTCCCCCAGATTCATCTCCTCGCTAAGATGGGGGGCGTCCCCTCGTGGGGGTAAGTACTTGAGCCCGTTGAAGGAGTCGGGTACCTTCAACGACTGTGCTTGTGCACGTCAGGATGATTAATGTGTCTCCAGTTCTCATTAAGAAGTTATCATTCATCTAACGATAATTATGCTTGCCACTCGTCGAACCCTCGGAAGGAATCCACTTCGCGGGGGGGTTCGTGGAATTTCTCTGGATGGCTCTTCATTTAACGCTCTCTTAACCACTGATCAACTGTTTTTTTTTTAGCAAAGCACTTGACCATCATTACCAGAGCCGGGACGTTTATGACTTTTATTTTTCCATTTCATGACGTTTATTCTATGACTTCTATGGCTTTTATTATCTAGTTTTATGACGTCAATTTTGGGAAATTTGGCTATTTTATGACATTTTAGGGAGAAGTATGACGTTTATTAATCGTCCAAGTTCGGGTAAATTGTTGTAAAAACGCCAGGAGAATAAAAAAATAGGTTGAAACATTAATTTATTGATAGTGAGCATACATAAATAATTAAATTACAAATACCTGTACTTAGTTATACATAAATAATTCAAATGAAATGTTTACAAAAATATCGATCAATTATTATTAAAATCATTATAAAAAACCACCATGTGTTGCTCGAGGTGCTCCACGGTGAGGCTCGTTCTCTTGTCTGTTAGCAAACATTTAAATTTTGAGAACGACCTCTCAACGTCTGCTGATGTCACAGGAGCGTACTTCATGCAGGAGATGTCCTGCTGTGTCCACCCCTCAGGCAAGTCCCCACATTCTTCTCCATTCAGCCTGGCAGCTATTGCCTGGGCTTGTTTCCACCCAGGATTTCTCGAAAGCACTGCAGTGAGTTTTTTCTTCGCTCTATCTCCCACTGTTCCAGCCCAATCCGAATCACAGAGGGTTTGCATTTCCTCTACTCCCTTAGAAAACATCATTCCCTGCTTCTGTAACTTTTGAATGGTGCTGGGTAGTGAACCAAAGTTGTCAGAAATGTAGTGGAGGTGGGTTTCTAGTTCTGAAGCCGCTAAAGCTTCTTTAGCTTTGCGGATAGCCTGCGCTTCGTTCGTATCTAGGGAGTCGAATACGCACCGAATAGCACTCACATTTTCAGCGTAGTACTGAGCTGCCTCAAGCCACGTCCCCCATCGTGTGATGAATCATCACTGGAAGAACGTACGGTCAGAGCTAGCTCTAACTTCCCAATATTTGAAATGAATAAAAATGAAAAAGTGACGGAAATAGAAATTTTATCCAGCAAAAAGGGCTAAAATATGACGTTTTTTCTGAAACGTGGCATTTTATGACGTTTCAGCGAAAAACGGCCGTTTTATGATGAAAAACTATGACTATGACGTTTATGACTTTTTCCTGGCTCTGATCATTACCAAGGCCAGCTAGCTTTGTCACTTTTATCTCTCATAACGCAATCAAGCCTTTATTGGGAACCCAAGTTTGTACAACATCCCACAGTAACGTGAACTAGAAACAAAAGGCACCCTAAGATGAACGTGGAAAATTATTTTACCTATTTTTTTATTCTTCATAAAATTTCCACCTTGTTTTTCTATAAAGTAATGTAGCTGATTACACGTTGTTCTTTAATAATACCCGAAGTTATGATGATTACTGTGAAAATTACGTCGAGACGTAAATTATCGGTCTTGACACGGAATCTAATGACAACCATAAAACTCTCGAGGTGCATAATGGCTATAAACCTCAGAAATAAAATAGCAAAATTCGAAACAGCCCACTAAAAATATCATCGCAAAATCAGGCACTACAGGTGAAACAGGCGTTTTAAAAATGTCAACCCATATTTTATTTTCACCTCTAAAAGAAAAAACGCTGCAAATCATTGCTCAAAGGTTTATTATTTTCTGTACAGATCACTGGTTCTCCATCAACAGCACCTACCACCATCTGTATTCTCCCTTGACCTTCCCTCTCAAATTTCAGCTTCCTGCGTTCAATAGGATTGAAAATGGCTTCGGAGCTCACTCAGCTGATCAGTGATCTGAAGAGTGAAGAACATCTCCTCGAATGCTGGAGACGCCTGGAAGAGCACTTCCATTCAATAGGACTATAAATGGTTTTGGAGCTCACTCAGCTGATCAGTGATCTGAAGAGTGAAGAAGATCTCCTCAAATGCTGGAGACGCC
This sequence comes from Apolygus lucorum, assembly GCA_009739505.2. Classification (NCBI taxonomy): domain Eukaryota; kingdom Metazoa; phylum Arthropoda; class Insecta; order Hemiptera; family Miridae; genus Apolygus; species Apolygus lucorum. The sequence goes on from CM019182.2 coordinate 10,897,998, forward strand.
TGGAAGAGCACTTCCATTCAATAGGAGTAAAAATGGCTTTGGAGCTCACTCAGATGATCAGTGATCTGAAGAGTAAAGAAGATCTCCTCGAATGCTGGAGACGCCTGGAAGAGCACTTCCATTCAATAGGATTGAAAATGGCTTCGGAGCTCACTCAGCTGATCAGTGATCTGAAGAGTGAAGAAGCCTTTGAGCAATGATTTGCAGCGTTTTTCACCCACCAACATTTTTTTTACCTACCAACTTTTTTTACCTACCAGCTAGGTACTACCTACTACACCATACTGGCTTCACACCTTCACAATCAAGTTTATTAGAGAGAACTAAACGCTTCATACTCGATTGGAAAAATAGAAAGCTTCATATGGAAATTTGATTACTGGTTACGCAGAAGGCAAAACTGTATACAAATCGAAGAAATGAACAGCGATCGCATTTTAGTCGGGTTAAAATTTGAATGGAGATTAGACCTCTTTTGCGATTCACACTCATGATTCTGTTTTATCGAAGGAAAACCTTCAAGTACTCGTAGGGACCGAACGGTTTGTCCTACAGAGCTCCGGGTGGTCTCAAAAATTTTTAAAAATTCAATACTATTTAAAATTGGTGAAAAAACGATACCTTTATTTCGAGAGTTTTCGAGCTAGGGCACTCTTGAAAATTTCAACCCTTAATTTTCACCCCTTAGAAGTGACCTACATCAACCAAAAGCTTCGCGGCACAACTAGACCCCAAATGGAGCCCATATACCAAATTTGAACCAAATCGGTCCAGTGTTGCTAAGAAAAGTGCCGCGTACGGCGTACGGCGGACGGCGGACGGCGTACGGCGTACGGCGGACGGACGGAAATTTTTTTATTCGATTTTCGTATTCTACGTACCTTGAAACGTAAAACATCAAATTTTGAGGGGGGGGTTAAAATTTTTTTTTTCTTGCTCGATTCCAAAGGCTTATTATTGAAAATAATAAACCAAAATGTTGAAAAATTTCTTAGCAAAAAAGTAAGTTCATTGTATTACTTCAATGACAAGTTGTAGTAACGACGAAAAATTGTGACATTTCGTATGACAGAAAAATAGTCCGGATGCTATTATGATGTTTGATTGATTCGGGAACCACGTGAGATACACGATAATATTTCAGATTCAGTTCGTAGTTCGAAACTCAGTGCAACTCACATCTCGCCATTGTACTTAGTTAGTAAAATCAATTTTCTTGCGAAAAGCACTTAGCCGAACTTGACAAGTTGAGTGGAATTATTCGGAAGTTGTCAAATACGTTCAGGTCTCAAAGCTGAAGGACGTTGAACTCTCCTTCCGAACTCTGTCAAGAAGAGGATAAATATGGTTTTAAGCAAGTTGTACAACACAATGAGATGAAGAGAATTAGTGTGTGTGGTTTTTGAATAAATTCCTCAAATTCACTCAATAATAATAATTGCATTTTGGTAATCCAAATTTTAGTTTGAAATTCAAAGCCTAGAAATAATTTGGATATCATGATTACCTATTTAAGAGACTTCAACTCAAGTTTAAATTAAGCACGTATGCCAAATTATGTACTTATTCATAAACTTCAGCTATACTAAAGAATAGGGGAAGAATCGCATTCGCCAAGAACAAAATTTCAGGTATCTAAGAACAATCCTAGTATGCTAACTAGGTAGTAAGTACTCCTGTCCTAGGTAGTAGTCCTGTTTGGTTCCTGTTAACAACAGTGTCAATCTTTGGAACCTTCTAGATATGAATACTCTCAAATCCACAACGTTTACTTCACTTTGGGATTGTACCTAACTGGAAACTAAGTTATATTAATCATCGTCTCGCATCATTATATATTTTTTATTTTCGAAAACAGAGACCCAATTGAGTTGTGAAGCCACTATTCATTTCATGAATACCTTAAATCTTAAATGTAATGTTTTATGCACAGATACATCTCCAATATTCCCCACTCCGTGCAGTAATATTAGGATCGAGTTTATTTGCATCTTGAGGCTTCGAATTGGTACTTCCAGAGAAGTTGGAACATTGAGAAAACAAAACACGTCATGTTTACCATAACACGTATACGGTTGCATGTGTGAGAAAACCTAGAAAAAGTTCTGACCGCAAGAGGAGAAACAATCCGACCATACGTCGAACCTCAATGTTTTGAAGAACTCTTTTCCAAACTTTTTTCCCATTTTTCCGCATCATTATAATTTATTCAGAAAGCGTAACGACGACCCATGAGCCACGCCTCTTCCACATACGATATACTTACCTTTTTTAACCTACATTGTACTTTTAGGTAGGGCTTTCATTATTGAAATTTCTTCTGCGGTTACGATAAGTATTGTTGGTTAAGTTATACATCTGAATAGTGAAGGGAGGGGGGATTGATCGATCTCTGGTTTATTGAGATGTCCTGTTCTCCCTAGTTTTTGTCTTCCACCTAACAATATTAATATTATATGGAGCGCACACGTACAGTTACTATTGGACGGCTCTTCATAATGCCATCATCATGATATGAAAGGTCTTGCTTTATTCAGTTTCCCCGCTTTTAACCTCTTGGTCTTTTCGTGTCTCATTTCAGACATTGTGGGAGTTACAGTCTCCTTAACCTTTAATTATCTGCGCCGTCTTCTTTACCGTGTACAGGATCAACAAAGAATCACAAGCTACGATAATTTGGTTTTGGATTTTGGACGATTGTCGAAAAAACAAACGGAACTAATTTAACCCCCACACTCCCTTATTAAGTCGTTTTTGATACACCATCTCAGAATAACCAAATTCTAACGTGTTTTGGAGAAAATGTAAATACCTACTACGGAACAAGAATATCTACGTACATCTTAGACTGTCTCCGAAATTTCCGAAAGATAATAAAATGTTACATGTACAGTATCGAAGCAATTGACTCTGTTCTTCAAATCGAAAGCCATTCGCTATTTCTTGTTACAGTCTGAAACCTCATTTTTGTGTCAATCTTAATTATTATGGGTACACTATTGAAAGAATTTTTCCGACCGACCAAGGACAATTTTCGAGTGTTTATTTTCAGGAGTTGTTGATAGATGTGCCCACATTCAATATCCGTTCGCTATTTCAACAATTCCTGATTCAACAATTATTTCAACTGTTTTTCTATCAACGATATCAATCAATAATCAAAGGTTTTGATTTGATCTTCATGTTATAGTTACGTTTAGACATGTCATTATATAACATATAATAGTTTAGCTATGCTATTTTATGTTCAGATAACTAGATACGTCTTTTTTATCACGATAAATTAATTATTTTCAGATGTTTAATCTTTTTTTACTACGTTCAATAAATATTCGTATAACTGTCGTTGAAAGCGATATAATAAGATTTCCTCACATCTAAATATCTTCATTCTCAACGCTACAAGAGGAAGTTTATATCCAACCCGATGTTGAGTCAATATATTTTTGATAATTAAAACCTATCACAATTGATAATTCATAAAAATTGAGAAAAAGGTAGGGGGCTAGTTTACTTACTGTATTAGTGCTCAGTGGTAGCCTAGCAGCCCAGAGAACAAACTGACACAAATAAGATATTAATGAGGCAAGGATCAGGAGCTCTGCATAACGTAGCTCTGCCATAATTATTGTTGTCCTCTTCGTGATCCCATACTTAATTCAGAGGACTCTTCCCTCATTCTGTAGTGCAATTAGCCCGACCGACGGGTCTAATATTGACCAACCCTTCGTCTCATTTAATATACAACTTGACACTGGGACTTTCTTATTAACCTCATTTTAAATTGAAGTTCGTGATTCATTCATTATCCTTTAGAGACATGAGAAACGAGTTATAATATATATCGAAAAGAAAACACTCACCCTTGAACTTTTATGTATTGCATTTGTGACTATTCAGCCGATTACAAAAAATCAGCACCATGCACAATCCAAATTTAATGTAATTATGGTAATATTCCAACTTGGCCGATTAATCTCGATCTGTTCTCAACTGATCAACCAAGTATTCTCTTGGAGATTATCAGTTTTTGCCAAGTCAAACTGTATGAATTAACCAAGTCTTCATGAAACTTCATTTCAGTTACAATCTTGTCACGTTCCCTCCAAGTCCAACACGAGAGTTTTATCTTAAAGGATGAAATCAGCCATATTTCTAAATTAAATCGCGGTTTATTCTCCCGTCGAAACGAAGGAAAATATTTCCCTTTCAAAGTAATAAAACATTGGAACACGTAAGGCAGTAGGGTGAACTCGTCTGAGACTGCTTTGAGAGGGGAGCGGTTGAACTTTTTCGGTTTTGAAATCCTGTCGTCGGAATAGGGAAGAAGGAAGGGTGACTGAAAACAACAGAAAAGGGGATGAAACAAAAACAAAAGGGGTTATGCATATTCAGGAGTTAGAAGGCGGCCAAAGTGTCAAACTATCCGAAGACTTAGGTAATAAGAGAGTTTTCCAAAGAGCAAACTTGGCGTCAACATTCCTACTCGTTCCCTCATCTCCTGGTCTGCCTAGTTAGCATAAGCCTGATGAGTGGGCCGAATGAGTTGAGCACGAAAATATACTCACAAAATTATTATAAGGCATTAATTTGTATTAAAATCGTCATTCTATTATGATTACTTTGTTGGAAGTATGCTCATATAAATCCGCGAATTTTGTATTATTTTAAAATTGAGGAGGGTTCATTGTACCATCCCTTCAGCCAAGTAGGAAGAATGGTTTGCTGTTAATTTATATAAAGAACGAAAATTCTGGAAAGACTTTCTCGTTCTATTAAGCAAATTGAAACTCCCCAAGCAGCAAGACGAATCTTCACGGGCCAAAGGTCTCTTTGCTCGGAACGCGTCTTCACGCCCCACAGGCTACGTCGTAAGGCAGGAGGTAGTTCCTCTTCATGTAAATATGTATTAGCCCCAGACAGGGCGAAAGGGTTTCCCTCTAAGACTTCGGAGAAACCATAGTTGGCTCCTCCCAAGTCTGGGGACATCTTATTACATTATAAGGATCAAAGGCGAAAGTCTCGAAGGCAGCCGGACCACCTACCTCCCGATATTTAATCAAATCTCCGACAGAGGAGAAACTGCGGGAACTTGCTTCCGAAGCAAGACGGCTCCTTGGATTAACGCCAGACTTGCTACTTTGAGATTCCCCTTCGTCCTCTGTCGGTTGGGCTATGCCTGGAATTAGTTACTGAAAGATCGCAAAGGTAATTGCGCAACAGGAGTACTACCTTCATGGGGAAGATTATTGGGATAGGTACAATAAGGCCGGACTTTCATAGCTCAGTAAACTCGGTGTACGAGTATGATTGCATTCCTCAAAATTGCGAAATTGGTTTATACAGCACCCAACGATCCTGCCTTGATGAATGACAATTAATGAAATGATGGTTTACTACTCGACGACCCTTTATTTCATAACTCCGAAGTGAGGTTTGTTACATGATTCACTTAATTTTTTCTTTATTCTTTCCAGTATATTTGCGTCAAATCGAAGCGGCTAGTTCCGAAACATTTGAACCGCATATGTACAGACGAGGGAACCATCGTAACTACAGCAAATCAAATACAGACCGTTCTTCAAGGCGACACTGTGTCAAACAATGTATTCACTCGAATATTAGTATGTTTTAAAAAAATAAAAATAAAAGTACATGAATTGCTATACGAATTAACAGCTTGAAACTTCCAAGTTCTATAGAAAGTCTTTTGAAGACACTCAATTTTAAATGCTTGCATACGAGTCTGCAACACATTGGGACATTTTCATGTCAACCACTACACAACAAGGTAGTGAAGTAAGGTTGTTAGTTCATGTACCCAAGCATCAAAATAAGAAAACAGTTGATTGTTCTCTACGCAACACAGTGAGTCTATTTTACTTATTTATTGGTCGCGTGAGCAAGATTTGTTCAGTTTTCGTGACGATTTTTCAGTTCATGTGCCAAAACAAAGACATGAAAATGTCAATAATGCGTTTTATTCTCTATAATCTGTAATTCGGTTGACAGGCAACATAAAAAGATAAGTTGGCCTGTGAATAGCTTTCATGAGTTATGTAAGTTTAGCTTCATATTAGGGTGGTGAGTAACACGATCTTCAATCATTATTTCAAAAATCATTTATGGACTGCAAAAACACTAGCTGCATATCTCTGACGTATCTGGTAATTGATAGCAAGTAGTTTCTAAAAATTAAGGAATACTGAGAAATGTCAAATTATTGCTTAGAGCGGAAAGTTATCTTCTTTAGATTGCGACCCAAAGGATTTGCATCTAAGTTTGAAACTAGTGGAAGTTTCGAGTTACTTGAAACTGCAGAAGTTGAAGGCATCTCTTTATTAAAAAACGTTATGACTCTTGAGGGAGCACTAAAACCATTCGAGCTAATATGTAGGGAAGGAGGAGGCAGCGGATTAGGATTATGCAGTGAGGCCTATAAAATGCATATTTCCTTCCCCTCTCATCGGCTTGAAAAATAATATCCCACCGGCACAGACGCGCACGTAAAATTGACACACACACATACTCGTTCAGGTCTTTGGCTTCATGCTGAAAGGAGTAAACCACGTTTATTGCCAGCAGCAGGGATTCCTTTTTTATTATGGCTTAACATGAAGAAACTGAGTTGTTTCTAAACTGGATTCAATATCCTCAAATAAAATGACAATGTTGAAATTTGGTGGGGGTAAAACCTGGAATATATGACTCGGTTTACATTCTGTTGGTTTGTGTATCAGTTTCGAGACTTTTACCAATTTCGAGACTTTTGACTAGAACATTGGGAGACAACATCACCCTCTCTTTTAACATTTATAGACCAGGTGTCGGGATAGTCGGGACCACAGGAAAACGGTCTCACTGACCCTAATCACTTACATCTTTCTCACCCCGTGAACATAATATGGTCTTTAATCATACGCCTATCCTTCCAGAACTCAATTGATTACTTACGTCATTATGGAGTGTGTCTCATCGAGACATAGAAGAAGCTACCAAAAGGGTGTGGTATCTATCACACGGATAGATCCAATACACATGAGGTCATCAAAATTTCAATGCAGTGCCTACTAACTTTCCGATCGCAATGAAATTCATAGGTGAACGACTAAAGCTCCATCGAACTACTCGTAATTAAATCCTTTTAATATCCTATATTTAGCAATATCTAAAAATTCCATAGAAATTGGTTGACTGTAAAAGTTTTGTTCGAGCATGCGCAGTGCTCACCAATGATCTGATCACGGTTAAATGCATAAAAGATCATAACACAAGGCATATCATAATATGATGTTAATATAACAATGGAATCATCCCTAGTTTGTGAGGTCCCCTGACATTACACCAGTTTCTTTATCTTGACATCGAGAAGTGGTTTTTTTTCAACCCCAGAAAAATAGAATGGCTTTAGAACTGGCGGTTGAGAGCTCGTGGAATAAAAAGGGGTTCGAGAGGGGACAGGAAGAACGAGTGCTCGAGACGGTAAATGACATCTTTAACCGCCCACCCCTAATGGAGAGGGTTAACACTCCGGGCCTCCTCCAGTGTCATCCAACTCTACAGCTACCTGTACAAAAGGGCAAGACTCCTCTTGCTCCGGGACTTGTCACGAAGTGCTCTTCAACTTGGAATCGAATCACAATCAAAAGGGAAGGCGGAGCAAAACATCCTTTTTTATTTTTCTTGTCGTTTTGATAAATATTCTCGTTTTCACAGCACTGTTCAAATTTCTTCGTTTTTAACGAAATTCATAGTAGAAATGCATCTTCACTTGATTAACGTATCATCGAATATGGAAACTTACTACTCATATTCCGAAGTAAATCACCCAATTATTTACAAGAGGATGTAACTATTTAGACCCGTAATCTCTATACTTGCAAACTATACTTCTTCCACTTACCGAGATATTCCCCAATGCAAAGGCTCTATGCTAATAATTTTGATGATTTTGAGTTTTCAATATATACAGAATAAAGTTGTCAAGCTCGGGGTATAAATTATTATTGAGGCTTTCTGGGGGCGAGCACTGTTATCGACTCTCTCAATTCACGAAGAACAAAGGGTGCTAACTGAATTTACATGAAATTAATTATTAATCAATCAATATTCAATGCAATACAACGATCAGCCAGAGAACAAGGGAATCGCCAAACGTGGCTCAGCTTATCATCGCCAGCGGTAGGAAGGAGAAGCAGAAGAATTGATTGTCCCTGAAGTGATCACGCTATAGCTGTGGGTCTAATTATCTGGAAATCCGCGCCTGGTACGAACTGAGGCCTCCACGGTTGCTCCTCTGAGCTCCTAAATTATACAATATTATAGCACCCGGCTGGGCCCTTAGCTGGCTTCATGTCGCTCCCTGCCTGACTACAATATCCATATTGATTGGGGGTGGCTACCCTGTTACTTGGAGCAGAACGTCGTCGTCGTGAGAGCTGAATCAAGTCAAGAGAGATTGCTCAGACATAAGCTGATAACCGTTGGAAATAATGAAGGAGGTTGGCAGAAAAAATATCCCATGCAATAATAAGAGCATGGAGCTTCTGAAAACCATAAAAGCTTCAGATTTACATCAAGTATCCCTCTACAGAAATAGAGCCAGGTAGGGGTATATATTTCCCAGTATAGTCGATAAGCATAGATATTCAGATATACTCTAGATATCTGAAGGAGATAGAAGATCTACTATACGAAGAAAGTCAACTCTTAAGTACCTCCACTCACTGGACCTCTCCCTCAACCCTTGAACAGCTCTTCCACTCCTTTCCTCCTTCAACCCACTCATTCATCAACTTCCAAAGAACCGTTCTGTGTTCATTTGCTCAAAATGGGGTTCTCACTAAAATGAGTCGCTCTAGTCGCTAATAATAAATAGTCGCTAAATACCCCATTGTTATAAATATTCGCTATCTCATTCTATTACTTTTTCGTTATGTTTTAAATAATTCCTTCTTGGAGAAAAAGCAGTTATTTATATTTCGAATTAGAAAGTTATTCGAAATATAAACTTAATAATCTTAACTATCAATTTTGTTTAAATACATAAAGACCTCCTGAAAAATGTACTAGGAAAAGGTGATTTATTATTAGTTTCCAAAGAAGGAATACAAACTACCTCTAATAGGCACGACTAATCACAATACTACACCACAACCGTCACTTCTAAAAAGTGAGAAACCCTCATTTTGAAAATGCTCAATTCTATGGTGGGTTGGACAAAATTGCGGTAAAAACGCTCCCGATCGTAATTTCGAAACGTGATAGCACTTGTGTAAAATTCATGAGAAGAACAACTGGCTGAAGTGGGGAAAACAAGGGTAGGTGACAAACGAGCTGCGGGGCAAGGTAATCAACCGTTTCCTGGACGCGAGAGCTTTGAGTGGTCACGACAAGCCGAGTAATTACTAAGTGGGTACCACCGCCGGACAGCGAATCTTATTTGTCCTTTGGACTAAATACCTGCCTTAGCCGCTGGTTAAATCTCCGTTTAATCGCCCGTCAGGCGAAACTGGAATTAGTGGCCGCTAGTATCAGTCATAGCTGTCTGAATGCTCATATCACATCATTAATGGCTTGAGGGATGAATGCATTTACTCATGTCACGCACAGGTAATGAAACGCAGAATAGCTTCGAGCAAATTTAAGCTAACTACCTGTATTGATGACAAAATTCAGAAAGGTACCTACTCCAGATTTCGGTGCAAATCAAGCTCGTCTACACGTGCAAACCATTGGTTCTGGAGTACTGGCTCATGTACAAGTGGTTCGCACTTAGTCCGGATTGTCCTTATGACGTTCTTCCTTCACACCCTCCTTGGCCATCAGAATTATACATGGAGATTAAAAGAAGTATTAGAATGACCAGTGATGAGAAGACTGTCCCACAACAATCAAACAAATTGATTCAAGCAGTTAAGCTTATAGTCAAGCATTTACAGAATCACACTGGTAACAGCTTCTGAGATCGGTACATCCCTTTTTATTGAGTAGTAGTAAAGTAAACAACCATTTCAGGTTGGATTTTCGTCCGACTGCCATTCCTGGCGTCGCGGACGTCATCAGCTGTCTTCCAAAGGGAAGATCAGAATTTGTTCTGATGATTTCGCTCATGGCTTTCCATTGCCTCACCGCCCTGGGTTGAGACGAGGGGGAACTGCGACCGACTCGCCCGAAAATATGCCGCAGAGGCGGGCCTCGAACTCACGGCCCCTGCAACCGGTTCGAGTCCCGTCTCCAGAGACACAAGCCGTAGCTCGCTCGGTCACAGCTGACCCGCCCCTTTTTATTGAGTTTCCTATCTTCCGTCTGAATTTAACCACAATTATCGAGTAGAGCAGTTTGCCTGTTATCAATTTTGGACGAACTAAAGATAAATTTGCACATTATAGGTACAAGGTGCCCCCTGTTAAGGACCACAAAACTTCGGTAGTCAAATTATAAAATAAATTCAAGCAAGACATTGTGTTTCAGAAGCCACAAAACTTCGGTAGTCAAATTATACAATAAATTCAAGTAGTGTCTCAGAAACTTTATTTTAACCCTTTGTTTTCCAAGTTTTTTTTTAATTTAAAGATTTTTTTCGTGATTTTGTCCTTATGTCACTAAAATTATCAGAACTGGGCTTAATTTACCGTAAAAATGCAAAAATAAGGACACCGTTGGAGAGGGCGTCACATTTTCCATCTTTCTCGTGTCTACAAAAAACTCTATGTTTTTATCCTGACGGGTGAAAAATCAACTCGCCAAGTAATTTTTGTCAAATTGGCAAAATTTCCTATTTTTTATTCTTTATTTTCTATTTTTTATTGTTAACGTTGAACCTTGCATGATTTTTCACGTACCTCAACACCGAAAACTGCGCAATGATCTTACCTTTCCAAGGGTATAATCAATCGACTATTTACAATCGAATTCAGGGAGAAACACTTATTTTTCGAGACATGAAAATCCGTGAATTTTTTCAACGGAATCAACTTTGACGGCAGTCTATGGTTGAAAGAACGGCGTGAGGGGGGAGGGGAGGGAGAGGTGTCAAAACGTCGATTTCGCATTTTTAAAAAATTACTTTATGCGTTCATTTTTCACTTAGTTTTTTATAGGCACTAGAAAGATGGGAAATTTGACGCCATTTCCAAAGGTGTTCTTATTTTTACATTTTTCCGCCCCGGTCCTTAACAAGGGGCACCCTGCTTAATAGCATTGTTGGAGATCTCGAATTTTTCTTGTCGTTATAGTTGATTACTAAAATGAGGTTTTCAAAAAAAAATGTTAGTTTCATTTTATTAGCACTAAATTCAATCTTATTATTCCTGAAATAGGATTTTAAAACTAAGTGTTGACAGTAGATTCATCAGGCAGTTGAACGAATCAGCAAGAAGTACCGTTTTTGGAAATTAGCACAAGTACTCAATTTAAAATTTCAATTTTCGTGTTATGTTACTAATTTAGCAATTTTCCTGGGTATATTTTCTAAATGTTTTGTTCGATAATTAATTTTAGTATAATATGAAGGATAGAAAATTGAGTGTTAAGTACACTAAAATCTCCAAATTTTTGGTTTAGTCTTAGCAAAGACCTAGACCATTAACTTTGTGAACGGCTGTGTAATAATGTAGGCCTACTCCACAGACTACGATCGAAGAATCAAGTACCTATTGTTTTTAGTTAAAACTTCACCATCTTTGCTTGAACGGGAATTTCACGGCAGAGAGAGCTGATCTAAATGAATGAATGAGGGGGCGCACCAAGCGGATAATTACTCGGCTTGATCGATACTCAGTTTGATTAGGCCCGGGGGCATTTAAAGAAAGAGGCGCCGCTTTTTTTTAACGCCTCCATAGCGAGGACGATTAGCTTTGAATTATGCACCGAGCAGAACAGAAATAGTTGGCCAACCGTTCGGCTAGTTCATCAACGAGTTCTGAAACCGCCATTTACCTGAATACAGTTATCTCTATTAGTGAAGCACCTTGACAAGTATAGTTAACAGTTACTGTAATAAATTATAGCTCTGCATGAGAGACATCAATAAAATTGTATCTCGGAGAACTGACGCAGTTGTCCTACGCGACAAACCTGAGATTTTTATTCTATTGAGCTTAAAACAAGAACAACATTCCAGTTGGCACTAGTTTAGTGCCAATTTGATAATTTCTGAATAGCGAATGAAGTAACTCAGTGAATATTCTCTCAATGACCGGGAAATTTTGGACTGCTGAAATTTGTTTTATCCATCAATTTGGAGGTTTCACACATCAACTTGGAGGTTTTACTCATCAATTTGGAGGTTTCAACATCAATTTGGAGGTTTTACTCATCAATTTGGAGCTTTTCTATTCCAAGTTGGAGGTTTTTAATTTCAAATCGGAGATTTTACTCATCATATTGGAGGATGAGGGAAATGCATGATTAATTTCTGGGAAAACAAATTGGCGTGAATAGGAAATCAAAAACCTCCAATTTGAAACGAAAAACCTCCAAATTGATAAGTAAAACCTCCAAATTTATCTGTGATACGTCCAAATTTATGTGTAAAATTCGGTGTGTGAAACCTCCAATTTCACGTGTAAATGCTCTATATATTATATATTCTAACTCAGAAAGGGTTTTCCTAATGTTACAAGGAAGTTCTTCAAAGGAGCCTGAAGTTCTTCGTCTCCTTCAATTAACATTAGCCATGTCAGAGCCAAGAAGGTTGAAGCAGTAGTCCTAAGCATAGAAGCCATACTGCCGTGCTAAGCCAGAAAGTCGTATCTGACTTCACCCAACTTTCGGGAAAATGACCTAATAGGTTTCGTGGCGAAATAATTCTTTCGCGGGATTATTTTTCCTCCTTTTACCACAAGTATAGGTTTTTCTCAAGATAAATTAGTAGCCGAATCGATTACTGGAGTCAAAATTAAACATTTTTGAGTGTAAATTGTCAAAAAACGATGATACGAGATGACACTCTCGTAAACCCAAAGTTACGACTGTTCTGTTCATTTTAATTCTTGAAACATTAATTCATTTGAATTAACATTTTAATTCAAGAAACCATTTCACATTGATTATTTTGTCATCCCACTTGGCTCAAAGTCAATAGTATTTCATATCTCTACGAATAAAATCACTCGCGATGAGATTGTGGAAAACCATTTTAATAAAAACGGAGTTGAGTAGAATGTTGTCTATTTCCACCATCATATCTCTGTTCAGACTGTAAGAAAAAACTGCTGAATCAATAAAAATAAATGTTTATTCACTTAGAGTGTAAACGTAAAGTCACCACTAAATGTTGAGTTTTCAGAGGCAAAAAGTCGTATCATGCCGATTTAATGCAAGAAGTCGTATCGTCGAAATAGGCAGATTCCCGTATCAGTGTCAAGATACGAGTTTTCTTCTTCTGAATTGCTCTGATACGACTAGTTTCTTAGAAAAATCAAGTTAATACGCCTTAACGCGAGAGTCGGGAGGCTTGTTTGAGGCATTTCTAGTAGAGATACGACTCTAAAACTCCGAAAATCGATAGAAATTGACCCCCAAAACCCTCGGGTACCAATAACTCAATTTGGTCCAATTTTCACGTTACGACTTTCTGGCTTAGCACGGCAGCATAGTCCTAATAGTTCAAAAGGATCAATAATTGTTCTACCATACATTGCCTTGATAGAACAGTCTCAGGATTATGGTGGAGCTTTTGAAGCATCTTAAAAATTACTTTCTATGTTTCATTTGCTTAGATCGAGTTCAATTCACCACAACTAATCCAGAGCTCAGCAGTCTGATTGAGATTTGGATTTCTTGTCTGCTGCAATCATCGTTAGCTATCCTCCAAAGGAAGATCTATATCTAAGATCTAAGAACGTCTATGGTACGGTATCTTGTCAATAAGAATACTGATTCAAGTCAAATTCCTCAAATTTTAGGGAAAGCTCCACTGGCTATAAACATGCCAATAAACTAGTTGTAATCCCCGCGATAGTGAAATTCGGACGAATGAGTCGGAAATGCGCCAGGTGCTACGTTTCCCGTGCGTGACTCCTTCATCAAACATTAATCGGCTCACCGGACTCCGGGAACATCTGCCTCAAACTGTTCGCCCTTCGCCTCCCATCAACAGCACCAGGACGTCTCTCATGACTTAATAACGTGGCTCACCGATAAGCCCTCCACTGACCGTCTCATGATCTTTTAAGTATGTCCTCACCGAAACGCCGGTGATCGCCCGATCGCGTTAAGAGAAGGGCTCGATGTCTCTTGGCTGACCCCTTTAAAAACTTAACGAAATGCTCACGGCCCGTCTAATACATTATGAGGTGAATCGCTTGATTAGTTAGGTCGATTTTCCAAAGAACGGCTGAAGAAAATTATATTGCACGCACAAGCAAACAAACTTAATTTTGATGAAGACAAACGAAACAAACCGAACGTATCAAACAAAAGTAGGTACCTTTTCCTTTACTTAGCAACTTACTCTGCCCGTTCATAGATAATCCATATGTCCATTCTTTCAAATCCAAAAAATTAGATTAGTTTTCAGGGATAATAATCGGAATCATTTCATGTTGGTCGGATTTGCAAGCAGTAGCCCTAATGATTCTGAAATCAATATTTATTAATCTATTGCTGAAATAGGGTTTGTGTTCAGCACGTTAAACCAAACTGTGCTAGCCGACTATGTAGTTGAATGATGTTCAATAGGATATTGGTAGATATATAGGATATAGGTTACGTTATGAAGACAAGAAAACAGGGTATACAAAGGTGATTATTTATTAGCTAAATAATAATCTTACAGTGAAATGTGGACTTAGGCAGTGTTAGTCAGTGCTCAATGTTAGTAATCACTCGGTTTGAGCTGTCACCTCGATATCTTTACTGCCAAGATGACACATAAACAGCATAGAGCCGGCTCAACTCAAAGGAACCATCACCGGGATCTTATCATCAAGAATCCTATGATGTTGTAGACAATACCGAAGAGCTTTATTTTACATTGACATTCTTCATTGTGGTACATTGTCATATTGATGAATATAAGGAATCATGTGCGTATCACTATCAATTCATACACGAAGTACTCAGAAATAACCTACTAAATAATAATTTATCATGATGGTGATAACGTAAATATGTACCCACTCACCCGAACTAAACATTTTGAGGTCGTGCGTCAAAAGGAACATGAAATTTGTTAAGCGAAACCCAAAGGAACATGTAAAACCAAAGTATATTGATATAGAATATAATTAGCTGGAACTGAGAGTGCTTCCAAGGCCCAAGTGGGAAGTTGTGTTTGTACAAGCCTATACCTTTGATGACTTCGCTTCATGGGCCGTGCCCACATCTATGTTTTAAATTAATTTCTAAAACTGCCGCTCCACCCCTTTTCCGAGGAAAAGTGAAGAGACAAATATTTGGTTGGGAGCTGTTTTCCCATTTTGTTTGCACCCGCAGACACTCGATTAAATAAGTTCTCCTACCACTGCTGAAAGACTCGAGGCTCATAAATATCGTTTCGAAAGTTATGCGACACTCACTCCCCACCGCAACTGAAATACGTGTATGCTGTTCCGGTAAACAAATCAAGATCTGATTGCACTGTACTGAAGTGGTGAGGCCAGTACAAAACACTGATGGGTGATAGATACAAGTTTTCTTATGCTGGTTTACCTGTAACGGTAATACGGCAGAAGATATCGATTGGGAGTTGAGATCGTTTATAGTACTGTGTTTGATTGTATCGTTTGGGAGAAAAACGCATATATGGCAAATTTTCTAAACTGAAGAGTATTACGATATTACCGGACTGAGAATCCCAGAAAATATAAATAATAAATAACCATAAAAGAAGGGTTCGGAATGAAAAGGAAAGATTTGTATTACACAGCGCAGGCAGAAAATGTAATGGTTTTTTTTTTAGAAACAACCAAGTATGTGTTTTGTTGCTCTTACCCCAAGTAAATGACAAATTTACAAGTGATTTGTCATGAAAAGATACAGAGGGTCAGCGGATCAAACCCTTTTAAAGTGAAATTCCGCAGTTTTAATTAGCGACTGAAAGCGGTGGAAAAAAGCCTCGACGTTGCGGACAAAGCAGATACAACTCGAAATTCGGAAAGCGAGATCGAAAAAAAAATCGGAATAGGAACACCGTTAAAAAAAAGAAGCCACAAATTAAAAAACTCAAGTGCCGAGGCTTTTGTTGATCGATTTAAAAAGAGAGGAGCTACCTCATCAAATCCCCACCATAGCTGGACCCTTTTTCCCTGGGAAAAGGGCGGTAATTTTGTGCCAATTAACCGGTTTAATCAAGTGTGTTCTATTAAGGGAACTACTGGAGTGGGGAGAACGGAAGCCAATTGTGAAAAAACTGTTTCCCTTCATGCTTCATTTGAAGGGAAATTTAAATCGGCGGGCTTCTACGCCGTTGAGCCCATGACGGAAGTCGGAAAGGAAATTTCAAAGAAGCGTGTATTATTTATGCGCATTGAACGTCGAAAAACGACCACCATAATTTTCATCTTTCAAAATTCCACAGGAAAGTATTATTTTTGGAAAAAGATAATTTTCTAACGGTAACAAATTCCTAGGTTGCTAAATAAGAAATTCGCCATTTAAATGTTGACTTTTATGAAACTACCTATTCAAATTGCGGAGTTTGTTACTTCAGATTTTTGAAATCATTATCAAATAATTTATTGACCAAAACAAAAATATAAGGAAGGAGGAGATCTCCTAGTTTTGTGTGTCTTGATTTGAATTTCTTGGGTACTTATAGAAAAGAGTAGATAAGTAGTTGAACTTTGTATGAGTATGATTAGGTATGTAGTGCAAACCGAAGAGTTAGTAATAAATCAAAATGTGGAAATAAAAACCTAATTCAATTTTGGTTTATTATTTTCAATAATAAGCCTTTGGAATCGAGCAAGAAAAAAAAAATTTTTCATGAACCTTGAAGTTTGATTTTGACACAAATTTCACCGATCTTTTGGTGAATTTATTAGATTTTTCGCCCCTCAATTCTATGCTACGTTTCAAAATGTTAATGAATAGAAAAGTGGTTCCTCTTCGATCCTGAGACATTTTCACCTGGTAGCATCCGAATGATTTTACGTATAGTCATTTTTCATCAACATTCTAGTATTTTATTATAAACAAAGTTTGCCAATCAAGTGCCCTATCTCATTGGGAATTATTACTGTCATATCATAATTTCTTTTGAATATGTGTATGTATCACGAACCAGGGAAACGTAAATCGGAATTAGGTAAGTTGAAAAAGTATTGTGAGAGGCTGAGAGAACGTACAAAACAGAGGATATAAAAAGTTAGGATTCAGTAGTGGCATCTCTATTGGAGATCGAAGGGTCTAATTGTTTGTAGACCAACGAGCCTCCCTTTCTTGTTGGAAGAGCTTGTTTTGCAGGGATTTCCTTCAAAGGCTGGTTTCTTGGTGGGGAGAAGAAAACAAACAAAGGGCTGTAGTGACAGTGAGTTAGATCGAATAACAACACCGAATTCACTTCAGATCTGGATTTTGTGATTTTGATTGGAGAAATTTCTGAAATGATGAAAAACCAAACTAGCAACGACTTTAAAACCTACAATTTTTGATTACTAATCCAGCTGCTTGACTATATTATTTTATGTGAACTAATCATTAACAGTTGAACAAATATGAATGATAATAATGTTGAATTATCTACATCGCACGATGTTTTGGGATTGGTACATTAACTGAAAATTAGTCCCATGAAAGATGGAGTATGCAATTAGAGGAAATAAACAAGGGTTTTGGATTATGAGAAAACGAATAAAGGTATACCCCTAGTTTATACTAAGCCACGTCTCAAATAACTTGATACATCCCCCGAGAAAACGACTTCTGGAGTTTCTAGCAACTGCTGAAGATCCCTTAGTCTGCTTCCAAACTCACTAGGTAGCGCTGGAGCGCTCCTGTTAAACATGACCGTCTCCAGAGCCCAAGACACTTGGAAACGTCTGCCAAGCAGATGTGGCAGGAAACTTTCTATTATCCATAACACAATTTATAGATGATCTGATGCATAGGTAGTAGCCAAACTCAAAAGTTAAATCTTTAAGTACCTTGACTATTCTTGTAGAGGACCATCTCCATCTCCCGCACAATCCCTGAACATTTAATCGATTTTGGGAGGAAAATGTAGAAGTTATGGCTCATACAAGGTTTTTACAGTTGTGCATGCGCAAAGGCTGCAATTCGGGGGCAATGATTTTCATTGGAGACCATCTACACGCCAATCTACACAATCACTAAAAATTTCATCGTAGTCGGGTGAAAAATGTACAAGTTATGGCTGTTACAAAATTTTTACGGGTTTTACAAGGTTTTTACGTAGAGGATGCTATCAATCTGGGGCAATAATTTTCTGGAGACGATCATCACGCCAACCTACACAATCCCTGAAAGTTTTATTGAAATTAGACATAGTTTTGCTCGTCAGAAGGATTTCATGACAGACACACATAAAGAGACAGACACGGAACTAAAATGTTCAGAAAGATCTAAAACGTAATACGCACGTGGAAATTTTGATTTTGGAGACCTTTTTTACCATGAAAAGTGAAAACAATGCATCTGCTACGTTGGTTCTTGGTTCACTCGGAAGCAAACAACAGCATCCAGGCAACAATCTCTCTTTTGCGTTTTTCCTAACCTCTGCCCTGTCATCAGAAAGACTCAAGTACCGCTCCAACATCTTGACATAAATTATTCCAATGACTCAAAGTTATTCTGAGTCGGATGAACTTGATGAAAACCCTGCTGCCATATCTCAAAATCCATAATCTAGGTGACCTACTTGACTGGCCTGACATAGAATCTTCTACACCTTTGTAGTTCTTTCTCAGTAAATATTGGGAAAGCCACTGACCCAGAGTGCAGATATTGTAGGATAGAAGAGGATGATGTCTGCCACACCTTCTTCACATGCCCATAATGGGAGGATATGAGAAAGAGCGCAGAAGATGTCACCGGAACATTGCTTCCACCCACAATCATACATGAGATGATTAGTAACAAGTCGAGCTGGGACGCAATGGCAGTATTTGTCACAGCAGTCCTCAAAGCAAAATGGCTGAATGGAAGATGGGAGGAAGAAGAACAGGAATATGATTGATGGAGAGATGAGATATCGAACTAGAGAGCAGAAGTAAGAGCAGCCTTTAGACAAAAAAAGGGCTCGCCCTGATGTAATACTGTTCAAGTGGTTCTGGGGTGAGTCCTAAGCCGAGGGAGTGGGGTTTTAGTTGGTATGCCCAAAAAGTGGCCTGTGAGTCCAAAACTGTTGGGGTAAAACTTCTTCCCCTTCGCTCTTAAAGAGTTTCCCCACTTCCGGAAAAAAACCTTTGTCACTTCAAGTGTGAATTATGTGGATCATTTTCCAGTGATTCATGATTGAGGAAAATGATGTGAACACCTCGTTTCTAAGCATCCTAAAAATATCAACTGACCCGTATACCGTGCCATATTGCCTTCTATTAGTGTTTTAATTTGGGGTTTTAGCTGCAGCTCGACCCACTTGGAGATTAGCTTCACCCTTCTCCTTAGCTTGCACATTAGTAGTAATTAGTGTTGTAGTAGTAGTGTATTAATTCCAACGGTTGTGGACATTGATACATCGCAGGAGGTGGAACAGAGATAAATATACTCGTACAACAGAGAGATGAAAAGTGTCGAGGAGAAGAGTAACCCCACCTGTAGTGGTCACGCGAAATGATCAGTGCGTTTCATTCACGAGGGGGTTTTGAATGTTTGCGTAGTAGCGGCATGTAGGAATCAATTGAGGATATCGGTCGAAAATACGAGGGCGCCGACGGAAAAGGGTTACAATCGTAGCTTATTTAGAGGGGAAGAGAAAGGAAAAAATCCGCCAACGGGTATATGGCAAAAAAAGTGAGAGGGGACTCCGAGCAATTCGCTCTGGGGTTAGGATGGCTTTTGAGTGGCTCAATAAAAAAAACTCTCAAATTAAACTGTCATGGCTTTTTAAGCCGTGACCTCTCCATGTCTCTCCCTTTCAATCTGGTTCCTATTACATTACCCAGAAAGAATTCTTAAGGTAAAATAGTACATGATGTTGTAGCTTGCGTGGAATTTGTTGGGAGAACTCATGAAAAAAGAAAAGCAGGACTTCACATTATACAGCAAGGTGCGGAAAAATTGATCCAAAAATTGATTTTGAGATATTAGTACTAAAAAAACTGCTCATGTTGCCGAACATTTAATATGTTCGGTATTATATTCTTTATATTATTATTATATTCTTCGGTATTTAATATGTTAGGTATAATATGAAGGTATTATATTCATCTTCTTCGGCTGTTATAGCAGATATCTGATGGATAAACATAGTGAGTTTTGTGAGTTTGTGGAAAAGAACGAACAATGGGCGGTAGAACTCATCAAAAACGCGTTTTCCCACAAATCATATTTTCGTACATTTCGGAACATGTTTATCAAGTTTGGAACCACGTAAAAAGATCTTTTTTGGTTTTGTTAGTAGCTCCTAGGAGAAGATTTGGTGCTAGCATAAGAAGATCAATGTCTAGAGTCGATAATCCAAGTTAAGTAGTTCAAAGCTCAACAATGACAACAAGAACAGTGTGTTGCTTACAATTTTCTCCCAAATCAAATTTTGTAAAACCCATAGCTACAAATGTGTACTAGGATGTTGTGAGAATCATGGTGCCAAGTCTAGTCTGATCAGATGAATGACAACGACACTATGTGTTCCGAAAAATGATGTATCTGAGCACCGTGTTGAGGAGCCCTTAGTTCCTACTTTATCCGGTCATTACATTTTTGCCAGGTACTTACCCCATTTATACTTTTTTACACTTATACTTTAATATACTGTAAAAATCTAGTGCATTTAACGATAATATTAAGGGCAGTAAGAATAACTGCTTGACCGAGGCCTGAAAATGCTATGGTTGCCAGCGCAGCTCGCTCCTATCCCAATGTCATTACCAGAGACCTTCAAAATGTGGCACTTATTTTTATAAAATGTGGCACTATAAAATGTGGCAATGTGGCACTTATTGTGGCCGAATGTGGCATTTATTTCAGCTGATGTGGTATTTATTTTTTTCAACTTTCCACCCCCTCCCCACCATAAAAGGGATGTTAAACCAATAAATCATGAAACTTGAAAGCATATCAACTACTGTATTATGTATATCAACTATTTACATTTATTTCCAACAAACTTACATGTATTTACAACATGTTAAATTCAATTATAAAACAATGGCGGCAATGTTATCTATGGATAAATTGAGACGACGGTCGCTCAGGATATATTTCAATTTGGAGATTGATCTCTCTACATCGGCAGAAGTCGCGGGCGCGTACTTCATTGCAAGGACGTCTTCAGCGTCCCACTCTTCCCTGAGAGAAGATTCCTTCCCTTCGAGATTCGCGGCTATACTTTTAATTTCTTCCCAGCCGCAATTCCTGTCCAGAACGGCCTGAACCTTGGCGTTAATCCTTAATCCAATGGCTCCTGGGTAGGAACGGACATGAGACCCTAACAACAGCCGAAGACCCACTTTGACCTGTGATGATAAGTTAATCTTACCTGGTTTTAGCAAACATCCATTCGTCATATTTTTCTCGAAGTTCTCGGGCGTTAGTAAAATAAGGCGAAATGTGGCATTTTCAAAGAAATCAACGAAGTATGGCATTTTACCGAAAAATGGGCCGAATGTGGCATTTTAGTGTGGCGCCGTGGCAATGTGGCATTTGAAGGTCTCTGGTCATTACATAAGCCCCAGTGTTATTATATTTATAAGCATTATTCTGAAATAATTTCAATAATAATTACTATGAACAACAGAACTATTCACTTATACATGGAGTTTCAAGGTAGGTACTTTGGAGTTGGACAATTTATTTGAACTGAGTACCTTGGGGATCTAAGCGAGCAAGTCTATGCGTGCTGTGTTGGTTCATATTTTGGAAGATGAAATCATAAGTTCTGACTGTCGGAACTTGTTAGAACACAAGTAGAAATCATCAGTGTAAGTTATGCAAAATTCAATTACAACATTATTGAAATTACTCCAAATGAATACGAACCAAATCCCACCTGCACAAAAATTAATCATTGAATTTTCATCCCATTGAAACATGTAATGATGCACAACAAACATGATGGCACCCTTTTATTCAATCAAGTCTAAGCGGAAAAACCCGGAAGCTAGAAGGCCGACGCGGCGGGGAAGACAAAAACTTGTTGTTGACCTAACTTTGGTTTATGTGTGTTTTAAAGGTGTTAGCCCGTGACCTTGAGAACAAAGTTATAAAGTCCAGATAGCAAGTCCTATAACTGGGAGACAATTAAAACTTTACTTAGGTTCTTCAAAGTTTTGGCGGGAAGGCTTTGGAGGAGGGGTGGCATTCAAGGTGGAAGTTGGAGGATGGTGGGAGGGGGAATCTACATCGCTTCATTCCTCAAATCGAAGAATAATCATAGCTGCTTATCCCAGACCTGATTAAATCATGAGGCGAAATATTGGCATCCGATTTTTATTCTAACGGAAATGACACGATTCCCTTGGAAAATTCTCTATTGCAGGTGTGAGATATATATTATAGTATATTCTACAATTAGGGACATGGAAAAAATTTCAGAAAACCACCGAAACCTATCGAGCAAATACGGAACATTATCGAATGGTTCGGTAACAACTCTTAGCTTAATACGAAACCCATGATTTCTTCATCGCACCCATTTAAATATCCGTTCATCATTCTTGGTTTGAATCTTTAGGGTATTTACACTTACAACGATTCTTTAGTGTTTTCAAAGCGTCATTTTTCAGAAGCTGTTCGATCAATTTCATTCTAAATCACTTTAAATGTATTTTCCTTCAAATTAACAGTTGTTCTTTCTCAGGAGAACCACTCTTGACCCCGTTTATATAATCTGTGGGAATAAGTTGTCAACCAACCAAGCTCATTTTGGATAAATCAAAGCTCCTCTCCTGCATAATCGTATTCCGAAATTCGAATTTTGATGTATTGAGTTTTGTAACACATTTCCAACAAAATTTGAGGCATAGAAATGCCAACTTGAAGTCATGTTCCAGTTTTGATTGTTTTCCTTTGATAAAGTATACCTAGATGAGGGATTGTTGAATTCATAAGTATTCTAGTTTTGACATGAAACCATGATCCAAAAATCATCTTGGATTCGTTTCAGAAGACAGAATTAGGTGTTAATTTACGAGACTCGTGTTTTTAACTAATCATGTTCGTCGATTTAAAAAATATATATATTCAGAGTTTTACATGTACCTCACTAAAAAAGGTATACTGTTACATAAAGGGTTTTCACCTAGCTTCATAAAATTCAAAGTTGTTCATAAAATTCATAAAACGGGCCCCGCCCTTGCTATTAGGAAAAACGCTGCAAATCATTGCTCAAAGGTTTATTATTTTCTGTATAGATCATCCTTCTGTATAGATCACTGGTTCTCCATCAATAGCACCTACCACCATCTGTATTCTCCCTTGACCTTCCCTCTCAAATTTCAGCTCCTGCGTTCAATAGGATTGAAAATGGCTTCGGAGCTCACTCAGCTGATCAGTGATCTGAAGAGTGAAGAAGATCTCCTCGAATGCTGGAGACGCCTGGAAGAGCACTTCCATTCAATAGGATTGAAAATGGCTTTCGAGCTCACTCAGCTGATCAGTGATGTGAGGAGTGAAGAAGATATCCTCGAATGCTGGAGACGCCTGGAAGAGCACTTCCATTCAATAGCATTGAAAATGGCTTCGGAGCTCACTCAGCTGATCAGTGATCTGATCAGTGAGCAATGATTTGCAGCGTTTTTTACCTACAAACATTGTTTTTACCTACCAATTTTTTTTTACCTACCAACTATTGGTAGGTACTACCTACCACACTATAATGGCTTCACACCTTCACAATCAAGTTTATTAGAAAGAACTAAACGCTTCACACTCGATTCGAAAAATAGAAAGCTTCATATGGAAATTTGATTACTGGTTACGCAGAAGGCAAAACTGTATACAAATCGAAGAAATGAACAGCGATCGCATTTTAGTCCGATAAAATTTTAATGGAGATTAGACCTCTTTTGCGATTCACACTCATGATTCTGTTTTATCGAAGGAAAACCTTCAAATACTCGTAGGGACCGAACGGTTTGTCCTACAGAGCTCCGGGTGGTCTCAAAAATTTTTTAAAATTCTGTACTATTTAAAATTGGTGAAAAAACGATACCTTTATTTCGAGAGTTTTCGAGCTAGGGCACTCTTGAAAATTTCAACCCTTAATTTTCACCCCTTAGAAGTGACCTACATCAACCAAAAGCTTCGCGGCACAACTAGACCCCAAATGGAGCCCATATACCAAATTTGAACCAAATCGGTCCAGTGTTGCTAAGAAAAGTGCCGCGTACGGCGTACGGCGGACGGCGTACGGCGGACGGACGGAAATTTTTTTATTCGATTTTCGGATTCTACGTACCTTGAAACGTAAAACATCAAATTTTGAGGGGGGGTTAAATTTTTTTTTTTCTTGCTCGATTCCAAAGGCTTATTATTGAAAATAATAAACCAAAATCCAAGTGATTATTCTCGCTGAATCGAATATTGTCCCTCACAAGGCTGTATGAGTATTTTATGCAATATTTTCAATGTGTCCCCCATTTCGGGTAATGATGAGTTAGACGCGGTTTTCCAAGTGATTTTTCACGCTGAATCGAATAGTGCCACCCACCCGAAATTAAATAAACTAAGAAAATACTATTAAAAAAACTACTGAAACTTCACCACAGGCTCTCGAATTAGGAGAACTAGCGTATCCACATTATTTTTACTTCCACGATATTATCACCCTAGATCTTTTGTTTTAGATATTCACACAGCCTTGTGAGTGGCACTACTCGATTTAGCGAGAAAAATCACTTGGAAAACCTCCCCAAACTTAAGTGTTCATTCACGAGACTCGTGTATTTGACTAATTATGTTCTACGATTTTATTTTTAATTTTTTAAAATAAATTCTAAGTTTTACATGTACTTTACTAAATAAAGGTAGAATGTTATATTGAAGGGATTTCACCGAGCTTCATAAAATTCAAATTGAATAATCCTAATAGCAAACGGGCCCCGCCCTTATTTTATTAATTTTTTTATTTTATTATATTTTTTTTTTTATTTGGACCTCAGGAGCGATTTATATTAGGAAAAAAAGGTGAGTCTGTGCGAGTGTTTGGACACGGAAAGAGCGGAGGGCAGTGGGCGGAGCACAGCGGCTGGGCGGAGTCGCTGCCATCCAATGGGCTCTTAGCAGCCACACCCCGAAAAATACATCAATACATTCAACCACCCACGCTCTCTCTTCTTGTACGGTTTCGCGCTCTCCCTTTTCCTTTTGTAAGTATGTGAGGGGATATATTATGGTTCGGTTCGTTCCCGTAATGTGGAAAGACAAAAAAAAAACCTGTAAAGATATATTTTTACTTTTATGTAACATGATATTGTTAAATAATACATGATTTTCAGGGTTTGTTGATGAATGAAAATCTCACTAAAACTAGTAGCGAATATAGCATATTGTTGGATAAATATATGTATATGAATGACTCAGAAAATGACTGAAAAAATTAGCAGTAGAAAGACAAACAATTGAAAAGATACGATTTTTGTTATTGTAAACTCGTTGGTATACGGAAATTTGACTTGCAACCAGTTGTGATCGCTGGATACCTAATGTTACACAATCATTGTCCCAATCATGATGTATTGCTATCAGTTTACTGATATCGCTACACAGTTGTACGAACACACCATACTTATGGTGACATCATAAAATTGTGCTGTTACTATAAATTCAGAATTAAAGTATTTTCCCGTGTTGTCAACCAAAGAAATGATACGTAGTAGGTAATATTGAGAGTGATACCACGACGTGAATGATGGATTCAATTCTGTATTCATGCTTGGAGTACGAAGAATCAGCTTCTTTTCTCCCTCCTCAAATAATCGAACTTAAGCGGCATTTTTTTAAAATCATGAATTGAATGAACAAGCTCTAATTAGTTTTGTCTTCACGAAAATTGCTGCAATATCATCGCTATCCAAGAGTTGTTGTAGGTGCCTTCATTACGAAATTTGGCTGATAAGAATGCACAACTAAGTACAAAACGAAACTGTTTCAAATGAACTACCAATGGCCACATTTGATCAGCTGAAATTTGTTCGAAGATTTGGCTCATTTCCGTCACAGAACAGACTTAACGATTCACACTTCGCCAATGACCTTCCGGTTGATGCGCCCGAAAAAAAAATTCTCATTCGTGTTTCTGATTTAAATGACTAAGCCCAATCCTTAAGCCTCTTTGAGGGTGGTCCTCTGGGTGGTCTTATTAAATTCTAAAAATTCAATTCATGTTGAATTGGTGAAATGTTTATTGGTATTCCTACATATCGAGAGTTTTCGAACTAAGGCGTTTTGAAAATCACAACCCCCTATTTTTCATCCTTTTGTTACTGACACTAACCAAAAACGTGGCGCCACAACTACACCCTAAATGCCCATGTGTCAAATTCCATGAAAATTGGTCTATGGTAACTAAGAATAGTGCCACGTACAGGGGACGGAGGGAAATTTGTATTCGATTTACTTTGGCACGTACCATTACATTTTGAGATTAGAATTTCTTCTTGTTCAATCCAAAAGTTCATCATTGGAAATAATGAATCAAAACACGGTTTCCGGTCCCTCCTGTTGTCCTCACGAGACAGCAAAACAACCCTTGGTAAAAACGTAAAATTTTATTTTCATTATGATGAGGAAAGGTGATATTTTCACACTTGAGAAAATATATAACGATAAGAAGCATGTATTAAAAAATATCTTGGTATCGAAAAACGCATAAATAAATGCATAAACGGGCAAGCATTCGGTCTAGTCTCTAGTTATTACTCACATCACCAACCTGTACCCAAGGAAAAAAATTGAAATAGAATCGAAAGACGTAGTTATCAATGGAAGGAAAATATCGGGGATGTTGAAGGACTGAAATAGGGCTGAAGTCCAGGAGGCTTCGAGTGTTATGAATAATTAAAACTTTGTTAGTCATTTAAGGTCTGGAGTCTCCCCACAGACCCCCTCCCGCACGAAAACTTGTGGAAAGGGGATTCTTACGAGTTAAAACTCTGCCCCCACCTCGACCGATCGTCGCCGAATTTGCAGCGTCTGAGACTGTCCATCCCTGACCCGGTTTCAGTTGGAAACTTTCGGAAAGTTTACGTCTGGTTTGGTATGAACTATGTTTTGACCTCCGGTTGTAGAGGCCGACAAGAAACGAGGCGGTTTTTGAAAATGAAGATATCTGGATCATCGCGTTGTTTTTCCTGTTGTGTAATTAAGGAGAAGGAAACCGTGTGCCAAACAGCTCTAGTAGACACAGCGATGCGAACTGTAAGAAAACTCTGAATGGAAAAAAATCTTCATCGTAAGTTTTGAAGAGTTGAATTCATTCATGCAGTTTGGCCAGTCAATAATTCAGCTCTTCTAATTCTACACTGACTGGAGCAAGCCTCGGTAAGGCTAATTTACGCCGTCAGATTAAACCTTTTGGATGATTTGATGAACGACTTGAGGTATAGATTTACAGAACATTTCCCTCTCATACAGTCCTTGGAGAACGATTGAAGGCCTGTCAGTTGCAAAGAGATCACGAGGGATCCTGCAATCTTCTCACGGAACCATCTCAGTTTGTGTACCTTCAAGGGATTCTAGGCAGATAAAAACCACGTAGTAGTAAAACGTGATTGAAAAGGAAATACAAAAAAATAGATAGTTGCGACGGGAGTATTTTTTTGCCAAAAAGCTTGCTTCCCATTCTCCTAACTTGTCACTTGGATCCACTAGAGGATGACCGCAGTTAGTGGAGTTTGATGGTTTATCATCAAAACTTTTTTCCTCTCAACGCACGAGTGAGGGTGTTTTGGTTAATAACTTTTGTACGTATTATGCAGTAGAGAAATATACATACAGAAACATAAAACCAATATACATAATCAGTAATTTGAGCCAATAGATTGATCCCAAGAGGCCCAAAAAACAAGAATTATAAATCTCAAGCGAGACAAAAAATATAATAAACGAGATGTAGGAAGGTGTAGAGCTCAAAAAGAAGATAAATTAGAAATCCCACATTTCCGCTCCTCAATTTAAGCTTTTAAGCGCTAATTTTGTATTGAGAATACAGGCATACTCTTCATCAGTGACTTGATGACGTCTACTCTACTGTAGAATCGCTGGTGAGATATGGTCGCTCCATGTAGGAAGGCTTCGCATACACCACAAAGTGTTTGTAGTAGCTTAAGATGGCCTATCGGATCTTCGGTGACTTTAGACAGGCGGCTACTCATTGCAGACATATTACTATTCATACTATTCGTAAAGTCGAACTGACAGTTATGGAAATATACATATGTAATGGAGATACTGAAGTTTGTGAAAAATAGCTCTGGAGAGTTCCTGACACGACCACAGCAAAAAATTCTGAAATAAACCATCCTCAAAACTGCTCAGACTCATCATCTCAAGGAGACCCGGGGGAGGGTTGTACTACTTCTCTGGGATTCTGCTTTTCCTTAGGAATGGTTCCCACTGAAAAACATGAGACTCCGGTCTTGAAGGATTACTTATGGACTCTCCCATGTACTTTCATTATGGAAGAGTATTTTCCTAATGAATTATACTGACCAAAATATTTTGAAATTGTCGATTATACATTCACAAATATCTGATTACCTGCCACGACAATGTGAATGTGAATTTTCTTACTAGAACGGAGACAGTTACGGGGGATTGTTTGGTTTGAACGAAACAACAAAATACACATACCTTCTACATCAAAATATTACCTAATATGAGCAAGTGGTCAAAAAAATCTCTTCAATGAATGGACTTCTTTTTATTTTTTCTGCATTTTAGAGCTTTTGAAATTTTGGTTCCATATCTTTAAAACATGGTGAAAATTTGATTTTTCTTGAACACCATTTTTTTCGATTCTACAATTTTATATATATATTTATGTATATTTTTTTTCTTCATAATATTGGAATTTTTTATATTTTTATGTAGGTACCTTGCCGAAAACCAAAATCCATTGTATTTTAGGGGAAGTCCTTATCAAGATAATCTTAGATAGAGTTTCCCCCCGATTTCTTTAGGGATAAAATATCACTTGTACGGTGATTGATTTAAATACCTATTATATTTGGAAATCTTATTTGTGAAAATCTAAAAGAGTACTTTAGTGATAATTTGTGTTTGTGAAAAAGTGTTTTAGTCAATTACCAATCAGGTGATACAGCATGGTGTCATTCATCCAGTATGCACACATTGCTAACTAATTAGGAAATGAGGCTTTCAAAAATCGTAGAGCGGTAAGTGGTCGATAGATTGTCTTAGAGAGTAGAGGAGAGATAAGGAGAGATAGAGAGAGGAGATAGAGGAGATTAGATTAAGGAGTAGTTTTTTGTGTGTGTGTGGAATGTTACATATCTTTCAGAGTTTCGAACTAACCAACATTAACTAATGAATCCTTGATCATTGATTATTAATCCAAACAGGAATACGTATGTATGTAGCCAAAAAGGAGACAATCACAAAAACAGGTTGAAATTTAGCGCACACAACATTTTGACGAAAAAATTCATTTGACAAAATTTGCAAGCAAACCTCCAATATTGAGCTAAGTGGCACAGCAACTAGATTCCATCAAACAGAAAGCGAACAATTTCTAGAGGAACCATCTAAATCTCAACCCAAATAATCTCCGAGAATTCGATGGGAACGGATAAAAATTGTGAAATGAATCCGCAATTCCTTGGCACGCGGAAGGCTTAAGGCATAATTTAACTCATATGAAAATATCAAAACATCAATTCCCATCAACACTCAAAGTTTGAGCGAAATTGGTCAATCAGCATCGGAACACAAACAAAATTCCAAATAAAACAAAAAATTTAAATGATTTAATTTCAAATGTGCAACGATTTTTGTAAACTTTCTTTACAATAATCATAGTACAGTTAGTTGAAATAATATTTAAAAATGTGAACATTAATTCTTGCTGCATGACTTTTTTCATGTGCAACCTCTCTAACCGGTGTTGGGTTTTTGGTTTATTATTTTCAATAATGAACCTTTGGAATGGACCAAGAAAAATTTTGTTTAACCCCCCTCAAAATTTGTTGATTTACATTTCAAGGTACGTAGAATCCAAAAATCGAATACAATTTTGGCCGTACGCGGCACTTTCCTCACTTAGCAAGTTTTGAAAGGGAAGTTAAGAACTTCTCTTACTTTCCAAACTGATGTCTACATTTTACAATAAGCGCATCGATCAGTGCTGAATGTTAAAAATATTCCTAGAAAAAATAGAAATAGAGTTTAAATAATAATTGTTTTTAGATGGAAATGAGCACAGATTGATGCCAGAGCTATTAATGATAATAATCGCCTTCAAAACGGGCTTAAATTCTGCTAACATTATATTTCATGAGGTTAAAATAAATACTGAAAATGACCAATTATTATAAAGGGTCAAATCCCTTAACCTAAAATTGATTTATCGTTGCATTTACATGCAAAAGACTGGGACCTACAGTTACTGAATGGTCCGGTTTTACACTTCATGTTGATGATTAATTTAAACATTATTGTTCGCAATGTTCTTTGTTTTATTAATGCCGCTTTTAACCGTTTGGTCAAGGGCGTCAAATACAAGTCACAGTGTAGGCATGGAAAACAAAGAGTTCATATTCATGTTGTGTGAATATGTTTTGAAAATAAGTGGAGTCGTTTCCCAACATTTTCATCTCCCTCGGAACCTCAATGGACGGGACCGTGAACGTCAGATACTATACAATGAGTTGTTGGACGGTTAAGGAATCAATTCTTGAGGGAGAAAAAAATACTAAAAACATGAATGGCGATCACTTTCCGTAACTTGATTTTGCATCTAATTGCAATCTGAAAATTTATGAATTATTCATTCGCAAACTTTTACAGTCTGTTCTGAGTATTACGAGTAGGCAAGTACAGTAAGCTTGGGAATTCATTCAGTTTTAATTATTTACAATCTACTGAAGAAGAACCTAAGTAAGTATTGTGTTGTTCATTCCTTCAGTTTTCAAGGTGCAGCCTTTTTCCAAACTTGGAACTCTCATTCAGTTAAATTCATCAACAAAAATTATAATCCAATTTGGATTTTAATAAACAAATTCGTGCATTCACGGGCACGTTTGGCTGATTGACTATGGTGGATAAAAAAATGTATGAATCTGAAAACATCCAGTAAAGACCTAAAAGTCTTGTTAGGGATCTGAAGTAGGTGCTGGACAAAGTGGTCGAAGTAGTAGGATTACGTCAATTAACTTATAAGTTCTCCCTCCAATCTGGAGATACTTGACGGGTTACTTAGGAAAGGTACGAGGTGAACACTCAAATATTACAAATGAAAAATTACATTCTTGTGGATGCCCACCCGGCTACAATACCCAGATCATACTTTTCTAATTACGACGGGAAATAAATTCGATAGTAGCATTACTGAATACTTCATTACCTGTTAGTGGTGAAGTCTTCCAGAATCACCTGAAGCCTGAGAGAAGTCCGAATGTAGACTTGAACAGTTGGTATTGGAGGAGCTTCCATAACACATGTTCAACCCTTACGCACTCCACGCACCGTAGAAATTAAAACCCTTGCTTTACGATATATATTAATACTTCAGTGGAAGAACTGAGAACACTATAATTTCATCATAAGCGTACTTTTCATTTTTTTAAATTTTTTTTCATAAGATCATGAGTGAGCCATTTGGCAATCAGTCGAGATATAAGTTTACAGCGACTTCATTTCATCAAACAACATTGTTAGTCAATATTCATGTTTGTATTCAAAGCCCATCCCGAAAGAATTGATTGACTGAGGAATGTTTGAGTCGTTGTCTTTAAAAAATTAAGAGTAAATTACGGATTTATATTTATTTGTATTTATTGCATTTTGAGTTCTCCAATTAATAATATTATCTTGAGTTAATACACGGGAAAAACATATTGGATTACTTATTGTGAATTTTTATAGAAAAAAAAATCTTCAGAAACTGAAGATATTCAACTTATAAGGGGAGATAACTTTTCTGCAATTTGGAAAAGGAATAATATAAGATTTTATCAAAAACTGGTTCCAAAAAAATAATGTTTGAATCTTGGTGGCCATTAATCCATAAGAAACTAAAAACTCGCAATGTGAGCAGAAAAAAAACTATCAAGTAGGTAATAGGAACTATTCTTTGATAAATGAATTTTGAGTAGGGGAAAATGAAGATTTAATGGAAGGTAGGACAGCAATGAAATCTCCTATTTGGCATATTAAAATAGTCTGACAATTCGAAAATTATTGAGAGAAAAAATCGAAAACCTCAAGAAAATTTTGGCTGAAATATCGATTTGGATTTCTAGTGTGAATTATGAGGAGGCACGTAAGAGAAGTAAGATTTCTTTATGCACTGTTATGCTGAAGAAACAATAAAGCTGTGAGAGCGTAATGACTTTATATAATTTCACAGGAAGAGGAGCCCATCTAGTCATTTCCAATAAATCATCAGTAAATTTATAATGAGAAGGTTGGAATTAATTCGAAAAGTGAAAGTAGTCAACTTCGAAAATACTTGTGGAATGATAGAACCGAAATTAGGTTGCAATATTGGAGCATTGTTGAGGGAAGAAGTTCAAATTAAATAAATGGAAAAGTGGTTTCAATTTCAGAAGAGCCAAAACTGGTATGAAACTACATAAAAATTTACCAAAGCTTAAAGCAGAGCTCAGAAATGTCACTCAAATGTTACAACAAGCTGATTCAAGTACCAGACCGGGTTTAGTACTCATATAAATCCAAAACTGGTGGTCGAATGGGGCTTAATGTTTAAGTAAAGATTGATGGAATGAAAAATCATGTATTAAACGAGTATTGGTTGAGAATGGTGTTGATATTTAGGGTTTCTGAACTCTAAGTCTACTCTGAGTTGTCAATGTCATGTTTCTATGTTGAATGTTGAGTATGTTTCTATGTTGTATTGTTGGTGTTGTAAAGAACATTATTGAAGCTAAAATAGAAGTAATTGTTCATGGAAAGTATGAGGATGAATAACAACATGGTAGATGTGGCAAATAGTTGTGACAATATCAAGAGGATGTTGTTGAAGCATGAGTACATGATGAGAAGTACCTATCAAGGTATGTACTTGACAAGTATCACTAACTGCAGTACAAGTGGCACCATGTATACAATGGAGGCATTCGATGGTTGACAACACGAGGGTACATGGCGAAGTACTAACAGGGGATGGATGAAGTTGAAGGTCTATCATTGCCAGCACCTTCGATAGACGGGGAGGGGGAAGAAAAGTTTTTCTAAACTGTCATAAACTTAAATAAAGTTTAACTCCCGCCCTAACTAAGTACGAAAGTGGGGGAGAACTCTAGGTCCCAACTTGGAAGGCAAGGGGCGGCGGCAAGAGGGGGGAGGGGATGGGGCGGCGGAGCTCAGAAAACTCAAACAAAGTAATGAAAGTTTGTTATTGTTGTTAAACTTACCTTTTCCCCCTTTTGTGATCGGTGCTGCAAACTGCGAGATGGTGCCTCTGCGGCGTGCGGCAGCTGACTCAGGGCCTGTGCTCTACTGGAACTCGCCGCCCCCACTCTTCGCCGCCTCCGAGGGGGTGGCGAAGGCCTTTTCCCGAAACGGCGCGAGTCCGGGCGGAAATCCACGAGCCAGGCCCCGGCCCTGAGCACCACCCCCTTATCGATCTCCCTGGCTGTCCACACTTTTTACTTGGGCGGGGTACCCGGGGCCCCGGGGGCGGAGCCCCCACCTTCTGCGCAGATACAACGCGGCTACACAACTTTTTTTCATCTCTGTCTCTTCATCAGGTTGTCTCTCTCTTCCGCCCTTTTCCCTATATTCCCGCAGGTTTTCCCGGATAATACCGGAGAAACTCCAAAAGGGTGAAATGAAAATAATGTACTCCCAGAAATCCAAAGTTCACACACATCCACTGGAACAACTTCACGTCCTGAGGAAAAAATTTCTGGGCTTATTTGATGAAGGAGGCAGGGAAGTAACAGGGGGGAGGGCTTCAAAAGTCCCCCCCCCCCTCAAAATGAAAATAATGGGAAAAAAATACCCTATTTTTCACTAAATTCATATCTTTTTGAGAATATGATTTTACTAGGGATTCGGATCTTAAAACGCTGCAAATCATTACCCAAATGTTTATTATTTTGTGTATGGATCATCCTTCTGTATAGATCCCTCCCTACCAACCGTAGGTACCAACTACCTACTAGGGCATTTTTGAAAATTTCAACCCCAACCACCAACCAAATGGAAATGAAGGGTTGACATTTTCAAAAATGCCCTAGTACGTAGTAGGTACCTGTAGTTGGTAGGGAGAGATCTATACAGAAGGGTGATCTATACAGAAAATAATAAACCTTTGGGCAACGATTTGCAGAAGATCTTCTCGAATGCTGGAGACGCCTGGAAGAGCACTGATCAGCTGAGCCCCTCTTACCAAAAGTTTGTAAATTCGGTGACGTAATACACAAATTGGTACCCTATCAGCGTCGAAGAAAAAAAACCACGCAAATCGGTGGAAAGATTAGCCCTGGGGACCGTACACAGGATTGCGAAAACACTCGCATTAACTCTCTTTTTCTCCCTCCAAAGGCACAATTCGTTTCCTTTGCAGATTTCCAGCAAAATTCCGGTGACTTATTGCTCGGCTAGATAGGTTTCTAAGTCGAACAAGAAAAGGACCGTACAAATCGGTTGGAGAATAAGGCCTGGGCAGATGAGGTAATTGATTTCAATGGGAACGTCTGAATCCGAAGAAAGTAACTCTGGAGTATTTTTAGATTTCACTCACAAAAACATCTTTGCGTCCTTTACACAAGATATCCTTTAAAAATCTTCTCCTTCATATAAGTTATTTATTTATTTTGGCATACAATGTTCGGTCATTGTTATGTTCTAGCATGAACATAACATCTCATTATTGAGAAGGTCTACCAACTTGGACGTTCATATGACAATAACTAGACCTATAAAAATACTTCCTATCGAACTACAGTTTTTGCTTCCTCACTACCGAAGGTAGGGAAGCTTTGTATTCGTGAAAGAAGTGAAAAAAAAATGTCCTCCAAAATCAAAATTTCCACTTACTTTTTGCGTTTTAGAGCTTCCCGAACAATTTTGGTTCCGTGTCTGTCTGTCTGTCTGTCTGTCGGTCTGTCTGTCTGTCGGTCTGTCTGTCTGTCGGTCTGTCTGTGGTCAATCCTTGTCCCGGGCAAAACTATACTAACCTGTGGTCCGATTTTGATGAAATTTTCAGGGATTGTGTAGGTTAGGTCCTAGACGGTCCCCTATAAATTTCAGCACCTTCGGACCAATAGGAGCGAGTGCGCATGCGCAAACGTGAATTTCCTGGAACCTCGGTTTCTTAGTTTCTAATGAACCGATTTTGCTCAAATTTGGAGGTTAGTTAGGGACTAACTTCTAAGAGACACCCTATAAGTTTCAATCAAATTGGTCAAGCAATAGCCGCTGCGCATGCAATG
Source organism: Apolygus lucorum (assembly GCA_009739505.2). Classification (NCBI taxonomy): domain Eukaryota; kingdom Metazoa; phylum Arthropoda; class Insecta; order Hemiptera; family Miridae; genus Apolygus; species Apolygus lucorum. The sequence continues at coordinate 10,933,706 of CM019182.2, forward strand.
GAGAATGCTGAAGGCGCCTGAGTGATCACTGATCAGCTGAGTGAGCTCCAAGGCCATTTTCTCTCCTGTTGAACGCAGGAAGCTGAAATTTGAGAGGCAGGGTCAATGGAGAATGCTGAAGGTGCCTGAGTGGTCACTGATCAGCTGAGTGAGCTCCAAGGCCATTTCCTCTCCTGTTGAACGCAGGAACCTGAAATTTGAGAGGGCGGGTCAATGGAGAATGCTGAAGGTGCCTGAGTGGTCACTGATCAGCTGAGTGAGCTTAAATATTACAGTGGAAGAAAGATAAAGAGGGAGAGGGAGCAAATACCTTTTCAAGGTATGTCACATTTTAGCCATTAGGCTCTAAGCGGAAATCATCCGGGGGTGCAGGGGGCGAAGCCCCCGCCGAGGCGCGCAGCGCAGAGTTTTCGCCAACTGATTCTATACGTCCATGTTACAATGAGTGAGGAAGCTATACTGCCCACCCAACTTGGCAGACGTTTTTGAGTTCTCGCACTAGTATGAAGGCTACTTAGTGAAAAAGTAGGAAGTAAAAAATCAGAAGTCGAACAGTTGGCGAAGTTTTTGTCCCACAGAGCATTTATTTTTAAGCCATGAACCTAATCGCCTGATCACAAGATTATGAGTCGATGGATCGATTCTGATACTAACTTGAGAATTCTCTACGCCTAATAGACGATATAAAAACACGGATAATTTATATTTTTCAGCTAACCGATTCAACAAAGTGCCAATGATAATTAATAGTTTTTAACAATGCACTTCGAAAGTAAGCGTGAACTAACACGACAATATCAATTACTAATAATGACAATACTCAACCTATTAACAAGCTAGTCAAGCAACAATACAAAGCACAAGACGGCCGAATACAATAAATTATTCACAGAACTTCTTCCAGTTTTTGGCCCTCCAAAGGACCAGAAACAGGTTGTCCAGCGACCTAAAAAAACCGGGAATACTCCGGGATTTTACTCTACTGGAAAACTCATGAAATTTCATGTTTTTCCCGAAAAACCCTGGAAAAAGCACAAGCGTCAAACCTTTTAGTGGGAAGTTCCGGCAGTCTGAGGGGGAAAAGTTCTGGTACCTACGGAAAAATACTCACACTTGAAAGTTTGACTTAGTAGGTAGTTAATTTTGTTCCTTTGAACTAGCCATAACAGATAGGACGTGTCCTCGTACACAAAATGTAGGTTGTTTCCAAAACGCGGGGCCCAATATGAGAGTTTAATGCAAACCCAAACAAGTGGCTTTTTTTGGTGAATTAAACAAAACCTACGAACTTTATTTCGTTTTTTCCTATCCTAGTTTAATGTTTCACGGTTCAAGTTATCATACAGGATGGCCAATCACGAAAAAATATGGTATAACCTAAGTTTTTTTCCTGCAGCTTATAAATTAATGTTAACCCGCACCGTGTGAATTTCTCAACAGTCTGATTCTGGTTATCTAATTATTTTCATGATGAGATTTGTATACTGTGTTTACTACGACCGTCTAAACCACACCTACAGCATTGGTTCATATATCCTCCGCTAGGGACACATAGGGGCGTTTACTGAGTGGTAGCCACAGAGGTTTCACTTAGATTTTCATTTACCTATTTGAGTATCTATTATTGTCACCTTACTTTTTTTCCAGATTTCTAGTTCTACGCAACGAGTACAATCAAATTGAATAATTGGAATAATTGAAGACATAGGTAGCGCTTTCCCCATTCGTGATTCAGTATGTTGCTTCCGAGTCTACCAACGTAGCGGAAGCTTTGTTTTTACTTTTCGATGATTTCAACCTTCATTCTCGACTTTTTCAAACAATCGAAGGTAAAAACAGGCCTTTGAAGTGGTCATTTATCTCGAGCAAACCAACAAGTTTCGATGATTTCAACGTTCATTCTCGACTTTTTCAAACAGTCGAAGGTGAAAACAAGCCTTTGAAGTGGTCGTTTCTCTCGAGTAAACATACAAGCTTCGAAGTTCATTTTCGACTTTTTCGAACAAACGAAGGTGAAATAAGCCTCTGAAGTGGTCGATTCTCTCGAGGAAAACAACAAGTTTCGATGATTTCAACGTTCATTCACGACTTTTTCAAACAATCGAAAGTGAAAACAAGCCTTTGAAGTGGTCGTTTCTTTCGAGTAAATCAACAAGTTTCGATGATTTCAACGTTCATTCTCGAGTTTTCAAAAAATCGAAGGTGAAAACAAGCCTTTGAAGTGGTCGTTTCTTTCGAGTAAACCAACACGGTTCGATGATTTCGACGTTCATCCTCGACTTTATCCAAGAAACTAAGTCTCTATTGTGTCTGTCATGAAATCTTTGTAACTGGCAAAACTATTAGAAGTTCATCTCCGATTTCGGTCAAATATTCAGGAATTGAGCGAATTGGGTTGCAGGTGGTCCCCTCTGAAAATGATCACCCTCTGACTGATAGTAACTTCTACAGTTTCCATCCAATTCCGACGAAATTTTCAGGGAATGTGCGGTTCGGAGGGTAGATGAAAATCATCGCCCCGGACTGATAGGTACTTACAGATTGATGTTTCGAGATAAGCTACTATATTCCTATTGCTTTTTCATTCTAAAATTTCCTTAGAAACTAGAATTTTGAGAAATTATGATCACATTTATGTATATTTTAAATGATTTAGAAACCTGGAAAAAGTCGAAAATTGACCCTGGAAAACCTGGAAAACTCAGGGAATTTTTTGGGGGGGGGGGGGGGAACAGCTGGACACAAAACATTTCTTCTCAAATTCTCTTTGTTCTCAAGGTTTCGCTAACTATCTCCTGTTCAACCCCGACCACTAAAACCCGATAATCATCTTTTCGAGAACCACTAGTGATTATGAGGAATTCAAGTCAGCAGGGACCGGCTTCCAGTTGGTAAAGCAGGGTTATCATAAAGTCATCACCTTTCATGCAAGATTTCCCTCATTAACGAACTTTCCGGTCTCTTACAAAATCGGCCACAGGTTTTACAGAGCAAGTCTTGGACAAATTTTCATCGAGTACGATATTTTGAACGACTTCGTACAGCACCTGGCTCCTTATTATCCGTCACCTTTCGATCCCCAAGTTCAAGACAAAACCCCTTATCGAAGAGTCATTGGTTGTTCCCAAGTGGAAACATCGTTGTAAAATTGGAAGTGGGGCAGCCAACCAGATTTACGTTATTCAAATCAGACATTCACATTTACAGAATTGCTCCATAATTGAAATCAACCTCATCGGTGCTTCACCATTATTTCCTCCTTGAGTCCCTTATGCACGTTAATGTGGCTCTCATCACCAACCATGTACTGACTGTCAACACCTTATGTTGGACCTCATATCTCAAGACCCTCCACGAAACGCACAAAAGAAAAAATCCCTAAAAATCGAGCATTTCGCACTAATTTTGCCTTAGTCGAAGATATTGGTACGACTCAAACACAAAAACGCTGCAAATCATTGCTCAAAGGTTTATTATTTTCTGTATAGATCACCCTTCTGTATAGATCCCTGGTTCTTCGTCAATAGCACCCACCACCATCTGTATTCTCCCTTGACCTTCCCTCTCAAATTTCAGCTTCCTGCGTTCAATAGGACTGAAAATGGCTTCGGAGCTCACTCAGCTGATCAGCGATCTGAGGAGTGAAGAAGATCTCCTCGAATGCTGGAGACGCCTGCAAGAGCACTTCCATTCAATCGGAGTAAAAATGGCTTTGGAGCTCACTCAGCTGATCAGTGATCTGAAGAGTGAAGAAGATCTCCTCGAATGCTGGAGACGCCTGGAAGAGCACTTCCATTCAAAAGGATTGAAAATGGCTTCGGAGCTCACTCAGCTGATCAGTGATCTGAAGAGTGAAGAAGCCTTTGAGCAATGATTTGCAGCATTTTTTACCCACCAACATTTTTTTTACCTACCAACTTTTTTTTACCTACCAGCTAGGTACTACCTACCACACTATACTGGCTTCACACCTTCACAATCAAGTTTATTAGAAAGAACTAAACGCTTCACACTCGATTGGAAAAATAGAAAGCTTCATATGGAAATTTGATTACTGGTTACGCAGAAGGCAAAACTGTATACAAATCGAAGAAATGAACAGCGATCGCATTTTAGTCCGATAAAATTTGAATGGAGATTAGACCTCTTTTGCGATTCACACTCATGATTCTGTTTTATCGAAGGAAAACCTTCAAGTACTCGTAGGGACCGAACGGTTTGTCCTACTGGTTTGTCCTACGGTTTGTCCTCCGGGTGGTCTCAAAAATTTTTAAAAATTCAATACTATTTAAAATTGGTGAAAAAACGATATCTTTATTCCGAGAGTTTTCGAGCTAGGGCACTCTTGAAAATTTCAACCCTTAATTTTCACCCCTTAGAAGAGACCTGCATCAACCAAAAGCTTCGCGGCACAACTAGACCCCAAATGGAGCCCATATACCTAATTTGAACCAAATCGGTCCAGTGTTGCTAAGAAAAGTGCCGCGTACGGCCTACGGCGGACGGACGGAAATTTTTTTATTCGATTTTCGTATTCTACGTACTTTGAAACGTAAAACATCAAATTTTGAGGGGGGGGTTAAAAATTTTTTTTTTCTTGCTCGATTCCAAAGGCTTATTATTGAATATAATAAACCAATAAGACATTGCTTAGAAAAACATGTTCTTGTCATTTTTCTCGAATTCCAAGTTTTCCTACCATTGGCAACAAATTCATATTTAATATAATTTCTAACCTTTCTTTCATAATTTTTCTAAAGGAGTCTTGAAATTCAATTTTGTTAACGTTTACTACCAATGGTATTTGCGAAGTAGGTAGCTCTCCAAAATCAATTTCTATTGAAATTGTATCTATTGAATAATTTCCATTGAAATTGTACTTAATTGAATTTAATCTTAATTGTACTTAATTGAAATTGTACTAATTTCTATTGAAGTACTTGAAAAGGTACTTTTAGTGGGGTCATCCAAAACTACAAACATTAATAATTTGACGTTAAAAATTGATGAAGGTTTGATAAAAATGGAGTGAATAAATGTACCTAAGCTTTTGTTACGCAAAATTCAATTCAAATCTCAATTGTCATCAGTTAAGCCATGTGTTACCGAGTCAACTTGTGATTGATTATCTCTTTAAAACACAAACGGTGGATACAGCTTTCGTACAAGTACGCAACCACGAGAGACATTTTATGTCTTATGTTTAATAAATTGAGAGCTTTCCAATGAGTGGTGAACGATTTTTGTGGGGTGGAAAATGAGGAAGTTAGTTTTCCCTAGGAACGATTGGTTGTACGTGAAAATCATCAGAAATTTCCGCGTAACGCTCCCCGCGTAACGTGACGATTTTGGTTTTCGTGACGATTATTATTTTCAATAATAAGCCTTTGGAATCGAGCAAGAAAAAAAAATGTTTAACCCCCCTCAAAATTTGATGTTTTACGTTTCAAGGTAGGTACGTAGAATACGAAAATCGAATAAAAAAATTTTCGTCCGTCCGCCGTACGCCGTCCGCCGTACGCGGCACTTTTCTTAGCAACACTGGACCGATTTGGTTCAAATTTGGTATATGGGCTCCATTTGGGGTCTAGTTGTGCCGCGAAGCTTTTGGTTGATGTAGGTCACTTCTAAGGGGTGAAAATTAAGGGTTGAAATTTTCAAGCGTGCCCTCTCGAAATAAAGGTATCGTTTTTTCACCAATTTTAAATAGTATTGAATTTTTAAACAATTTTGAGACCACCCGGAGCTCTGTAGGACAAACCGTTCGGTCCCTACGAGTACTTGAAGGTTTTCCTTCGATAAAACAGAATCACGAGTGTGAATCACAAAAGAGGTCTAATCTCCATTCAAATTTTATCGGACTAAAATGCGATCGCCGTTCATTTCTTCGATTTGTATACAGTTTTGCCTTCTGCGTAACCAGTAATCAAATTTCCACATGAAGCTATATATTTTTCCAATCGAGTGTGAAGCGTTTAGTTCTTTCTAATAAACTTGATTGTGAAGGTGTGAAGCCAGTATGGTGTGGTAGGTAGTACCTAGCTGGTAGGTAAAACAAAGTTGGTAGGTAAAAAAAATGTTGGTGGGTAAAAAACGCTGCAAATCATTGCTCAAAGGCTTCTTCACTCTTCAGATCACTGACCAGCTGAGTGAGCTCCGAAGCCATTTTCAATCCTATTGAATGGAAGTGCTCTTCCAGGCGTCTCCAGCATTCGAGGAGATCATCTTCACTCCTCAGATCACTGATCAGCTGAGTGAGCTCCGAAGCCATTTTCAATCCTATTGAATGGAAGTGCTCTTCCAGGCGTCTCCAGCATTCGAGGAGATCTTCTTCACTCCTCAGATCACTGATCAGCTGAGTGAGCTCCGAAGCCATTGCTCAAAGCAAACCAAAAATTTTATGTTTCGCGTTTCAAGGTACATACAATTCGAAAAATAGAGGGAAGGTCAAGGGAGAATACAGATGGTGGTAGGTGCTATTGATGGAGAACCAGTGATCTATACAGAAGGGTGATCTATACAGAAAATAATAAACCTTTGAGCAATGATTTGCAGCGTTTTATGACTTAAGGTCGAAAACGCGAAAAAAATCTTAAAACTAAAATAACTCGGAAATTAAGCGTCTAACGAAAAATTGCTAAGAGACACTTTCTTACTAAAATTAGTTGTAGAATCGACTCCCGGAGTTTTCCGGTCCTTAACATGGGACACCCTGTATAGTTCGTTATCGATGTCGAACGAAATATCTTGCATCACATGATTTTTGATCATAATATGATTATTATATTGAACTGATATTGATATGATATTGAATAGATAATGATATGATATTGAACCAAAAATATATCATGCATCTCCGACATATTATGTCGGAGATGCATGTTATATTTTTGGTTCAATAAAATGTCATTATTGTGTTAGATTCTCAAACATACGCGTGCTTATTTCTCTAAAATAATTCATAATAATAATAATATTCATAAAATAATAATAATAGTGTAATAGGTACCACAAACGAGATCTAACATAGTGGCGACCTTTGTCAATCGAAATGGATAGATAGAGCTGTCGATCTGCCTAAGACATTTGGAAGATACTGGCGAACGTCTATTTGAAATAGAATTGAAAATTCAGGACGAGCTAATTTCCACAGGTCGTGTTCTGTGTCCCACAGGGCGTGTTCCTTGCAGAGTTTGCAACCGAGGAAAAATATTGTACAAAGATTGCGTATTGCCGCTGTCGATATGAACATCTTACTGAGCCAAATTCTCAGCAGCCAACGGAGGTGTGGCTGCTTCAGAATCAGCTTCACGCCCTAGAAGCCCTTGAGGTGAAAACCGACCAATATGCTCCTCTACTCTACCCTCTTGTTGAATCCGCACAGCCTTATGATGTATTGAAAGCATGGCAACGGAGACGAGACACAGAGAAACAGGATCGTCGCGTTATTATCGTCGCGTTATGAATTTCATGAAGGCTGAAGTGATCAGCGAAGAAAGAATAAACAGATCAAGATAGAGTTTTGTGGAAGAGAACAAGAAAGATGTCCCTATAGCCGCAACCCTTGTTTCAGGAACGTCTAGTAAGAGACCACCCGAACAAGGTAAACCAAAATCATTGCCGATTAGCAATAATCCTGTTTTCAAGCCTAAGCAAGAGGATAATCGTGCTTATTTCACTAAAATAATTCAAAAGTAATAACAGTGTAATAGGTACCACAAACGAGATCTAACAATCGAGTTATCACTCAATCACTTTAAAATCTAACCATAATTTTTTTAAAGTTTGATTCAGCAACATACGAACATTTTTTGCGATCTATCGGTTCTTACCAATTTGTTGGTGACGAGTAAAAGTTGTTGGAAAGTAAAACCAAACTAAACATCGAATCATCTAGAATAGAACGGAGAAACAGTTATCATCAAATTTATTTTGTAATTTTAATTAAATTATGATAGTCATTAAACGGGAACCGAAGGTATTTGAAATTTTCCTATCTTCGAGAGAATATTATAAGAATGTTAATAATTTATTGGTAGTTATACTGATTGTGGGTCGACAAAATCATCGTTTATGTGTAATTAACAACCAACCTTACCATAATAATAAAATTTGCAAAGCGCAGATTAAGTGCCCATTTTATTGTTTTGTCATGAACAGATTAACTAGAAATGGGAACGTCACAAGGTATTACTAGTAGCTTGATCATTTACGAGTAGTCATTACAAAGTCGACAGGAGCCATTAAAAAATTATTAGCCAGAAATCTAACAACGCCCGATTTAGAACCACAAGGAACACACAAACAGTGGAATTAATGGACCATTTCATTTTTTATTCTTCTTCACGAATCACTAATATGCATCGGTGTTTTAAAATTCAGATAGTTAACAAAGTAGGTACCCACAGATTATTGGAAAATTATAAATCGAAAAATTAAATTTAAATTTTCATGTTCAATGTTAAATTGTGATGAGCAAATAATTATATGGTAGGATTCTTCGTTGATAAAGGTAGGAAGAGAGTTCTTTCAAAGTAATCGGTTGTGAATGAAGCAACCAACCATAAAACTTTAGGTGAAATTATCTCTTTAGATTTACTCAAGTATTTATGGTCCAGGTATCTCGTGTTTTTTTTTTTTTTTTTTTCAACATAGTTTTAATTTTCACTTAGCAAAACATAAAATTAGTGTAAACAAGATTTTTGAGGTTATATATTTTCAAATATTCAACCAAAAAACATTAAAAATTCAATGATCATCAAACTTTTTAGTGATCCATTTCTTTCATGGAGTAAGCTAATATGATAGGTTCAAGAGTTGTTTGTCTGTTCATATTTTGTTTTGTCGTTATATCATTACTTATATAATTACTTATATCATATTCAGTATACACATAACGATATGATATACCTACTATTTCACCACAATAATATAGGAAAGATTATATTATTAAGGAAAATGGATCAACCTTAGTGTTTGATTGGACATGAGCTCGACTGAATTCTTTTTTCAATGCAAATTTAGTAATTCCAACTGATTTCTAGTAAATTAATTCATTTACTGTCCGTTAGGAAAGGTGTGAGATGAACATCCGAAAAATAGAAGCTGGTTTCAACTCTTCTAGACCGACAACCCCTTGACGCTTGCCTTCTGACGATAAAATTCACTCGAACGTGAATATTGAATCCTTTGTCAAAAGATCAAATGACTCAGCTCGAAGGGTAGGGGCGTATAAGGGGCGGGAAATAGGTCAGTGTGATTTCCGCTCCTCATCCCTCGCTTCATTTTTACACCACCCTCTTTAGGGATGGGGGTCAATGATCTTGAGTTACTACTTATGCAAAATGAAATTGAAACTGAGGTAGGGGAAGCTCAGTGCTGTGAGTAAGTTCTGACGTGACGTTGCACTTAACGTAAATTTGGGGAGGTTTCTACATTTTGCTATATTTAGGTTAACCACACAAAACTCACGTATTATAATATATATGTATAAGACAAACTAATTTATTATATTACTACATTATAACTGGCATTACGTACTTATTATAGTAATTCACGAATTCGTTCTCCTTGAGGTACCGACAACATGGTAATCTAATATATGTATACGATCCCAACCGTTCGTGTACGTCGCCGATCGTCTGAGAAACCCGGGTTCGATTCCCGGCCGAATATCAACATTTTTTCTTATTTAATAAATCACGTGTTTATGTATAATGTTGTTGACATTTTTGTTGCGCTATTACGGTTTTCTTTTCACATATTTACTATTTGGTTTCGTCTGGTTTTAGCAGACTTTTCAGCTAGTAATACCTAGTTACCTACTAATTTGTCATTCAAATTTATTTTGTTCAATTTCAATTGTTTAATATTATCGTATGATGAACATTAGCTGGTTATGTGAATTGACAAAACTCACCGTTTCACAGAGAGCAGTTTTGCATGATAGCTGCCTGAAACATTAATTCAACACTTTATAAGACAATAAATAATATAATTAATCGATTATGATATCCAAACCAATGCAAAAGTACCAGAACTTAGTTTTAATGTTATATCACTTGCGTGAAAAAGAAACAATCAATACACTTAAAATGCTTTACTAAAGAGCTCAATATTGGTGTAATTAAATCATACTTATCAAGTGATCTGATAATCTAGAACTGCATAGATACCGGATAGTTGATAACATGAATATATAAGGGACAGTAAATAATAAACAACCACCAAAATGGCCGAAGTTTCCAACTCACATTTAGGAGAGGCTAATTACAAATCAGAGGTAAAAAATAAAGGATTCCTGAAGAACAGTACATGAGAAAGATGCTGGTAGTTCTGAGACCAGCTTTTTGATAGTGATGAAAGTTTGATGTGCAGTAACGGAGTAAGCACTACTTACATTTCGTTTAAGTACTTCCCTAAGCGTTAATGACAAAGAGCAGAGATTCAGTTGCGAAATGACTATAACAATCAATAATCGAGTATTTTCATAGCAGCGAGGTACAAGAAACAAAGGAATATCAATTCCGTTTATCAAATATGGGGCAACCTCAACGATGTGGACATTAAAAAATTGAATTTAATTGATTTTTTATTTCCTCCGAAGTCATAACCAACGGATTATGAACCATTACATAACAGTACAATAGATGCAATCTCTCGTCCTTTTTTGCCTAATGGCGCGTAATTTTCGATTAAAATATGTAGCTACCTGGCTGATAATAATATCATTTAAAAAAAATCAAATGTCTTTATGATATCTAAGTTATGATCTTATTGTAAAAGTAAGTTCTACTGAGTACAAGCTCTTATCATAATTCAACTACTCTTGAATACTAATAGTATCAAAATTAAATGATTAACTACTTCATTTTTTTTTTTTTTTACATTTAACGTTTTAACATTTAATTTAATTTTACATTTAATGTTTTACGACTAACACCTACTATTGTAATAATATACCTAGCTGTAATATTATCGAAGAAGTACATTGAATGTAGTTTGTTAAAAGTACAGTATCCAAATCAAAAGTGAAATCACAAGTACCTATCTAATGAATTTCCGAAATCGTTCCCAAAGTGACTAGTACCTATTGATTCACGACGGGTTCTATAAGTATCTTGGCTTTTGTTGATTCTTTTTCCTGTCTTTTCTGGTTGTGTTATATGAAACTAGATGAGTTTTACAAAGATAAATGAAAAATCAAAGGTATTCAAAAAATTTCTAGAGCTCACCAGATTAATGCCCCCAGCTCACCTCTAAGCTTTCCCCAACGTAGGGAGTGGGAAGTAATTAATTAGAGGTAGACCACAGATGACGAGGACTTGGCCCTGAATATATTATCGAGATTAGCTCAGAGTCTACCGTCCTGCTAGGCTTAAACACTCCAATAATGGCGAGAGTGATGGTAACTCCCACCTGTAAATTCCATTCCAGGATTCAATGTGTCTTCGGTTAACTGACTCGAGTGCTCAATCTGGGAATTCTTTTATTTATTCATGATAATACGAGAAATTTTAGTTGATAGCCTACGTATATTCGACGTGAAACACATTACAGTACCTATGATATCAATTAATTTTTTTTACCGATGTATTCTATCAACATCTTGAACTCATAATCATCCTACCGAGTGCCTTTAAACACTTTTGTTTCCAACGATGTTAGTTTTCTCGAAACTATTTTATATCTAATATGGTTCTTCTGGTCGTGGATAACCGTTCAGTTGGATAAAATATTTACGGCTTTCATTCTTCTAAACTATCCGTAATGATGTGTTTCAAAGCTGGTCAGTTAATACTGGACCAATTAGCGAAGTGGTTTATTACACCAATTACACAATGGTTTATTATTTTTCTGTGAAGATCACATTACTGAAAAAAAAACACGGATTTTCCATTTCAATAGCGTTGATACTTACCTACCAAAAATATTATCAAGTAAAGTCAACAATCAGTTTGACAGAAAGTACCTACAGATCAGAGTCTGATCATCGGACTTGTGGGAACCTTCATAACGTAATTTTGTTCTTGGTTGCCAAGGAAGCACAGCTGAGTGACAAGAAACTCGATTAACCAAACAAACAAAGTTCGGATTATTTGATCAGCTAAAATTTGAACTGAGATTCGGCCCAATTCTGTCAGTGAATATTTGCGATTCAAACTCGTGTTTCTGCTTTATCATTCGTTCTAACTTGAGTGGGCCAATTCCAAAAAAGACTCCCGAACGAAACGTAGAGAAACGCAAGAAAACTGATGCATTTTAAGCTTACAGCCTACACCCATGGGGTCTTTTTCTAAAAGTTTCAAAAATTCACTAAATTCCTGCTGCAAAATTTTATCATTTTTCTAATGAGGGAAAATTTGTTTTTTTCAATTTGAAATGAAGAATTAACGCGTTTTGGAATTTGAAATCGTTTTTAACAAACGTACCTTACTTTCCTACAAACGATTTTACCCTCTTTACAGTCGTACCAACCTGCCGAACAAAAAATCTGGCTTTGATAGAATTAAATTAGATAAATTCAGGAGAAAAGGGTAGAAAAGTCTGAAAAAATAAGATTGAACCAAGCTACCTTTATTTTTAGCGCGTTTTGCTTTTGAACAACGCTCAGTAGCCATTTCCCTCAGGGCTTTCAGCGCCTTCTGCCCCTGGGAAATTTTAGGCTCACTTTGGAATTGGATTATAACCCTTTTAAGCGGGTTTTGGAAGATCATTAATACTTACTACTAGTTTTTTGATGAGTTTCGCCTCGTTTTGACGTTGGAAACCATCACAAGGATGTAGCTGACGCCATTCTGAATCCAACGATACCAATTACTAATTTTTTTTCAAAAAATCGATTTATCTCACTTTAGGACTGCATATGGAGTGAATGGTTGGTCCTTCGGAGCTCTGGGTGGTTTTTATTCGGTAATTAACAATTCACTAATATTTTAAAGTGGTGATTCAACAATACCTTATCATCAAAAGTTTTTGAGCTAGGGCGTTTTTAAAATTGCAACCTCTAATATTTACCCCTTATAAGTGGCTGACTACAACCAAAACCTTGGCGGCACAACTAGACTCATGGTAATTAATGATCGGTCCATGGTAAGTGACTAAGTGCCGCGTACGGAAGAAGAACGGAAATTGTTTGCTTGCTTGATTCCAAAGGTTCATTAATGAAAATAATAAACCAAATCCCGTGGTATTCAAGCTGTGCCAACCAAACTCTCCTCTGTTCTTATAAAAAGTTTAAGGAAAACACTTGGATAAATCAGGGTTTTCTCCTAAAATAGGGGTGAAAACTAAAAAGGCACAAATTGCATCACTATCATTGTGAGTCTGTTTCAATAAAAACAACGAGTCACAAATAAGACAAAGTGAGATCGATCATCGTCATTAACGAATAACCAGCTCTTGTTGATCTAACAAGTCCGCATGTAAAGAAATAATGGTAAATTTCTGACAAAGCGCCTTACCAAATATCACTTACTCCTATTTCCAAATATATGTTTACGTAGTACTACAAGTATTATTTGTAATTGTAACCCTCTTTTTTCTTAATTGTGTTTATTTTGGTGTTGTTATTTGGCGTGTAGATGGATGAATACCTAGATCCCTGATAAAGATTGATCCATTAGGAAATCCTCTAAGTTCGAGATTATTCCGATTTTCTAGTTTGTGATTCGATCAAGGGGATTCCAAATAAACCGTATTATACTTTTTTTTGTATCTGAAGTCTAACGCAGAAGTCTGAGTTTCCATTAGTGGGTGCTCTTTCCCCACACTGAGTCTACCTTCTCATTTCTTCTCCTTGGGGTCCCACGGGAGAAATAATTAAATCCGAAAAAGCGAGGGGACGTCGATAGGTGAGGGGTGAAGGGCTGAAATCGTCGGCGAACAGTTGATGGTGGTAGGGGATGGAAAGGCGGAGGAAATTGAGAGAAATATACTAACAGCAGTCGTCTGGACAAGGGTCATTGAGACCGGAGGACCAGTAATTATTGGTTTTCAATAGATGGTCTTCTGTTCGAATCTTGTTTCATTATTTGAAGAAGTCCTATTCAGTCCAAATTCAATGCGTTTCATTCGACGTTCTTTATTCCTTTAGTCAAGAAACCAGGTAACCTGAAATTCTCCATGGACCATCAACTGGGATTAACACTCAACTTTCCAAGATGATAATGATCCATAAATATTTTATAAAACACTTATTACTATTATCATCAATCTGGAAAGAAAAACATACCCCAACCAATTCATTCGTAATTGGACACCAGGAAGGCGCTTTAGAATTGGGACATATAGAGGAGAGCACCAAGATTCTTCCATTCTCGATTACGCAGGTGTTTTTTAGATTTTAGTTTATTATTATCAATAATGTGGGTACCTTTTAAATCAAACAGAAATATGATCAACCCATCAAATGTTATTTTTTAAAGGTTATATTTTTTGAATCCCTAATTTAAATAGGTTACAATTTTTATTATGAACGATCAGCTGTTCGTTCTTCAGAAGGACTCAGAGGTTAGGTGAAAATTTTCAGCTTTTCAAATGTGTTCCTTTTTACGAAAAAAGGATAGTGTAAAGAAATGACTGAATTCGCAGTCTTCTTTCTAGGAATGGCATCGATATATCGATATATGAAATATATATTTAATATATCGATGTATTAGGTATGATACATTTAGGTTATTATTAGGTATGAGATCCGATAATATCGGTCAATACCGATATATTTACCGATATATCGCGACTTATTTTCAACAAGTAAAAATTATGACATAATTGTCAATATATTATATTGAAATGAATGGATGAGAAGGGACGCCTGTACCTGTAAAAACATCAAGTAATTTATTCCAAATTTTGTAGGTACCTACGTGATGGGTTGATTTCAGACTCAGGCATGATTGTGTACACAGTTTACACCTGCAGTGGCTCTCAAGGCTCAATTAATTACTCGACTTGAGCCAAAAGTAATGGAGTCTCGTCTAGATCAAAACTACCTACTGTACAAAGTAAGCATGTTTTCACAACAATTATTTTCAATGTTGAAGGATCATGATTATCCACAGTATCCCCCTGTCAATTTATAAATTAATTTAACATAGCAATGACATTTTCATTTTTTAAACTATGAATTTCGATAATTCATACCCAGTAACTTTTGAAAGTAGGTTAATACTCAATTCACCCGATTTTTCCAAATAGATCTTTCGATATGTCGAGTATATCGATATATGTCTTCCAAAATTATGTCAGTAACGTTTCAATTCACCTATCTACTTACTTCTTCAAGTTTTTCCAAGTAGATCTTCCGAAATGTCGATAAATGCCTTCCTTTACCAAATGAATTTTTTATTGTTTTAAAACGTTTAAATCCACCTACCTGAGTCAACACGTTTTTCCAAGTAGATCTTCCGATATATCGAAATATAGATATATCTTCTTCGATGTATCATAGGTATCGATGTCTCATTGACGATATATCATTTGATCTGTATATCAATATATTTCATTCGATATGCCATCCCTACTTCTTTCCGTGTAAAATTAGGCCTCTAGATAGAGTAAAATTCAAAGAAAACAATATACGAACTCGGAAATTCTACCATTGGTCCAAAGGCGATTACATTCATAGGGGACCTTGTAGAGGCCACAAACCCTAGAAATTAGTAGAAATAGAACCATGTTTTTTTTTAAATAGTTACGCCCGTGACAAGGAATGGATTACGGATGAACAGGCATCGAACGAAAATAGTTAAATAAACCCAAATTTGATTGAGCTGAAATATTCTCCCCTAAATTCGGTTGTGAAGAAGTGAAATAGTGCAGGTACTAGGTGCCTACATCTGCCGGTTAACTTCTCCAGTTCAAATATTGGATTTCATGTTAGCAGAAAACAGTTCTCCGCTCTCTGCTAAAATATCAATATCAAACAGACGAGTCCCTCGGAAGCCCCTCCCTTCATCCTTCGTTTGCGAGAATATTCCTCGGGAAAAGCGGCTACATGTGGCCGTTGTGTCAATAGGAGGAAATGAAAAAACTTCTGAGTGGAACTTAGCAAGTTATGCCTCTTGAATAAGTAAGTGGGTGTCATGAGCGCGGGTCATTGGCGGTGAAACGAGAGTTGGATCCTTTCACGTCGGAACTCTACATTCCATTTGTTTGTCATTTTGAGATTCCTCCCGGACCTCAACTGTTGAAATAAAGGTCATAAATTGATGATTGTACTTCATTTCGGTTGTGTGGAAAAATCTTGTATTTTTGTGACATGCCGTCCCTTGAAAACGTTTAATCTACAACTTCCGTGTTCGCTCGCGTCGTTCGTCCATCTTTCTGGGTGTACAGATTCACACTGGGATTGTCCATTAAAATGATCTAGACTGGTTGTTTCTGATTTTTGGTGTCATGGGGTATAGTTTCATGGGTATAGTCTTACGACATGCAATGTTGGAGGAGTTTAATTAGTCGCGTTTATTCTGCCTTGGAGCTTAAATAGACCCCAAATGGAGCTGATAAACTGAATTTCATTAAAATCGGTCCATGAGTACTAAAGACAGTGCCGCGTATGGCGGGCTTCAAATTTTGAGGGGGTTAAACTTCTTTTTTCTTGCTTGATTCCATAGATTCATAGAATGAATAAACCAAAATGTAGTGGTACTTGGTTGAGGTTACTTACACCCAGGTAAGAGGTTGGTTCATTATCATTCACCTCTCAATATGTTTAATGGATCTTCAATCTTTGGGTTACTCAGGATATTCATCGTCCATAATATTAAGGTTCTTATCGTGTCCCATTGTTCATGTGATCATAACGAGTTTAACGTTATTCCTGAGCCGGGTATTTACCGTAGCACAGTCTCCTGCTTGTTATTAATGAATAGGTACCAGTATTATTTTTTATTGTTAGAAATAAAATGATGCGATTAAAAGGAAATTATCTGCTTTGTCTTAATTATGGTTCTCTGAAAAATTCCCTTCAACAATAAAATATATTGATCATTTGATGTTTCAGGGCTCTTTGTACAATTAATGACAATGACGACTTGACACGGTTTCAAGCGAAATTATAACTGTTCCAAATAATTATTCATTTTCAAAAGTCAGTAAAGAGCTAAGAAAACTAAGCCAAGGTGGTGGGCAGTAAAACATCTTCACAAATAATAACACACACACGCGGACTCTGTTAGCTTGAAAATGACTGGGTTACGAGAAGCAACATTTAATGCTAATTTAGCATGTTTCCTTTATTGTTTACATCACGATCAAGAATTCTTTCAAATTTGTGCCCACACTTTGTATTTGTGCATCTCGGTGGTATTTTAACATCTTTGGTCAATCCTTGTTCTGATCATGGTCCTTTTTGATGAAATTTTCAGAATAGTTATGTGTTGGCCCCGAAACGATGCCCAATGAAATTCAACAGCATTGAAACATGCGGATTGAGGGTGGCCACTTTTCAGCATCCGCAAATGCGATTTGCTCCATTGGATCAGCTCGCACGTCTACACTACATTTGTAGGGGTATGTACTCGAGGGATACTGGATAGATTGTCCAAACTATAAATGTAATGTATGCTTCGATAATCTCTCATAGCATGTTCTAATGATGAATTTCATCGTGAACTTGGACTTTATTTTGTTGTTAAATTGTGGTTGTGATTCGTGACGAAGACTGTATCTTAGCAGCCGAGAAATTCTTCAAGCGTTAGCATGCCCCTTCAGGGAGGACTTCGTACCTTCAGTACCTGAAACCTTCACCCACCATGGCTACTCCCGGGGCTACCTCATATTTCTAGAATTGTAACAACTGGTGTTGCCTGTAACCGGTAAACAGACACGAAACCAAAACTGTACAGAAAGCTCGGAAACGAAAAATGCGAGTAAAAACACGGACCCTCGAGCCCACTGTGACGTCATAAACATTCGAAACTATGAAAAATGATAGAAAAAAGTCTTCTCACGCTAGAAGGTCGCGGTTGGTGTCAAAATTCTAAGAATGAGGTCTAGTTAAATTAAAAATAACAATAAACAGTTTTTCCGTCCCATGCGCGCACCCCATTGTTTGACCTGTGGCACGAATACAAAGCTTACCTATATTTGACACTAAAAAATCATACAGAAATAGAATATGAAAAAATGACGAACCATTATTATTTTATTATTATCAATTTGTTTAATTTATTCTGGCGTTTTTACTACTTTATGTCTGAGTAGGAACTTGCAGCTCAGGAAACATACCCTAGAGTGGGAATTGAAGATCTACCAAGCTTGAGTCCAACTCAGAGGCTTAGATAATGATAAATGATGGAGTGGAAAAAGATCAAGTCTCCGTAGTGGAGAAGGGGATGAGGATTCTCCGTTTCGTTTAATCAGCCTGTCTGGTGTCGAGGGAGTGAAGAAGAGAGAGAGGAAAGCATCAACGACTAAGCTGCCGGCATTCCCGCACATCAGTATGCCGCTCCACGGGGCCAAGGAAGGATTAGAGGTCCACCTTATTACGAACGTCGCTCAGACCTCCCTGAGAAAGGTCTTAAACCCGCCTTACTAACGCTCACCGCTCGATTACCGCTCTGAGTCATGATAGAGTCAGTCACCTTGTAAACTTCAAAGTCGAGTATCCCAGATAGACTGAACCAACAACCAATTGCCGTCATGATGATAAAAACGAGATTGGAAATGCACGCTGTCCTCAAAATTGTTCAATGATGAGAAGAGACTAACATTTGTGTGGTAATTATAGGTGCACAAAATTCTGTTGAGTTGAGCAAATGGGATTATGAAATTGTGGAGCTCCTATTTTCCAAATAGAAATTACGCACGAACTTGAATCACACGCGAATAAGTTGTGGTCACCCATTCCAATAAAAGAAAATCTCTGCCAAGTGGGTGAGGAACGTCAAACATCAATTTCTAAGTACTTTCATCTTCCCAACTTATTACTACTTACTTACTTATGTGCTGTGAAGAATTTTTAAATATTCCGCCACATTTAAATAAGAGCGGTGACGGCGCTCCCGGCCACTGCCTTCTCTTTTCTGGAATCTTCTGAATTCTCTCGGGATTATTATAAAATTATCTCAATAAATGAGAAAGTTAATAGTTTTATTTTGCTCATATTATTTTGGAATTTTTGAAATCGTTGGCGAAATACCGAACGAGAAAATTATAAAATGGACAACACGTACTCGAAGCGGAGCTGCTGCTGCTTGCTGGAGAAAGGCAGAAACACCTTTTCTTTGTTCTCTTCGTTCGCCGTTTTTCATGAATGTCGTCTCGTCCTTCCGACTACCGTACCTTTTACCTAGTATTTCCGAAAGAAAATCAATTTTGTTTCACTTTCGAGTTATCTTTTCGCACGGAAGTTTCCTCTGGAAAAGTCGTCGTCCTCCTTCTCACCAGAAAACTCGCATCTACGAGACTCGAGAAAAGGGGTAAGCTTGTTAACCTGTTGAGCTGCTGGTACGAGATTTTCACCACCAATATTGACCGCAGATCTTCGTTCTGTTCTGTACTAGATAGAAGAATCGCCGATTCATTCATCAATTTGGTCGCAGCCGAAAATTCGTCGTGGGAATCAGCCTACCAGCCGTCTATCCACCTACAACATCATTACCGTACCGGTAGGCGCATTATTACCTATCAAATCTCAAAATTTCGAACTTCTCTTCTCTGGAAAAGTAACAGCCGAAACTAACAAATTCCGGTTTTGTTGTTTAGTTTCAGGTACCAGACCTGAACAGCCAAGATCGAGGCGAAAATTGTGCTCCTGGGACTCCTTTCCCCTTCTCGAGGACTGATCTGCTTCTGTTCCGAAAATAAGTCATATTGTATAAGTACCGAATATTCGAACGAATAGCATTAAATTCCACGGCCGTTGGAAGTAAGTCTCAGAACTATTATAATCGATAGGATTCTCGTTGATAGGTAGGTAGAAAAGTTAAATCTATATCGTACCTATCAATTATATCTGTGATTCCCTGGGGATTAAATTTTATTTTATTCATTTATCTTTGGGAGCACCAAACGTTGGTTAAATAAACCTGAAAATTTCAGTTCAGAATTTTGTTAAATTTCTTTGTACTCCTGCTTCATTTCCGATTGAGCTCTCCTTTCTGTGGGTTCAACCCCACAAAATTTTAGTTATGTATCACACTTATTACTTTCATCTAACAAGGGTATTACGTTTGCGCATGCTCAGCGGCAATGTACCTCTGAGGGCAATGATCCCTGTCATGAATGTTGCCTGTTTTAGAAATGATTTTAATAATATTATCTGATAGATTAGATATTATCTGATGAGTCAAAACTCCATTCATGCAGCATGAGTTAAAGTGTTGATTTTTGAAGATATCTTTGAGGTTATGGAAAAACTATGGAAAATCGAAATATTAGTTATATGAGAGTGTTGAGGGTATGGCACATAGCATTACTCATTAAATTGTACAATCAACCCCTTCCTTAAACATGTAAAAAAAATTCTCCTCTTCACCTTGGACTCACAGAATACCCACACCTATATTGTTTTTTTTGTTTTTTTTTTAATTTCCAGTATACAATACTAACGTACTGTACGCATAGGGTACGTTATGAAGATGAAGAGTCCATATTAATGTTCAAATCGTCACCACAAACTCACAGAGTACCCACACGTATATTGTTGTTTTTTGCCTATTTTCAGTATACCAACATACTTCATGCACTCGATATGTTAAGAATCCATATTCTCGTTCTACTCTCTCCATGAACTCAAAGAGTACCCACTTAGCTACTCCATTTTGGGTACAACGAATATACAGGGTGTCTACACTTAAGATGGGCATGTGTTTTACAAGCAAATCCAGTGTTTTAAGACATTGTCATCGAGTTCGGGTTTTCCACCCGATGTAGAAGTTAAGGCTGTTACAAGGTTTTTACCTTTGTAGATGCGCAGAGACTATTGTCAATCTGGGGGCAATGATTTTCATCTACACGCCACCCAATCAATCCCTGCGAATTTCATCAAAATCGGACAATAATTTCGTATAGTTTTGCCCGTCACGAGGATTTCATGGCAGACACACACACAGACAGACACGAAACGAAAATTGTTCAGAAAGGCCCAAAATGTAAAATGAGAGTGTTTCCTCTACCTAGGTAGGCTCGGAAGCAAAAGACGGAGTATGTAGAATGTTGCATAAGGGTGTGGGAAAGGTACACACATGATTTTCAAATTCAAATCCTCCTACCGGGCTCAAAATTGGTGGGATCGGCCTGCCGTAATTTTTTCCATGGACTATACAGATGTATAAATGAGTTTCATGAAAAAACTCGTTGATAGCTGGAGAATTTTAATAAATTATAGTTCAAACAATAATAACTATTTTAATGTTGGAAAATTTAAAAAAAAAACTCAAGAACCGTACCATTCCCACCCCGGTTTACGGTATATCTACTAAAACAATGAATTGCGATGTTCGATTCCTACGGTTAAATCACATTACTTTGTTGTTAGTTTGCAGTTCGTGTTTGTTACTGATAGTACTCTAACCGTCGAAATCAATCAACAATCCTAATTAATTATTGTTATCGAGGAAATAGACGTTCTTCAAGCTCCGTTTATCATAGACATTACAATGAGATAGATTGACGGTGTTCTGAATTTGTTATTCCCTTCCGGCAGTTATATAGTATGAAGGTATCAAATTTGACAAGCAAATAAGTTTAGCCATTTGGCTGTGATCGATTTCGAATGGACAAACTGACAGAGATAATTATGTATTGTTGCCCGCTGACTTCAGTCCCACATTGAAGAAGGCGTATATATCTGGACTTGATCATGTAATTGTGATTTGCAGTTTCAGTTCAGATTTTGCAGTTTAAGTCAGATTCAGTGCACAAACTATAAATTATTGCCAAGGAGGTCGGTGCCTATCACACTCTACTGCCATGGTAAAACATGTTCATCAACCTAAAAAGCTCTTTCATTTCATTTGAAATTTCTTGAACCTTCCTCGTATAATAAGAACCTATGTAGGTACTGAAAGTCGTGGATACAAAGATTGGTAATATGACGAAAAGGTTATGCAACAAACGGAGCCCATCTCAGGAAAATTTGATTCGATTTGTTAATGGGAGACTGATCTTGAAGTAAAGTGCTCTCGTCTGACTAATTGCATCATTTTTGACTAGGGAATGATAAAACTGACCTCAACTCAAAAGCTGAAACTAATCAGGTTTGAAGTCCCGCAGCTCTCTGAGGTGTTCGAGGGGAAAAGGTCCAATGTACGCTTATAATAATATTAACATTACGACGGCGGAGCTTCGTCTGTCTCGAGGGTAAAGGGTTAAGTAAAGGGCCAAGTAAAGGGTCGTAAAGGGTGGGTTGACGAGTAATATGGTCAAGTTGACCGGCTTCCTGCCTTGTTCCTGGTTATTAGCCATGATGATCTACCGGACGGTTTCAAAGTAAATAGGACTGACCCGAGTGCTTCTCAGGAAGACAATTGCGTTACTCGACGTCCTGCCTCCTCTCGGGCTTCTCCGATGGAGTGTTAATGGAGTCACCCCTCTTCGCACTAATGGAAGGGTCAACCCTTGAATCGGTTCGTTCTGGATATATTCAGGAAAAATTACAAGCCAGGAGTTTGTGTTTGATTGTATTCAGAATGACTAGAAATTCCGGAGTTTCACTGGTTTCTTCAAAGGTAATTTTGAGTCTGTACTCTTATATCGATTTTTCTATCCAACCAGCTCTCATTGTATATTGCATTTTGCTCTTCGTCAGATAAAAAATCATGTTATGTCAGACCATTTTTAGGACGTCCCACAGTAAGACTTGGGCGCCCCTATGTGATTGATCTGGGGTAAAGATGGACAACACTCACCAGAAAAAAATAAACATACACTAATCCGGTTTTAGACCATTCTGAAAAAACCATAGGTCTGTGTGTGTGTGACAAAATCTTGTGTACTCTGCCCAGGCCTTTGTTTAGTTTTCAACCAATTTTCGTTTTTTTTTTTTTTTTTTTTTTTTTTTTGACGCGAAAAACTATCTAGTTGTGCACTACGTCGCCGGAATTTCGAATTTTGCCTTTAAAAGGGGGGAAGGGGGGGGGGTTAACCCACCAAGGACGAATGAGCCGAATACGGCACACCTAATATGTTTCTGCAGGATCGAGTTTATGTCGTTGCAGGTCCGTGTTTTTTCCGAATTTCTTTCCCCCTCTCATCCTATGAGGGTCCCAATCATCAATGGGGTATTTCGGTGGGTCGGAAATTCAGGTTTTTGACCTCAAATTTGGATTCAGCACCCTTGAAAACCAATATGCTACAACTTTAAGCCCAATGATACTGTAACATGTGGTAGAAAAATTAATTAAAGAGATCACACGTTTGAAAAAGGCGGGCCGCTATAAATGCACACACACTAGGCAAGGACTACGCCGCGGACTATGCCGCGCGCGTGTGTGAGTAATATTTTGTAGTATCCAAGACGTCCTCCAAGGGTTTCTGTGCATGGATACTTTTTTCAAAGACAGTTGGCTAGCTACGTCACGATTGCCTAGCTACGTCACACCGTTCAAATCTTCAACTTTCCTTAGCTTCTCTGATTTTTTAAAAACATTTTCTCGACGAACAGACCCGATTACCGTTATTCCTGAGCCTTACTCTTTTAAAAAACAAAATAAAAAAAATTGACTGAAATACCCCATTCATAGTGATTCCTCACCGCAAAAAGTTGATTTTCTGTTTCATTCTCGTTTTTGAAAATTGAAGTTATTTTCAATCGATCATTGATAAGTTGAATATTATGTATTATTCATCATAATTATGTGAGTCTCCACTCACTGGGGAACCTTTCCAGTGAAGAGACTGGGTTAATTCGTTAACTCCCTTCCGATCCGAATTTGTCATAGCCACCCGCGGCGAGTATTGTCAGATTCGGATCCGTGGTCAGCTCAAAAAGGTGACGTCACCCCCCCTCAACATGAAGACGCCGTCTCCAGCCAGAGCGTCCCTCCCTCGGCGGAGGGAGCCAATCAGAAGACTCCACCTGGCAGGCGCCCGTCCGTCGAGGGAGCGGAGGGGGACCATCCAGAACAAAACCAACGAGCACCCCCCTCCACAGGCAGACCCCCCTCAGATATTCAGTAAGAGTCACCGTGAGCCCCGCAGCCCGTGAACTTGAGCCTGTTAGAATCAAAACCGCCCCCAAACCTCTTAAAGACGCTTTTCGTAAGATCCCTGACCATCGAAAACGCCGTCTCGCGCCGAATTGATCCGGTTGAAGATCCCCTGGATTCACTGGACGTCCGTCGCCACAACCACCACAACCGCCACATCACACCTGGAAGGATACCTCAGGGCCCTGACACGTGTGAGTGAAAACTATAACTTACCTTTAAACCATTGGCCAATGCAGTTAGGACAGTGCGTAGAAGTAATTCTGAAACATTTGAACAAAAGTCGTAATATTGAAAGTTGTAACTTAAAGCTAAATACTTACCTGCAACATAAAGCTAACCTATACTTACCATACTCACCTTTGTTGAAAACCTGGAACGTTGAACTGATATACTCTGGAAACCTGAAACACAAAGTCAAATTGGAGTTATTAAATTGTACATTTGAAATATTATCTGCAAATCCATCATATTGAACATTCTAATCTTGTGCCATACTTACTTGTGTTGTTGCGCCCATCAAGCTTCTTTTCGACACACCCTTCGGTGTGCCTAGTCAGAAAACCTTTTGATTATTTAATAAACTTACCTTTTATTGTTGTAATCTTGCATTTGATATCTTTTCTCATTTTACCTGGTTCCTCAGTGTGAAAACCGGAGCTTGGTGACGCGTCACACTCCGCCATCTTTTCCGAGGCGTCCCTCAGACACCTTCGTAGGCCCCTTCGGCAGCGTCGCATTTGGCGGACGCCATTTTCTCAGTAGGACGCCCTTAACCCTCCAGTGGTAGACCTAATCTCATCTCACAAAAGGTAGACCCAGGAGCGCGGCGCTCTTTCGGTATTTCCTCCCGAAAAAATAAATATTTATCATATTTTTTAATTGTTTTTGGTCAGAGTGTGATACTCAACTCATCTACTGGTGTATCTAAAAGTGTTCAATGAAAAACATATTGGTAAAAATAAGTTTTTAAAAAAATTGAATTCAGGAATACGTATTGGTAAAAATAGGTTCCTTTTGCTCAACTCTGAAATACAAATAACTGAGCAATTAAAATTTGACTAATCAAAGCCGTTTCAGTCAGATGCACGTTCTGCCTTTTCGACAGAATCTTCCTGCAGCCACTTCTTGGGGTCAGAAGAGCGCTCAGACTTAAGAGCGATCTGAAACATTCACGTTTTAGTGCAAGAAACCAATCCATAATAACCCTGAGGGGGTTTGGGGACTGAGAGGAGGGTACAGTCCTGCTTAGAGGTGGTTTCTAGGAGGGAACTGTGAATCATAGCCCTCAGGATAGCCACTGTGAACCACAGTATTCGAAAAATGGGCTGAAGGAGCGCCGCGCTCCGGGGTCTACCACTGAAGGGTTAAGGCTAAACATTTCAGATTGCATCATCCCGAGGAATCCGACTGGCCGCTTCACCGCCTCGTCACAGGTAAATACCACACGCTACCCTTGTAAATTTAACTACTGTTTCGATATTTGTTTGTCTTCCCCTTCCCACCTGAGCTCGCCACGTTGGGTTTTGTATCATTCGGTGAACTTGGGATCGGCACGTGGCGTCACAACCTCGTGCTGCTACCAACTACGCCGCGGATCGAAACCTTAACCCTGTCGAACGCAAACCCCGCTTACAACTGGTGTGTCGCCACAATCGTCACAACCGCCACGAGTAAGCCGGGACGCTACCTCTGTGGTCATCGACACAATCGCCACAAGTAGCAGGCCTACAAATTTGGTGGCAGCGGAGTGGATCCCGGTGTGAGTAAGCCTCACACGAACCCACTCAAACTCGTAGGCCGTTCGACACGAGCTCAGTTCTAAATTTAGAGTCTATCGAAACAACCCCTAAAAACACACTGAGACAGGTAAAAATAAAAATAGGTAGGCTGTACATCCATTTATTATACAGGAAAAGTGACATTAGAAGCAGCCTTCCGCACGAAACGACGCGAGAAGACGTCTCTTCTCGTAGTTGTATTTTTCTCGACTTAGACCGATCCAAGCCGACAAACTTCTTCGTGCCTAGGTGGTAGTTAGCACAAATCGCTACCATGTTTCTCAATAACCCGACACCTAGCGACAGGGGGACCGAAACCCAATCGTCCTCCGGCACTGAAGCTGTGGAAACAATGACCCAGACAATGAAGGAGATGAACATTCTCCTTCAGCGATACAATAACATAACACATGAAGTAGATAGGGAGGACATACCGCGCTCGGTATTCCTCGAAGTAGAGTCGTGGGACCCAGACGCGACCGGTGCATTAAGTGTTGTGTCGTTTTTTGCGAATTTTGATATGGTGACCACGGGTTTGACCTCGCGACAACGATACCGTTTACTCCGCACAAAAGCGCGGGGAACCGCTAAGCAATTCCTTATCGATCGGGATGACACGCTCGACGTAGACAACGTCTACGAGATCGTCCGTGACGACATGATAAAGTGGTTCCAGAAGGAAAATCCACAACACGCCGCCGCACTCCTGTGGACAGTCAAGCGGAACGCCACAGAAACGCTCCGCCAATTTGCCGACCGAGTCCGCAGCCTCGCCCGGTGTGCCGTCATGGAAGAGGGAGGACAACTCCGACGTCACGAACGCCACGACTGGGTAGAAAGAAAAACCCTGAGCGCTTTCATACGTGGTGTCAGCAAAAACATGAGCGCACTGCTCATCACAAATCGCCCCAGATCGATCCAGGACGCGCTGAGCAAGGCGGAGGAATTGGAGGAGACCCTAGACGACACAATCGACACAGACGAACGTTGGGACTTGGCGGCCATTACCAACGACCGCCGATGTTACAACTGCGGAAGTCCTGAACATTTCGCTGCCCGATGCCCGCGAAAAGACGAACCCCTACAGCGTCACAATCGACACAGGGAAGAGGACCACCGCCAAGATAAACCCAACGAGCGCCGAAGCGCCAGGAAACCGACCCCACGATATCCGTGTATGTTTTGCGCGGACAAAACACACTTCCCCGTGAATTGCCCATTCAGCCCGAACAAGACCATATTTTGTGACTTCTGTGGCGTCCGAGAACATCTGGAGGAGGATTGTTACAAAAAGAAGCGTCTCCTCCCAGGGTCACAACCTGTCATGGCGCCGGCACATTCAATGGAGGTCGCCCGTTATAAGAAGCCAATCGAGGAGGCACATGTTCCCGCCGTGGAAGCTCCGATGTCGCGGACTATGAAAATCACCGTGGGACTGGGCCCGGAGGAACGAGAGATGACCCTGGACACCGGAGCTACGCTTTCGGTACTTTCAACACCCGTAAAGGGGATTCCAATTCTCCCAACCCGAGCGATCGCGTGGGGAGCTGATGGAATGCCCCTACATTTCTCCGGGGAACAGCGCGTCATCACGAGGATCGGCGAATGTGTATTTGAACAAACATTTTTAGTGTTCGCAAGGAGAAGCGCTACGCTTGATCTTTTGGGGCTCGACGTACTTCGAAGGGTGCCCATCACATTTACAACGGGACCGGAAATGAAATTTCACACCCCTAAAGGCGTCATCCGCCCATATACGCCGGTCGACACACCCGAGGAAATCTACAGCGTGGGGGTGGTGTTGCGGCCCGAGGGGCGGGAATTTGGGACGTTTGTGGATCAAAATGAAAGTCATGATCACAACGCTCCTCTCCCTAGCACCCCTTCGGCGGCAACAACTACCTCCGCCACGCAAAAACCATCGTGTGTGGATTGCGAAGAACCGGACGACGCTTCGGAGGTGCGGACAAATCTCGCCACAAATCAATATGGCGCCAGAAGCCTGAAGTTTTGGAATCGGCAGTTCAAGGGCGTTTCTGTACCTATTGATACACCCGTGGAGCGGTACGACGATACGCATCACTACGAAAACTTGACCAAAGACCCAATCCTCAAGGAAGGACCGGACCAAACTTTCCACTTCCTCGGAGAGTACATTTCGGCGCACCCATTTCACAACATTGCGAAAACCCCACTACGCCGACCAAATTCCAGGAAGCTGACGACGCAAGCGACAGCACGGACTCCGCACCGGACTCTGAGGAGAAAACATCCCTCGAAAAATGCCTCGATCGTATGCTCGACAACTACCATCGGACATATGTCGATCACTGGGATCGGCATAGTGCGACACAGTTCGCCACAGAGGATCGGCACAGTGCGACACAGTTCGACACAGAGGATCGGCACAGTGCGACACAGTTCGACACAGAGGATCGGCACAGTGCGACACAGTTTGCCACAGAGGATCGGCACAGTGCGACACAGTTCGACACAGAGGATCGACACAATGCGACACAGTTCGACACAGTGGATCGGCACAGTGCGACCCAGTTCGCCACAACCGACCCATGTATTGAACCATATCCCAATATCGTCGATACCCCTGAAAAAACGAGTTCTAACATATCTCTTAGAGAAGAAAAGGCCTGCGCCGGGATTTGTTCTATTATTCCCCCGGTTCAAAACTATGAAAAAGAGGTACGTATCAGCACCACGCCAGACGGTCTAGAAGAAGAGGAGTGGGAGGAGCTACCTACCGACCAATGGGAAGCCCCGTTACCCGAGTTCGACGTGACCTTGCAAGAGAAACTACGACATCTCACAACTTCGGACGCGGGACCAACTAGGGAGTTGTTGTGTGAATTCCGGGACTTATTTAAGCCACCTACGGGGGAGGGATGTAGATTGAACGTATCCCACGAGATAGTTACGACTCAACCCACCGTTACACAACAAAAACCCTACCCGGTCCCTCACGCCCTCCGCGACGTCGTTGAAACTCAAATCAAGGACATGTTGTCGAACGGGGTCATTAGCCCGTCTACTAGCCCATGGTGTGCGCCCGTACTACTCGTCAAAAAGAAGACGCCGCCGGGAGAAAAGCAGCTTTGGCGATTTTGCACGGATTTCCGACAGCTCAATAAAATCACCAAAGGAGACGCTTATCCTCTCCCCCGTTTACAAGAGACCCTTGCGATGTTAGGTCAGTGTAAATGGTTCACAACCATCGACTTAATATCGGGTTATCACCAGATACCAGTTCACCCCGAGTCAAGGGAGAAAACGGCCTTTTCCGTATTAGGACGTCATTTTCATTACGAAAAGATGCCGTTTGGACTGAAGAACGCGCCCGCTACATTTCAACGAGTCATGAATGATGCCCTCGATGGAATCCTAGGAGATCGCTGTCTCGTTTACCTGGATGACATCATAGTATTTTCCGCCACTCGAGAGGAACACCTCCAGAAATTGACTCAAGTTTTCGATCGACTAACCGAGGCCCGTCTTCAAGTGAACTTGTCGAAGTGCGAGTTTTTGAAAAACGAAGTTCGCTTTCTAGGTCACCGCATCACGCCCGAAGGAATCCTTACCGAGCCCGAGAAGGTCAAGGCCATTAAGGAATTTCCCGTACCTACCTCGGCGTTGAAACTGCAGTCGTTTTTGGGGCTGGCTGGGTTTTACCGGAGGTTCATACCTCGATACTCGGAGCTCTCGGTGCCCTTGACCGACCTCCTCCAGAAGAACCGACCCTTCGAGTGGACAAGTAAACAACAACAAGCGTTCGACGAACTCAAGGTCAAGTTGACCGAGGAACCCGTACTCGCCTTTCCTGACCTGAATAAACCCTTTGTGTTGGCCACCGACGCTTCCGGCTCCGCTTTGGGGGCTGTCCTCTCGCAGAACTTCGAAGGGGAAGAGAGGCCCGTAGCATATGCGAGTCGAAAACTAAATCCGGCCGAAACCAGGTATTCCGTCACGGAGAGAGAGTTACTCGCCGTTGTGTGGGCGGTCCGCCATTTTCAAGAATACCTCTTAGGTCAGACCTTTGAACTTCAAACGGACCATATGGCACTCACGGCCGCGATGCACCTCCGCGACCCGACATCACGAATCGGGAGGTGGGTTCTAAGGCTCGCCGAATACGACTTCGTTCCCCGATACAGACCCGGAACTCAGATGAAGCATGCGGACGGATTGAGTCGAATGGACATCGCCGTTGTGAATCTCGATTTCCCGCGCGAACTAATGATCGCAGCACAAGATCTCGATGATTGGGTCCAATCGATGGTTTTAAGTCGCGGTAAGGAAGGATTGCGCAAGGCCAACGGAGTTTGGGAAATGAGAGTGCGACACGATGGTCGACACGAATGGGTACCCCTCATCCCTAGTTCACTTCGTGAATGGTTGATTGACAGATGCCATAAGAATGAGTGGGCAGGACACCCCGGAGCCGACGTAACGGAGAAGGTGGTGAGACGACTCGGAAACTGGCCCGGACTCTCGAGAGACGTCAAAGAGCAGGTGCAACGTTGCGAAACATGTTTACGTCGCAATACTCCGACGAATCTGAAAAGCCCGATCCAGAAGCCGCTCCTCCCCGAGAGACCCGGACACATCGTCGGCATCGACTTCGTGGGGCCCATCGTGACAAATGGAAAATCCAAATACCTCCTTACCGTGATTGACCATTTTACCAAATATGCTGAAGCATATGTTACCACTAATTGTACCGCCTCTACTGTCACTCAAATTTTGGCAAAGGAGTTTATACCGAGACACGGCGTACCCGAGAGACTTGTTTCGGACCGCGGAACCGCCTTCACCGCCGGATCGACACGCGAGCTTTGTGCCCAATGGGGAATACGGCAGATCTTTACGACCGCGTACCACCCAGAAGGAAACGGAGTGTGCGAACGTTTCCACCGGACCTTGACCAATATTTTGGCGAAAATTACCAAAAAAACTAAGGACTGGGAAACCATGTTGCCCGTAGCACTCGCAGCGTACCGATCCAACCCACATAAGAGTACCGGATTTACTCCAAATTTTCTTACCTTTGGGAGAGAAATACGCCTTCCGAACGACACATTTCAAGGACTTAAAACACCTTTGCCTGAATCCTCCCTGTTGAAGAATCTCCGAATGGCACGTGACGCCACGACACAATGCCTACACGAAGCCTGGAAGAAACGGACGGAAGCAATCAACGCCCGCCGCTCTCTGCGCTCCTTTGAGGCAGGGGACATGGTATACCTGAAAGACATGCAGCCGCCCCCAGGTGTCGTAAAAAAATTCTGGAGTCCATGGAGTGGACCGTGGACGGTGCTGAAAAAACATTCGAATGTCACTTATGAAATCAGGGACTCACACGACATAAAACGTCAGGTAGTACACATTAACCGCCTCAAACCGGCCTTTGTGCTGGGTGTACCGGATGATACTTTCCTGGACCATGCCGAATCCAATCAAACCAAGGCAACAGACGAAATAAGGAACAGCCACGAACCAGAAAAGGAGACACAGGAAGAAACAATGGAGGACTCTGATGAGGAGTTGCGATGGCCGCCTCCAAACCCGGCCATGATGGAATGTGGCGATGTGCCGACCGGATCTCGCGAGAACGCTCCCACTACACCGTTTTCGGAACAATCGAACCAAGGGACTGCTTCGCCACAACCGACTCACCTCGAGGACGCGGATCGACATTCAGATCGCTCCTCGATCAGTGATGAAGGGAAAAGCGTCAGCTACCCTTTGGAGAGACCAGCCGAGAATTTCACACCCGGTCAACTACCCCGAGGAAGCCCGTCATGCACACCAGGGTGATCGCCCCACAGACCGCGATCGCCCCAGTCAGCACAACCGACACAGCGATCTCACTCGCCACGACGATCACACTCGCCACAGCGAACACAACCGCCACAGCGAGCACGACCGCCACAGCGAACACAACCGCCACAGCGATCACGATCGCCACAGCGAGCACGACCGCCACAGCGAACACAACCGCCACAGCGATCTCACTCGCCACAGCGATCACGATCGCCACAGCGAGCACGACCGCCACAGCGAGCACGACCGCCACAGTGAGCACGACCGCCACAGCAACAACCCCCACCAGGAACCAGTGGTGCGCAAAGCTGAAGAGCCGTCGACACCTGAAGGTCTACCTCCGAAAAGACCCCGAGGAGAAGCGCCACCCGGAACCACTCCATATTCGTTCCGCCAGCGCGACCCTTCCGTAAATTATAAGCAACTCCACTTAGGCCGAAAGACAAACTGACTGACTACTAGGAAAGACTGACCACGACCTTGACACATGGTCCTTCAGACCAACAAGTTTAGCTTGGGTCCCTCAGACCAACCAATTTCAATTGGGTCCTTCAGACCAACAAACTTCACTTAGGTCCTTCAGACCAAGCCGAACCGATACTTCTGCTACCTTCCTAACAAGGCCAGAATAATTTGTGTGAAGTAAAATGAAATCAATTCCTGAGTCACTTTTCCTAGGCAGGATGTTACAGTAGGGCGTTTTATTGTTTGTTGTAGGATGGCACAAGAACCGCTAGATGAGTGGATAGTGGACGGGGGTCTCCAGTCATTTGACCCCGTGGTGGAATTAATGAGGAAGCGCACCGAACGATTTATCACCGACCTCCGAGACCAGCCGCCGGGACATGTAGCCACGCCCGCGCCATCCGACGACCCCTATGACGCGCTCGAGACGTTAACGAACTTTGTGCGGTTTACGATGTGTGGCGACACACCAACTAGTCGCCACACCTCAGGGAACTCAGCGCTCCTCACGATCCTCCAGATACATAGGTGGATCCCCATCTACCAGAGGATCGTGCAGGAGCGAGACGCGCTGCTGGATCACCAGGCCAAGTGGTTGCTGGACCGCCAACAACTGGTCCGGCAACGGGATGCAGCCGTGGAGGAGTCAAAAGCAGCCAACGCACAGGTGTGTGTGGAGCCACCTGCGGCGAAGACCGCTACACCTGAGGCAACCCACCAGTCATCTGCAGAGGCACCTGCAGCGAGGTCTGCGGAGGCTGAGAGGGAGTTGGCTCGCTCCCCGGCTCCGCCCCCCGCTTCGTCCCCCGCCCCGTCAATATCGCCTCAGCCCATCGAGGTCACGGATCCTCCGCTCAACCCGTACGTGGCATTGACCCCACTGCACTCGCCACCGACGACACCTCGACCACCTCGACGTGCCCGTGGCCGAGTCAGTTCATACGCGGAGTCACCGACTCAAGACGCTCCACCGACACCTGGACGCTCTCTCATGTGCTCGAGCGAGTCGGAAAACGAAACGACAGCAGCAATACCACCGTCGACTCACCCGAAAATCGTCCTGCGAATCAGCCGCAAGAAGAAGTGCCCAGTCTGCACCAAGAATGTGCCGCGACTGTTCGTTTTCCGGTGCCCTGGCTGTAAAGAGTTTTGGCAAAGACTTAAGAGCTTCCACAGCCAGGGACGACCGCTGCCGGAGTGCCCCGAAGATCATCGGGCACAGCGCGACCCAGCCAACTGTCGCGGGTGTCGTCGCCACGCCTACGAGCTGGCCATAAGGAAGGCGCGTCCCTTGGCTCCTCTGGGAATCCCCAGCGTCGTCTTTGACAACGCTGGCTCCCGGAGGGAAGGGGGATGTGAGTCTCCACTCACTGGGGAACCTTTCCAGTGAAGAGACTGGGTTAATTCGTTAACTCCCTTCCGATCCGAATTTGTCATAGCCACCCGCGGCGAGTATTGTCAGATTCGGATCCGTGGTCAGCTCAAAAAGGTGACGTCACCCCCCCCTCAACATGAAGACGCCGTCTCCAGCCAGAGCGTCCCTCCCTCGGCGGAGGGAGCCAATCAGAAGACTCCACCTGGCAGGCGCCCGTCCGTCGAGGGAGCGGAGGGGGACCATCCAGAACAAAACCAACGAGCACCCCCCTCCACAGGCAGACCCCCCTCAGATATTCAGTAAGAGTCACCGTGAGCCCCGCAGCCCGTGAACTTGAGCCTGTTAGAATCAAAACCGCCCCCAAACCTCTTAAAGACGCTTTTCGTAAGATCCCTGACCATCGAAAACGCCGTCTCGCGCCGAATTGATCCGGTTGAAGATCCCCTGGATTCACTGGACGTCCGTCGCCACAACCACCACAACCGCCACATCACACCTGGAAGGATACCTCAGGGCCCTGACACGTGTGAGTGAAAACTATAACTTACCTTTAAACCATTGGCCAATGCAGTTAGGACAGTGCGTAGAAGTAATTCTGAAACATTTGAACAAAAGTCGTAATATTGAAAGTTGTAACTTAAAGCTAAATACTTACCTGCAACATAAAGCTAACCTATACTTACCATACTCACCTTTGTTGAAAACCTGGAACGTTGAACTGATATACTCTGGAAACCTGAAACACAAAGTCAAATTGGAGTTATTAAATTGTACATTTGAAATATTATCTGCAAATCCATCCTATTGAACATTCTAATCTTGTGCCATACTTACTTGTGTTGTTGCGCCCATCAGGCTTCTTTTCGACACACCCTTCGGTGTGCCTAGTCAGAAAACCTTTTGATTATTTAATAAACTTACCTTTTATTGTTGTAATTTTGCATTTGATATCTTTTCTCATTTTACCTGGTTCCTCAGTGTGAAAACCGGAGCTTGGTGACGCGTCACACTCCGCCATCTTTTCCGAGGCGTCCCTCAGACACCTTCGTAGGCCCCTTCGGCAGCGTCGCATTTGGCGGACGCCATTTTCTCAGTAGGACGCCCTTAAGGCTAAACATTTCAGTTTGCATCATCCCGAGGAATCCGACTGGCCGCTTCACCGCCTCGTCACAGGTAAATACCACACGCTACCCTTGTAAATTTAACTACTGTTTCGATATTTGTTTGTCTTCCCCTTCCCACCTGAGCTCGCCACGTTGGGTTTTGTATCATTCGGTGAACTTGGGATCGGCACGTGGCGTCACAACCTCGTGCTGCTACCAACTACGCCGCGGATCGAAACCTTAACCCTGTCGAACGCAAATCCCGCTTACAACTGGTGTGTCGCCACAATCGTCACAACCGCCACGAGTAAGCCGGGACGCTACCTCTGTGGTCATCGACACAATCGCCACAAGTAGCAGGCCTACAATTACTACTTCATGTTAACTGTATCTTCACTAGAAAAAGTTTCAGTTGTTAATGAGAACTATTAAAATGGTAATTTCGTTATTTCATCTGGGTCTAGATGTAAGTAAAGATGAGTGAGCCGTATACGGCACACTGGTTCTCCCCAGGTGCTTTTTTTACCCTTGCTCAGTGTACTGTTCAGAACCGAAATTCTTCAACCGAAGTTCATTCTCAATTTTTAAGCAGAATATAACAC
This sequence comes from Apolygus lucorum, assembly GCA_009739505.2. Classification (NCBI taxonomy): domain Eukaryota; kingdom Metazoa; phylum Arthropoda; class Insecta; order Hemiptera; family Miridae; genus Apolygus; species Apolygus lucorum. Next base: position 10,969,022 of record CM019182.2, read on the forward strand.
TCAACGACCATTGATGAGCATAAATGGGGAAAAAAGATCTTGGAACATTCGAAGTAGGTGCTATCAAACAACGGGATGGCATTATCGGATAATGGTTGGTGTTGCAACAATTTTTTCGCTTACCAACTGGGTTAAATTGACCTAATGCTTATCCAATGGGACGTCCCCTGGAATGCATGGATTACTTAACAATATGTTTTTCTACAACCTCAGTTTTGTTTATTTCTGACATTTTAGCTAAAAACACCCACATTGATCTTGAGAGGTTCTATTGATATAAACATAATCTAATCATTTTTGCTGCACTACATGCCATATCCCAGCCTTGAGAGGAGCAAGGGGCGGCTTCTGCTTGTCCAAAGCGCGTATCAGAGGATGCCGGCATATCACTATACCAGACAACCTGGATTTTGATCTCGACTATGAGGGTTGAGAGTACCCCATCAGCTTCCCATCGGACAGGCACTATTATATATATTCCCAAGCAATAATGCTGTTCACAAATTTCCTGGAATGGTACTGAGTAACATAATATTCTATAAAGCGAATGTCTTCTCCTTTCGTGTCTCTACTGCCATGGGTGGGCCTTGGCCTCCTTCAAGCCCCGGCCGGTGCGGTGGTGTTTCACACATGCCTTAGTTCCTAGACAGTCCGATCCTAATCCACACTTGTTTCGTTTACACGTCTTTTTAGTTTTTCACGGTGTTAATTGCGTTTTATTTACTTTTTGACATATACATACCTTAAATTATTAGATTATTACCTAACTAAATAGTTGACAGTTGTTATATACTTACCGTATGATAACAATAAAAAAAGATATTGAAAGACAGTCCTCCATTTATCTCACCCGGCCCTAGCCGTATCCTCTTCCACAATATCAGTCCATCAGGCTCGTACTTATCTCAACGGAGAGTGTTGAGTTCTCTTTCTGACCACTGATCATGTACTTGGGTTTCTTCAAGTTTTCTGGTAGATAGACTCAAAGACTTCTTTCAAACTCCTCACAGTTTTCGCCATATTAATTCATATCATCCGCACATGCGAGTAACTTATGGATTTTTCGAAAATTATGTCTCTAGAGTTGAATCCCCCTTCAATACCAGGTTGGAAGCGCACACTTTATATTAAACCCTTTCGGATCCTGAGAAAAAGCTGTACGGTTAGAACGACACACAGTTTTACATGAATGAGAGATATGAGTGCATATACTTACTAATGCCGCATAATCAAAGTGATTTTTCTTCTACTTGAAACCCTTGAACTCAGGATTTAACTCTGATCGCTCAAGGCTCATTTTTATCGCTTACCCACACCTACTCTCCCTCTCTATCTTAGGTAATTGTCCTACCAAATAAATAATCTCTCACCCCTCCAATTAAAGTTTCTCAGACTTCTTTTTCTCATTCTTCCTTTGCCCTTCCTTTTAAGTCAGGCGCGGTCGGAGGAGATTTCCTTAAGGGCTTTCCTTAAATTACCTCCACTTCCGACAAAAAAAAACCTCTGCAAAAAAAAAAGACTGAAAAATGTTTGGATTTGGATTGCAGACGTCAAGACCCTCTTTTGTACTTTGCGCCTTTTGATGGGCACAACACCGGGAGCAGTATCACGACCAGCACCCACAATATTAATTTAACGATTGTGGTGGCACTCTTCGTCCTTTTCAACTTACTCACTCAGTTTCAGTCAGGTTGAAATGAAAGAGGGTGACCCGACATGATCTGTTGAAAGCTCTCAGTGTTAAAGTGTTCCGTTTCAATTTCTACCACACGGTATAAAGTATTTTACAGATATCCGTGATTTTGGTGATGAAATAATATGATAGGAAAATATGTGAATATGAGGAGATGAATAGTATTTGTAAACGTGTACCATTTATTACTAGCAATTTTGATCAAATTCGAACCATTGTCGCGAATACTATACTTACTCCTACCGTTCCAAATGCGATGAAATTTATGGGTTATTGTGACTTTAAGCTCAAATACCTTCCGAACTCGAGCAAATTTGGACGATTGGGATCCTAGAATGTCGTAGTTTTAAGAATCTTTCGATAATTTATGTACTGCCTAGGATGTAGTCCCCAAATCCTCTGTAAAAAGTCATCAAAATCGCACCGCATCTTTCCTTAGGTTTGCTAGAAAAAAAAAAATTTCAAGAGGTCCAACCAAAATATTATGTTTGACGTATTACAAAAATATCTATAATACATAAATCTAAATACATAAAATCCCAAACGTACGTGTGAGTACTTGAACATGTGAGTACGTTAATCGTCTGGGAGACCCGGGTTCAATTCCAAGACGTGACATCAAAATTTTTTGTAATTTAATAAATTACGTGTTTATAAATAATTTTGTTGTTAAAATTTTATGTCACGGTATTTCAGCTAGTAGTGTCATAATGCGCACCGTTCTTTTTTGTTTTTACCTTAATGAAAGTTTTTTAAAATAAAAACTGAAAGATTAGTATTAATATAATTTCATTCGGGAACACGAGTGAATGATCAAGATTTCAAATAAATATTGCACCTATTTTTGGCTATTTTTGAACTACAAGTATTTTTTAGTACTCAGTATAACCATTTTGGTAACTAACTGTTTTTTTTTTTTTCAAATTCTTTTGGGGCATTGTCTCTATTTTAATCATTAAAATGGTAAATTGATAACAATTATGAATGTTTGAAAATTAAATGTTGAACTGACGCTTTTCGAGAACAAGAAAACAAGATCAAAATTGAGCCAAAAGTTGGCTATGAAAAATGCGAAAAATTGGTTCATTCACTTCGGTGCCCCCTAATTTGAGATTTAAGGAAGTTTCTGAAGTAGGTAGTCTTCACACACTGTTTTCAAACTGAAAATGGACGCAGTGTTTTTCATTCATGATATTAAAATTCCCAGCTTGAGTACGTCGTTTAAATTTATTCACGAGATTCTCGGAAGATCGAGAAAATGACGGGGATGAGCCCCACAGATTGAATTTTAAAAATTCATTCAGGTAGCGAGGACGAGGTCTCCCCTCATTATTTGATAAGCACCTTCGGGGACACAGGACGAGACCAATAACAGTTTTTAATTATGGTTGTAGACCCCCACTCCCCTGCGCGGCATTTGCATAGTGTAACAAGGCGCTGCGGCGACAGACCTCATATTTCCCTGGGGATCTTTGTCCAGAGCTGAAGGGGTGACCCTCTCCACTCCCGAGTTGAACTCGAAATCATGGGTTACATCAACATCAACAATGTGTCCTCACACTAGGCCTCGTCACAACAAGTATACACTCGGATACACTCAATTGTTCCTACCGACGTAGGAGTCATGAAACTACATAAAGATTCATCATTAAGTATGACTTCATATCACAGTAGACAACATGGAACTCACTAACATCTATGAACGACTTTATTTCACGACCAAATCATACGCGTTTGAACGTTGGGTACCTTCTAACCGAATAGAATATTGATCACATGATTTACTGGACTTCGGGGATTAATGAGAAAATCAGGTCATAACTTAATTTATAACTTCTATTTGCTCACAAAAAATGTTTCAAAAATTCCGCTCTGTCCATTAAATTGTACATGCTAATTTCAATTTAGTTACTCAAGTGACACCTCGGGACAGCTGTGGAATTCCTAGGATTTTTAGTTGCACCAGTGACACCATGGGACTGGCACGCCATTTGCAACATTGATCTGGTGTCACCGATGGTATCAAAGGGGTGTGAAATAAATTAGTACTATCCAATGTTTCTGTGAATTAATTATGTTCACTAACAAATGAAGAGAAAACAAGAATATCGGGAATTAATTATGTTCAGAGGACAAAAAATGCGACTTCCAACCACAGAAAAAGGTATCACAGACAAATGGACTTTGTTTTACATTTTCACAACAATGTCAGAGAATAATAAATCAAAGGAATAAATGTAAACTTTAATGTTTCGCTAGAAATTATAAGAAATTGAAATTGAGTTTTCAAGAAAAACATTGCCGTTGGGGATTTTAGCCATCAGTGGTATTAATGCTCCATACCCTTATTCAGACTTCATGAAAAATTATCGAAATTTGGTGTCACTAGTGACACCATGGTCCGATTAGGGTTAAGAGCATAATGATTGAGAATGCCCTTATTCATATTATTGAAAGAACGTTCAATATACTTCAACGACTCCTCCCAAATAACAAGCAAACCATAGGTTGGGGCTATCAAAGATACTAGTAGGAGTTCGCAGTAATGGCAGAAAATCCATCTTGAGACAGAACCCATGTACAGCATCAAGTGGATGAACAAGGCCACTTTCCTTGATGAATGGAACCGCCTCGAGGTATAAGTAAGAAATATCGGTTGAGGTAAGGCGCCGTAAGCGCTACTTAGTCATCTCGGCTTCTCCTGGATCCTGCCCGCACAAATGACCCCTAATCTAAGCTACGAGTACAAATGTGCTGGCTTACTCTCGTCAGATTGGTCACTTTGCCGGGCAGTGCGACTTCATTTCTAAAAAGAGGAAGATATTAGTCTCCACGAAAGACATTTAATGAACGGATTAAGTTTGTTGATTACAACTGAATAAGTTATTTTTTTATTTTATGTTTATTTATTTATTCATTTATTTCATTATTATTTTTTTTTGACTTGTTTTATTGCATCAAGTTACAACTTATAAGCAACAATCTTCTGATACATAGTGGTGTACGTTAATAAAACTAAGATACTTCACTTATTTCTTATTGTCGTGAAATTTGCACTTCATGATGGTCACATTAAGTGGATTAGATCGTGTGACTTGGTTCTCTTAAGTCTTCTAAGCAGATCATCTGTGCTTAGTAGCTGGATGACATCCTCATTTACGTGATCTTGGAGCCTCTAAAGGTGATTCATGGCTTGGCTGCGAATGACCTCATTGACAGATTCTATCTTCAGCTCGTAGTGAAGTCTGTCATTTCTAAAGTATCTGTATGCATCAACGCAGCATCGCGGTACATTATTCTGGAAGCACTGAATTATGTCTCGATTGCTCTGGGCTGTGCACCCCCACAGTTGTGCACCGTAAGTCCAGACGGGCTTTAGGACTTGCTAGTACAGTATAAGCTTATTGTGGACAGACAAATTTGACCGTCGGTCCATCAGCCAGTATATTTTTCTGAATTTAATCAAAAGCTCAGCTTTTTTCTTCTTAGCGTGGGACTTCCACCTTAGTTTGGCATTCAGCGTCATTCCAAGATATTTCACTTCATTGGCATACGGTATCACCTTGTTATCGAGAAAGGCTGGCACATAGTTGATCCTCTTATTCGTGAAATCAACATGCACTGACTTAGTCTCATTCATTCTAACTCTCCATCTCACTGTCCAATCAGAATTAGTTATATGAACGTAATGATACTGTAGCTATGTTTTAGTAGACCATCAATGGTTTTTCAAAGGTAATTTAATTTTGACTTTTTAGTTCATTTTATTAACAAATAATAGAAGCTTGTTTTAAAAAGTTGTTTTTTCTTGAATTTTATTTTTATTTTGAACTTGTATTATCATAATGCTTAGTATAAGTTTGGGATCACTGGGCGAGAGACGTTCTTAGTTCCTGACCAGCACTCAACTTTGACGCTGAGACCTGAAGGACACAGGTTCGTGACCAAACTGCCACCACTCCTTACTTCCACGACGTGGGACGACCTGCCCCCTTAATCCTTCGCCCAACTCTTCCACGATATTAAAGTACATCTTCCGTAATCCTCGCCGAGGGAGCTACATAATCCAAAGGAATTAAGTTGTTAACTAGTTGTTTATAATTAAGTATGCCCAACACACCGTGAGTCCGGGCCTTAAAAGTTTCTAGGGGCCCCTTTCCGCCGCGCCCTGCATCTTGAGAAGCGAGAATTCTTCCCTCCTTCCTTCTTATTCCAGACTTGTGCTCGCCCGCACGATTAACCCGACCCCCAAAACGAATATCATTCAATCATTCTGCACCACATTCTGACACTTCCCCCATAATCCGCCCCAACTGTGATTCATTATATCTGCTTGTGAGAAAATAAAGACGGCCAAGAGGGTGTGGCACATAGCGCCCACAATCAAACCATCAATTCCAAACTACTCGCAAAGTTTGAATGAAATGAAGCAAGTAGAGAGAAAATATGTTCAAACACATTTCTACGGTTGCCATAGATTCATATGAGACGTCTTATTTAGAAGGCATAAAGCAGAAAAGAATCAACAAGTTTTTCTGTTCTTCACAAGTCTGAATAAATAATGTTTATGCATCGTTCCTTTCAGTCAATATTCATCAATATCCGTTAATTTTCATCCACACTTTAACCAAATTTTGGTCAAGTTTTTACATCAATCCAGATCTATAGAGCTAGGAAAATTAACGACTCCCACGGTACGGTACAAAATAGTTCATTTCACAAATATTTGTATACTTGACCTGAAACTTTGAGCTCCTTTCGCCTACACCTTACTGATGATTTATTGGTTTTAAAGTTTAACATCCATTGATTTCGTTAAACATCTATTTGGGCTAATTCAGATCCATAGAGCTGAAAAAAATCATTATGTTGGTTGCCCATATTTTTTGTTAACTCTTTTCTACTCGTCGTTTTCTGCATCCCGCCCTGATTCAATTTTTGGAGTAACTCACAGTTCTCCCTTCTCGGGGAGATGGGGTTCCAGGTATTCTCCTTCTACCTTTACGCGGAAATCACGTGTATTTTGTAACTTAAGTATTTTACTACTGTTCTAGGATTCGTTGATACCATTCATATTAAGCGTTTTGTGCTATTTTTATTTTTTGTTATTTTCGAGGTTTTTGCCAAAATTTTAGGTCACATCGATGTCAATCCCATGAATATTTCGGGTTCTTCAAGAACTTTCCGAGGCAAATGATTACTCAGACGTAGGTGCTACAGAACGATTTTGTGGTAAATATTTATGAAAACTCCAATTCCAACATTTTCGTGGAAAGATAAAAAAGGGTTATTCCTTACTTTCGTAATAATGCCGGTTTGAGGGAATTTTGGATGAATAAGAATTTTCTGTTGTTCGTTTAGGTGCTAGGTGAGGAGAATTTTTGGAAACATAATGATGCAGATATCTTTTGATAGTGTTTCAGACTTCCATGGAACAAGTATCTAATCGATTTATAAATAATGAAATGCTTTTTCATGTGAATTAAAAAAAAAATGTCGTAATAGTCACAGTGCACTCATGTTATTTGATCCCTTTGTCAGAGACTAAAAGCTCTTTTTTTCTATACCTCTTACGCTTCAATTTGAACTCAATTATTAATTTTCCCGTAATCCTTCGGGATCTGAGAGCTAGTGATTTTTTCTGGGTTACACTAGAATTGCGGTGGAGGCTTCCAGGTCAAAAAACACCAGGGCGGGACTGAATCGGGTAGAATGAGGAATTTCACCAAGTTGGAATTTCCTATTTTTGACCCCAAAATCGGATTCAGTGCCTCGAAAAACCACCTACGGCAAACTTTCAGCCCGTACTTCCTAATTTACGAATAAACAAAACAGTGTAGAAAATATGAACGTTTAAAGAAACTGGGAGGATGACGTCAACCTGGAATAGTTCATTTACGCCGCTTGAAGCGCTGAGATCGAGAAATCCATAGTCCCCAGATGCAACATTTCACAAAACCAGTAAGTTCGAAATCGAAAAACTGAAGAAAAAAATAGAAAAAGCAAGATTTTCCCCTGTTTTTGTTTGATAACTTTCCTCTTAGATAACACGATTTCGTCGTACCATCGGGCAACACTGGGAGGAGACGGCGATCCGAACAGCCAATAAGCGAGAGTTCCCGCTTCACGTTGAAGAGGTTTGTTTTCCCGGTTATTTTATGAAATCATAAATTTTAATTGTCTCCCAAAAATTAGAGGAGACTTATTTTCCGAAATCAACCCGATTTTCATCTATCCCACACCATTAACTATTCAGGAAAAATTCAAACAAAATTCGGTGAAATTCCTCAATGAGGTTCCAGCGGAGGGCGCGTGTAGTTAAGGGTTAATCCTGACAAACTTTATTGATAAGTTAGTAGTATATTCTACCAAACCTCAGTGGATATTTCATCAGTGGCACAGACATGAACGAGGCAGGATGTGAGTGAGAGTGACCGGGCAGCAAGACGTTGGCCAATACCCTATTATCGAAGAGCATACCCAGAGCCCTTCGCCCTGAGGGGATCATATGGTAATTTGATATAAAACCACACCATCCGCTGTCCCTTGTCATGAATAAGACAGCTGGGTCTCCAAGGAGTCAGCTTCTTCCGACCACTTACCAATCAATATCACGTCTCTTGCTTGTCAGAATTTTGACATTTGACGTTACACGAACATAATTTTATGTTTGCAAAAGAATACATGTTACTGTTAGTTATTAATTTCATGTCACCTTTCAATTGAGTGGGACCCTTTTTTTCTTTTACTCAAATCAAATGATCTCCCATTCAGATTTTTACTCAGATCCTCTTTTTGAACGACGTAAAAAAGAAAGACGATGGCATCACATCATAACCTCGTATCTCAAGATTATAGAATTGTTCAGGAGAGAAAAAAAAACTGTTCAGCTCTATCGGCAATGGTGATTCTAATTTCCCCAAGTCGTCAATTTATTATTTCAAGTTCATGTAACTCGAAACACTGCATAATAAAGCAAAATCATTTGGGATAAAGCAAATTTGGGGATAAACCACCCTCAGGAGGCCTAAGAAATTATAAAAAATCGTGGATAGTCTCTCCATTGCAATGTTAGATTTATAAATTGACAGCATGGTCCTTCAAAATTGAAAATAATTTTTGAGAAAACCTGGTTCACTTCGTGCAGTGAGTAGTTTCAATCTAGACACGCCTCCATTCAAGTCAAATAACTGAGCCTTGAGTACCACTGTAGATGTAAACCAATCATGTACACAATCATGCATACGAGCTGAAGTTAACAGTCTGAAATTGACCCATCACGTAGGTACCAACACAATATGGAATAAAATTAAATGACGTTTTTACAGGAACAGGTGTCCCTTCTCATCCATTCATTTTAACATTCAATTTTTACTTGTTGAAAAAAAGTCGCGATATTATCGGTAAATGTATCGATATTGACCGATAATATCGGTTCTCTATATCAATATATCAAACGTAATATATCGCGACATAATATATTTCAAGATCGATATATTGGTACCAAGGTTCGGTAGAGGTAGGTAGCAAAATGTTCAGAACGATCTAAAACTGATAAATATGTAGTTTCAGAAAATTGTAAATATTTTACAATTTTTATTATTTATATTTGTATTAATTGTAAATAATTTACAAGTAAAGCCCCTTGGACCTCCGGATGGTTAGACCTGCTTAGAACCTTCGGCTAAAATTCAAGAAATATGGAACATGCTTTAGCCGTTTTGTTTGTTTGCTGTTTCCTTTTACTAGGAATTTGTTGTCTGTTGTTTCTATTTAGCTCTTCATGGACCTGCTTTTCAAATTGCTCGTCATTTCATTCACCTCTTGATCTCCCAAAGGCATTGTTATTATTAAGAAATCGAAAACATCTAAAACGTCAAAGAACACATTACAACTAAAAGCCCGCGTTCATAACAAAATCTCATTAACGCCTAAAACACACCTACAGCTTCAGTTCATATTTCCTCCGCTAGGGATAGTAAATCATTTTTCCCTTGAATCAGCTGCATTGCATTATCTCAACCTTTACCAAAATAGGTAACTGAGCTTATCTCTTCTGATTAAAATGAAAAACGCTTTATTAACCCTAGCGGAGGATTCATGAACTAATGCTGTAGGTGTGATTTAGACGCTCGTCAAAATCTCGCCTAGTTTTCAGGATCCTTTGATTATTTTCGTAAAAACCAAGGCAACCAACAACATCAATAATATTGATAATTATATTATAATCGATGTTGGTTTTTACCGCGTTGTTTAGAGTTCTTTTAAATCATATCTCAGCTTCATTAATATATACAGATGTTTTGGCAGTATATAATTTACGCATAAATTGAGGGCTTTTCAACGAGTGGTGAAGGATTTTCGTGGGATGAAAACTAGCGGCGATACATTTCCCTAGAAATGGGTCGTTTGTTAGTGAAAATCATTACAAAATCCCGCGCTACTTTCGTTCTACGGTTTCTTCACGTTTTTGCCCAGTTAGGTGATGGCTAAAGCTTGCTCCTTGCTAACAATGTTAATCCTGCAAAAGGAATGTTTCAGAGGCTACCATTGTCATGAATTGAAAAAAATCATATTCAAGATGACATCTTGAATTTGATGACATCTTGAAATTTAAGTCTTTAAATTTTCGAAAACATCCGATGTTATTACTTGTTGTTACATTGTAACAACAAGTAATAACACCGGATGTTTTCGAAAATTTAAAGACTTATTTTTTGAATTACGTGATACCACTTCAACGAACTATTCCTTTTCAATTTTTTCTTGTTTTGTCCGTCTCAAACCGCAGATTTCACGTGAGAGTTAATAACATCTTCAGATTTTTCATCTCCAGGCCTTTCTCACCCTTCTTCAAAAGCCCTCTCCGTGATCTTCCCCCATCTCTATATCTTCTCGGGCTCCTCTTCCAGCAGGAGTTTCTAAGAAATAAAACTTGTTTCTTCCGCTCCCTAGCACTCAACCTCCAACTTGGGGGATGCCGGGGGTATTTTTCTTTTTTTTTTACTTTCTCTTTTTTTATCGTTCATCCTTGCGGTGTTCTCAGATTAAAGCGCAATCGACCCTAATGCCTCCTTTAATGTTACTACTATTCTTTTTTCTCCCTTTCTACCTACGGCCCCCCTTTCTCATCTTCCTTATGAATTATCTATCACGGTTTTCACTATATTCACACCAATAAAATTCGGTTGTTTCCTCTTCTTTTTTACTTGCCCCCCCCTCCCCCAAATTGAGGTAATTACTTAGGTATTCAGTTTTATGGGTTGTAAGAAAATGTGCAGCGAGACAAGGGACATAGGGGGAGTTATGATATGCTTTTGCACTGGGTGTTCAAAAAACTCACACAATTTTGTTTCCATGTGGTTATTCACTGTCAAATTTATCATCTTAGAAAAGATTTGACAAATTATCGTCTCCACAGTTTTAGTTATACAGAGCTGCGGTTGGTCTCTATTTGACTCTAATAAACGAGAGATATAGTTTAATTAAGTAAAAAAAATTTGGTTCTCGTCACTTTTTTATTTGTTATTTGAAGAAATCCAGTACTTGACTCATTTTTTCAAGATTGATTAAGAACCTAAACAAAAATGATACATTTAAATGTACTACTTTCAAATATCCCTAGATTTGGCAATGTTTCTGTTGTGTCACGAAATCTCCGTCTTACAATTTGTGGGTAAGATTCTTAATCTAGAAATATCAACGATTTCTTCTTTTTAAAAATTTGTTAAGTTTTTGTGAGCTTTTGAAATCGAGAAAGGAAAAAATTGACTCCCCTCAAAATTTAATGATTTAGTGTTCAAAATATGTAAAATTTGAAACCGAATAAACAACAACAAACTCAGCACCTCTGTACTCACCATAGCCTGATATTGATGGAAATTGGTAAATGGGCTCCATTAAGGGTCTAATGTGGCGTATGTGAATTGTTTCATTGTATAGGGAGTTCTTGTATTATTTTGTAACTGCTAGATTTATCGATAAGTTGTGTATCACTCGCTATACAGGGTGTAACACTATAAGAACGTCAACCCGAAGAATTTCGATTCTACAACTAATTTCCGATCGAAAATGCTTCCTAGCAATTTTCATTTAACCCGTTTTTCCAAGTTTTTACAATTTTAAGATTTTTTTCGTTTTTTGACCTTATGTCACTAAAACATCCGTAACTCCCTTTGGATACAGTAAACAATTAAAACTAATTATAACGTTGGAAAAATTGTTAGATCTCTCAACTTTCTGTTACAGAATTTAAAATTTTCAGGTACATAATAAGAGGGGAAAATTGGCCTGAAGAGTAAAATTTGTCAAATCTTCTAAATTTGAGGTATTTTCAATCGTTTGAAAGAGTTAGTAATTATACTCGATTTTTTCCCAATGTAACCCCAAAAGTTGACCAAAAAGCTCAGCTTTTCAACGGTATGGTCAGAATTGTTTCAAATATTTTTATTAGACGGTTTGACGGAAGGATTCGGGGGGTCTCCTCCGCCGCCGCTCCTCTCACTCACCATCCAACCTCTAATTTAGAATATTTGACGAATGGTACTCTTCATGCCAATTCCCCCTCCTATTATGTACTTAGAAAATTTTTAATTCTGTAACAGAAAGGTGTTAAATTTAACGCTCTTTTCAACGGTATAATTAGTTTTAATTGTTACTGTATCCAAAGGGAGTCACGGACGATATAGTGACATAAGGTCAAAAAAACGGAAAAAATCTTTAAAATTGTGAAAACTTAGAAAAACAAGGGGTTAAACGAAAATTAATAAGAGGCATTTTCGATCGGAAATTAGTCATAGAATTGAAATTTTTCGGGTTGACGTTCTTATAGTGTTACACCCTGTATACAAGGACGTTCCTTCCGTTTTATCCATTTAAAAACCTGCGTTGGTGAAAGGTGGTGAGAAGGGAAACGGCAGTCTCTTCCATCCCGATCCCTCAGCCTTGATTGGGTTTTCCTTCACTCGAACCGCCCTCTGCTTCCTTCTAATTAGGGACCTTCTCCCATAACATACAAACATCGTAGTAAAACATCTCAAATAATAACGTTAGTTATCCGAAAAGGGGGCGGCTGCACATATCAGGAAACATCGCTAATTAGATGGAAACAGTTCGTCAGACGTGCAACTCCTCGGATTTAATTATCCTTGATTACCTTCCTTCAAACAAAAATACCCCAAGCAATATTGCACCATTCATTCCCCTGCATCTGGTGGTAAATACATTTATCAAATTAATGTCACTACGGGAGACCGGTTTTGGGATGAAGGGAAAGAATGTGCGATGTTTCCTACAGGTACTTGTATAGTCTTCTACGTATACGAGTAAGTCGCGAATAAACTCCATGAGGTCGGTAGAGCCTGTTTGCGGGCAAACCGTCACAAATAAGCAGACAGAGATTGGAAAATAAATAACATTGTAGTAAATTATCATATAATATATGAAGAAGATGAAGAAGGCTTAGAATATCACAATTACGAATGAAATTACATAATTCTTCAATGCAGTTGGGGTCTTCAATTATTATCCAGTATTGAATTAAAATTGAACAGATAACTTCTCTCTTTATTGAATTGACTTAGATTATTCCAATAAATTATATCATTCACATTACTGAGGCTATGGGTTAAGGATGTGTATGTGATAAGTACAAAAAAAAACTTCAACTACCATCCATATCGGAAATTTGGTTGGAAATTTGAATGGGGAATTGTAAGAAAATTATTGAAAGCTATTTGCGTTAGTGCATTTACAATAAATAAAGGTGACCCCATCCCCTCCATCATCAAGAAGACAAAAATAATAAACTTGTCACCATTGAAATTAAAAAATTGGTGTGTTATAAATTTATGTTACGATTGCGCATGCGCAGTGAGTGAGTTTTTCTCAATTAATATTTATCGCACCAGAGAATTCAACTTATTAGCAACATTTCTGTGACAATGAATAATTATATGTGACTGAAATGAGGGTGTGGCACAAAGCACACCTCCATAATTTTCGGCTATTTAGTGTCTTTTGACGCACAAGATTCACAGGAGCACACAGCACAACTTTCACCAAACATATACATGAAAAGAACAATCCCAACTGACACAGATCCTGAGAATTTTGTATTTTCAGCCACCTGAACAGAGATCAACGTCCAGGTATCTCACAGCCTCCTCGTTGATATGACTGAGCCTCCGAAGATGAGCTATTGCTTGAGTTTTGATGACTTCATCTATTGGGGGGATTTTCAGGTCCTTAAGGATTTGCACACAGTTGTGCGCTATTCATGTCCTTACAGGTCCGTTGTTAGTTTGTTCTGGATTCCACAGGCTAATTGGTTGAACATTTTTATCGTCTACCAACATTTCCGGAATTCCCGTCTACATTTTCCGGAATTTGGTGTCCAGTTCTGCTATATTTTCCACATGCATTCCCCAGTAGAGTTTCGTATCCAGAATTATACCCAGATTTTGGCCTTATTAGCACGAGGCTTTGACGTTAGGATATAATAGTATTATATTATGTTTAATTTGGCGGTTTAGCTTCATTCACCTTGATTCTCCTTCCAACTGAACACAATGAAATTCGTAAGGAGCAATCTTGAATGTGAACAGGTGATGGTGAACTCGGAACTAATCTCTTTGAGAAATGGAAAACTCGGGCCACCACTGAGCAGAAGGAATAAGTAAGTGAACGTATAGAACGCATGATCAAAAGTTAAGATTAAATTGGACATTGCCATCCTCGAATACTAAAATTTCTTGTATTTAAACACATAATGGTCAGTCAACATATTTATGAATAGATGAATAAGTAAATGAGAACTGAAATATCATTCGTATTGAGCGTAATGGCTGTTGACCCTCCACACAAGACCATACGGTTTCAGACTGCCATTCAAGTTTCTTTCTGAATGTTGACTCGAGAATTTTTGTCTATTTTTCGTAGAGGAATTTTTAGAGTTATGTGGGTCAGCGCAGCTATTGACTTTGATGAGGACCTCTTTTCAGTAATTTTAGGTGCAACCACTCAACTGTCGTTTTGAACAATTTACGTGTCAGAAGAAAACTCCTTCTAATAAACTTACAGGCTATTTAGCTTGCACTAAGTGAGATTGAACGGACATCATAAATGAGTGAAGTCCGAATAAATTGAGTACTAAAGGATTCCACAGTATTTACTACTGTTTCTTAAATGTTGGAAGCTCTAATTGAATAAAAATTATTTATTTCCATGATATTGATTAATTATCAAGGAGTATTAGGTGATTAGCACCGGTTATTCTGTAAATTTGGGGTCAGTTAATATGTTTGGTTAGCGCGGACGAAGCTAATCTAGAGGGCGTCACAGGGCAATGGTTTACTGGGAAGGGATGTTTAAAATAAATAGTTTAACAGTGTTTAGGAAGGGCCGGGGTCATATATCGTGGTGACGTGGCCCCTGCCACATACCTAATTAGCTACATTAATCATGTACTTTGTGAACTGAGAGGTGACTCTAGATAGACCACGTATGTAATCGTAAGAGACGAGAGATTTTCCGTCGGTGTGCGGTTGTGGGCTGGAGGGTCGGGGGTTCAGATCCGGGGTGTGAGCCCCCTGTGTTTGGAGATTAATACGAAAAGCTCGAGGTCTCATCCATCATCTCTGGTCCCTCTCCACCAGCATCCCTGGAACCTCCTGTCGTGA
The DNA here is from genome assembly GCA_009739505.2 of Apolygus lucorum. Classification (NCBI taxonomy): domain Eukaryota; kingdom Metazoa; phylum Arthropoda; class Insecta; order Hemiptera; family Miridae; genus Apolygus; species Apolygus lucorum. The sequence continues at coordinate 10,984,394 of CM019182.2, forward strand.
GGGTGGTCCTTTTCCTTCCGCGGTCGTCCTGCTGCCCTCAGCTGATCCTTATTTCAAACGCCGGTTGGACGTCACGTTGACCGCCCAACACATTAAAATGCCATGTGTGAAAGGGTCGCCACTCGCCATGTGCATCCGATATGTCAGGATGTAAATGGCTACGTGACATAGGTTTCTGTTCTTGCCTCTGGTCACACCTTTGGAACCAATAGAAGAGAGTGAGACACCTCCCCAACCAAAATTTGAAAAGGATCCCAACCAAGCACTCATGTCATCGTGTACCGATAAATACAAACAATATTAGTAGATACCTTCCAAGGTACTTCTACTAGGTGCGTCATAAAACTATTTTTCAAGAATCGAAGGATCAAAAAACTACAATTGTTTGGACCGAGATAATAATGCCTAATTTTATAGAAACCTTAACACATTTTGCTTTTCCAGAACTCGCTACACAATCATTAAAAATTTATTTTGAAAAAGAAAGTCTGACTTGTGTTATTCGTAGAAAGAAAGTACGAATGTACCTTTCCATAGTACATTCGTATCATCCTTTTGCCTATACAGGGTGTTTCACGAAAAGGTTACACCCCCCTTCATTTCCGCAAAATACAGCGTAAAAAATTCCAACCAACACAATTCTTCATGATTTTTTGTGAGGATCTCAGGAAAAATACTTTTGCGCAAAAAAGTTGCGCGCAATCGTGCGCAATTGACACTAACTTCATTTTTTCAAATGGAACCCCCCCTTTTTTAATACAGATTCGGATTCTACGTAAAATTTCATGAGAAATTCATACCCGAGTCGATTTGTTTTATTGCGCGCAACCTGGCTTTTTGAACGCTCTAAGTTGCGCAACTCCACAATTGCGCAAAAATTAGGTTTTGGAGAACCCTAAGTGTGGCACATGTTTTTTCATCATTTTTTGACGCTGAATCACAGGGTGTAATCCGTTTTGAGGAAGACCAAGATTTTAAGAGGAAAAATTAACATTTCTTTCACGAAAACATCAGTTTTGTGGTTGAAATTATGTTTATCTTTTATTTTCTCACCTCCTTTTGAACTACGGGCTTGGGGCCGTCTACGGTGGAGTTAAAAATAAAAACTGGCATTTAACTTTAAAAACGATTTAAAAAGAGCGATTTTTTCACTAATAACAACCGAATTTTTGGCCGCTATTTAGAAAATTTCCAGTCAGATTGAAAAACGGATGACACCATGTGATTCAGCGTCAAAAAATGATGAAAAAACATGTGCCACACTTAGGGTTCTCCAATACCTAATTTTTGTGCAATTGTGGAGTTGCGCAAGTTGGAGCGTTCAAAAAGCCAGGTTGCGCGCAATAAAACAAATCGACTCGGGTATGAATTTCTCATGAAATTTGACGTAGAATCCGAATCTGTAATAAAAAAGGGGGGGTTCCATTTGAAAAAATGAAGTTAGTGTCAATTGCGCACGATTGCGCGCAACTTTTTTGCGCAAAAGTATTTTTCCTGAGATCCTCACAAAAAATCATGAAAAATTGCGTTGATCGGAATTTTTTACGCTGTATTTTGCGGAAATGAAGGGGGGTGTAACCTTTTCGTGAAACACCCTGTATACATCGTTCAACCCCGCACCTTGCTCCATTGTCAATGTTTGAATGTGTGTTTGCCTGCCTTTATTCGTGAATTTGATTTGAATTGATTCCTCGTTGTAGTGTTTCATTAGTTGGGGCTGATTCAATTATTTAATTATTTTTAAGTTGTATTACCGCAATCGTCCTATAGATGAAGACAAAAAAGTTTGCCAAGTGGGTGTGACACATAGCTCCCTCGTATCCATAACCCAATTGTACTGATGATTCGATGCCTATTAGGTAATCTCGAAACAATAATCTCCCAGTTCCTTACCTACCCAACCATCAATAGTGTGTCCCTTATATATCTATATATATTTTTTAAATTGAATTGCACCAAGTATTAATTTATTAACAATATAATTTTGAAGAAGACACTTCAAAAACCAAGTACTTCACTCATCATCATAAATTGTCGCATGGTTTTGTACGTTTAATTCTGCTCGTGATTTCAAGAAGACGGACAGGCTTATACATGGTTTTGAAAAAAAAATAATCGAAAACTGGAAGTATTTTCTTTCATTCGGCACATAAGAGCTTACAAAAAAAATGGTTACCCTTGGACAACGCAACCACGTGCCGCATCACCACCTAAGATGCCCGACTGAGTCCAACTTTTCACACGTTGTTTGAGAAGGTCTGATGAAGCTTATTATAAACTTAGGTAGTGATACGTGTTAACGCTGTCAGATTTTTTTTGAGGTGCTTAGGTGTCCAATAGAACAAAATGAGGGGGTACGAACTTCTAATAATTTAAGTCGTGAAGTAAGGAACATCCTAATCCTCATAGAGGACAATCAACAATCCAGCCCGTCCAATCCCTGAAAATGTCAATTGAAATTCAGACGGAAATTTTAGCAGTTATGACTGTTAAAAGGGTTTTATGTTTGCGCATGCGCACGGGAAATGTTCTGATCAAGAGATCATCTAAACAACCAACACAATCTCTGAAAATTGCATTAAATTCGAATGAAAAATGTGAGAGTTAGGTATAGCTGTTGAAAGGATTTTGGGGTTTACACATGCTCAGATACTAATATTTATCTGGGGTAATTATTTTTATACGGAAATAATTTTTATACGGAATATACACGCCAACCCGTAAAATTCCTGGAAATTTCAGCGAAATCGGACAATAACTTCTTATTGTTTTGCCCGTTACAAGGATTTCGGACACTCAAATTTAAAAACAGATAGGCACACAGTCAAACAGACATTGAACCAAAATAATTGTTCAAGGAGGTAAAAAGTAATACGTAAAACGCGAGGGGAAATCTTGATCATGGAGAACTATTTTTTTAACCTTGATAAGTGAAAGAAATGCTCCCGCTACCTGATAGACTTGGAAGCATTAGGTAGATATTCAGGTAGCTTAGTACCTAATTCTTTGAAGGCTTCAGTGTAATGTATATATTTCAAGCCATGCAGGTAAAAACAACAATGTTGAAGGAAACACTACTCCCATTTAATTGCTTCACGACCGTCACGAAGCAATAAAAACTTCTCGATGATCAGGAAGAACAAAAGCCTCTCAAGACCTTTTGAACGGGGATCACGTGCCTCTAAGAGAGATATACTGCTTCGAAAGGGGAAAAAACAAGGAAGATCCGAATGGGGAAAGGAAAATGCAGGTGTTATTCCGCATTTGAGAACACTATCCCCATCGAAGGAAAGTGGGTATGGATTCGCACCGTTTGAACTCGAGAAGGCATTGTCTCCCTTCCCGACCAGATTTACTGGCTCAATCTCTCTTTATATCCCTCCACATCAACATCCATCACACTCTGCCTCTCTCTCTCCCACCGTCTTCATCCACTTATCCTGTTTCCTTTGCTAACTGATACCCTTTCCTTCGAAGCTCTTGTTTACCTCTTCCTGAAACCCGCTCCCTTTTTGGCAATAATTAAATATAAATTAAAACCAGGGGAAACCTTTCCATTCTAGTAGACTTCTGTCCCCCTCTCTTCCTCTATCGCCTCCTAGTGATCCCCTTTTGGCCTCGAAATTGGATAATAAACCCTCAGTAGGTTTTAGCCCTCTTCTCGACTTTGCACTTTATTAGTATAACGAACCCTTTTCTCACTGGGTGGATCGATAACTACCAATTATTCAACATCCTACCTCTCACAACTTCTAGTCATCTCAGGCAACACTGGATGGGGAGTAATGTCGTGGGTAATACGAGTATAATATTATGCAGAAACATTGGTGGCAAAGTGGCATAGAATCAAAGAATTACAATCAGGAGTGGGGTTCATTCCGAAGCCTGACAACAGAACTTGTTAGGTAGCTAGTAATAATTTTAGTGAACCCTAAACAGGCGGTACTAAGTGACGCCTCATAGGAATAAGAGCAATGATCTTGAGAGGTGCTCCGTAGACCCCCTACACCTCTTCTAACCTCTAACTCAATCCTCCATCCAGACTCATGATCTCACATTACCCTTGAGATTACTTATTGTTCGGCACGTGACGGTTTAAGTGCAAAAAAATGGTCTAGGCGGCACTTTGTCTGCCATGTCCCGCCAGTTGATGGGTTGGTTTGGGAACATTATCATAATAAATGGTAGTTCAAATGGGTCGAAGTTTTTTGAAATTATACCTATTCATCACAATTGTGTGAGACAATTTTCAAATTCAAAAATTTTGAAAATTATCCATACTTAATGAAAACTAGTACCTTCTTATGTAAATAACTAACCAGTAGAAAAAGATTTCCGATTTCTAATCTAGAAAAAAAGTTCAAATATTGAGATAATTCAAAGTTTTGGAGTTTATTTTGAAGAAATGGAGTTCTTGTAGTAATTAAAGTATCTTTGAATCCTTGAAAAGAGTCAACAAGTACCTACTGGGAATGCATTAAAGTTCGAAAAGAATTGTGGGAATCGCGAAAAAGGCATGCGGCACTGAATTCGCCAATCTGTCCTTGGTGTGACACTAAAGGTACTCGTATCTGTCCTTTGAGAGTTAAATTCCCTATTAATTTCAACAACTCGAAAATGTTTATCAAATTTTTTGGCTAATATCTTTAATTACCAACGATATTACGAGATAAATCTATAATGAAAAACGTTTGTAATTACACAACGCCCCAAATAGTTCTTTCTCACTTGTGTTGCTGATCCTAAATGGTTGTATCTTCAGTTCCAAACCAATAAAGCATTCAAAGGTTTTCAAGGAATGTCGAAATAACAGCAGTTGACTGACCGTCGATCTCTCCACTAAACACCAGCTTCCACAATGAGTGGAAGGAGTGGGCGGTCAACGAAAACCTTATAATGTTCATACTTAAGTTTATAATACGGTTCATTAAAACTTGGTTTTTATCGATTACTCTTCTTAAATCTGGTGACACAAAGAAAGGCTGGTAAAGTGGATCTCATGGTGGCATCCGAGGGGGTCGCTGTACTGCCCTCGCTTTTGAAAAGGGATCGAGGGAGTAGTAGGAGGAGGGAGGGCAGGCACAAACAGGTCCTATTGTACAAGCCTATTGTCCAGTCACTCATGTTGAAGCCCACAAAGATATTGAGCTCAAGATTAGGGGTGGGACTCACGAATATACCTTTAGATAAGGTTTCCCCTTATCTGGACCCCTCTGGGACAAGCTAGTCTGACTGCCCTCCTAAAATGTGCACCACTTCGTACCGATGTCATCTAATGAAGGTGAAAAATTACCAAACTTTTCTGATTTCTGATTCCGAATCCTGTTAACGATTATAAAAATGAATTTTTTATCGACAATGTTCACGTTATTGAACGTAGTGAACCGAGAAAAATGCAATACATGTCTTATCTCTTAAATGGGTATTTGTTCGTTTGTTTTAAACGGCTAAGCCAATTTCCATGGTACTTTTAATAAATAAAGGCCTAATTTTTGGCCAAAACAATTTTTGACATGGATATGTCTTAGCTCTGGGGGTCATTCCAAAATTTTCGACACAAAACAATGCAACTTTTTTTTTCTGATGCTGTTGAACGCAGGAAGCTGAAATTTGAGAGGCAGCGTCAATCGATGCATACTTCTATACATCATCAAAGTTGATGATCACTGATCAGCTGAGTGAGCTCCAAGGCTATTTCCTCTCCTGTTGAACGCAGGAACCTGAAATTTGAGAGGGCGCTTCAATGGAGGATGCTGAAGGCGCCTGAGTGGTCACTGATCAGCTGAGTGAGCTCATCATTTAAATTGCCATCATAAGACATATCCATGTACAGATGTATCTGCATGCAGTGTAGATACTTGTTTCTTTTTAATATCTTCTCTCACCTTGAATCGACGGTTGGATAACAAATAAATGCATAGATACGATACTCGTACATCCATGACGATAAGAATTCCACTGCTCCTCAATTCGTTCTAGAAGATCTTTTAGTACGAAAATTTGAGGCCAAAGTGTGAATATTTGGTACGGTTAAAAATATTTCAACAATTTAGGTAACTTACAGTCAGAACTAGTCCTGACTGATACCAACGATTAAAACTTGATTGACTAAAGTTATTGATCAAAAGTAGAGAGCTTGGCTGAGTCAGTAGGCCATCACTAGTTTTGATTAGGCTTAGAAAGTTATATTTGTTCGGCCACCAATGTAACTTTGTATCCATATACTATACTTTTTGTTTGTCTACTTGCAATATTACACATGTCAGATGACTTGAAAAAAAAGTTTGTGTTTTTGAAATTTATCCTTAACCAGGAGACAACATGGCTTAATGCGGTAGTTACATTCTGGATATATCCCGAGTAGGAATACCCACACAATAACATTTCCCTGCTCAAACTCCACTGAACTGGAAGGATTTGACTCTCAATGAGGAAAAACTCAACTTCTGTGCTCCAGCAATGTGGGGGCTGTTGCGAGCTAATCACGAATGCCACTCAAAAGAGGGGAGACCGATGGAAAAAGTACTCCAGGAGGAAAAAAAGAGGGAAAAGGCGGTATAAAATTAACGGAATGAGAATTAATCTGTTTGTTGAGAGCATTCAGGATTTGGGCAAATAAAAAGGTTTTTTAGAGCCAGAAGGAGGAGGTGGACCCTAATCTAATAGCAAGGCTTTAATCAAGGTGCCGTGACTTGGAAAACAATTATTGGAGAGACTGAATGGGCTGAGGGTTTTTGTGCTTCCCGAGATTTTAATTGGAAAACTAAAGAAAGTCGATTAGCGTTTCGAAGAACACCATGATTTTGTGTGGTTCCGGAATTGAATGGTAGGTACCTTCAGCAATGTGTCCGTTGTCTGGTAAACAATTTCGTTCTTAGAATGAATGAAGATGGAATAAGTGAAGATAATCCAACAAAAATTGTTATTCGAACGATTCACACTGATACATCCAGGGCAGAACATTCTAACCCTAAAGCAAGTATAAAAAGCACATACATCCATACTGAGTCTTGGGTATTCAAAATCTTCAATGTACACTCAGAAGTAATTATCTACTCTTCTCATTATTTGACAAACTTCACAGAAAAGCCTGTGACTCGGGGACATTATTGTTGATTGTGGGTATTATTATTATTTACGAAGCAATGAGTAAATTAAACAACCAATTCAGGCTGAATTTTTAACCGATGGGCAATTCCAAGCGTCGCAAAAGTCAATAGTTGTCTTCCAGAGGAAAGATTATAGAGTTTGTTCTGATGATTTCGCTCGCGGCTATTATTGCGTCACCTCTTTAAGTAGGAAAGGGTTCACCAGCGACCCGACTCGAAAAATTATTGGAACATGTGATCCCGCCCGCGAGTTATCACACATCCAAACAATAATCCGAGCCGACTTCAGTTTTCTCACGGAAACCGGTTGATTCAACCAGATAACGGCCATTGGTTTGCGGTAAGAAACAGAGGAGAGACCAAAACTACGATGTATGAAAACGATAGATTCTATCACTTCTACAAATTGTTATTAGTATTTTATTTTATTTTTGTTTTATTTATTTTATTTTATTTTAATTTATTTCATTTTACCTATTTTATTTTATTTTTTTTAGGGAGAGAGAGAAAAACATTTATTGAACTTTATAGGAGTGAAAAAGTCGGACAAATTATTTATTAAAATTGTTGCTTTTTTCATAGCTTCCTCATACGAAGGGCTCCCTTTCTGGATTCTCGTAGCTGTCACCCCGTGAAAAATAGGATATATAACCCCTATTTTCGTCCTATCTTTCCCTGCTCTGATTGAGCGGTCAGCCTTCATGTTTCTAGAAGACAAAGTTTTCAAGCCGACCGCACCCCAAGGGTACCCCGAAGTGACAAGTCCGCTTGGTCTCATGTGTCATGGAAAAGCACGAAGGCATTGGGAAAAAAATATTTTGTTTCTTTTCGGTTCCTCGTTCAAAGATAAATGTTGGAGATGGGGATCAAGACTTGGGGATTCACTCGTTCTCCCCACAGGGCTTCTAAGGAGGGACCCCGTGTAGCATTTTTCAAATATATGGTAATTCTATTCGGAGGTCGGCAGGCTTCCCTGTCCGAATGGATATCCCTTCACACTTCTTTACTGCCCCTTCACCTTCGGCTCTCCCCAACTTGTTTCTCATCTTTACTACTCCAAGATCCATAGGGCGTCCACCGCCCCTATTTTCCGATATTTTACAATTTAAAACGAAGGCCTTCGCATATTTTTGTAGAATCAATATAACGCTTTTTTCATGCCTTAATAATAGAACAAAGTGTTATGGGAAGGGATCGGGTTTTGGAGGAAAATTTCAAACATCGTAGTATTGACGGTTTGTAGTATTTTAGGTTTGTTTTTCTTCATCACCCTAGAAGAAGAAACCTCCATCGTATTCACTACAACGGATCAAAAAATCAACATTTTCGCGCTCATTTCGCTTTTAAAATAACTTCGATTCCATGTCTGTCTGTTAATCTATTGAAAGTTCTTGTTCTGACCACACAAGATCATTGTCCAATTTCGATGAAATGCCTGAAATAGCAGAGAGTACACTCGTTCAAACGTGTTTTCACTAAAACACCTATTTCTGACGATATAATTCTCAGATTCCTCTCAAATTTTGAGGGTAGTTCGGGACTGTGTTGAAGAAGAAAGTAAATTGATTTCATCACATTTCCGATGAATAATGCAAATTTTCTGAATTTAGATAAGTGTGGAAACACTCGTTGTCTGTTGAGTTCATTCGAAATCAGCGTAAAATTTCCTTTGAAAAGATTAAATGAAAAAAAAAATCAAAAATGGCTATAAAATATTAATGAGAGAATTTGCTCATTCACTAATACTGCACATACGGGATTTAAAAATGTATTGCTAGGTATATCAAAATGATTGATCACAGATTAGAGTATAGTGCAGGCAGTTAACTTCAATTTATCGTATTTGACTTCTTGAAAAAGAGGATTCGATTTGCCCCCTCCAATTCCAATATCAACCCGAATTTGAGTAATTTTGTGGGCTTCCAAACGTTAATTTTCTCAAATTTTCCTCGAAGTGAGTTTCATTCAGATCACACACTGAATGGAAGTTCAGTGCTATGAATAAAAAAAGTACCATTCAAGTGAATAATTTCGTATATAGTTTTAACCCTAATTGGACCGTGGTGTCACTAGTGTCACCGAAAACACCTTGGTTATTCCACAGCTGTCTCAAAGTTTCACCAGATTAACTAGATTTAAATTGCAATTTAATAATTAATGGACAGAGCGGAATGTTTTGAACAATTTTTCTTAAGTTATTAAAGAAGTCAAACAATTATGTTCCGACAACAATTAGAAAATTTTTTCATCGATTTCCTTGGACATTTTTGTCATATTTCTATTTTTAGATATTTAATGGCCCACAAAAATTCTGCTGTCCAATAAATTTAAAATTTCAATTTAATTTTGGTTACTCCGGAGACATTTGGGACAGCTGTGGAGTTCCTGAGATGTTTTTAGTAACACTAGTGACATCATGGTCCAATTAGGGTTAACGGACTCAAACAACTATAATTTTGAAAATTTAAGAACTACCTCATCTTCGATATACTAAATATGAGCAGGTCATAATACGAGCACAGGGTTCACTGATTATGATTATGGTACTTGACTACATGAAAGACGGCGCTCGGTTCTACCATTACCTCAAGACCAAACGGTCGTGCGGTGTAGTATCCATTTCCCGCGGCCGACATCCCCTTGAAACGAATCCATAACCTCTCACGACAGTACAGTCGACCACAAATTGTTGTCCTCATAGATACATTCGACTCATGCCATTCTACCCTTCTTTTCCAACTTCAATTGAATCTCGGTCCACCAACTGATTCAGTTCTGGTGAAGTCTGAGAACTGTATATAATTTGGAGTAAGCTCCTAATAAATCAAATACATTTACCTATAAAATTTCAATCCCGTTTACAAATCCTCATTTCTTTTAAAAATCCTTAAGATTCATCGAGAAGAAATGTGAAGTTTCAGTAAAATTCATTTTGGGTTATGCTTACCAAATCCAAAAGTTGTTATCGTCAGCTCAGTCGATTCCGGGTGGGTGAGCCGCGCAATGAACCGAATACCAGAGATCTGATGACATAAGTGGCAAAGCTTCCTCGATCCCCTTGTCCGGTCGCCTGGAGAGAAATAACCAGTGATGAATGGGCTGCTGAGAGAGAGAGAAGCAGTTATGTATTTATTAGCGACGAAAAGAGAGGGGCATAGAAGAGCAGTACTCCAATAAAAATGATGGTCCGGTTTTATTGCTGCTCGGCCGATCCCACCCCTTCCTGGGTAGCTTTTCAAGTCCCAATGCGTTGTTTGAAATATAGTTCTAACGGCGTTTATGGCGGGACGTTTTCGCACTTTTCCCCTCCCATTTTAAAAGACGAATGACCTCCTTCTACCGAGTCCCTATCGTTCGCTATTGACCAATTAAATCATGCCCAGAATTTCTTATTGTTTCCAACGATTTGTAGGGAGGGATGATGCTCTCGACACCGTTACAGATACCAAGGGGAGCGTTACTACCTGAGAATCGTAAAAATGTGCTATCTCCAGCAATAACTGATGATGGATAATGATGGACGATTTTCTGCACTTTCACGAGATAGAAGCTGTTGGTGTCAAACTTGAATCTAATCATGAAATTCTATCTCATCTTCAGTGAATTAGTTGATCTCATCAAATTCATTATAAAGTTGAATATTACGTTGATTTCCACATTGTTGTGATGCAATTAGAATGCTTGCCCTTAAGACAAGTAACATTTTGTTGGAACCGAAAGATAAATATTTGAAAGTTTTCGTACTCATGCGTCTTTAGACTCGTCAGATTTCCCATATTTTATCCATCGGGATCACAGTAACTACATAAAGATATTTTCCGAAACATAAAAGGAAGAAAGTATACAGGGTGTATCACGAAAAGGTTGCCCCCTTTTCATTTCCCCTCCCCTCCCCTCAAACTCTTATCCACCATAACATTTCCAGCGGCATTGGAGCCTCGAATTTGATGAGCATTTTAAAATCCATGCGGTTTATGGTGTTCTGGCACCATTATTAGTTCTATGGTGAGACAGAGAATAATTCATAAAAATCCGGAGGTATAATGAGACTTTTTCCTCAATTTCAAAGCTTGGATACAATTAGTAATCTATAAAGGAACCGAAATATAGAAAAATCGGATATTTTGTTAATATTATCCCCCACTCGACCCCTCCCCTTGCGAATTTTGATACTGTGATGAAATAATGAGCAATTTGGAAGATTTCTAAGTCGAATCGGTTGGAAATTTAGGCCTGCACGCAGGTTTTTTTAAGCATTAGCCTCCCCTTTCCCACCCTTAAAAGGCAAAACTCGAAATTCCGGCGACGTAGTGCACAACTAGATAGTTTCCGCGTCGAACAAATAAAGAACCACGAAAATCGGTTGAGAACTAAGGCCTGGGCAGACGACACAAGATTTTGTTACACATACACACCTAAGCGCACACACACAAACACATTCACCTATGGTTTTTTCACGGATTTGGATTCAGTATGGTCTAAAACGGATTACTGTGTGGTTTTTTCTCTGTTGAGTGTTGTCCAACTTTACTCCAGATCAATTGCATAAGGACGCCCAAGTCTTACTGTGGGACGTCCCAAAAACGGGGACCAACGCTATTCTTCATGATTTTTTCTGAGGAATTCAGGAAAAATACTTTCGCACAAAATACTTGCGCGCAATTGACACTAACTTCATTTTTTCGAAAGGAACCCCCTTTTTTATTACAAATTCGGATTCTACGTCAAATTTCATGAAAAATTCATACTCGAACCTTTTTTTTCCTTTTTTTTATTGCGCACAACCTGGCTTTTTGAACGCTCTAAGTTGAACTCCACAATTGCACCAAAATTAGGTTTTGGAGAACCCTAAGTGTAGCACATGTTTTTTCATCATTTTTTGACGCTGAATTTCAGGGTGACATCCGTTTTTCAATTAGACTGGAATTTTTTCGAAATGGCGGCCGAAAATTCAGTTGTTTTAGTGGAAAATCGCTCTTTTTAATCTTTATGGGTCATTTTCCCAGAAAGGGCCAAACGCTGTCCCCAGAAGATTCTGAAGCCGTCTCACCAGTTGGGTTCTTTTAAAAAAACTCAAAATATGCGTTGGTACTTGCTCTGTCAATAACAGAGATTTTTACTCAAATAAATTTATGTTTTCATGGTTAAATTTCAATTTGAACAGCCGAAATGTCCTTCCCCCGCCTGTCCCCACTTGAGTTTCCCAACTTTACACTTGTCTACAAACCCACCAATCATGCTTTTTGAAGTTTTCATGGCGTGGTGGTATTCAAAAACATCTCAATTATGGATTGTGAGGTTTTCCACATTTTTAGGAATAACAGAATTGACTTTAGAGAACAGGAAAGGCTTGTCCCCAGGTTTTGTGTCCTTCCCCCGCCAACCAGGTTTTTTCGTATTTTGGCGGTTTGCAATCCGTTTCCGGTAAATGCGGGTTCCCGCCTAAAGTAGAGGCACATCTCACGTAACTGGTGGTTTTGCCGCCAATTGTTTTCAGTAATTCCAGGACCGTCAGTGCGAAAACAAGTGTGTCGCAGCGTGAAGCGGCAAACAGCTCCTGTCTTTCCCCCGCCTGCATTCACTTGGTATGTAATCATATTTAATTTTTTTCGTTGCTTTATGCTTGAAGATCTCGCTGAGACGTTTCCAACGAGCTATTATTTTTTGAAATAGCATCTATATTTATGTAGTAAACGAGAAAAAACTGGATGACCATACAAGATCAGGTGTCTTTCCCCCGCCCATCTTGGCAGTCGGAGGAAGGACATAGTGAGCGGGGGAAAGACAATCATTTCTGAATTTCGTCTAATATATTATGTACAATACTTATTTTCGACCTTTCTTGTATATTAGACTGGGAACTCAACTAGATAAGATTTTCAATAACCAAATAACTGTCAGCAAGCTAGGAATAAAGGCATAGTAGTAAACAAATGTAGGAGGTTTTTTGCCGAAAGTGTAAAAGTACGGCTTCTACTTCTATGACTTTATTATGGTACACAATAAATTATTATGGTACATACACCTAGGTTTCGGTGTATTACACCATCATCAGCTTAACCCATAACAAACAAGACAACAAAATACTAAGAAACAAATCTAGAAGAAAAGAAACAAGGAGTAATGATTTTAGTGACAGTGATTTTAGTGACATAGTGATGTCATAGTGGTATGAATAATACAAATAAATGTATATTTGTATATATAAGTACGGTTATATTTGAACTTAAACGATTTACACTAAGTGTTAAAGGGTAGGTAAAACTAGAGTAAGAAGAGATAGGTACGTACCAGGTAATACAGGACCTAGCGCAAGTCTTCTTGTCAACTATGAAAAGAGGATTGTGTTGAGGGGTATTTGTAGTTTTGGGAATAATCTGTCTTTAAGGGTTGTTAAGCCTTAAAGCTGGGGAAAAACCAAAGAGGGGTTGAGAAGGGAGGGCTTTGTCGGTGCCTGAGGTTATTCCTTTTGGAATTTTTTCCGCACATTGCATTAGGAGAATATTGAAATTTACCTCGATCGTTGGTACAATGATCTGGGTCATTTTCATAAGATCTGAGTATTTCAATATTATCCCATACATCCAGCTCCTTACCTTCGGAGAGATGGTGAATCAATCTCCAATCTTTATTTGGTCTTCTTTATCATAAATGTAGGCTGTAAAATGGTTTTTTTGAGGTCCCTGCTAGGACCTCCAAAGCAGCTTGGCAAATTCGTTCTAGATATTAATATTGTCTTGAAGGTTTTGTTGACAGTTAATTATGGGTGTCTGGTTTTTCCCCAGATTTTTGGAGATGGCTCCAAAAAACCGTTTGTCAGACCAAGAAAGGAAACAAAAGAAGAACGAATGAGATCGGGCCCGATATGCGAGAAATAAGGGAGATCCAGTCAAAACGTTTGATATGAAGGCGAAAGAGAAAGAAAAATACAATAGGATATTTTGTCTGTATATTTTGAAGATATAAAATATAATAATGACTATTAATGAGTACTGTTGTTTTGTCACCTAAATTAGTTCCATTTCAACTCCAAGAGACAATAATGTCCTTCCCCCGCCTAGGGTGTCTTTCCCCCCGCATTTTGTGTTTTCTTTTTCATTATTAATTAATTAAAGAACCCTATTCTTGTATGACTTTCAATTGAAATACAATCAGTGCTATGTTAAGAACATCACTGATTTTTTTGGGACGTTAATTCGACACTTGCAGTTTCCATAATTCTCAGGTCCGGATTGGCCCTTTCTAGGAAAATGACCCTTATGCATTAGTAGATCATTTTATTTAGTTCAAGCATGATCTTGCTGTCAGTTTTCAGATTGAACTCCGCCGTAGACGGTCCCAAGCCCGTGGATCAAAAGGAGGAGAGAAAATGAAAAATAAACATGATTTCGACCACAAAACTGTTGGTTTCATGAAAGAAATATTCATTTTTCCTCTTGAAATCTTGGTCTTCCTCAAAATGGATGTCACCTTATGATTCAGCGTCAAAAAATCATGAAAAAACATGTGCCACACTTAGGGTTCTCCAAAACCTAATTTTTGTGCAATTGTTGAGTTGCGCAACTTGGAGCGTTCAAAAAGCCAGGTTGTGCGCAATAAAAAAAATGGTTCGGGTATGAATTTTTCATGAAATTTGACGTAGAATCCGAATCTGTGATTAAAAAAAGGGGGCGTTTCTATTTGAGAAAATTAAGTTAGTGTCAATTGCGCGCAAGTATTTTGAGCGAAAGTATTTTTTCTACAATCCTCGCAAAAAATTATGAAGAATAGCGTTGGTCTCGATTTTTTACGCTGTATTTTGGGGTAATGAAGGGGAGTAACCTTTTCGTGAAACACCCTGTATACGAAGTAGCGCCGTACAATTTATTGCGTGAGCGCATCCTGTTATACTCGTAGTCGGTTCAAGTGCTGGGTTTTATGACCTAGTTTAGTCAGAGCACTTAGGTAGAATTGTTCATCAGCATTCTTACCACTAAGTTGGGGATGCAATTATTTGGCTTTCTCGCCATCAAAGTAAGTTTTTTATATATAGGAATGACATTTCTGTTCATGAGGTACGCAGACTAAAAAAATCTGTTTTCCTTATCATCTTCGAATGTTGTATTGAAAATACGAATGTTGTACGGAAAATACGAATGTCGTACTCGCACATAGGTAAAAACAATTGATTGCAAATTCTGTGAGAGCCGCTTAAAAAATGTTCAATAACCTTAAACACATATTTATAATACATTGACGTCGGCTTGATGTTGAAGGGATCAGGTGGTGAGAAGGGAGGATATTGGGAAGCAATAACCATTAGAGGGAAGAGCGTAGGAAGGGAGCTATAAGCACCCAAATGGGGGTGGCGGGAGGAAAGCTAAGTGGCACCATCACCCAAGTTTCACCAATAGCGCCGTGAACATGTGACACGGCGTGAGGAAGGTATTAGCTAGAAATGAGTAATCAAGTTAATTCGGAAACATCCCCGCACTCCTCTCGACGTTTGAAGGGAGGTAAGTCAATCTCCGGGTAATGTTTGGTGAAACATGTGCTCCGCATCCGCACATTGACCGATCCATCAGGAAAACTTCAAACTTGATGTGATAAGCTCTCGCACTAAGCATTGCAATATACCGCCGTGTCGTCATGCGATAATGACACACAACAATCCCAATTTACCAAACAATTTTTCTGAAGAAAATGCCACTGCCAAGGCTTACCTGCTGATTAAAGTCACAAAATTCCTGCATGATAAAGAAAAACCATCAGTTTGGATTTTGCTTCCGAGTCTACCAAGGTAGCGGAAGCTTTGTTTTCACTTTTCAAAAATGAAAAAAAAGTTCTCCAAAATCAAAATTTTCACTCGCGTTTTGCGTTTTAGACCTTCCTGAACAATTTAGGTTCCGTGTCTGTCTGTCTGTATGTCTGTCCGTCTGTCATGAAATCCTTGTAACGGGCATAACTATACGAAGTTATTGTCCGATTTCTATGAAATTCTCAGGGATTGTGCACGTTGGTGTGTAGACGGTCCACTATGAAAGTCATCGCATGCGCAAACGTGAATTCCTTGTAACGGCCATAACTTCTACATTTTCCATCCGATTTCAATGAAATTTTCAGGGATTTTACAGATTAGTAAAATTAGTAAAATTAATTGATTAGTATTTCAGGGATGATTTTACAGATATTAGTATTTAAATGGTCCCCTATGAAAATTACCACCTTTGGACTGATAGTAGCCACTGCGCATGCGCAAACGTGATTTTCCTGCAGTGTCAGAGCTAAAAGGAGTGGAACCCAAAAATATCAGGGTGATGGCTGCGACCTTGTCTAGGCGCGGAGTGTGGTGCGGGAAAAGTGCCACGGAGTTGTGCGAGTTGGGCATCTCAGTAGGTGTGCTCCGTGGTGTCACCAGACTCGTACTGCTCGGCTCATATTTAAACTGGTGGTCATTTTATAGAGGCACTTCCCTTCATCCCTCTCTCCCACCCCCACCTACCTCGTCATCCCATCAACAGTCCTGGGCGTCCTCCCCATTATATTTGATTTATTTATTTATTTTGTTTTATGGCGTGCCCCCTCCGTCAGATAGAACTTTAGTCTTTGAGGGGAGATTTAAAAAAAAAGGCCATAACTTCTACATTTTCCATCCGATTTCAATGAAATTTTCAGGGATTTTACAGATTAGTAAAATTAGTAAAATTAATTGATTAGTATTTCAGGGATGATTTTACAGATATTAGTATTTAAATGGTCCCCTATGAAAATTACCACCTTTGGACTGATAGTAGCCACTGCGCATGCGCAAACGTGATTTTCCTGCAGTGTCAGAGCTAAAAGGAGTGGAACCCAAAAATATCAGGGTGATGGCTGCGACCTTGTCTAGGCGCGGAGTGTGGTGCGGGAAAAGTGCCACGGAGTTGTGCGAGTTGGGCATCTCAGTAGGTGTGCTCCGTGGTGTCACCAGACTCGTACTGCTCGGCTCATATTTAAACTGGTGGTCATTTTATAGAGGCACTTCCCTTCATCCCTCTCTCCCACCCCCACCTACCTCGTCATCCCATCAACAGTCCTGGGCGTCCTCCCCATTATATTTGATTTATTTATTTATTTTGTTTTATGGCGTGCCCCCTCCGTCAGATAGAACTTTAGTCTTTGAGGGGAGATTTAAAAAAAAAGGCCATAACTTCTACATTTTCCATCCGATTTCAATGAAATTTTCAGGGATGTTACAGATTAGTGTTTAAATGGTCCCCAATGAAATTAAGGCCTTAAAATTTACAGTAGCCTCTTCGCATGCGCAAACGTGAATTCCTTGTAACGGCAGTGCATTTGTCGCCCTCCCAATTCTTTACTCGCGTAATTTCACATGTGTGACGTGAGAATCTCATATCCTCACCAGGCCTCAATAGCTCAGACGTAGCGCAACGAACTACCATCCAGGAGTCCCGGGTTCGATTCCCAGCCAAGCTAGGTAATTTTTTGATCCAATCCATCTTTAACCTTTGACACTGCTCAAACCCGCAGATTCTTACTACTCACTTACATTTTTCATTCGAATTTGATGAAATATTCTAGGATTGTCCAGATTAGCGTGTAGATGGTCCCCTATGAGGGTAGTGAAAGGTACTTAGAGATTGTTGTTTTGAGATTAATTACTATGCATCGGATCATCTATATACCTAATCGGGTTATGGATACGAGGAAGCTATGTGCCACACCCACTTGGCAGACTTTTTTTACCTAATCGTTAAAAGTTTTCTACCTTCATACCAAACGAATAGTATTCGATCTACCAATCCTACCATTCATTTCTAAGGAAACCTTTCCATCTACTTTCCCACTAAGGGATTTGATTGTGGGGATACTACGTTGAAAATACCCCTGGAGAAAGCGTATGAGATGGGTCGTACATGCTCAAGGGGTACTGAGGAATGAAAGGGTAAAGTTTAAGGAATCCTTAGTTCCTAATTATTTTTCATCCCTTTGTGAGTGGACTAAGATTGCATAGTCCAGTATAAGGAATGCCCTCCCTCATGAGAACATCCTACAGGCCAAAGCATTCCTCCCAAGCTCACATACCGCTTTTGACCTTATGTCTCTTATTTATTACACTACAAAGCTCGACCAAGTACTTTACCATTTGCTCCGAGCAATCCCTTTCACCTCGTGATGAACACAGGGATTCAATTGTTCATGACTGTGAATCAACCTGTAAGCACTTACCACGTTTAAGCTCACTACCTGTGAATCGGTGAATAATAGAAAAACTCAGCAAATTATTACACAACCTTCATTATTCTTCTGCAACGATCACCTATCTGCAAAGAATGGGGTGTGCGCGTGGGTCGGAAAAACTGTTTATCGTTATTTTTAATTTAAACCAGACCTCGTTCTAAGAATTTTGACACCAACCGCGACCTTCTGGAGTGAGGAGATCTTTTTATATGATTTTTCAAAGTTTTGAATGTTTAGGACGTCACAGTGGGCTGGGGGGTCCCGCCCAGGCGGGAGGGGCGCGTGACGTCATAAACATTAGAAACTTTGAAAAATCATAAAAAAAAGATCTAGTCATCCAAAAAGAGAACTGCTGGTGTCAAAATTCTCAGGATGAGGTCTACTTTCGATTAAAAATTTTAAAAAAATCAGGCGCATCCCCCATTCGGTTTTCCATTAATAGTACCTACTTTTTGATAGAAAGTTCCTACCAGTAAAACTTCTTAATTCCCAAATTGTGAGTGCCTTTATTACAAAATATGGATTTTAGTTGATAAGAAAGGTCAACTGAATGACTTAAAATTATTTTCGAAGAAACTAAAAAGATCGTATTTTTTTCCCCAGTCATAGAATGGTCTCTAAATGTCCTCATTCGTTTCTGAAACTTGAACACTATCATAGATTGAAAAAAGGTCAAAAAATAATATTCACTAAATAAAAATTATTATTTATCTTCTGTAGCGAACGGTTGGTCCCATAGAGCTCTGGTTGTCAAAAAATTCTGTAAAACAGGCGCTATTTTAAATTAATGAAAAAAACAAAATTTATATATCGAAAGTTTTCAAGTTAGGGCGTTTTGAAAATTTGTCCCCCATTACTTACCCATCATAAGAGACTGCGATAACCAAAACCTTCGGGGGACAACTAGACCCCAAATGTAGCCGGTATCCCAAATTTCATCAAATAGGTCCATGGGAATTGGACAAGGTGCCGTGTACGTCGATTTTTGGATTCTTCATAACTTGATTAGTAAACCATAAATTTTGAGGAGCGTTAGTGTTGTGTCTCTCAGGAACGTCGTATTTTCCAAATAAACCAACGGTACCTTTCCCTCGGAAACCAGGTCACCAGACCAAAACCTCAACGGACGCCAAGTCCGTTCTCCCGGGAAGAATAGAGCCCGGAGAGTAGGGGGACGCTATATAAGCCTGTTTCCCGAGGAAAAGCTACACACTTCGATTCCAAATCTCAAACTGCTGTCCTCATTTCAAACCACCGACTCCAACCTTAAAAATCTCAAACCAAAAACTTCAACACTTAGGAAATAAACCTAAGTAGTAATCTGGTTTCCCAAAAACCAGGGCTACACTTCTGCAACCTCCAATCCATTTAAATTCTCGTTAAAGTAAAGTCAATTCAAGGTAATCTGGTTTCCCAAAAACCAGGAGCCTTTTCCCTCAATAGTTTAGTAAGCCGGATTCTATATAGCCCGGAGCTAAACTATTCAACAACTCCCTCAAAAACTTTCAGACACAACATCTATCAAAATTTAGAGTATATACTTCCCGTAATTTTATCAGTCATCAAATTTTAGAGTCAGATCTTTCACCAGTACCAAATTCGCAATAGTAGTGACCTCTACTAATCTGGATCACAACAGTGGTGCACCCGACGTGGGAAGTTACTCTCAATCAACCATGGACACCGACCACGAGACAAACGGCTTCAGAACTCCTCCGACGGCGGATATCAACCAACCTTTCAATCGCTCTGCCGCCGGACCTTCTCCACTCGCTGCGCTCTTAAATAACACCACCTCGACGTCGCAACATGTAGAATCCGCATCGGTAAATATTCCTCTCACTCTACCGCCCTTCTACAAACACGACCCTCGCTTATGGTTTTTACAATTGGATGCAGCGTTCCTAGGAGCTCGAATAACTACTCAACGTACCAAATTTTCGAAAACTTTACCACTCCTACCCTACGAAGCCGCCTTACAAACTGCAGATCTAGCCAACAGCCTAACAGATGCACCGTACGACAAACTAAAACGCCGCCTAATCGAGATATACGAACCCTCTCAACACGCTCGCCTCATCGCCCTCACGGAACCGCAACAACTCGGAGATCAAAAACCTTCGCACCTTCTACGAGTAATAAAACACCAGATGGGAGATATCCTACCCTCCGACGTAGCAAAAACATTTTGGATAAAAGCTCTACCTGTAGATATCCAAACCATGCTCGCCCCATGGCTCCACGAAGACTCCGAAAAACTCGCGAGAATAGCGGACTCAGTCGCCGAAATACGCACACACGCGCGCATCGCGCCGGTGGAAGAACGCTGCAAATTATTACACAATGGTTTATTATTTTTCTATATAGATCACTCATCTACAAAATCACCAACCATCCAATATGAAGAAAAAAAAGAAAAAAATAAAAAAAAACAAAAAATCAAAATCACCAATTATTGATTGCATTTTGGTCAGCTCTAATTTGAACGGAGATTAGGACTCTTTTGCGATTCACACTCGTGTTTTGGTTTATATAGGTATATATATTTCAATATAAACCCTTAAATTTTCGTAGGGAGCGAACGGTTTGTCCTACAGGGTTCCGCGTGGTCTCAAAAAATTTTAAAAATTCTATAGAATCTTAAATTGAAGGAAAAACAATACCTTTATATCAAAATTTTTTGAGTTAGGGCGTTTTCAAAATTTCAAAATTGATTTTGGAACCCTTAGAAGTGACCTACATCAACCAAAATCTTCGGGGCACAACTAGACCCCAAATGGAGCCTACATACCAAATTTCATCAAAATCGGTCAATGCTAAGTGGCAAAAGTGCCGCGTACGGCGGACGGCGGACGGCGTACGGCGTACGGCGGACGGACGGCCAAATTTTTATTCGATTTTTGGATTCTACGTACCTTGAAACGTAAACCATCAAATTTTGAGGGGGTGTTAAAAAAAATTTTTTCTTGGTCGATTCCAAAGGTTTATTATTGAAAATAATAAACCAAAAGAAAAATGGACGCAGTAGACGAAGTGCCCCCTTATTCACGGCATTCCCGAAACCGGACACCTTCACCTCACCGCTTCCGGAATAAGTCAGTTTCTCCGCACCGAACAAAAAGACTCGACTACCGCTCACGATCGAAATCACCTAGTCGACAATATTGCTGGTACCACTTCAAATTCGGCAAATTTGCGAGACAATGCACCAAACCATGCCAGTTCAAGAAAGTCTCGTACCAGGAAAACTGACAACCCCGCCGGTGCGAAATACGCCGGCGGGATCGACCATTTCCAATCGACTCTTCGTGAAATGCCGCAAATCTAACCTACCCTTTTTAATTGATACCGGAGCGAGCCTATCACTCATCCCAAACTCAATCGTCAAACGATCAAGGAGATCTTCAGCTCACCAGTTGTTCGCCGCTAATGGTACAGAAATACCAAACTACGGAAAATTCACAACTTCGGTCTTCCTTGACAACGATCGCTACTCTTGGGACTTTATCACCGCCGATGTTCAAAAGCCCATTATAGGAGCCGACTTCATCTCCTATTTCGGACTACATGTCGATTTAAAGAACAGAAGGCTATACAATCCCTCCTCCGCTTCTCCGATTAAGGGTTACGTTTCACCTGTCAACTCCGGAATTACAACCTCGCCAACGCCGGACACATTCACACGACTTCTTAAAGAATACGTGCCAGCTACCCGATCAACATCATCGGAACTTTCAAAAACCTACCACTTCATCGAAACAAAAGGTCCACCCGTTTCAGCACGAGCCCGCCGACTACATCCCGATCAACTTCGGCTAGTTAGGACCCATTTCGACAAAATGATAAAAGAAGGAATAATTCGACCTTCTAAATCTCCATGGGCATCAGCTCTTCACGTCGTCCCGAAACCCGACGGCTCACTTCGCCCATGCGGTGACTACCGCCAACTAAACGCAATAACGGTGCCTGACAAATACAATGTACCGCACCTCAGAGACTTCTCCTCTCACCTCAACGGCTGCTCGATTTTCTCAACCCTCGACATCAGCAAAGCTTTTCATCATATCGAGGTAAATCCGAAGGATATTCCGAAAACGGCTATCATTACACCGTTCGGACTTTTTGAGTACGTAAAAATGAATTTCGGCCTGCGCAACGCCGCCCAGTCCTGGCAGCGTTACATGGACAACATTCTACGAGGTCTAAGTTTTGTATTCTGCTTCTTGGACGATGTTTTGATCGCCTCCCGCAACATCGACGAACATTACGACCACGTGAGGCAAGTCCTCGAAATATTCAGAAAAGAAGGCCTACTAGTAAACAAAACCAAATGTGTCCTCGCCGCTTCAACGGTCACGTGCCTCGGCCATCAAGTCTCGCCCGCCGGTATACGCCCGATACCTGCGAAAGTCAACTCGCTATTATCCTTCCCTACGCCTTCAACCATCACGGACCTAAGGCGATTCCTAGGGATGATGAATTTTTATAGGCGCCACCTCCCGCACGCAGCTCAGGATCAAGACATCCTCATTAAAGCCATTCCGCAACCGCCTAAAAAGAAAGACAAAAGACGTATCGAGTGGACACCTGAAAGAGAAAAAGCCTTTCAAAAATGTAAAAAGAGCTTACAAGATGCAACCCTTCTAGCTCATCCTTCGCCGACTGCCAAGCTATTCCTCACCACTGACGCCTCAGATTGTGGAATAGGGGCCGTTTTACAACAAGAAGGAAAAAACGGTCCAGAACCACTCGGATTCTTCTCCAAAGTTCTTTCAAAACCGCAACTTAAATACTCAACGTTCGACAGGGAGCTCCACGTCTAATAACAGTCGATCAAGGCCGCAAATTTGAGGGAGCTACGTTCACCAACTTCCTAAAACAAATGGGAGTACAAAAGATAAGAACAACCGCGCACCATCCACAATCAAATGGTAAAGTGGAAAGATTTCACGGTTCCCTCAAAGCAGCGATCGCTACAACCGCCACATCCGCCTCATGGACCAAGGACCTACCGCACATCCTTCTCAGCCTCCGCAACTCCATTCAATCTAAGGATTCACACAGCCCCGCCGAGCGGACATTCAACACGCCCCTCCGCCTCCCCGCGGACGTTTTTCACCCTCGCCCAACACTCGTCAAGGAAACTGACGAAGATATACCTCGGGATTGGACATTCCCAACCCGCTATTACACGGCGAAGAAAATGTACCTACGAGAGCCCGGACTGCACAAATCATTAACTCCCATATACACCGGGCCTTTCAAAGTAATCAACAAGACGGACAAAACGGTCACGTTAGACCTAGAAGGGACCGAACGCACGGTTTCCCTTGATCGGTGCCGCCCATGCCCGACATTCTAAACAGGTCAACAACCGCCGAAACTGGGGAAAATCCAACCCCCACCATCAACGGCCTGCATTCACTCAACAATCCTCACACAGCCGTTGACCACCGAGAAACATGGAGCTCCTCTTCACGAAAGAAGAATTGCGAGAAATATTCGCTCCACCATCACCAATCCCTTCATCTCCTCCTCCTAAAAGGCCAAGGAAAGATACTTACTCGAAGGAGAAAGAAAATAATAAACCTTGGACCGCCATTCCCATCGAAGGGCTACCCAAACCTCCGAAAAGAGCCCGCATCATCATTGAATATTATAAATCCAAAGCCGGCAATACGACCGTGCAACCTTACATTCCGCAATATGAACCCTCCCCATATTTAGCTATGGAGGAGGCTTCCCTTCCCGCTCACCGCCAACCTGAAGTACCCAGCAGGAGGAAACGTCGGGGAAAAAACGCTAGGAACTTCCTCAAGAAACTGCTGGGTACATCCTCCCAAACCCCCCAATTTTTAGGGCGGTATTCATAGTCATTCCTCAAGGCGCGGATTTCCTCGACTCGAGTTAAGGTTTCCTTCAACTTATCTTTTCTCGAGGATTCCTCACCCTATTCATAAACGAACAGAATGCATTTGGAGGTCGACCTCAGCTCATCCTCAACTCGAGGAGACCTCGAGTTACCAAACGACGGTCGAGGAAGAATTGGCAGCCCTGTTCAGGTAACAGCTCAGTGAAGGTTTCAATAGATAAGGTTCGGTTGTTTATTTCAGAATGGTTGGTGTTGTTTTTCGGCTTTGAATTTGGACCATCTTTGCTACCTTTTAATTTTTGACCGACTTCATGCGCCGAAGGAAGGAGGTATACAGTTCGGTGTGTCATGGGACGACGATTTTTTATATTAGTTTCCGAATGGAAAGAGAAAAGAAGAGAGCCGTTTTTAAGCGAAGCTGAATAAACTACGTTGAGGAAACTCGTAATTGAAAATAAGGACATTGTGGAAAAAAAACAGATGCGGTCTCGTTTGTCGAAAAAAAAGTGTTGGGAGAAAATCGCGAGTGATTTTAATTTCATTGGAAAGTACCAAACACAAAGTTGCGTATTATATGCAATAAGTATATTATACTAATATTGGTGCTCCTTTTCTTTTTGCGCTTGTTCGTTGTTTTGTAATTTACAAAGTACCAAAGCGCTTTTCACCTGAGTGAAACGGGCCATAGATTGAAAGCGCATCTAGACTGACCCGCAACACTTCCCGAGTCCCGCGGCCGCGTCATTCCGTTACAACAGAACTTCTCATCCTCATACTTCCCAAATCAGTAGAAAAACCAATTTTTATTTTTCCCCCTATGGGGTGACACAAATGAAGGCTTTAGAACTATATGAAACAAATTTCCATTGGTATTAATACGTGCTTTCAACAAGGAAGGTAGGTACAGTACTATGAAGAGTTGAACATAGTCGATTACTTTTTTTTATTCGAAATTCCCACCCACCATATTTTGAAAATTGTTGAGGATATGTTGATCTAACATTCACCAGAGTTTGGAGTTATTTGAAGATGACGTTATTTTGTAACGTGCGAAAATGTCGTTCTGTAGTTCTTATGACTACAGAACCTCGGCTTTGAAACAGATGGCTCGGCAACTTCTAAGATCGATTACTTCTTTTTATTCAAAATTCCCTCACCATATTTTAGTATATTGTTGAGTACATGTTGCTCGAACATTCACTAGAGTTTAGAGCTATTTGAAGATGTAAATTTTTTGTAAAGTGCGAAAATGTTCGACATTTCTACTGAAATCAGCTATCATCAAATATCGGGCGGTCATAACTTTTCTTCCACTGAACCGGAATCGACCAAATTTCAGTATATTGTCGACTCGTTATGTAAGAAACATATGCCAGAATTTGGTGCAAGTAACTCAGTCGTAAGTACCCAGCCCTAGATGATGAAGAAATAGATTCTGTTCTCTCCTGTTCACAGAAATACTCTCGGGCAGGAAGAAAATCGGGAGCAGCACGTTTATCACGGTCTCTTTTGTAAAACGAAATTTCTTCCGAAATGTTCGATCATCCAATACCTATACAAATAAGAACATAACAAAATTACTGACATTCACCGTGTTTATCATTATTATCATAACTTTTGAGTACCTACCTCCAAAGGGTTTTCTTGATCCCGCAAGTAACATTTCGGCCTTCGCTGATCTCGCGAAGATTCCTACAAATACTCATCAAATTCCTCCAATCTTTCAATATCTTCGAAATCCATGTTTTCGGACGAAATAACCGAAGAATAGATCCGTAGAATATTTTATAACGACAACGCTTGTGATAACAGGTAGGTAGATATCATCAAAATCTTTCCTCAAGGTACCTTTTCACCTACCTTGGGCTGAGGAAGCTCGAAGCCCCTTTCTCGACTCGAAGTATCTCGATTCGGCCTACAAATTTCTCGACTCCACCTCCGAAGTCGTCTATGAATACCGCCATTGGAGGACGCCTTTAGCGGTTCGAGGACGCCTTGAAATGTGGCGACTATGAATAGCTTGAGGAGCCGTCGGGCCTCCTTAAGGCTTCCTCGAGACCTTCCTCGACTTGGAGGATGAGTCTGGCCTTGACTTTGGCTTAAGGCTTAACTATGAATAGCTCGTGGAGGAAAGGACTCCTCAAAGCGTACTTTGGAGGAGTCCTCCAACTCGAGTCATGACTATGAATACCGCCCTTATTCTTCTCAATTCGCGCCCGACTCCGCACTCCACACCGTAAGGAAGAAGGCTTGGGGGACGGCGTACCTGGACGACCGCCCGACCGTGCGCCGCCTACACGCCGCACGTTCTCTCCGCGCTCGCCGCCCGTCAGCGTGGATCTCCGCAGCAGCCACCGCTCTATCAGTCAACAGCAGCCACCGCTCCACCAGTCAACACCAGCAACTATTTTTACATATCAATTTCAAATTCAATGTCAAAATTTCAATTTAAATTTCAAATTCAATTTCAAATTGTCAATTTCAATTTCAAATTCAAATTTTTCACAATTTTAAATTCAAAATTCTACAATTTTTTACTGTTTCACTACCACTGTACTGTAATATTTCTAGTCAATTTTATATGTGTTGTTTATTTACAAAATCCTGGGGGACGTCTGTTGTGTCTCTCTATATAAGCCTGTTTCCCGAGGAAAAGCTACACACTTCGATTCCAAATCTCAAACTGCTGTCCTCATTTCAAACCACCGACTCCAACCTTAAAAATCTCAAACCATAAACTTCAACACTTAGGAAATAAACCTAAGTAGTAATCTGGTTTCCCAAAAACCAGGGCTACACTTCTGCAATCTCCAATCCATTTAAATTCTCGTTAAAGTAAAATCAATTCAAGGTAATCTGGTTTCCCAAAAACCAGGAGCCTTTTCCCTCAATAGTTTAGTAAGCCGGATTCTATATAGCCCGGAGCTAAACTATTCAACAACTCCCTCAAAAACTTTCAGACACAACATCTATCAAAATTTAGAGTATATACTTCCCGTAATTTTATCAGTCATCAAATTTTAGAGTCAGATCTTTCACCAGTACCAAATTCGCAAAATTAGTGACCTCTACTAATCTGGATCACAACAGTTAGGTACTATCTTTACTTGCTCGATTCCAAAGATTCTTTACTGAAAATGATGAACCAAAATTACCCAATTGTTGCCAATTGGAAGATTGTATAAATTGGGAGTAGTTTAGTGGATTAGATATTGTGGAAGTATTGGTACTATTGTGTTAGAAAACACAGTAGAATCTCACCAATTAACTTTTCAAACTTTTGGGCACGACATTTTTTTTTTTTTAATAAAAAATCAAATTCGATTTACTTCAAGGTATCGGTGGGGGGGGGGGGGGACACTGTAGGTTGTACTGGGTGATTAAGCTACTCAGCATTATTGTCGATCTTTAGGGCTGAACAAAGCTTGGTGCAGCCTCGATCACTTGTAATTTTAGGGCGATCGCCAAAAGTCATCGTAAATTAAGTGAGCAGGAGCATGTATAATCAGGGAAACCTGGAAGTCCAAGTAAAACCCGATGTTTCACGAATTGTTGGAAGCATCTTATACCAAATCACCGACCATTCGTTAGCTTTCGCCTTTTCTAAGATTAATTTCGCCCTGAACGATGCCTAATTTCCTCAAACGACATTGGATTGAGGACATCAGGAGTTGGGGTAAATCGGCGAAAAGTGAGCAGGTCATCCCCTAAGGAGCAGACAAGCCTACAAATCTGTCGCCGAGCTTTGAGAGTGTAAACAAGTTGGGATCGTGGAGCCAATTAAGTTAAAACGGAAGGGTCGGGAGGTCGTTCACATAAGAAGAGCGTTGCAGAGCATAAATCCGATGAAAGAGAGGGTGGAGGTCAATAAACTATAGGCTGAGGCGTAAGTCATCTCTTCTAAAACTGGGGGTTCTTGGATGGACGAACCAGCTACGATCTCATCGAAGCTTTGACGGAACCGAACAGATGTCAGATATACGAGTATGTTGCAAGTCCAGAAGGTGAGCAAAGACGGAGTAGCCCTTAAATCTACCTTATGGGGAAACTGACAGTCCGGATTCAATAACATTAAATGCAAAAATTGCACGATTGTTTATTGAATACTATTATCTACCTAATACGATCAATAATTCATCCTCCATTATCTTGACTTTAATTTGTGATTTTATTCGAACCATAGCTGACATTCCACCATCCTAGGGAAAAGTTTGATCGGAGGACTTTAAAACTCTTAGATGAAATATGGTGGTTTTTGTGAACTTTGGAAGAGATTTTTAGAGCAGTTCGAAGATGATTGTGGATTGAGAAGAATATACTTTTATTCCTTCCTGCGTTCAACAGGAGAGGAAATGGCCTTGGAGCTCAGCTGATCAGTGATCATCAACTTTGATGATGTATAGAAGTATGTATCAATTGACCCTGCCTCTCAAATGTCAGCTTCCTGCGTTCAACAGCATCGGAAAAAAAACGTTGCATTGTTTTGTGTGTCGAAAATTTTGGAATGACCCCCAGAACTAAGACATATCCTTGTCAAAATACCAAATCTTAAGTACTCAGAAAAAATACGATATTTTGTCTGCCACGGAATAACACTCGATAGCCTCAGAAGAGTATCAATTGAAACGATAAATCGCTTTTAATATCCTTCATCGATATTCAAAAACTTTCCTTGCTGGGTTTCTTGAACCTTCGAGTTCCTTGTGACAATTGTTTTACTTTTCGATCCACAACAATTTTTTAAAATAACTTTTTGAAATTCAAGTGTAGCCATTCATTTAACTTTACGGCAAAGTTTTGTTTTATGATTTGATAATAAATATTATTTGCATTATAGCTGATTTATTACTTGATCCTTTCCATTTGTAGTGGAAGAAAAAAAAATCATTTCGTTGAACGGAGATTTCTTGCAAATAAGAGTTGGAATGAATATAAAATGGAATGATCATCCATTTTTATTAAATTTTAAATTGAATTTTATTGGTAATATTTTTTTCAAATTACCACTGACTTTTATTAATTTATTTATAATGTTAATATTTATAATTATTAATTAAAGGGGTTTTTATTTGGTTTGCAAAATCATCGGACACCTATTGATACTTTGAGCCGGTATTATCGAAGTATCGCTATCTCATAATATAGGTATCGAAAAGATATCGGATATCAATACTTCCTGAAAAATATCGTATCGAAAGGAGTATCGATATTTTGGAGTATCGTGCCGTCCCTAACTGTAAGATGTATTGTGAGGCTATCTCTTAATTAGAACATTGGAGCCCTCGTGAAAAAATTATAACTGCGTAAAAATCCGACTCTTAGCCCATTGTTACTCTCACCAGACCGCACGTCGAGTGAAGCTAAAAGTTGTCTGTCGCATTATTCAGTTAGTTCCTCCTTTTTGAAAAGTGATGAATGGGGCGTTGAAGAGAGGAAAGGCCTGAAGAAGAGCTCTGGAAACCCGGGACTTCCTGGGGCTGAAGGTCCCGACAATGCTGCAAAAAGGCTGGCGCTTTGGGTAAAGACAATGACCCACCGTCCTGGGACGGCTAAAAGGGGATTCCTGCAATCCTATTGTCCGTTCCGTTCCCTCAGAAGGCTAATTTTCTTAACTCTTTAAACCCCTTCTCAAAGGGACGCTCGCAACGCCCCGCTACTTCCATCCTAGGTGATGTAGGGCCGCTCTTATCTTCGGGAAAAACTCGTACCCTCCGGTGCACAAAGCTTCTTCAAATTAATGAAACCGTTTTCCAACCTACACCCCTCCTCACTAAAACGTTCTTTTATCTTTTCAGCCTCAGCGAATAATAATAATAATTCTCGCGTTGAGCGTAGGAAAGGGGTTGTTATTATTTTAGAAATTGCTACCAGAACGTACACCCTCCTGTCCACTATTCACAATAAACACTTCCCACCCCTTATTGTTCTTAACTTCCTTCCAAAAATTAAGATGTTAATCCATGATCTCGAAGAAAGGAAAAATTGTGCAAGGGGAGATTTTGTAAATTGAGATTGTAGTAATCTGCTCTAAGCATTTTAGAACTACCCATCTGTACGCCACACGATTATTTTTGTGATCAGTTATTGGCTCAGATATTCTTGAAACTAGGAAATACAATGAATAGCCGACAAATGAATCCAAAAATTCCAGTTCTTAAAACTGACATAAATATTATTATTGAATGCAATGTGCCAATGTAAGTCATAACATGTTGGGTAGGAAAGGAAATCAGTGTACAAGATGAGATATCGTGAAATAATGAAAATAAATAAAGAGATAAAGAGAAATATCGTGAATATTTTGATTCGAAATTCACCTTCATCGCTTTTTTTACCCTTGCTCAATTTCATTTAGAAACAAATTAAACGAGTGGAAATTGGCCTTTGAGACGAACCTTGTATGTAATAATAAAATCGAATAATAATATCTGGACTTTATACAACTTTTTCTCAGGAAGGGTATACGGGCGTTCCACGTTAAGGACCGCAAAATTTCAGGAGTCGTTTTTACAACTAATTTGAGTCCCTTAATTTACATACATATTCAAATCTGACTACTTTGTTGAAACGTGCGTCAATTTTGGTTTATTATTTTCAATAATAAACCTTTGGAATTGACCAAGAAAAGAAAAGTTTAACACCCCCTCAAAATTTGATGGTTTACGTTTCAAGGTACGTAGAATCCAAAAATCGAATAAAAATTTGGCCGTCCCTCCCGCCGTACGCGGCACTTTTGCCACTTAGCATTGACCGATTTTGATGAAATTTGGTATGTAGGCTCCATTTGGGGTCTAGTTGTGCCCCAAAGCTTTTGGTTGAGGTAGGTCACTTCTAAGGGTTCCAAAATCAATTTTGATATTTTGAAAACGCCCTAACTCAAAAAATTTTGATATAAAGGTATTGTTTTTCCTTCAGTTTAAGATTCTATAGAATTTTTAGAATTTGTTGAGACCACGTGGAGCTCTGTAGGACCAACCGTTCGCTTCCTACGAAAATTTAAGTGTTTATTTTGATATATATATATATATATATATATATATATATATATAAAAATCAAAACACGAGTGTGAATCGCAAAAGAGGCCTAATCTCCGTTCAAATTAGAGCTGATCGAAATGTAATCGATAGTTAGTGATTTTGATTTTTTTTTAATTTTTTTTTTTGATTTTTTGATTTTTTTTTTTTATTCCTTTCATATTGGATGGTTGGTGATTTTGTAGACGAGTGATCTATATAGAAAAATAATAAACCATTGTGTAATAATTGGCAGCGTTTTTTTCTATTTCTAGTGTTTACAAAAATATATTTTTGATCGCCTGATGGGCGAAATTTCAACACAAAATGTGATAATTGTCAAATTTGCAAAATCTCAAAATTTTTTTTTTTTTTTTTTGATTTTGGGGTTTTACTTCTGCATAGTTTTTCATATACCTAAACACCAAAAACTGCGCTAAGATCTCGGCATCCCAACGGTAGGTATAATCAGTTCCAATATCGCTCCTCGTAGGGGAGAAAAATACGTATACAGGGTGCCCGAGAAAGATACGACCAAACTTTAAGGGTCGATTTTACAAGGTGTTTCCAACAAAAAATGTCTCGTAGCAATTTTCTTTTAACTCCTTGTTTTTTCAATTTAAAGATTTTTTTCATATGTTGAGCCTTGTCTCACTAAAATTATTATGGCTCCCTTATTTTACGTAGAAATTCAAATATAATGACACCGTTGAAAATTAAATTAAATTTCTCATCAGATGAGCTACAATAAACATTTTTGACTTCCATCTAATAAATTTTTCCTCGACTAAACGACCTCGAGTTGAGTTTTTCCTCGAGTTTTTTTACGACATTCTCAAGAGATTTTTACCCACATCCTGTACAGGAAATTCGATGCGGTTTTCAGCAAAAGCATCCTCAAAATCTCATGTTTCCAACCGCAAAATTGAAAAATATTTTACAGTGAAGTTAGTGGAGAAATATGTGTTTGAACGCGAAAAAACGTGGATTTTTTTTCAATGAAATCTACGTTTTGACGGGAGGATTCAGGGTTGGATGGAGGGCGAGAGGAGCGGCGGCAGAGGGTAAAAATCTCTTGAGAATTTCGTTAAAAAAAACTCAAAAATTTCAAAGTTTTAAGTTTGAACTAGAAAAAATTTAACGAGATGCAAGGTTAATACGCTGCAAATTATTACACAATGGTTTATTATTTTTCTATATAGATCACTCGTCTACTAAATCACCAACCATCCAATATGAAGAAAAAAATAAATAAAAAATATAAAAAAATATAAAATAAGAAAAAATAAAAAAAATATAAATATAAAATAAAAATTAAAAATTAAAAAAAACTGAAAATTACCAACTATCGATCGCATTTTGGTCAGCTCTAATTTGAACGGAGATTAGGCCTCTTGCGATTCACACTCGTGTTTTGATTTATATACATATATATATTTCAATATAAATCCATAAATTTTCGTAGGGAGCGAACGGTTTGTCCTACAGAGCTCCGCGTGGTCTCAAAAAATTCTAAAAATTCTATAGAATCTTAAATTGAAGGAAAAACAATACCTTTATATAAATTTTTTTTGAGTTAGGGCGTTTTCAAAATTTCAAAATTGATTTTGGAACCCTTAGAAGTGACCTACATCAACCAAAAGCTTCGGGGCACAACTAGACCCCAAATGGAGCCTACATACCAAATTTCATCAAAATCGGTCAATGCTAAGTGGCAAAAGTGCCGCGTACGGCGTACGGCGGACGGACGGCCAAATTTAATTATTCGATTTTTGGATTCTACGTACCTTGAAACGTAAACTATCAAATTTTGAGGGGGTGTTAAAATTTTTTTTCTTGGTCGATTCCTAAGGTTCATTATTGAAAATAATAAACCAAAAGTCTGTCAATTGGGTGTGGCACATAGCTTCCTCATATCCATAACCTCATTGTATAGATGATCCGATGCATAGTAGTTAATCTCAAAACATCTATTTCCAAGTACCTCTCACTACCGGCATCAAATCCGGATGAAAAATATAAGTGTTATGGCTGTTACAAGGATTTTACGTTTGTGCATGCGCAGAGGTACCTACTATCAATTTTAAGGCCTTGATTCTCATTGGGGACCATCTACAACCTAATTCGCACAATCCCTGAAAATTTCATCGAAATCGGATTAGACTTGTAGAAGCTAGGGCTGTGGCAAGCAATTAATGACAGACACTCAGACACGGAACCGAAATTGTTCAGAAAGGTCTGAAACGTAAAACGCGAGAGGAAATTTCGATTTTGGAGAACTTTTTTTTTTCAACCTTGAAAAGTGAAAACAAAGCTTCCGCTACCTTGGTAGACTCGGAAGCAAAATGTATGCTGTAGCTCATCTGATGGGAAATTTAATGCTCTTTTCAACGGTGGCCTATAGAAATAAATAAATCGATCTTTATACCATGATTTGAACTGATGAAAAATTTGGTACACTTCTTGTCGAGCTGAAAAAATGATACACATTTTGTCAATGACTTCAAGTTTAAAGACACGTCAATTCAAAATCACCACTATTAATATAAAGCCAGGAATGTTTGGAAATTATGAACTCAGCTAAACTAAACCGTAAATATTTCATACACAGGGAAACTATTTATAGAAAACCACCTCAAGATCTACCGACTATAAAGACAGGAAATTGGCATAAAGGAGAAGCGGGTTGAGCAGTGGTTTGAGTGAAATATGTATAAGAGATGGAGAACTGGAAGTAAGATGACCTTGGAAACAAAGTTATGAAGTCCAGATAGCAAGTCCTATAACTGGGAGACAATTAAAACTTTGCTGACACTAACTTTGGGTTTGGGGGCGTTGGCCTCCTTCAAATATCTTTTGCCAAGTTTCGGTAAACTGAAGACGATTCCGCGCCGTCAAACGCTCGTTTGTGGGAAAGTTATACGTACGTACAGTTAATATACATGTACAGTTACTTCGAGGACGAAATTTAGAAGCAATCTAAGGACATAGGTCCTATGAGCCTGTGCAACGCACGGGTAACCGGCTAGTCAGAAATATTTCGTAATTTCTATTTAATTTACGGGCTTTCTGGACTTGAGGTCACGCTAGGATGACCTTCCCAATCGGTTTGGGTGTCGAGACAAGAACAACAAATCAAAAGTTTCAGTATGAGTTAATGAGCGAATTTTTGAAGGAAAATACCGACAGATTTACCGAATTGAACAAGGCCACACAGAGCTCTGTAGGAGCAGCCGTTCGCTCCCTACGAGAATTTAAGGGTTGGGCTTACGATAAATCAGAATCACGAGTGTGAATCGCAAAAGAGCCTATTCTCCGTTCTGAAGTAATTAGTTAAACGGTTCCAGGCTGAGCTTTAGACGTGGGAGAAAAGGAAAATTTCCTTTTCTCCCACGTCTAAAGCTCAGCCTGGAAATATTTAATATTTTTAAGTGGGCGATCCCACATAACCTCGAAGACACGGACCCTTCCAGGTATCTTACAAGATCCAACTCCATCCGAGGATCTTAAAGGCTTTCTGGAAACGGAAAAAAATTGTAAACTTTTCCGACACAGTGGAGCAGAAAACGGAAAATGTAGGGTGGCCAATGACTGGGGACAAGGTGGCCAATATTAGGAACTCCCGGTCAATGACCGGTGGAAAACAGATTTTTCGAAACTAATTGAAAAAAATACTTAGTAGATCTTTAAATTGTTTGAAATTGTTATTGTATCATAATATTTGGATGTTTAGCTTCTTAAAACTCCAGGAATGAAACAAATACCTTCAAAAATAAAGCGGGGATGAAGATAAACGTTGTTGAGTGGCCAATGACTGGTGCCCTTACCGTAGGTTGTACTAGGTACCCTTATGCAACATAATATTACTCTCATCCTCTTTTTTCCCCAAGAATCAACAGTTGTCCCCTTCCGGTAGGTACTTACCACTTCATCGTTATTGATGTCCTGAAAAACTTCAACATCACAGGTTTCTATCTCTTCTTCGTGATCTTACACATTTTACTTTTCTTTTCAAGGAAATGGTACGAACCCGGTTCCTCGTCCGTCGATTCCAATTCTGAATCTTCGGGAGGCAACATGACTTCCATGGCTCTTTTCATTAAGGGGACACGGAACCCACCCCCCTCCCGCCTGTAATAGAGGTGTTTTCTGGTACATTTTTCTCAGTCCCTGTTCAACCGAATCTTCTAATTTTTTTTTTTTTTTTTTTTGGTTTGTAGGATATATTCTCATCTTGCCTTTACCGGATCCTTTTTAGATTATCTTAATTACTTTTTATTTGAGATTCTGTTTTATAAAATAGAATTATTTTCTACCTTCGTTACTCTTTTTGGAATAGTTGGAATTGGAAAATTGGTTAAAGGATCCGATACAGCCTTCGTTTAGGTGTCTTCTTTCATTAAAAAAAAAAGAAATAGAGGATAGGATTAGTA
Source organism: Apolygus lucorum (assembly GCA_009739505.2). Lineage (NCBI taxonomy): Eukaryota > Metazoa > Arthropoda > Insecta > Hemiptera > Miridae > Apolygus > Apolygus lucorum. The sequence continues at coordinate 11,020,042 of CM019182.2, forward strand.
GTTCCTGAGAAAAAGGAACATTTATCATGAAAAAGTGAACTATTCAGGAGAGCAATTTGAAGTTGAGTGGGAACAAAGAGGGCGCTTGCAGATGAAACTATCGATTCTCACCTCACGTTTCTCGAATTTTGATTGGTTCCTTGATTTTGAATTGTCTTTGCTTATTGGTTGTTCAACCAAAGACAATTCAATATTTGCCTTCCGATTTATAGTATCGATTTTTCAGTATTGCATTGAAATAGTGTAACAGGTTGGTAGGTTAGTTTCGTTAGTTTCGGGGCTGCACTAGGTACGCAAAAATTAATTTCCTCGTCATTTGAGACGGAATTTTTCGGTAATTCTTGTTTAAATCTATTCTCAGCATGTTCAAGAATGATTTTCAATTTAAAAAAAAAAAAAAAATCGAAATTTTCATCATTTTTTGGGTTCCGTGTCCCCTTAAGGTAAATATATGGGACCGAAACATAGGAGAAGCCATCTGCATAAAATCAACATTACTTGGAATAATTATTCATTTCAATGATACAAATAATTGGAAAATAAGGTCAAACGAATTTTGCCAACGACTAACGAACAACTTATTGTTATTTAATTACTTTCAACCTTCCTATGAATAAAACTACAGATATTTTCAGAAGGTTAGAATTTGGCATTGTGAAGTATATTGGACAGAATTTCGCCAAAAATGAGTAATCACAACCGTAGGCAAAGCTGGCAATGTTCACATCAAAAATGAAGTCATCAGTCGGGGATCTGACAATTAGAAGCATGCAGAACACGTTTTTCGTTTACACGGTCATGATGAAATAAATTAGAAATAGATTGAAAAATGGTATCATTACTTACCATACAGTCGGTACTTTGCAGTTCACCACATAAATTATCTCAGTTTTTGATAAAAGTATGGAATAAAAATGTCGAAATGGGAGAGCCGGCGCGTTGAAAATGCCAGAACGCTGAAGCTGGGTTCACATGAGCGCGGTCAACGCGGTTGTGCGACGAGGCGGTTACGCGTTCGGGACGCGGCTGGTGTCTTGAGGTTCACATGAGCGCGGTTACGCGACAGCTTTTCGACTTCTATTTTCCCGCGGTTCAGTTGAAATCCTATTATGTTTTGAATCCTAGCTGGTTTGAATCGTACCATTTTTATTTTCACATTGTGATTCAATTCAGCTCGTCCGAACTATATGAATCACTATAAAATCACCAATGTACCTCCTCATCAAGGGTGACTGGGGGGTACATCAAATAGGTACATTTTTTCTGTTCCTACGATGTTCCATTTCATTTCATATTCATAATACGAATATTCTACATCATAATTCACATTGATAATAATGATTACAAATAAAATAAAGCTATCAGAATTTCCATATTATGGAAAGCGTCATTATTTATAATTCCATTGTAGGTGCTAATTATGCAAAAAAAATCTTGAAAATCACCTCAAGTGGTTGAAATTCTCATCAATTTGAGTATCCATTACATAAATAAATCACAGATCATATTTATTAGATAGGTATACGTTTTATTTCATTACGATGCATTCATCAAATGTCTACAAGAGACCAAAATAAACGATAATTATAAAAATAAGTAAAGTAAAAAATCCTCGTCGACCCCTAACTCAAAATCCCAGAGCTCTCTTCTCTCCATCTCTAATTCAATTACAATTTCACTAAAACTTTGATTCATTTTGGATCCAGCTTCCAGAAAAATCACAACACACCAGTAACTGGGTATCAACTGTTGATACCCGTGCTGGAACAATTGGTGATAACAAGTCGTGATAACAAAAAATGTAAACAAAGGGCGCGCGGTTACGCGTCGAATATCAGAATTTTTGAAACGCGACATAACAGTCCACTCCAAAAATACTCAGGCGGCTGAGGCGCCGCCAATCAAATGGCCGAACGCGTAACCGCCTCGTCGCACAACCGCGTTGACCGCGCTCATGTGAACCCATCTTGAGAAGTGGTGCTGTTGTTTACATCCGCGGTGTTTCCGCTCTCATTCGGCTTATTCAAACTCCTTCGATTTATTGCAGTTCTGTAGATGTTGACTGAAGACTAGGAAGCCTCTTGGATCACATGTGTAAGTATTTTGTACTTCGGATATACCTGGCAACTTGGGTACCAGTGGTGAAGGGAAGGGTTCACCTCTGCTATCAACTCGCAGGTATATCTTTAGTGTTTTGTCCTAGAGGATCTAGGCGCTTGGGTGGTCGGGCTCACCAACTAGGTTAATGAACTCGACAGCCCAAGCTATCGCACGAGTTGTTGGGGGGGGTTGTTTTGAAAATGAATATTGGCTGAAAAGAAAACAAGACAAAAGTCGAAACACAGATAAATTGTAAAGAAAGGTATTTACCTGTGAAGAATTTAGAATTAAAGATGCGTGGCGAAAAGCGTGGTGAAAAAGCGTGGCGAAATTGCGTGGCGACCTGAAGCGTCTCGTGGCGATTTATGCTGAAAGTTAAAAGCCTGAAGGGCCAAATGCAAATTGGATACACAAAGGTGTTCCTGCCTTATGGGCTTACGTGGCGGTCCTGAAGGGACTTGTCAAAACCTTGAGGTGTGGCGATGCACTAACCTCAACTATCAAATTGGTAACCAGGTATACTCTGACAAAAGGTAAACGAAAATACAAATATATGGCACTTTTATTAAATTAAAAGACAACTTCTCCACTTCAAAGTTCGTGGCGTTTTGCTGAAGGCGAGATTCGTGGTAAGTATGAAATTTTTTTTTGATTAGTATGGTTTCCTAGTTTATCAATACAATCCATTAATCGTTTGTAGTTCAAGTTCATTGCATGGTCAGAAAATCAGAGGTTCAATCGGAAAGTTTGCTAAAGTTCAATCTCAAATATGATTCGTGGCGAATTAATGTTAATGTTGTTAAGTTTTTACTCTTATGACTACACGTCACTCCTAGTTCATTGGCCAATGGAATGAAATGTAATATTAGTTTGTGCACTCACGTTGGGGCCCGTAGGTAACCTTTCGATGTTGTGTGGCGAGGTAGGATCCGTGGCGGCTGATGTCCAAAGCAGGGAGTACAGCGTGGCGGCTTGGGGGGATAGCTGGGGTTAGACTAACTCACGGGCACGGAGCTCTCAATGGCTAGTTAACTGCGCAGTGGTCGGGAGGGGAGTAGTGTCGTCCAGGCCTGACCCGAGGTTCCGTCTTCTCTCCCCCCTCCTCCCGCGAGGTGGTGTTGGCGGGGGCGGCGGTGATGGTGGGGGAGAAGCTCTTGCCGCTTCTCCGGCCGGAGGGGGGAGGGCGCGCGAGGTGTGATTTGGCGCCTCTTGATTGGATCTCGTTGACGTCACCTATGAGTCAGGCCGAAGGGGGTCGGTGGCGATGACCCGGCCCCACCCTACTGGAGAAGCGTTCCAGTGGGCGGGAGCCCACACCCCCCGTCCCCCCGGGAGCCAGGGTCGTCAAAGACGACACTGGGGATGGCTAGGGGATCGGAAGGGCGTGCCTTCTTGATGGCCTGCTCGTAGGCGTATCGACGGCAACCTCGGCATCGGGTAGGATTCCTCTTGGTGGTGTGGTCCCTGGCGCAGGTGGGGAGAGGTTGACCCTTTCTGTGGTAGGCCTTGAGCCGCTCCCAGAACTCCTTGCAGGCAGGGCAGCGGAAGTTGAAGAGCTTCGGTACGGCCTTGGTACACACGGGGCATGTGATCTTCTTTCGGCGCGTCAGCTTAATCTTGATCCCGGGTTTTGGTGGGGAGGGGCTGCCTGCCTGCATCAGGATTTGTGGTTCCCTGATTGGAGTGGGCAGCGGCTCAGGTGGCGTTTGGCCTACCACCTCTTCATCCCAGTCAGAGTCGGCGAAGATGCCCGTCCGGCTTGGTGCTCGTGGCGGAGGGCTCGACGAAGGGAGAGGTATGCCGCAGTCAGGATGTTCGGGGGAATAAGATTTGGACGAAAGAGTCAGTGCCGCTGATGGAGCTGGAGAAGGGGCCAACTTCCTCACAGCTCCCGCAGACCTCGCCGCAGGTGCCTCTGCTGGTGCCTGTGAGGATGCCTCAGATGTCCGCGTCCGTGCCGCAGGTGGCTCTGCGTCCACCTGTGCCTTGGCCCGCTTCGCTTCTTCTATGGCCTGGTTCCGTTCGACTATTAACGTCCGTCTATCCTCCAGCCATTGTGCCTGTCTTCGGAGAAGGGCATTTCTCTCCCGAGCAATTTGTTGGTAGGCCGGGAGCCACATGGCGACGTCGAGCGTGGTTAGAAGGGCCGCGCGCCCGGTGGTTTGACGGGCGACGGGAGTGTCTCCGCACATCGTAAAACGGATGTAATTGGCGAGAGTCTCTAGGGTAGGGAAGGGGTCGCCGATAGGTTCCGGTGTCTCTACCAAGCCTTCGGGTTGGTCGTTCAGCTTTTCTCTTTCCGTTTCGCAACGCTTCCGCATGAGAACAACAGCGGGATCGGGCGTAGCGGGACCTCCATCGAGCTCTAGCTCACTAATAGATTCATGTGCCATATCCTACAACAAACAAAACAATATCCTATGTGACATCCTGGCCTAGGAAAAGTGACTTGCTTCAATATGAATTCTACTTTGGTAATTCAACTTTTCAGGCACGGCCGTAGTAGGACAGTGCAGCCATAAGAGTTAGGCGATCAGAAGGATCAAAGCGAAGTGTAGCGACCTGAAGGGTCCAAGTTAAATTTGGTGACCTGAAGGGTCCAAGTGAAATGGGGTGACCTGAAGGGTCCAAGTGTAATTTGGACCTGAAGGGTCGGTCAGTGTGGTGTGTATGTGCCCTAGTAGTTTGTCAGTGTGTCTTTTTCCCTAAGTGGAGTAGCCTATAGTCGACAGTTTTGTGCCTTGTTCTTAATGGATATAGACTAGGTGTCTCCTCAGTTTCTTCACAAAGTCTCTTAGCCGGTGGATCTTCCTTCGCTTCTTCGAACTCTTCATCGGAAGATTCAATTGGCTCTCCATCTTCGTTGACTTCTTCTGTACATCGCACCTTGTGGCGGTCAGCATTGCGATCGGCGTTGCAAGTGGCGTTGCGATCGGCGTGGCGATCGGCGTTGCGATCGGTGGACTCATCATGGCGTTTGGTTTGGGGGAGTGGAGTCTCGTGGCGATCAACACGGCTCGTTTGAGGGTCGTCCGTCCCATGATGTATTTCACTTCTTTCCGTTTCACGTTCGGTGGAGCGATCGAAATTGTGATCCGCATCCATGTCACGATCCAGTTCCAAAGGGGTACTATGTTGGGTTGACGCCTCTTCTCGAGGTGTCCTCGGCGTGTGTTCTTTCAAGCTGGTGGTGGGTACCGGTGCTGGCGCCACGGCTGCCGGTGTCGACCAACCGTAACTTCCATACCAATCTTCTTTGTTTGTTTCAGGTGTCATCGTCGTATCGAGGGGTTCTGGTGTCGCAACGTCTCGTGGATTCGACGGGGAATCGTTGGGATCAATGAACGTTTCGTCTGGTACTCCCAACACGAAAGCTGGTTTCAGGCGATTGATGTGCACAGTTTGTCTTCGAATATCCGGTAAGTCTCTAATTTCATAAGTAACATCGGAATGTTTCTTCAGTACTATCCATGGACCACTCCATGGACTCCAAAATTTCTTCACAACTCCGGGTGGCGGTTGCATGTCCTTTAGATATACGGCGTCGCCTCCCTCGAAGGATCTCAGAGTTCGTCGTGAGTTGATGGCTTCGCTACGCCGCCGCCACGCCTCTTGAAGGCTTTGGTGGGTGGCGTCGCGTGCGATCCTCAGATTTCTCATCGTGGTGGTCTCATCGGCACGGGGTTTCAAGCTCTGCAGTGTTTCGTTGGGCATTCGCAATTCACGACCGAAGGTAAGGAAATTCGGACTGAATCCCGTGCTTTTGTGCGGAGTCGAGCGATATGCTGCAAGCGCAATGGGGAGCATACTTTCCCATTCTTTCGTCTTCTTGGATATTTTCGCTAAGATGTTGGCTAGCGTCCGGTGGAATCTTTCACAGACTCCGTTACTTTCTGGATGATAAGCTGTGGTAAAAATTTGTCTTATGCCCCAATTTTTGCATAGTTCTCGTGTTGATCCGGCCGTAAAAGCGGTACCACGGCCCGTTACCAACCTTTCGGGAACACCGTGTGTCGGAATGTATTTGTTCGCAAGATTTCGGGCGACGGTTCCAGCCGTGCAATCTGAAGCAATATACGCCTCCGCGTATTTCGTGAAATGATCCACGGCGGTGAGTATATACTTGGTCGTGTTTCCGTTTGAGATGGGGCCGACGAAATCTATGCCGACGATCTGTCCGGGACGTTCGGGAAGCAATGGCCTTTGGATAGGATTCCGAAGTCCGGATGTTGTATTTCGTCGCGCACAGGTTTCGCAACGCTGAAGATTTTCTCGAACATCTTTCGCAAGTCCGGGCCACGTTCCAAGTCTTCGGACGAGTTTTTCGGTGACTTCAGCTCCTGGGTGTCCCGCCCATTCGTTCTTATGACAGCGATCAATTAGCCATTCTCGTAGCGAAGTTGGAATTAATGGTACCCATTCGTGTTTTCCGTCTTGACGGACGCGTGTTTCCCATACGCCGTTTGTGTTGCGTAGATTCTCGTGTTTTCTATCGAGAACGAGGGCTTGAATCCAGTTGTCCAAATCTTGAGCGGCAATCATGAGTTCTCGCGGAAACTCGAGGGTTACAACCGCGACGTCGCCTCTACTTAAACCGTCGGCGTGTCCCATTTGTGTGCCTGGTCTATATCGGGGTATGAAGTCATATTCTGCTAGGCGTAATATCCAACGTCCGATGCGCGAAGTCGGGTCACGAAGATGCATGGCGGCGGTGAGAGCCATGTGGTCGGTCTGAAGTTCGAACGTTTGTCCGAGCAGGTATTCTTGGAAATGTCGGACCGCCCACACAACCGCTAAAAGCTCTCGTTCGGTGACCGAGTACCTGGTTTCGGCCGGGTTCAACTTGCGACTCGCATAAGCTACGGGCCTCTCTTCCCCATCAAAATTTTGCGAGAGGACGGCTCCCAAGGCGAAGCCGGATGCATCGGTTGCGAGGATAAAAGGTTTCGTCAGGTCGGGGTAAGCGAGGATGGGTTCGCTGGTCAGTTTGTCCTTGAGTTCATCGAACGCCCTTTGTTGTCTCTCGGTCCACTCAAAGGGATTAGTCTTCTTCAACAGCTCGGTCAACGGAACAACGATCTCGGAAAATTTAGGGATAAACCTCCGGTAAAAACTAGCGAGGCCCAAAAAGGATTGCAATTTCACCATCGAGGTAGGTATCGGAAACTCCTTAATGGCTCTTGTTTTCTCCGGTTCCGTGAGAATTCCGTCCGTGGTGATGCGGTGTCCTAAGAATCGCACTTCGTTCTTGAGAAAGTCGCATTTAGCGATATTTACTTGTAATCGAGCTTCTGATAGACGTGTGAAAACCTGGTTGAGCTTCTCGAGATGTTCTCCCCGCATGGCGGAAAACACAATTATATCGTCGAGATAGACGAGACAGTTGTTTCCGAGGATACCATCGAGCGCGTCATTTATCGCGCGTTGAAACGTGGCGGGTGCGTTCTTCAACCCGAAGGGCATTTTTTCATACTGGAAATGGCGTCCAAGGACAGAGAAGGCCGTTCTTTCCTTTGAGTCGGCATGTACCGGAATTTGATGATACCCAGCTATAAGATCGATCGTGGAGAACCATTTGCACTGTCCGAGCATGGCGAGTGTTTCTTGTAGTCGTGGAAGGGGGTATGCGTCTCCTTTGGTGATTTTGTTGAGTTGACGGAAGTCGGTACAAAAACGCCAAAGCTGCTTTTCCCCCGGCGGCGTCTTCTTTTTGACTAATAAGACGGGCGCGCTCCACGGACTAGTGGACGGGCTAATTACTCCAGACTCGAGCATGTCTTTAAGCTGTGTCTCGACAACTTCTCTAAGGGCGTGAGGAACCGGATAAGGTTTTTGTTGAGTAACGGTGGGTTGAGTGAGGATTATCTCATGGGATACATTTAAATTGCACCCCTCCCCCGTAGGTGGCTTGAATAAGTCCCGGAATGTATTCAACAAATTCCTCGTCGGTTCTGCGTCCGTTTCGTTCAGATGTTTCAACTTGTCATTGAGAACGGTGTCAAATTCGGGTAATGGCGGATCCCATTGGTCAGTGGGGACCTCTTCCCATTCCTCATTTTCTTTGTCATCTTGCAGGGTGTTAATTAACCCCATTTTTTCATCGTTTTGAACATTTTTGTCGTTTTTCGGGCTTCGGTCAGCGTGTGCTCCCTCAATTTGCATCAGTGATTTGAGGTGCTGCGTGACGATTTTCTCAATCTGCATGTCGGGTGTATTTTCAATTGTCTTTTCCTCGCTCAACATCGTTAGGATGTCAAGATCTGTATTCATTTTTTCGGGCGTGGCGACCACCGTGGCGACGTGGCGATTTGGCGTGGCGACCACCGTGTTGTCATGTTGGTGTGGTGTAACCATCACGGTATCGTTGAGTCGCTGCGGCGTGGCGATGATCATGTTTTCGTGTCGATCGGGCGTGGCGTTGAAGCTCCGTATCATCGTGGCGACGGGCGCGTCGAGTTTTCGGATGGCCCTTTCGACAGCGGCATCGATGTATTGGTCAAGCGACAAATTTTCAGGTTGTTCGAAACTTGTGTCGAACCGAATGGGCGTCGCTTGTTCTTGCGTGGCTGGTTCTTCATCACCATAAACGGTCACCATGTCCTCAAAACGTACTCTTCTTGGTTCTTCGGGGACTCTTTCGGGGTTTTTAGGCGTCTGTTTTTCATTAGGGGTTTCGTGGCGAGATGCGTGGTCGTACAGATTGACGGGTGCGTCTATCGGCGTGGTGACGCCACCATAATTCCTACTCCAAAACTTCATGCTTCCGGTTCCGCTGATGTTCGTGGCGGGCGTGGTCGGCGTACTCGAGGCGTCAGTATGCGCGTGGCGAACAGGCGTCGCTTGTTCGTCAACTTGGGGAGTGGCTGTTGCTCCCGAAAAGGTACTAGGGATGGGTGCGCTTGTGTCAAAATGTGGTTGTTGACTACCAAGCGTCCCGTTTTCCCGCCAATCCGGTCGCAACACCACCCCCACGCTATACGGCTCGTCGAGTAGGTCGACAGGAGTATATGGTCGTGCTTTCTCCTCCAGTGCGTGAAATTTCATGGTTGGACCCGTGGTAAAGGTAATGGGTACGCGTCTCAATACGTCAAGGCCTAGCAAATCGAGTGTGGCGCTTTTTCTCGCGAACACGAGGAAGGTGTGTTCGAAAGTGCAACCACCGAGTCGCGTGACGAGGCGTTGTTCCCCCGCGAAGTGTAGCGGCATCCCGTCCGTGCCCCACGCGACAGTGCGCGTCGGAAGCAGTTTGATCCCTTTTACGGGAGAAGACAATACCGAAAGCGTGGCGCCGGTATCAACGATCATGTCGCGATCTTCGGGGCCTAGTCCAACGGTTATCTTCATTGTGCGTGACATGGGGGCTTCTACGGCGGGGATGTGGTCCTCTTCTGCAGGTTTCTTGTAGCGTACAACTTCCATTGTGTGTGCTGGTGCCATCACGGGTTGCGATACGGGGAGTAGGCGTTTCTTTTTGTAGCAATCTTGTTCCAAGTGCTCTCTCATTCCACAAAAATCGCAAAAAATTGTTTTATGCGGACTAAAGGGACAGTTCACGGGAAAGTGTGTTCGGTCGGCGCAAAACATGCAGGGATAACGCGGAGTCGGCTTTTCCTCGTTTCGTGGTTCATTTTGTTTGTCCCGGCGGTGATCTTCTTCTTTGTGGCGGTTATATTTCTGCGTGTTGTCATCTTTGCGTGGGCATCGGGCGGCGAAGTGATCGTGGCTACCGCAGTTGTAGCACCGACGATCATTCGTGACGGCCGCTAGATCCCATCTTTCTTCTAAGTCGGTCGTGTCATCGAGGGTTTCCTCGAGTTCTTCGGCTTTGCTTAGAGCGTCTTGGATGCATCTCGGTCGGTTCGTGATTAGGAGGGCACTCATGTTCTTCCCGACGCCTCGGATGAAAGCGTCCATCGTCTTCTTCTCCACCCAATCGTTTCGTTCGTGGCGTCGCAGACGCGCTCCTTCTTCCATCACAGCGCAGCGCGCCAAGCCTCTCACGCGGTCAGCGAACTGCCGAAGCGTCTCCGTCGCGTTGCGTTTTACCGTCCATAATGAAGCGGCCGCATGTTGGGGGTTTTCTTTTTGGAACCACCGCAACATGTCCTCCCTGACGATTTCGTAGACGTTGTCAACGTCCATGGCGTCATCACGGTCAATCAAAAACTGCTTCGCGATCCTGCGTGTTTTTGTGCGCAGTATTCGATAACGTTGTTGAGAGGTTAAGCCCGCGGTCACTAGGTCAAAATTTGCAAAGAACGAAACTACACTGAGTGCGCCTGAAGCCTCTGGGTCCCATGGTTCAAGTTCTAAAAATACTGAGCGCGGTAAGTCCCCGCGTTCACCCTCGTGTGTGGCTGTGTTATAACGCTGAAGGAGTATATTCATCTCCCTCATCGTTTGTGTCATGGCTTCTACTGCTTCGGGACCGACGGGGGAGTGTGTACCTTCTCCTCGGTCGCTTGCTCCCGACAAATTTAGAGACATTTTGTCGGTTTGTTAGAGAGAAGTGTAGGTGAATGTGTCGGAGTTTAACTACTACCACTAGGGTGAAAAATCTGTCTGCGTCTGTGTCGGTCTTATTGAAGAAAAACAGGTTACTACTGGAATTTTGAAGAATTTTCGTGGCGATCGTGGCGATCGTGGCGATCGAGATAGGAGGCTGCGTTTACGTCACTTTTCCTATAATTACAATAAACGGATGCACATCCTACCTAACAGTATACCTGGTTAGACTATGTTGTTCGCTTTATTTAAATTTTAAATTTTTGACTCTAAATTTTGAAAACAACTCGTGGCGATACAAAACCTTACTATTTAATTTGTGGGCTCGTGTGAGGCTAACTCACACAAAAATCCCGCTAGCTGCCACCAGTTTGTAAGTATTTTGTACTTCGGATATACCTGGCAACTTGGGTACCAGTGGTGAAGGGAAGGGTTCACCTCTGCTATCAACTCGCAGGTATATCTTTAGTGTTTTGTCCTAGAGGATCTAGGCGCTTGGGTGGTCGGGCTCACCAACTAGGTTAATGAACTCGACAGCCCAAGCTATCGCACGAGTTGTTGGGGGGGGGTTGTTTTGAAAATGAATATTGGCTGAAAAGAAAACAAGACAAAAGTCGAAACACAGATAAATTGTAAAGAAAGGTATTCACCTGTGAAGAATTTAGAATTAAAGATGCGTGGCGAAAAGCGTGGTGAAAAAGCGTGGTGAAATTGCGTGGCGACCTGAAGCGTCTCGTGGCGATTTATGCTGAAAGTTAAAAGCCTGAAGGGCCAAATGCAAATTGGATACACAAAGGTGTTCCTGCCTTAAGGGCTTACGTGGCGGTCCTGAAGGGACTTGTCAAAACCTCGAGGTGTGGCGATGCACTAGCCTCAACTATCAAATTGGTAACCAGGTATACTCTGACAAAAGGTAAACGAAAATACAAATATATGGCACTTTTATTAAATTAAAAGACAACTTCTCCACTTCAAGTTCGTGGCGTTTTGCTGAAGGCGAGATTCGTGGTAAGTATGAAATAGTATTTTAATTAGTATGGTTTCCTAGTTTATCAATACAATCCATTAATCGTTTGTAGTTCAAGTTCATTGCATGGTCAGAAAATCAGAGGTTCAATCGGAAAGTTTGCTAAAGTTCAATCTCAAATATGATTCGTGGCGAATTAATGTTAATGTTGTTAAGTTTTTACTCTTATGACTACACGTCACTCCTAGTTCATTGGCCAATGGAATGAAATGTAATATTAGTTTGTGCACTCACGTTGGGGCCCGTAGGTAACCTTTCGATGTTGTGTGGCGAGGTAGGATCCGTGGCGGCTGATGTCCAAAGCAGGGAGTACAGCGTGGCGGCTTGGGGGGATAGCTGGGGTTAGACTAACTCACGGGCACGGAGCTCTCAATGGCTAGTTAACTGCGCAGAGGTCGGGAGGGGAGTAGTGTCGTCCAGGCCTGACCCGAGGTTCCGTCTTCTCTCCCCCCTCCTCCCGCGAGGTGGTGTTGGCGGGGGCGGCGGTGATGGTGGGGGAGAAGCTCTTGCCGCTTCTCCGGCCGGAGGGGGGAGGGCGCGCGAGGTGTAATTTGGCGCCTCTTGATTGGCTCTCGTTGACGTCACCTACGAGTCAGGCCGAAGGGGGTCGGTGGCGATGACCCGGCCCCACCCTACTGGAGAAGCGTTCCAGTGGGCGGGAGCCCACACATGGAAGTATCCAATGGAGGAATATTGAGCAACAAAGACGATGTTACCCATCGCCAAGTACAGGGCTAGAGAACCTTGCTTCATAGCTACCAATAGGTAGCTATGATTCTGTTCACTGGTATCCGCGTTGCATTTTTTGTGGCAAAAGTGTCACAAAAATTCCTGGACCCCTAGCCAAAAGACAAAATTTGCCGTATGCCGCACTTTTCTTACCATGAACCGATTTTGATGAAATTTGGTTTATGGCACCATTTGGGGTCTAGCTGTTCCGAAGCTTTTGGTTGATGACAGTCACTTCTAAGGGGTGAAAATTAAGGTTGAAATTTTCAATAGTGCCCTAACACGAAAACTCTCAAAATTAAAGTATCGTTTTTTCACCAATTTTACATAGAATTGAATTTTTTGAGACCACGCGGAGCTCTGTAGGACAAACCATTCGCTCCCTACGAGAACTTAAGGGTCGGACTTACGATAAATCAGAAACACGACTGTGAATCGCAAAAGAGGTCTAATTTCCGTTCAAAAATTTCCGTTGTTTCTTTGAGTTGTACTCAGTTTTGTGTCCTTAGCAACCAGTAATCAAATTTTCTAATTATTAGGGCAACCTTAACTCCCTGTTTTTTGACATTTTCATGTCTTTGCTTTGGCACATAAACTGAAAAATCGTCACGAAAACTTGCTCACGCGACCAATAAATACAATAGACTCACTGTGTTGCGTGGAGAACAATCAACTGTTTTGATGCTTGGGTACCTTACTTCAATACCTTGTTGTGTAGTGGAAGAAAACACACAAGAAAATGTCCCAATGTGTTGCAGACTCGTATGCAAGCATTTTCTTCATGTTGGATGTTTGGTGGCTTTGCAGACGAGTGATCTATATAGAAAAACGTCTGCCAAGTTGGGTGGGCAGTATAGCTTCCTCACTCATTGTAACATGGACGTATAGAATCAGTTGGCGAAAAAATTATGATTCAAAGAGTTATTGAATACCAAAATATTGGCGATAATATGCGGGATAGGGTTGCAGGTATTAATGTTTATAATATTTTTATAATTTTTATAAGGTATTATAGTTTATAATATTTTGTATTTTCAACGTAGAATTTTATTTAGCGGTCCACCGTCTAGGTCCTAAACCACACAATCCCTGAAAATTTCATCGAAATTGGTTGAATAGTTGCGGAGTTTTGGTTGTAACAATAAATTTAAAGTTCGCGCATGCGCAGCGGCTATTGCTTGACCAATTTGATTGAAACTTATAGGGTGTCTCTTAGAAGTTAGTCCCTAACTAACCTCCAAATTTGAGCAAAATCGGTTCATTAGAAACCGAGAAACCGAAGTTCCAGGAAATTCACGTTTGCGCATGCGCACTCGCTCCTATTGGTCCGAAGGTGCTGAAATTGATAGGGGACCGTCTAGGACCTAACCCGCACAATCCCTGAAAATTTCATCAAAATCGGACCACAGGTTAGTATAGTTATGCCCGGGACAAGGATTGACCACAGACAGACCGACAGACAGACAGACCGACAGACAGACAGACACGGAACCAAAATTGTTCGGGAAGCTCTAAAACGCAAAAAGCAAGTGGAAATTTTGATTTTGGAGGACATTTTTTTTCACTTCTTTCACGAATACAAAGCTTCCCTACCTTCGGTAGTGAGGAAGCAAAATAATAAACCATTGTGTAATAATTTGCAGCGTTTTTCTTTAATTTGAAAGTGGGACTTATCAGAGAAATTTGTGTTTGAACACAGAAATAAGTGCATTTCTTCGGGGGATTGGACGGGCGGCGCTGTAGACAGCGAGGCCTCCCGAAACACCTCAGTTATGTTGGAAAAATTCACTTTTTCTGCGTTCAAACACAATTTGTGATAAGTCCAACTTTCAAGTGAAAATGACTAGATCGTTGGAAAGCTGAGATTTTGGCGCATCTTTTATGCCTACAGGCAATAATGACGTGCCGGATTACAGAACGTATGAATGAGCGTTTGAGAAAAGTTGAGATTTCCAAGATTTGACCAATTTTTCGTTCAAGTCCAATTTTCACGATTTAAAAATGAAGGTTTTTTTCCATCAAGGAGATTTTTCGCTCTTTCCAACGATGTAATCAGATTTGAATGAGGATAAAAATTCGGGGGTTTATAGCCGTTTTACTGATATAGAGTCGAAAAAATCTTAAATTAGCTAGAAATAAGCCCTAGAATCGATTCTTGGCCTATGACCGTCTCGAAAAGTAATACCCTCATACTCTGAAACTCAAAATGCGCGTTTCCTCAAAGAGCGTAAAACTCAAAATTGTGTCCACCCAAATTTTGATTTTGGTGCACACTTTTTTTTGCCTGCTATACGAATAAAAAATGTAAAAAAATTTGTTTCGAACTGAGTGTGAAGCGTTTATTTCTTCCAAATAAACTTGATTGTGAAGTAGGTATGTGGTAGGTAGGTAGTATCTATGGTTGGTAGATGGTGAAAATGGCAATGCCGTGTTCTTTGCAGACGAGTGATCTATATAGAAAATAATAAAGCTTTGTGTAATAATTTGCAGCGTTCTTTGATTTTGAATAAACATGATTTTCTTCTTCTTCTTTTCAACAGTTTTCTGAATCCAAGCAAGTCAGCGACCCCCACCAAAACATACGCACCATTTCATTCGCGCATAATCATAAGAACCCGAGATTTAGGTAGTAAACATGAAGCGCGGCTAGTCGTTAAGGGACATAAACCTAAGGAAATAGGTGCATTGTCAAGGATCTGGCGGAAAAGGGTAGGGAGTAACTGAGGCCTTACTTTGTGATGTTTTTGGGGTTGGGTCATAAAAAGGGTCGCTATCCCCTCGATCTTCCTTCCACGGTACCTTCCAGCGGGACGGGAGGCTGTTTACGATGGGAGCAGGATGAGGAGAAGGGCGTGCCGGAAGACTCCCCTGGGAGCCCTTTGGCCCTAAGATAGGGCAAGGGACAAGGGACGCCTTCCCGACTCCCTGGGAAAACCTAAAAACGAGGACGTAGGGAACCTGGCGAAACCCCGCGTCCGGGGGCGTTCCCTGATTAGAGGGCTGGGGGACCAGGTTTGCCCCATTGAGCACGAGTTACTGCCGGCCCTTTTTCCCTGCCGCGGGCCGGACGATCCTCCTGCGTGTACGCCACTAATTTACCACTGGACCCAACTCTCTCACTAGCCACACCCTGCAAACAAATTACGCCTTTTCCCTGACACCTAAACAACCTCCTTTCCTGCAGTCTTCCGTAACGCTGACCCAATTCCAGCAGTGACCACCAATCCGAACTCAAATTTCTAATCACCGCTTCCTAACTGATGTTCAACAAGAAGTTTGAATTCGAAGTTTTATGTTTATATTCCTTCTCTTAGCGAATTTTTGAATAGATTAAAGCTAGCTATTTATTATTGCAGTGATTATGTTGAGAGGGGGAGGATTTCGGTAATTTCCTCGTAGGGTGAAACCACCAATAGTCGGCACTGTTAAGCCCGATCTTCAACTTCAAAACGCAGTTATAAATCAGTTTTGAGTGCTACTTAATTCATTTTTTTTCTTTACGTATGTAAACATCTGTACTTCATTTTAAAAATACTTGGAAACTTCATAACAGTTTTTGAATCGAGTTGTTAGGCAATTCTACACAAACAACAGGTTTCCTAGTAGCCGGCACCCATTTTGCCATCAATCGGCTTTTAACCAATAGTGGGACCAGTCCACCATTGATGGGCACTGCTCTCTACTAATAGTTGGCACCTGCCAACTACCAATTCAACGCTGTCATACTAATAGTTGGAACAGGCTTAGAACCTGGTGAGGGATAGAAAAAAACGTAAAATGGTAACGAAAGGTAAAATAACGTTTTTATTTAAATCAGTCTTTAAGGTTAACAGTGAGTTACCGAGGTACCCACCTACTGTGCAGTGAAATACTACGTTTTCCTCGACAAAATTTGGTGTTGAACACTCTAATAACTTTGAAACATCACATAAATTAAGTCCCAAACGATAGAGGTGCATGGATGAGACAAGAAATATCACAAAAGTTTGAATCGGTAAAAAAGGAAATCAAACGTTGGTTTCAAACTATGAAGTTATAATTTAATATTTTACATTAAATGCCAAGTGGGTGTGGCACATAGCTTCCTTGTATCCATAACCCGATTATACAGATGATCCGATGCATAGTAGTTAATCCCAAAACATCAATCTCTAAGTACCTTCCACTACCCTCATAGGGGACCATCTACACGCTAATCTGGACAATCCTAAAAAATGTCATCAAATTCGGAAGAAAAATTATGTTATGGCTAAAAAAGTGTTATGGCTGTTACAAGGATTTTACGTTTGCGCACACGCAGAGGCTACTGTAAATTTTAAGGCCTTGATTTTCAATTGGGACCATCTACTACCTAATCCGCGTAATCCCTGAAAATGTCATCGAAATCGGGTAAAAAATGTGGAAGTTATGGCTGTTCGCGCATGCGCATAGGCTACTATCAGTCCGGTGGTGATGATTTTCATAGGGGACCATCTACAACGTAATCCGCATAGTCACTGAAAATTTCATCGAAATCGGGTAGAAAATGTGGAAGTTATGGCTGTTACAAGGAATTCACGTTTGCGCATGCGCAGTCGTTTCTATCCGTCCGAAGGTGGTGATTTACATAGAGGACCATCTAAATACTAATTTGTAACAATCCTGAAAATTTCATTGAAATCGGATGGAAAATGTAGAAGTTATGGCCGTTACAAGGAATTCACGTTTGTGCATGCGCAGTCGCTTCTATCAGCCCTGGGATGATGATTTTCATAGGGGACCGTCT
Organism: Apolygus lucorum; assembly: GCA_009739505.2. Lineage (NCBI taxonomy): Eukaryota > Metazoa > Arthropoda > Insecta > Hemiptera > Miridae > Apolygus > Apolygus lucorum. The sequence goes on from CM019182.2 coordinate 11,037,168, forward strand.
ACAAACCAACCCGCACAATCCCTGTATATTTCATAGAAATCGGACAATAACTTCGTATAGTTATGCCCTAATTCATTGTTTATTGGAAATTAATTGCACTTTTGCTGAGATGGCATCGTCAGAACTTCTGCCTAGTTTTATTATGTAGTTGTCTGAATGATGAACTGGCTACCAATTTTAAATCGAAAAGAGCGCCCAAGGCTGGATCGAGCCGCTATGATTGGACAGGATATTTCCCACGATGCATCACAATGACATACAGCGCTCGCAACGGGTGAAGTTGTAAACAGACAGAGGGGTTGTATGAAAATCGCCATTACGAGTCGTTCAAGTGTCCAGTAATAATTGGGGCTAAGATGTCCATTTCTACATCAGAAGTGGGACAAAAAAACGCTGCAAATTATAACAAAAAGGTTAATTGCATTTCTATAGATCACTCGCCTGCAAAGAACACGGCTTTGCCATTGTTACCACCACCCAACATGAAGAAAAACATCAACGAATTTCAATCAGTTGAAATTTGAACGGAGACTAGGCCTCTTTTGCAATTGGTCTCATTCGATTCTAAAAATTCAATACTATCTTAAATTGATGGGAACACAATAACTTCATATTGCAATTTTTTGAGTTAGGGCGTTTTCAAAATTTTAACCATTATTTTTCAACTCTTAGAAGTGATCTACGTCAACTAACGGGTCACAAGTAGACCCGAAATGGAGCCTGCATACCAAATTTCAACCAAATCGGTCCATGGAAAGGAAATATGTGGGGAATACCCATTTTGTCAGTTAGGTTTTCCCATTTTTCTCTGGCAATTATTGTTAGATTTTCATAATTCCAGGGGCAATCTTTTAGATTGTTAATTTTCTAGACTGCTGCACTAGTGAATTTCAAAAATCCTTGAAAATTAAAATTTAGGTAAGTACAACTTTTAAAGTTTGAGCGACCTCAATTTATGGAAATACTAACCCGCAGCGATGAACGAACGAAGACCGACTGAGACCATATTAAACAATTTGTCTACTTAAAAACTAATATTGTTTATAAAATTCATTGTTATTGTAAAATAATCTGATTATTAATAATAAGCTGATAACTGCATTTATTTCAAATTTTCTTTTGAAATATTGACCAAACTTGTTTTCAAACAAAGTGGTGCTTTTTATGTCACACACAGTGACTTACACTTATCTATTTTTGGATTCAGAGCGTCATGAAACGGATTTGTACGAGAATATTATTCTGTTGAGAGTTACCCCAGTAATCGCGAAGGTGGCTTCTGAGTGACGTTCTAACCCTGACAAGCTTCCGCCTTCACTTCATCAGAGCTATATTCTTCCCATGCACAAGCAGTCCCTTATTGTCCAGAGATGATTCTTACGCATTCAAGTCAATAGGAATTGAATTTGATCGGAACTCCACTCCATTCCGTCCAAAATCTTTCACTCCCATGAAAGGTTAGCTAAAAATTCCTGCTCTATTTCACTATGTAGCACTTATTAATTTGAAAGTCTCCATTTTTCAGGTCAATGCGCCTTCCATGCGGCTTTGTGACCCGAACCGTGGCACCGATTTTGATGCGGCTTGCTTCATCGAGTAAGTCCCTGAGATGCTTTCTGTCAATATTAGACACCTATTTCCTTCACCGTGGTAGATTCTGTCCTTAGTTACAAATGTCTCCGATGAGGAGAGAAAGAACCACCTAAAAACAATGAAAGTTGAAAATTATAGAGAAGAGAAAAAAAGCGAAATAATATTAAATGGATTAAGAGGATTCTACGCAGAGTGAGCTCAGAGGATGCGAAGTTTAAGCAGGAAGGGAAGGGTTGAAAGGACGACGGGAGTGCTTGGAAACCCACTGCGACCCCCTGCGGTTAAGTTGAGAGTTATCGGTGTCCTCAGGCAGTCTTAATGGCCGGGGAAGAGCAAGGGACACGTCCTTTACCCTTTTCCCACAGAAAAACTTCGAGGATCTCCATTTTCATCCTCTGCGCCGGCTGCGATTAGTTAAATTTCGTTCATTCCATGTGTCTGAGTAGATTGGTAGGCGTCATTGGGATTCGAAGGTATCACATCACTACGAAATGGTAAGAGAGGTTCCCACAGACCCAACAAGTATGTTTCTTGCCTTTGTGGGCGATTTATGCTACATAGAGCACGAATATAGGAAGATACTAGATAAAGTTATATTCGCACAAAATAATAAAGGTAACAGACGGAAACATAACGGAATAGACATCAGCACGCATGAGGCATGCGCCGCCACTTATCAGTGATATCACGTGTTATCAATCTTCGGGCCCACTCGCCTGTCAAACCCGCCTGTAATACATTCTCGTCTCACATATCTGGTCGTTCACGAGCAATAATACCCTAATTTTCCTACTCCACGTTTTTTATTTTAAGTTAAAACAAGTTGTTAAGTGAAAATGTTGGGAGTAGGAGCATACTTTTCCGTTCGTTTGAACATAAATAGCGTGTCAGGGTCACTTCTCCCTTATACCTGATGTTCGATCAAATGAAGTCAGCCTAGTGGGTTCTTTACCATCTACTGGCTCATGCAGCGCAGCAGCAAACTCAGCAGACGAACTGGGTTTTGGAGCAGATGGTGTTGCTCGGTCGCACCATGCTAACTGCTGCCTGACAAAATCAAGATCAGCAGCAGCACGGGCGAACCCCCAGCTCGACCTCCGGAGGGCTAGCAGGTGCTGGCGGCGCAGAGAAGGGATACATGCGGAGAGAGACACAATGCCAAGCCCACCGGATTTGACCAGTGCATGGATGTAGGCACTTGGGACACCAGGCGGGAATTTCTGCCAAGAGCGCACAGCAGAGCGGACTTCTCAATCTAATTCCTGCAGCCTCCTCGCTGTAAGCCTACCGAAGACTAACCCCTAGGTTAGCTTCGGCAGTAAGTACGTGCGAAGGAGGCGCAGCCTCTGCTGTGGCTTCAATGGAGCCTTGGTGATGCGGGCTAGCGCCCTACCAAGGTCCACACGGCTGGCAGTAATGGTGGCCACCCCCATGAAGTCGACTCCAAGGTACCGCCAAACCTCCAACACAGATCGGGAAGGGATGGGGAATTGTCCTATGACAAAACCCCCATCCCCAACCTTCACCTTTAGTTGGCGACCCGACGGGACCAAGGAGACTGACCCACATTTATCGGGGTTGACCGCAAGTCCACACTTGGCTAGCTGCTTAGCAAATGCATTGAGGGCAATCTGCAAGCCCTCACGGGTTTCTGCAAGCAGGATAACATCATCGGCAAAGGCCAATGCTCCTACTCGCACCTCAGGGGCGAGATCAAACCCTACCTCTGTGGGCAGCTTACCCAAGGCCGTATCCACAAACAGGTTGAAGAGGAGTGAAGATAGGGGATCCCCCTGGGGTACCCCGCGCCCGATCACTATATCCCTTGACCAGTGGCGGCTCCTGCCCCGAAACTCAGGGGGCGCACAGAGATCAGGAGAGGCTATCGAGAAGGGATAGAATAGGTGATTTTCTTTTCTGCCAAATAGAAATTTCAACGATATGCAAATGGGATAAATCTTTGTAACTTTTTCATCTTAAAATTGCAAACGGTACTAAATACGTAGGTGCAATAGACACGAAACATGTTCTCTAGTGGTTAACAGAAATTCTGAAATACTTTAAACCATCAAAGGTTTAAACCCAGAAATTCATCCATCTAATTGCAATAACTGAAATGTATATTAAATATACATTTCAGCAAATTCTGCCCGTGGCAATTCAAAACATCGTCCAATTCGGAAGAAAATTAACGAGCCCCTTGAAAACTCCGAGATTCGAAAAATCTTCCCTCTCATCATGTCCACGCACGGCTAGCTCGATAACACCACAGAACTTGATACAATCAATGATTCGGGATAAAAAATGTAGGTACCTATTATTCTAACCGTTTCGTTCTTTTTTTTTTTTTAATCAGATTATGACGATGTGCACTGTCGAGTTGTTGCATTATATTTTGACGACCCAATATACGCAAATCTACCAGAGTGTTCTTATTGGAGACAGCCAATGCCTTTTTCAATTTTTTGGCTAAATGGGAGATCACTCATGCCGTCTTTAACTCAACTGCCGTCGGTTGGTAGAACAAAGTAGACGAAATTGTCAGTTAGTCACTTCACACCCACAAAGCCACTCTACCTTCTTATAATAGTCGACATTAAAACTTAGGGTACAAATCTGCACGGTTTTTAAATTTCAACGTCTGCTGGAGTCCAGGTAGAGACAGCAAGGGGCTGCCAGTTTCTCGAATGTCGCACTTTTCCACAATCGACAAACGCAAATAGTTTACTTTACTTTAATGTAAACTACTCATACTCACTATAACACTCCTAAGTAATCACAATACTTTGAACAAAACGGTGTGTACCGAAACGGTAGTAAACCAAAAACGTAAAACGGAATTCCCTTATCAAGTTTGTTTGTTTACTTATGGATGGATGGATGGATGCTCTATTTACCAAGGAAATCCGTGATAGGCAATAACATGAGGGGGGAGTCCCTTGTAGGTTTCTCTATAGGGAAATCCGGATTGCAGAGCTCTCTGACGGGGGAGCAACGAACCAATTCTGCACAAGACGAGAAAATGTCCTGTTCTCTGATTGGTCAATCTCACGTGCCTGCCTCCCTCGAAAGATGTCAAGATGACGTCACTTTCCCCAGAAATGGTGCAGAGGAAAGGTGATGCTCCAAACGGGTGTGATTGGTCAGAAAAGAGGGGGCTCCCCGCCTCTGTTTTCGCGCTTAGATTCAACTAGCACAGTACCTACGATCATGTCTTCTGTCACTAGCCAACTTACTCTTCAAACGAAGAGGAACAAACTTCGATTTTTTTTTCTTTTTTAATTGGCTGGGGGTGCACATGCGACTATGCTCCTATCAGTAGCCGCCCCTGCCCTTGACACCCTACCTCCTGCCTCTAGGACCGTCACGCCTTCATGGTACAGACAGGCCACATACTCGATTAATCGAGATGGGGCCCTGACAATCGGTCAGGGCAAGGTGACTGACAGTGTCAAAGGCCTTAGCAACGTCTAGAGCGGCGAGATGTAATTGCTGGCGTTTAATACGGGCCAGGGAGATGACTTTTGGAGAACTGTAAGGTTTTCCGCTGTGCCATCCGCTGGCCGAAACGCTCTCTGGACATCACCAATGACACCAGCCATCTGGAGGCGAGATGTCAGTACTTTCTGGAAGTGGGGGAAGACGACCGAGGACACAGAGATTGGTCGATAGCCTCCAGGCCAGCTTCCCACTTTCTTTGGGATGAACACCGTTCAGGCACGGGTTAACGCTTTCGGGGGTCTTCCCGCAAGAAGGAGTGGTTGAGGTCGAGCAGCTTAATCGTCTTTGGTGCTTTATTCCTGCGATGGGTGGAAACACCATCAGGTCCAGTGAAAGTGGAGTTCATGACACGGCACTTGTGTGCCTTGTCAAGTAGCACCGGCAAACACATAAAGCCGCCTAAGGAATTCCTGGTGGAGACTGGGGGAACCACTCGCTCTCCAGGGTCATGACTGGGAGCACTCAGGAGTGGATCCCAGAAATCCACAAACTCCTGGAGAGGGGGTTGAACTTGATCATCCCTGGGCTCCTCCAGTACCTTCGCAGCTACTCGTGCTGGATGCTTCCTCCACAAACTCTGAACCCGGTGGTACTCCCGCCGTCTTGCTTGCTTAGCTGCTCTGCGGCCTCCACGCAACACCATTCTAAGAGGAGGTCCTCTTAGGTACTACCTCCTAACAACCACAGGTACTACCATAGGTACCCTACCTATTACTCATATCTACTTTACAATCAAGTTCATTTTTTTGGAAGATATAACGGCTTCACACTCCATTAGAAGAAACAGGAGGTTGGGGTTCATTCAAATGGAAATTTGATTACTGGTTGCTAAGGACGCAAAACTGAGTACAACTCGACGAAGCAAACTAGGGATGGGTATCGTTATAAAAGTATCGATATTTTGTATCGATACTGTATCGTATCCGAGTATCGATATTCCAAGTATTGTTGGCCATGAGTATCGATATTTTAAAATATCGAGTATCGATACTTTTGTGTCACAAACTATCAATATTATCCAATTTTCCCAAGAAAAATAATTTTTTCAACAACTTATTCATTTTTCACTCCAAGCAGAGTGATTTTTTCCATGATATAAACGTTATTAAATAACGTTGCACAAATTTTGTGCAACCAAAGAGTGATGACCCAAAAGCCTCTCTAACATCTTCATTTCTGAGCAACTTTGATGAATTTTCCGCGAGAAGAGTATCGATATTCGATATTTAGAAATATCGGATCCAAAGTATCGATATCCAAAAATATCGGATAGTACAGTATCGATACTAAAATATCGAGTATCGATACCCATCCCTAAAGCGAACAGCAATCGCATTTTGGTCAGATAAAATTTCAAAGGAAATTAGGTCTCTTTTGCGATTCACACTCGCGTTTCTAATTTATCGTAAGTTTAACCCTTAAGTTTTATAGGGAGCGAACGGTTTGTCCTCCAGAGCTCCGGGTGGTCTCTATCGATTCTAAAAATTCAATATTATTTCAAATTGGTGAAAAAACAATATATTCACTTCGAGAGTTTTCTAGCAAGGGCACTATACCAAATTTCATCAAAATCGGACCATGGAAATTAAGACAAGTACCGCGTACGGCGGACGGACGGAAAATGTTTTCGATATTCGAATAACGTACCTTGAAACATAAACCAACAAATTTTGAGAGGGGTTAAAATTTTTTCTTGGTCTATTCCAAAGGTTCATTGTTGAAAATAATAAACCAAAAAGACTTTCATGAAATTATTGAACTCTTGGAAATCTATGAAATGTTTTGCAAGAATCTGCGTGCAATATTAATGAACAGAGTAATCTCAAAAAACTTTTGGTAGTCCTGGGGTTGGAATGAGCTGGGGAATCGATTGCTTGGGTTTAATTCTCTCGGTTTTCTCCTTTTTCCTGGTATAAGGAAAATTATGGAAAAGGGTGAAGAGAGCAGAAGGTGGTTGAAAGGGGACGGTGAGAGGAGAGGGAGTGATGGTTGAAAGTTGAAGCGACAGTTGATGAAGCGGCCTAAATGTTCCCAGAGCAAGTTCCCTCCTCAACCCTTACGGCTGAGATTTATATTTAAAAAGGGCCCCCTTCGGAGTCGCCTTGAGCTATATGTGGCGAAAAGGGAGATCCTAAATATTTAGGAGAAGCTTTAGGGCGGAGGAAGAGGAGAGGGGGCCCTTGAAGATTTATACAGGCGAAGTACATTATCTTGTAGCTGGAGAGATGTGGCTGGAGGGAAAGGGCGAGGGGTGGCTAATTACTTGGTATGATAGCGCGCATTAGCCGGGGGCCGTCCTCGACAAGACAACCCCCTTCGCCTGGTGTACTCCCTTTTCTGGAGGGAAGACGAGGAGAAGTTCTGGAGGACAGAGCGGCGGAGGGAGGGTGGACAAAAACCGCAACACTCTCCCTCGCCAACTTTGATATTATGTGTTCTGTCTCTGGCCCTTCCAGCTACCACGTTCTTGAGATGCCATCCTCGGATTTATAATCGATAAACGTCTCTTAACACACTCACTGGATGTGTATTGGAATCCCCTTATTGGGGTAATTTCATGCACATAGTATTACAACAATATGAATTAGGTACCAATAATGGTTTCATCTACCAACAAATTTCTTTAAAAATAAAATAAAAACCTTTTCAACAAAAAAACGCTGCAAATCATTGCTCAAAGGTTTATTATTTTCTGTATAGATCACCCTTCTGTATAGATCACTGGTTCTCCATCAGTAGCACCTACCACCATCTGTATTCTCCCTTGACCTTCCCTCTCAAATTTCAGCTTCCTGCGTTCAATAGGATTAAAAATGGTTTCGGAGCTCACTCAGCTGATCAGTGATGTGAAGAGTGAAGAAGCCTTTGAGCAATGATTTGCAGCGTTTTTTACCCACCTACATTTTTTTTACCTACCAACTTTTTTTTACCTACCAGCTAGGTACTACCTACCACACCATACTGGCTTCACACCTTCACAATCAAGTTTATTAGAAAGAACTAAACGCTTCACACTCGATTGGAAAAATAGAAAGCTTAGTATGGAAATTTGATTACTGGTTACGCAGAAGGCAAAACTGTATACAAATCGAAGAAATGAACAGCGATCGCATTTTAGTCCGATAAAATTTGAACGGAGATTAGACCTCTTTTGCGATTCACACTCATGATTCTGTTTTATCGAAGGAAAACCTTCAAGTACTCGTAGGGACCGAACGGTTTGTCCTACAGAGCTCCGGGTGGTCTCAAAAATTTTAAAAAATTCAATACTATTTAAAATTGGTGAAAAAACGATACCTTTATTTCGAGAGTTTTCGAGCTAGGGCACTCTTGAAAATTTCAACCCTTAATTTTCACCCCTTAGAAGTGACCTACATCAACCAAAAGCTTCGCGGCACAACTAGACCCCAAATGGAGCCCATATACCAAATTTGAACCAAATCGGTCCAGTGTTGCTAAGAAAAGTGCCGCGTACGGCGTACGGCGGACGGACGGAAATTTTTTATTCGATTTTCGTATTCTACGTACCTTGAAACGTAAAACATCAAATTTTGAGGGGGGGTTAAAATTTTTTTTTTCTTGCTCGATTCCAAAGGCTTATTATTGAAAATAATAAACCAAAAAGCGGATCGACTTGTAAACTGATGATGGCAAACCACTAAAAAGGAGAAAGTAAACCATACAACGTAATGAGATAAGTTGGTAAGTAAGTACGCATTTAAATTTGATTTTTTTTTTTTTTTTTACTTTTTATTTTATTTTTATTTATGGCGTTCCCTTTTCGTTTTTGAGTCCAATAGTCTTCGAGACCCACATCTCTGATTCTGAGGTTTAACATTTTCTGTATAGATCACGCTTCTGTATAGATCCCTCCCTACCAACCGTAGGTACCAACTACCTACTAGGGCATTTTAGAATATTTCAACGCCAAACACCGACCAAATGAAAATGAAGGGTTGAAATTTTCAAAAATGCCCTAGTTGGTAGTAGGTACCTACGTTTGGTTTGGGGAGATCTATACAGAAGGGTGATTTAAACAGAAAATAATAAACCTTTGGGCTATGATTTGGAGCGTTTTTTTTTTTTTACCTACCAACTTTTTTTACCTATCAACCGTTGGTAGGTACTACCGTAAAACCGTCAAACTTTACCCTACCAGATTTAACTTTACCCCAAAAAGTGAGAATCTTCTATTGTGACGTACGCGTGGTAGAACTTAAATAAAAGTTAGCTATAATAACACAATAATTGTGTTTTCGTTATACTCCACATCCCAGAAAATCGATGCGGCTTGCGATGGCGCCTTTATCCATGTTATCAGCTGTTATCAGTCATAGTTTCCTGTTCAGCTGTTTTTGTCCTGTTTCTCGTGCTCCAAAATTTCTTCCATATCAGTACCTGATAATCAGGTGTTTGGAGGGATTTACCAGGCAAGCCCTCATAATATCACTTTCAATATCTTATTTTGAACAAAATACACTAATCAAATTCTCAAAAAAAGTGTTTTCTTAGTTATGCCTTTGTTTAACAAAAATTTGATGGTAACTTTACTCTAAAAACCGGGTATCTTTACTCCACTATAAAGGTTGGGATAAAGGTAGCCTCACTCACATTTTTCTAATTTAATCTCGAGAAATATTTGAGTTTTATAATTTTCGCAGTGTTGAATGTAAGGTTTCTAGTGTATCTCATGTTGCAGAAGTAAGAGATGGGGAGAAGAAATGAGAAAAAGCTTGGTACGCGCCCCTACCGAAACTTTACAAAAATGATATGAACATAAACGTGCTTTGGTCTCATAAGTTGTGATTTACAATATTATTTACTCGTGGGTTAAGGGCCTTCGTGAGTCAATGTAATTTTGTATGATCGTTGATGTACCTTTTCTCAACAATCACTCGAGGTAATTTCATGATTTTTTTTTTATTCTGTACAGTCACATCCCCTCTCCAAACTGACATTTTTTTGCCCTTTCCACTCAGCAATTCAATTTATGGGACGAAGGTTCCCACACCCTCATTTTTGAATTCACACTCATTTGTTTTGAGGTTAGAAAAAACCGGATTTGAGGTTGAAAAAATGTCAATCTATTCAGCAACTGTTCCTCTAAAGAACAAAAAAAGAATCAATTCGATAAGTTGAAATCAGCCGAAGAAAATGTTCCTAACCTGCGCGAAAACATAGTTTTGATAAAACGGCGAAAGAAGTTACCTACCTCGAGTCTTATCGCAGCGCGCGCGGCGTTGATGCCGAGATTTGTTCTACTCATTGCTTTTCATCAACTTGTCAATGAAAATATAAAGAAGAAGAAGAAGAAGGATAGGTTTCAGAGGTTCAGGTAGTGATAAATTGCAGTCACTTGATATTTTAGCGTGACTGCATTCCTTGTGTTTTCGCATTTTCATTCTGTTACTTTTGAACATCGCTACTGTAGTTTTCATCCTCGTATATTGACTTTTCCGTGTTCTCGATTAGGTATAACAATATCATGCCTCGAAGTGGTTCTAAAGTTTTCAAAAAGAGGCAACCTGGGCCCGGAAGAAAACCGAAGGATTCTCATCAATCACCCGAGGGCTCTGTTATTCCACCACATTCTCGGTCTCCTAAATAACATAAATAAATACGTAAATATTTTTGCCTTTCACCTCTTGTATGAAGTTACCAAAATTATAAATAATTGATTTTTCAGAAGTGAATTTTCATTTCCATGTTCGAGAATCCCACCCTGTCAGGCAGTAGGAGGGTTAGGCATCTAGCGCTCAGCAGACTGCCCAGCTCTTACGGCTTATTACTTTCAATTTGGGACCCCTTTGGTTTCTGGAACCCCATAGTGTTGCATATCAAACTGATCTGTACAAAACGGAGATTTTAACAGTACCAAAAAAATTTTTTTTTTGGTCAACCTATTTTTTGACTCATGAAGGCCCTTAACTTTGAAATTTACCATTGCAATTCATTTGAAAGTTATCGAATGTGAAACAGACTTTTTCTGAGATTTTGTTAGGTCATTCGTTTATCGTTTATTGTCCTTCAATATTTCTTTACTTGTAGAAAGTTATGCTCGTTTACCTACATAAGTCTGTCTATACTGGAAGACTGAAATTGTGATCTCCTAACCAGAAATATTGCATTTCAAGCAAATTCGTTGAAATAAATGATCATTGGAATTTATATTTTTCTTAGGTATAACTTGTATTTTTCAAGCTAAAAAGTTCAATTTTTCAGAATATATTTTATAATCATATTATAAATACTTAATATTATCAAGTATTTCTGGGGTAATGAATTTAATCCCGACTAGTATCATTGCACCACTGCCCGTTTCTGTAGTGATAACCGTGAGTTTTTCAGAGTGGAGTAAAGATAGACGCACTCGTAGGTAACTTTACTCCAACATTCCAACAATTAAATAGGGGGTTTACAATTATCTGATCAATGAGCTCGACCACTCAAAATGTTCAGGAAGCCCTGAAGATCAATTCACTTATTAAGAAAAATCAATTTAACCCATTTCGAGTGGGAGAAATTGTATTTGGAACAGTTTTGGAGTAAATCTTGGGGTAAAGTTTGACGGTTTTACGGTACCCCCAATTCCCATTTTGTATCGCACCATCGGCGCATGTGATACTTACCGGATCATTTGAGTAAGGAAGTAGAATATTCTTGCGTATGTTTGTGTTTTCAGATGGGCACTGCGGCGACTTCAATGCAAGCCTACCTACCAACCTTCACGAATTCGTTGTAATTATTATTTTCTCCTTTTCAGTCGATTGCCGTCATCAGATTTGAGGTCGGTCCGTTTATTTCCCTAAAAGGGCTTTTATTTTGATCTTTTTAATTGCTTACAAATTTTTAATTGTTAATCATTTTAATTTTTCACTTTTTGGTGGTCCTTAATATATTTCTAACATTAGTTCTCTTTCCGCAACGTGGACCAGTTTATATAATCCAGATCAGATTCCACAATATTGATTAGTTACACCCACATTAGTTACATTAGTCCACCCGTAGAGATCCAAGATTTCGGGCGCCAGCCTCTCTTCGTCCTTCTCCCATATACTAGTAGTATTTTAGTACTAGTATTTTTTAGTACTAGTAGTCATAGTTCTCCGTCAATCGTCTAACAGTTACGGCCGGGTCATCCACACTCACCATCAAACCCACGTCTATTAAAGGTTTCGTGTAACAATTTCGCGCCAGTTGATAAACTCCCTCCATCACTCATTAACTCCTCCACGTTTCTGCAGGAGTAAAATTTACTTAAAAATTTACTTTGAACTTGAATTTTAGAATTTAATTCTAAAATTTAAGTTCAAATTCAGTATCAACTATTAGTTAGTATTATTACTAACTTACAAGAACATCGAGTCAGAATAGAGTTTCAACAAGGCACTTATCTCCATAGACACATGTGCCCAGTCATAAGTTGTTGATTTTTTGAAAATTATAATACTTATTTTAGGATATTGTGCTTTAAAAATGTTCATACTTTACTCTTCTTCCCGGGCTCATAGAGTGCCCAGTCGTATATTATTGTTTTCATCTTTCTTTTCTTTTATCTTTTAGAGTTTTCTAAAACTTTTGGCTAACAAACTCACACGAACTTGGATTTTTTTATAGATCAAGTTGTCGACATAACAAAAACAATATCTTGATACAACATCAATATTTTGATCTTCTCTTCGAATTTTCGTTAACAAAAAATTAGGAGAAAATCCAAGGGTACGTCCGGTACGTTATTATAGTACCCCGATGGACGGACTTTTCTGTAAAATGCGGCAAGCTGTCTACCTCTGATCTGGGGTGTCCACTGCCAATTAAGTTGTATACATGAAATGTACCCAAGGCCAAAAGATGTAATACAATTTTTGTTCCTCCTACCACGTTCATTGGAAAACGTTGTCCTTGTACAGTTTTTTACTCATAGTTAATGTAACAATTCAGGAAGAAAACTCCCACATGACCGATTTCTTTTGGATAATCAGTGTCTTCAGGATAGTGTTAGTAACAATTCTGGCCTATCACTAAGGTACTTTGGTTGAGGAGAGAAAAGGCGTTGAACCAAACTATCTCCCTCCAGAATGGTGTGCGGAGAGGCCAAGATGTTGTCGGGCAATGAATAATTCTATTTGAAGACTAAGTGGCTGGTGAGCGGATGGAGGGAACTCACCTGTTGATGAGGTCACTTTCGGACCTTTCATCTTCTCGAGAAACGCGGAGGATCTACAAACCCGATCACGTTCTTCGAAGAGGGTCGCATTTTCTTAGTAGCAGAAGCCGCAAGGGTATCACTTGAGTGCTTTACCCAATGTGGTGGTAACCAATAGAGACCAAGTGTCGATCCAACTTTGAAAGGTACTCTCTCTTCCTACCTGCTCCCAGATAGATCGGTTGCTGCAAATATTTGACCGATTGTTGCCTAGAACATTCGATTTTGTTTTATTATTTTCAATAATGAACCTTTGGAATCGACCAAAAGAAACATTTTTAACCCCCTCAAAATTTGTTGGTTTACGTTTCAAGGTACGTAGAAATTTGGCCATCCGTCCGCCGTACGCGGCACTTTCCTTAGTTACCATTTTACCTATTTTTATGAAATTTGGTACATGGGCTCCAATTAGGGTCTAGTTGTGCCCCGACGCTTTTGGTTGATGTCGGTCACTTCCAAGGGTTGAAAAATAAGGGTTGAAATTTTGAAAACGCCCTAACTCAAAAAATGTGTATGTAAAGGTATTGTTTTCCCTTCTATTTGAGATAGTATAGAATTTTTAGGATTTTTTGAGACCACGCGGATCCCTGTAGGACAAACCGTTCGCTCCCTACGAGAATTTAAGGGTTGGACGTTCGATAAATCAGAAACACGTGTGTGAATCGCAAAAGAGGCTTAATCTCCTTTCAAATTAGTTAGAAGGGCAAGGAAGGATAACAAACACCCATTTTTAATGTCAGTACGATAAATAATATAAACAATTTACGAATGCTTGTAACATTTCACTTCATGGTGAGACAAAGCAATGGATGTGATGTATCGCGCATGAACAATCGAACAGGATCTCACCATCTTTAGTACAAAAGGGTGAAAAAGACGGAGAATTTGACATGGTAGGGATAAATAATGTTGCCGGTGTCTTTCAACGACATCGCATTGACCGTAGTATTAAACTCATGTTCAGTATAATGCACAATACTTATTTTGTTCCATACTTTTTTATTCGTTGAAGCGTTACTCTTCTCTGAAGCTATTACTCTTCTCAATGGCTAACCAGTTGGAACGAAACTTGACCAAAAGACTTGCCCTGGCAGAGGCTTGATCCTCCTCTGAACATCAACCCTGCTGCGAGTGATTGTGGTGTTGATATTCACGGAATTACCATTCTGATGCTGATTCTCTGGAGTCAGACAAATGCTGGCGTTGAACCAGTGAAAGTCACGTCCTAAATCACCTCGCTCTCGTGGGTACTGAGGGATACACATTACACAAGCACGAAGAAATTTTTTTGATAATTGACACTTTCCAGACTCATCCTTCCAAGTAACAAACACCCTCGACTGTAAAAGACGAACTGACTGTCTGGCGAAAATAGGCCTGTCTCGCCTAATTTCTCGCTGACTCGTATTCCTGGGAAAAGCAGAAGATGATGTCACACAAGTCTCAGTCATCCATTTTATAGTTTCTTCTTTACAAAACCAGATTCGTGAGCACAGACATTTCTGAAGAACGCTCGTGGCATTTTTTACGATAACCGACCTTTTCACAGGAAACGACAGTTAAGTAAAGAACGACGTGCGCGATTCGCTATTGCATGAAGCAGACCAAAATGATTTGAAATTGGCGGACAAGTGTGGGGGGGGGGGGAATAGGGTTAAGTTGTAAAGGTAAATGTATGCTAATGGCAGTAAAAGGCGAGGGTTCGAATCTTTCGGTCGGAACTGGGACGTGGTCATGGATGTAGATGAGGGAACTGAGAAATCAAGAGGATTTCGGTCGAGGGGGGCTGGTTTTAGGGTAGATCGACGAGGTCTGAAACAGTTAGAGGCTGATGGTCGTAGGACTGGAGGGGTGGGGAAGGGGTTCAAAAGGGAGGGAAATTCGGGTAATTGTCAGTGGCTAGCAGATGTCTGCCTGTACGTGCTTCGTGGCGGAGTCACGGGTAAGGCCCCCACAATTATAGACAATTATTTCTCGATGACAGTCAAAATTTCCTCTCTCGCTGGCAAAGGGGAAATTATCTTTTCTGTCTTCCCGTCCAACTTGCTCTTGTTCCCTTTTACATTTATCAAATCGGAAATACAAAATTTCCTGTTATGTTCATTTTTTTTCGTGGGCAAACGTGAAATTCTTTCATCAGGCAAAATTATACGAAGTTGCAATACAAATTTTCAGGGTTTGTGCGGGGTAGTTTATTCATGGTCCGCTTTCATTTACAAAATTCCCAGATTGATCGAAGCCTCTGCGAAAGCGCGAACGTGGAATTCTTGTGTTACGTATAAATAGAAAGTGAGAAGGGGGAACTGACAACAGTGAAATAGGAGACGATAAAGGACGGATATATTTTCCTAAAAGCAGGGGTTTTCCTAACGGGTGGGATAGGCCCGCCCGGAGTCTAACGGAGGATGGATCTTGGTAACACCCAAAGCTTTTACAGTTTTCAACCGATTTTAAAGGTTTCGATACAAACCACAGGTTCAGGTTCATCAACAACCAATAAGATCTATGGTGAGGTCGGGGGGGGGGGGGGTGGAAAGCAAGACAGAATGCAGAAATTGATGAATTATTAAAACATAAAGACATTGTCCGATTCTTCAAAGCTGGGCTCATCCAATGGCTGGGACATGTCAACCGCATGCCGCAAGCTATTGGGCTTCAACCCAGTCAGTTCCACCCCCCCACCCCCCCACCCCCACTCATCATTGGTACATCTGGGATGGCCCTGAAGTCAATATATTACTGTCTTAATTTTACACTATATTGCTTGTCGTGGTCTCTACAATTAAATTGTTGGTTTATTATTTTCAATAATAGGCCTTTGGAATCGAGCAAGAAAAACAAAATTTTAACCCCCCTCAAAATTTGATGTTTTACGATTCAAGGTAAGTACTTTGAATCAGAAAATCCAATGGAAAAATTTCCGTTCGTCCGCCGTACGCGGCACTTTTCTTAGCAACACTGGACCGATTTGGTTCAAATTTGGCATATGGGCTCCATTTGGGGTCTAGTTGTGCCGCGAAGCTTTTGGTTGATGTCAGTCACTTATTTTAAAAATTCTAGTTTTGAATTTTAAAAAATTTTTGAGACCACCCGGAGCTCTGCAGGACAAATCGTTCGCTCCCTACGAGTACTTGAGGGTTTTCCTTCGATAAAACAGAATCACGAGTGTGAATCACCAAAGAGGTCCAGTGATTCTTTAGTCTAATCGCCGTTCAAATTTTATCTGACTAAAATGTGAACGCTGTTCATTTCTTTGATTTGTATTCATTTTTCTTCCTCAGCAACCAGTTATCAAATTTTCATATGAAGCTGCCCATTTTTCGAATCGAGTGAGAAGCGTTTAGTTCTTAGGTAGGTCAAAAATAGGTAAAAACATATTGTTTAGTAATGCATGCATTCCAGGGGACGTCCTAGGTAAAAAACGTAGAGGAAAAAAAACGGTAAAGGACGTCGTAGGTAAAAAACGCTGCAAATTATTTTCCAAAGGTTTATTATTTTCTGTATAGATCACCCTTCTGTATAGATCCCTCCCTACCAACCGTAGGTACCTACTACCTACAAGGGCATTTTTGAAAATTTCAACCCCAACCACCAACCCTGAAGGTTTAAATTAAATTATATTAAATTAACTACCGGAAATTAAGGGTTAAAATTTTCAAAAATGCCTTAGTAGGTACCTATGGTTGGTAGGGAGGGATCTATACAGAAGGGTGATCTATACCGAAAATAATAAACATTTAGGCAATGATTTGCAGCGTTTTTCACGTGGAAACTTATTTGCTGGGTTGGTGGTACCTATAAAATTTGGGACTACCGCCCGACCACCACAACATCATCTACGTCTATACTGAGTCCTTGAGCATCCTGCCAAACTCGAAGGACACCTCCTCAGGTTGGAAAGACCGGAAAACCCAGATACCTTACTTATAGGGATTGTTTTTTGAGGGCTGTTCGAATAGCATGTACCACTAGTACAACACTCATTTTTTGAAACCAGTTTTGATCGTTTACTGTCAAACCTAGTCATTACATGGGAGCTGATCGCAGCGTTGGTCACGTCTCTCGCTGAGCTCTGCCACCAGCTCTCCCAGTTCAAACACTCATTTTTTGGAACTCTAATTGTGTTGTAATTGGGTCAAACTCATCAGTCATTGGAAAACTGAGATAGTCAATTATATTAAAATAACTATGGGGGCAACATTTTTCACTACAATTTGGTATGCAATAGAAATGCTCCAAAATTTTTTTTTTTTTTTTTAATTCACTCTCACCTGTGTTTATGAGATCAGCAAACTCCATTCCGAGTCCAAATTTGAGAACATTCAAAGAAAATGTCTACATTTGCTAAGGAAATGAATGCAACGTTTCTGCTCGGTAGTTCTACCATGCATTACCTCAGTATTTAACCAGCTTCAGACAGTCCGGATGAAGACACTAAAATTGATGGAAAC
Source organism: Apolygus lucorum (assembly GCA_009739505.2). Taxonomy (NCBI): domain Eukaryota; kingdom Metazoa; phylum Arthropoda; class Insecta; order Hemiptera; family Miridae; genus Apolygus; species Apolygus lucorum. The sequence continues at coordinate 11,054,919 of CM019182.2, forward strand.
GTTGTGGAATCCTTGGTTGTTATTGAAATTGCAAATGAAATTTCACTTATTTTCATTTTCCAAAGAAGGTCAGAGGTTATGAGCTTGAGTTTTAACGTTATATGTGTGTCTGTCTACGTGAATATGTGTCTATGTTGAGTGTGAAAATTCTGTACACCTTTCTCCAAATCTTTCAATTCTATATTTTTGGGGGTCAGTTTCTCGAAATATTGCCCTATGAGGTTGGTTTCTCAGTCCTCATTGTCAACATGGATATTCAGCTGAGCAGGTCATGTGTGAACGACCAACGAACCTGAAACACCCTTGGCGAAAAATAACGTTGTTGACATAAGACGGACTAGTTGTCGGGGCGTTGGAGCCTTCGTAGGTTGGATTTTATCCTGATGAAGGGACCTTCCCTCGAAGCCAAAGTTGGGCCGAGGTAAACTTGCTCGCTGGACCCCCTGAATTTCAATGGCTCCGGGAGAAAGGCATTAGGTATTCCTCTGACATCATCCGCTTTTGCCTCCTCTCCTCTTCTTCGCCAAGTCTTATAAATTTCAAACTCTACTGTCTTACCCCCCTCCCCACACTTCACCTCTAACGCCGTCTTCTGCCCATCCATGATCGGTCACACCTTGCTCTCAGGGGCTCCACGAAATATATAAATGCTGATATATGCAATTCGATTCCCTAATTTCCATACATTTGAGGACCCTGTTAGCGGATAGACTGATGCTAACAAATTATGTCACTTGTGGTGTCCAACCATTGATCCTGTAACTTGTATAAGGCTTTCCTCAGAGGCTCTTTCCAGAGCCTTGTAGTTAAGTGTTGTTCTCTTCCTACGCAAAATTGTCCTAAAACACAACCTTGAGGGAACACATGAGATAACCTCTCTTTTGGATTCCACGGTGCTTGAAAAGTACACCTTAGTGCGACGGGATGTTTATAATATCGTGTTCAATTGCTACAGTTTATGATTGAAAATTGCAAACCAAAATCACCTTCACATCAACGGTGATCCGAAAATACCAAGTATCTCGCAGCAGAAGCATACCTTCACCCTCATCCCCCAAAACCCCCTAATGAATCACCCTTCAATCCAGTGTCATCCTCGAATTTCTTAGTTGAAAAATGAACTAACGCCAGACAAACATTCATGTTTGGTCAAAGAGAAACATTTAGCGAGTAGTGTCGACTACTCATTTACCTAAACAAAACCTTCTCTAGAGCCCCCAAACTAATTTAAAGTTGCCCTAAGATTTTTAGTTACGCCTGTAATTAATGACTTACAAAACGACATGAGGGTCCATTAACCCTTTGCCCAGGGCTTGAGGTAAAAGCAAGTTTGAGGCGAGTCCATTAATCTTGTGTTCACACTTCAGAGATCCTTCTTCTGAGCTAACCGCTTCAGCTCCTGGTCTTCATAACTCAGGATCAGGCATCAGGGAAGGTCTCCCGTCCTCATCAGCTAATTTCTTCTCAAGCAAGAAGCTCGAGGGCGGGTAAAAAACCCATTCCCGTTGGAGAAATAAAAAGCTGTTAATTTAGTCGTGTTTGTATGTTTTAATTTTATTATTTCAAGCATCATTTGAACCGCATTGAAACGCATTGAACCTACAATTTTTGAACGCATTGAACTTGAAATTTTCGAAAGAAAAAATCATAATATTCAGCTGCAGTTTGTACTTTTTATGCGCCTCGCCAGATGCATCTATTAGTCTGATGCAATTTGTTGGAGACCGTCAGGGAATAAACCCACAAACCCCTGCAAATTTTCATTGAAATCATAATTTCGTACAGTTACTACCAGGACAAGGCATTTTGTCATGATAGATTAAACAATATGGTCTATGTGACTAAAGGACCTTATATGGGACCCCGTCCCAAATCTAAATGTTATGGTTTACGTTTAACGGTACTTAAAATCCAAAAATCACTTTCCTTAATTACCAAGGACCAATTTTGGTGAATTTGGTATATGGGCTCCATTCGGGGTCTAGTTGTGCTTTGATGCTTTTCTTTATTGTCATTCACTTCTAAGAGGTGAAAAATAGAGGTTGTAATTTTCAAAACTCCCTAGCTCGAAAATTTTCGATATAAAGGTATTGTTTTATTGCCGATTTAAAATAAAATTGAATTTTCGGGACCGAATGAGGACTTCCGGAGTAAGACAAACCGTTTTCTCGACATGAAGACTCAATGGTTGGACTTACACGAGTGTGAATCGCGATACATAGTTCACTGACGGAAATAGGCCTAACATTCGTTCAAATTTCAGCTTATCCAATCATTTGAATAGAGTTGGCAGGTTTGAACCGGTTCGTTTCTTCCAATAGAGTTTCATGACACTCAGTTGGGCTTCTTTAACAACCAAGAAGACATTCGTAATGAAGGCACTCACAGCCGATGGCGATCTACACAGTAGAATAATAAACCATTGTGTTATAATTTGGAGCTTTTGTCAAGCAAGATCAGAATTTACCGATTGGACTAGAGTTTTGAAGGAAGGAAAGAGGTGAAGCCCAATACAGGATTACAGCCTCACCTAAGCCTCTTACTACTTCCGTCCATTACACAGATATGAACTTTGGATGATCCTTCCCTCTCAAGCACCAGGCGGACCGGAGTAGAAATTTAATTCGTAGCGCCCTAGGTCCCTTTCCGATACATAATAAATCGTCAAACTTTCCTCCCAGGGTTTGAGGCACTAAGCTGATGAAAAGCTCAGCGTCCGCGGGAAAGTGCGGTGAGAGCACTTAAACTGGACCCGACGCATTTTCTCGCCCAATCGCTTGAAATTTTCTACTTTCTCATCAATGTTGAACTTTGTTTCCGTGGGAAACCCTTTTTAAAATATTCGAGGACTAGGGAATAGATTTTTGTGGTCAACGGAGGAAGGAGGTTACCGGTACATTGTGGATGGAACGAACTCAGTTCGACGATTTCTATTTTCACACACCTCATGGAGTTAACTTTGTTGTAAAGTGTTGATTTTCTCAATTTTTCTTGATGAGTTAGGTACTGTTGAATAATTCATGAAGACCTAACCAATAAAATCGACTAGAAGGTTTTACTTATCATGAGCTATATTATGTTTCGATTGCCCTACTTTCACCTAAGTTTGATATTAATAAAATTTGATAATACTTTTATAATTAATTGTTGTCAAATGTTATTGTTAATATATTCCATCCTAACCACCATCCCAGCTTGTAATGGTCCCCGATGGTCCCATATAAATTCTTACCTCCTCCGTCACACCAAAAGTACGGTCTGCACACGAGCAAACTTAATTGATTTTCCTAAAACATATACTTTAATTTCTTACTATGTAATCTTCTATTTTGCTTCTATTTAAAGGGTATTTAGAAGTTGGTTCTCACATAGTTGCTGATGAACTTCATTGCAACCCAATATTTTTGCAGAGTATTCTGAAAAATTAACATAAATTGGAATGATTTCTCAATCATGTTGCTCTCGTAGAGGAAGCCATCGTAAAATTCGATCGTGAAGTACGTATTTAAAGTCAAAGTATTGATATTGCAAAATTACTTACGATTGTTCGTTGGGCTTGGCTTTGGATAACAAATGAATGCTTCTATTGGCAACTGCTCTCTGCAACATTAGACAAGCATTGTATATTTTAAACATATTTTTTAGTAATGCATGCATTCCAGGGGACGTCCCATTGGATAAGTATTGGATCAGTTTAACCAGTTGTTAAGCGATAAGACTGTTTCTCTCGATTGAAATAGAGTTGAAAATATTCTGATGGAATAACCAGCTCGTATTTCTACCCAATGATTCAAAATATAGTTTTATTTTATTAATTAAATAATTATAATATAGATATGAATTGGGTATGGTTCAATAACAAACGGAGTGTGGTTTATATCATTAACTCTTTAATCGTATATGAGGTCCGAAATGAAATGAGAATGGATTTTGGGTATCAAGGGAAACCGCAAAATATTAAAATATGTGGAGAGATCACTTACCAAGAGCAAGGCAGGAAAGTGACTGAATGCCGAGCTTGTTCCCAGTCTAGGAGAGTAGGGGCGCCTCCTCAGGCCTAGTCCGAGTAGCAGTTCGCTGAACTGCTACACGATGTAATTTATTTATTACTTTAGGGAAGAAATAGTGACACCCCCCCTGAAGTGCCTGACCCATGAAGTCACCCAGTTCCTGGTTGGGTATGGTGAATTTGCTGGAAAGCTTTCTGAGTTGGCATTGGTTGAGCACCTGCCGTGTGTCTGTGGGGCCTTGAAGCTGGCAGACCATGTTCTGCTTGAGTGCCCTGGCCTCGCTGACATTCGGTTGCATCGGGATCTTTGTGGATTGTCGCATTGAAACCATCTTGGATAATCCTGCCAGTTTCTCCCTCCTACAGGGCCCCACCATTGAGGCACGACTAGGGTGGGGAACCAGGGTTAGGATTTGACGTGACTGAGCCACCTCGTTGTTGTTTTTTCTGCTCAGTTCGATTACGTAATTAATGGGGGTATGCATCGAAGTCCTGCACACCAACATCCAATGCGATGCACGTAGTGCACTCATCCAAGGCCCAGTCCCTCCCCTGTTGGTTGTTCGGTCCATGTTGCGTCTTCCCCTTTACCCAGGGCTAATTGGGTACTCATTGAGGACGAGGGTACTTGACCATCCTTAGTGGGGCTCATGACGGGGAGTTCCTCCCGTCCAAGACGTAGGCTCTTTGCCCCGTTGGGTCCTGACCTTTGGTCAGTTGGGTTTGTACAAAGTGTTAGTTGATCGATGTGCGTTGCATCTTCCCCTTCACCCAGGGCTAATTGGGTACTCACTGAGGACGAGGGTACGTGACCACCCTTAGTGGGGCTCATGACGGGGAGTTCCTCCCGTCCAAGACGTAGGCTCTTTGCCCCGTCGGGTCCTGACCTTTGGTCAGTTGGGTTTGTACAAAGTGTTAGTTGATCGATGTGCGTTGCATCTTCCCCTTCACCCAGGGCTAATTGGGTACTCACTGAGGACGAGGGTACGTGACCACCCTTAGTGGGGCTCATGACGGGGAGTTCCTCCCGTCCAAGACGTAGGCTCTTTGCCCCGTCGGGTTCTGACCTTTGGTCAGTTGGGTTTGTACAACCTGTTAGTTGATCAGTCTGCGTTGCACCTTCCCCTTCACCCAGGGCTAATTGGGTACTCACTGAGGACGAGGGTACGTGACCACCCTTAGTGGGGCTCATGACGGGGAGTTCCTCCCGTCCATGACGTAGGCTCTTTGCCCCGTCGGGTTCTAACCTTTGGTCGGTTGGGTTTGTACAACCGGCCTCCCAGTTTAAGTTGGAACGGTTGAAAAATTGTGTCGAGTCCCAACCACGATGGCTGGAGATGGGGATCTCAGTTATCACGATATGGATGCCTTTTGACTTCTTGGATTGTGAATTGTACTGATAACTCGAGCTGTCGCCCAGGTGGGTAACGGGGCTTCTTCCCCAGGAAGTGCCGCCAACCATCCTGCGGGGCCCCCGCTTGGCAGCGCCCCTTACCGGTGCCCACGGTGTCGGAGCCGTGGGAGTTTCTGAAAATCTTCGACCAGTAAGAGCCTTGAGCCCACCCTATTGAGTATCATCTAGGGATGGGCATAGCCTGCCCAGGAACCCCCTGGGTAGGTGAGCCGGTTTGGGGTGGTGGGATAAAAACCCAATGTGATGTCTAATCAAAATCTTGAAATGAATAGTGGAGTAGTAGATGTGTCCCAATATAGCAGCTGGAAGGAAATACTGCTTCTAGAAGAGGTGAACCGAGAGAGTCTTGCCAACATGAGAAAGGAGATTCAGAGGATGTTGGCTACAACAAAGCAGCAGAAGACTGTCAGTATGACCATTAAAGATGGACTCGTACTACTTGTGGAGTTGCATGATGTCCTTAGTGCAAACTTGAAGAAGAAAGGTCCACTTATGGAAATCCTGAAGACTGAGGTGGAGCAATCTACAAGATGGTCACCTGAGAAGGAGGGGAAGGATTTAATCCGAAAGAGGCTCCATTCAGAGGCACCAGATAGCAGAGCCAGCAGAGAAAGTGAGGGTGAACTCACTGACATTACAGCCTTCCCAGGTGCAACGTTCAGGGACACAATACCTGGCTGCTCCAGGGTGGAAGAATCGAAACTGGGGAAAGAAGATAAATTAATCAATAAATCAGAAGAGGAGGAGATGGAGACTGACAGTGAAGGCTCAAGCCAAACAGTAACTGACTCTGACAGCTTAAACGCGCCACATAAGTTGAGGTTCCGAAAGGACAAGAAGGACCTAAGCAAGGAGGCCCAGAGGAAAGCTGCCCGGGAGGCAGAGAGAGAGGCGGATAGACTGAAGAGAATCCAGAAACAAGCGGAGGCAGAGAAACGAAAAAAGGAAGCAGAGAGGAATAAGAGGGAAGAAGAAGCGAAACAGCGAACAGAACGGGACAAAAGGAGGAAGCAGGCGGACACCATCAACAGGAAAAAACGGAGGAAGAGACCACAGGCCCTAGTTATTAAGGTGTCTGAGACGCTTCCATATGCCGAGGTGCTTCGAAAACTGAAGCTGAGTGTGAAACCAGCGGACACTAATACGGAGATTAGAGCCATTCGAAAAACAATGGGAGGAGACGTGATGCTGGAGATGGAACCATCTTGCGGCATCACAGAAAGCTTCAGAAAGTCCGTAGAGGATGCCGTGGGTGGGGGGCTGGTGAAAGACCTCAAGCCACGGGCGTCCCTCGAAATCCGTGATATTGATTCCCTTACCCCAGCTGACGAGGTAAGGGCTGGGATCGAGAGGAAGCTTGGAGGACCTCGCGAGGACCTTACGGTGAACCTGACTGCCCCAAATGGCAGACAGCAGATCCTGGCCATTGTCTCCCTTGCGGGAGGGGATGCGGAGAAGCTGGTCAAGGTAGGGAAGATCCAAATTGGATGGGTAAACTGCCGAATCCGAAGAAGGGTGGATGTACCCCGATGCTTTAGATGCATGGATTATGGGCATCTGGCCAGAGATTGTAAGGGCCCGAATCGGGCGACAATCTGTCTAAAATGTGGCGAGACAGGGCACAAGAGAGCTGAGTGCACGAATGATGCTGCATGTCCCTTGTGCAAAGAGCTGGGCGTCGCTGATAGCCACGAGGCTGGCAAAAAAGGTTGTACTGGCTTTCGGAGGGCCCTAGAGAGGAGGATGAGAGGAAGGATATGAAGTTCCTTCAGATCAACCTCCACCGGAGTCGAACGGCTAGCTCCCTCAAGGAGCAAATCGTCGTGGAAAGAAAGGCAGATGTTATGTTGATTAGCGAACAGTACAACTACGAGGATAGGGGGGATGACTGGTTTGCCGACTCATCAGGCACTTCTGCCATTTGGGTGGCAAATCGCTCGTCTGTCCCGGTGGAGGCGAGGGGGGCTGGGGTGGGTTACGTCTGGATCAGGAGTAAGGGCGTGACCTACTTCAGTTGCTATCTGACCCCCAATGATCCAATCGCCAACTTCGAGGAAAAACTAGGTGCTATCGAAGATGAGGTGCGCAACACCAGAGGAGAGGTACTAGTTGCGGGTGACTTCAATGCAAAAGCACTGGAGTGGGGGGAGCCGAGCCCAGACAGCAGAGGGAACAGAGTGATGGAAATGGCGTCAAGATTGGGGTTGACCATCATGAACCAAGGAGACGTGCCAACCTTTCGAAGAGCTGGATGTAGAGGGACCATACCCGACATTACTATGGCCTCCGATAGCCTCGCAGCAAAACTTAGCAGGTGGAAGGTACTGGAGGATTACTCCGCCAGCGACCATCAGTACATTGAGTTTGAGATAGGTGAGTACGTGCCCAGTCTGGGAGAGGCCCCCCCTCCGCGCTGGAATGTGGAGCGGCTGGATAAGGATCTGTTCCGTACTATGATCCATATGAGTAGAGGCACCCTCGAGGGCATTAAACACCGCATTGTGGGTGGACCCATTGCTACGATGCTGGTAACAGCTACAATGGGCCTGCTAACCAAGGCATGCGAGTGCTCTATGCCAAAGAGGAAAGCCATGCGGGATCGTCGCCCTGTTTATTGGTGGAACCAGGAGATTGCTGACCTGAGGAAGAACTGTTTTCGACTCCGGAGACTAGCTCAAAGAGCCAGGCCGAGGGACTATTATGATTTCCAGCAAAAGACCGAGCAGTACAGGGCAGCAAGACACGCACTAAAAGTGGTTATTGCCAAAAGTAAAGCCCAGAAATGGAAGGATCTGTGTGATGAGGTCGAGAACGACCCCTGGGGACTTGGGTATAAGATTGTGCTGAAGAAACTCAGGGGGATGGACTTAACCTCGACAATGGCACCGGAAGTGAAGGACAGAATTGTGGGGGAATTGTTCCCTGAACACGAGGTTGAAGACCGTCCACCGGTCGAGGTCACCGGTGAGATCCCTCTCTTCACTAAAAACGAGGTGCTGTGTGCAGCAAAATCTATGCGCAACAAAAAGGCTCCAGGTCCAGATAGGATCCCTGTAGAGATACTGAAGATTGTTGTCGATGAACAGCCAGAAATATTGTTGGACATGTATAACGCATGTTTGAAGGAGGGCATCTTCCCGAGTCAGTGGAAAATTGCAAGACTAGTCCTCATTGGAAAAGGGAAAGGTGATCCCAACACTGCGTCAGCACACAGACCTCTGTGTATGCTGGACACTGCAGGGAAGTTGTATGAGAAGATGGTGAGGCTCAGAACGCTGGCTGCGATCGCAGAGGCTGGGGGCTTGTCCCCGAAGCAGTATGGTTTCACAGCGGGAAGATCAACTGTCGATGCAGTCTGTGAGGTGGTCTCTGCAGCCCAGGCTACGCAGACGGGTAACCACCGGAGCAGAGACATCTGCATGGCAGTTACTCTAGATGTAAAGAACGCCTTCAATTCGGCAAAATGGAGTGACATCCTGGCGGCTCTCAGGGACTTTAGCATCCCAGGGTATCTTTACCGGGTCCTTCAGGACTACCTGACAGATCGGTGGTTGGAGTACGACACTGTGGAAGGAACGAGGAGGAAACGAGTCACCTCGGGAGCTGCCCAAGGCTCAGTCCTAGGGCCAGACCTCTGGAATGTCAGCTATGATGGGATCCTTCACATAGAAATGCCAGAAGACGTCTTCCTTGTGGGGTACGCTGATGATATAGTGGCGGTTATGAAGGCTCGAACCACCGAAGCCTTGCAGCTCAAGCTGAATCAGACCATGAGAAGAATACTGGAATGGATGGGATCCCGATCCCTGTCACTGGCTATTCAAAAAACGGAGATTGTCCTTCTAACCCGGAAGAGAATAGACAGAAATATCCAGATGCTTGTCGACGGCCAGAGCATTATCACGTCTGACGTAATAAGGTATCTGGGTGTCATGCTGGATGTGAAACTGAGCTTCTGGGCGCACATATGTAAGGCAGCTGATAGGGCGGCTGCAGTGGTGGGGAGGCTGGGCCGTCTTATGGCTAACATGGGTGGCCCATCCTCCTCCAAACGCAGGCTGCTCATGAGAACAACCGATGCCATCTTGTTGTACGGTGCTGAAGTATGGGCAGACGCTCTGAAGTTTCAAAAATACAGGACGCGTATTGAATCGGTGCAGCGACGTGGTGCACTAAGGATATGCAGCGGCTACAGGACGGTTTCAGCCCCTGCAGTGCAGGTTGTTGCCGGGGTCACACCAATTGACCTACTGGCAGACGAGCGCAGGAGGATCCACCTGAGGAAAGCGGAGAATGCGCCAATGGTGGTTAAGAAGGAAGAACGAGAAGAGACCATGAGGAGGTGGCAAAATAGGTGGAGGTCTGAGAGTCGAGGACGATGGACTGCAAGGCTGATTCATGGTGTCAAGGAATGGACAGAGAGAGTGCACGGGGAAGTGAATTATTATCTTACACAATTCCTTACCGGGCACGGTTATTTTCGGTCCTTCCTGAAAAAGATTGGGCGGACCACGGAATCGCGGTGTCTGTACTGCCAGCAGCAGCGTGACCGCATCACAGACGACGAGCAACAGGATCAAGATGGAGTCGCAGAAGGCCTGGAGATCGAGGAAGACGATGTGTACCACACATTCTTCCAGTGTCCTAGATGGGAGAGAATGCGGAGTAGCCTGATTGACGAAGTCGGTGAACTTCAGCCAGAGACCATCGTTAATAAGATGATGGAGACAAAGGAGAACTGGGATGCCATCAATACCTACGTCATCGCAGTTCTCAAAGAGAAGGAAAGAAATAGGGATTGGGAAGGCCTAACATCATAAACGCCCCATCCCCTATCGAAGCCAAGGAGGAGCCTAAAGACATTAGGCCTCACGAAGAGGAAGCCCAGCAACAGCCGGGCTGAAAAAGGGGCTGTCCCGAAGTAATGCATCAACTGTAGTCCCGGGGCAGTCCAGACGAACAGAGGAGGTTTTAGTGGGTAACCAGTTGCTTATAGCGGCCGGACCCCCACATAAAGGGCGGTGAGACAAACATCCCTCTCCCGCTGTCAACCAATAAACGGTTTCCTCCTCTATAAAAAAAAAAAAAAAAAAAAAAAAAAAAAAAATTACTTTAGGGAAGAAATAGTGACACCCCCCCCCCCCCCCCACCCTTATAAACCATAACACTTCTAGCGGCATGATAGCCTCGAATCTGAAGAGCATTTTAAAATCCATGATCTACGACACCCAACATGCGAATTCGAGTTCACCCCCACCCCCACCAATGGTGCCAGTCTGGCACCAAAGCGGAAATACGTCGTAACATTGAACTTTCATCAATTAGGTTTAGTAGGCAGTCCGTCGAATGTCACATCCGTATTCAAGGTGAAACACCAAAAAACCCAAGAAATGTACAGAAAGTAATTCATGCAAATCCTAAGGTATAATGAGAATTTTTCCTCAATTTCAAAGCTTGGGTACTATTAGTAAGCAGTAAAGGAACCGAAATATTGAAAAATTGGATATTTTGTGAATATTATCCCCCCACCCATCCCCTCCTCCTGCAAATTTTGGTACTCTGGTGAAATCATGTACAACTCGGAAGTTATTTTAGTCAAGCAAAAAAAGAAACACACAAATCGGTTGGAAATTGAGGCCTGGGCAGAGTTTACAAGATTATTCCCGCAAACGTACGTTTTTTGAGCATTAACCCCCCCTTCCCCCCCCCCCCTTAAAAGGCGAAATTCTAAATCCCGGCGCCGTAGTGCACAACTAGATAGTTTTCCGCGTCGAAGAAAAAAAGAACCACGAAAATCGGTTGAGAACTAAGGCCTGGGCAGAGTACACAAGATTATGCCCAAAAACACACGTTTTTTGACCATTAACCCCCCCTTTCCCCTCCTTAAAAGGCAAAATTCGAAATTCCGGCGACGTAGTGCACAACTAGATAGTTTTCCGCGTCGAACAAAAAAAGAACCAGGAAAATCGGTTTAGAACTAACGCCTGAGCAGAGTACACAAGATTTTGTTACACACACACACACACACATACACACACCTATACACACACACACAGACATACACCTACGGTTTTTTTCGCGGATTTGGATTCAGAATGGTCTAAAACGGATTACTGTGTGGTTATTGCTTCCGAGTCTACCAAGGTAGCGGAAGCTTTGTTTTCACTTTTCAAGGACGAAAAAAAAGTTCTCCAAAATCAAAATTTTCACTCGCGTTTTGCGTTTTAGACCTTTCTGAACAATTTTGGTTCCGTGTCTGTGTGTCTGTCTGTCTGTGTGTCTGTGTGTCTGTCATGAATTCCTTGTAACGCGCATAACTATATGAAGTTATTGTCCGATTTCGATGAAATTTTCAGGGATTGTGCGGGTTGGTGTGTACACGGTCCCCTATGAAAATCAATATCCTCGGACTGATAGAAGCGACTGCGCATGCGCAAACGTGAATTCCTTGTAATGGCCATAACTTCCACATTTTCCATCCGATTTCAATGAAATTTTCAGGGATGTTACAGATTAGTGTTTAGATGGTCCCCTATGATAATCATCACCCCCGGACTGATAGTAGCCGATGCGCATGCGCGAACGTGAATTGCTTGTAACAGCCATAACTTCCACAATTTCTACCCGATTTCGATAACATTTTCAGGGATTACGCGGATTAGGTTGTAGATGGTCCCAACGAAAATCAAGGCCTTAAAATTTACAGTAGCCTCTGCGCATGCGCAATCGTAAAACAGCCGTAACAGTTGCGTCTGAGGTGAGGATCTCAAAGCCATTCAATCAACCCCTTTGTAGATTAGTGAGCATAGTACTGGACTTACACCCAGGAGTCCCAGGTTCGACTCCCAGTCTTTCTAAGAAATTTTTTGATTCCAATCACTACCGCACTTACATTTTTCGTCCGAATTTGATGAAATTTTCTAGGATTGTCCAGATTAGCGTGTAGATGGTACCCTATGAGGGTAGTGAAAGGTACTTAGAGATTGGTGTTTTCAGATTAACTACTATGCATCGGATCATCTATATAATCGGGTTATGGATACGAGGAAGCTATGTGCCACACCCACTTGGCAGACTTTTTTTCTTCTGTTGAGTGTTGTCCTCCTTCACCCCAGATCGATCGCATAAGGACGCCCAAGTCTTACTGTGGGACGTCCTAAAAAAAACCAATAAATATGAGTATTGCAAGAAGGTGACACGAGCATTGTTCCACAATTACAAGACATTTGGTATAATCTTCACATGATATGCATCTAAAATTATTAATTACAAACGCACCAATTTTTCTGAATAACTTATGCTTCCTTGCTCCTGCTTGTTCGCAAATCTGAATTCAATTAGTCGTTTAATAGTGCTAAAGAAACTCGATCCCTGGAGGATCCGAGCTCGAAGTAAATCGTAGCAACCAGCATAACTACCGATACCTGTGGAAAATATTTATAGAATATTTTCCAGGAACTGAGAGTTATTTATTGTACCTTACGGTCAATCACGTCTTCCCCCATCCCTGTTCGGTGCATTTCGGAACATTGAGTAAGAAGTAAAATTATTACCTACATCATCATACAAGAAGGTAAAGTGTTTCTTTAAACCTGAGTAAATGCAGCTAACCAAAATAAATGTTCAATGTCAATACGGTTAGTGTACGATAGGTTGGAGTTTTCACGAGGGAAAGTCGGAGCTGGGAAGGCTCGTCCCATCACGGTTAATGGATGGGCCTCTCCAACCTCCACGAACCTGACGATGATTGATTCCAGTCCAACAATTATCACTCTAAATTTTTACCCCCGCTCGTCAGCCCTTCATTAGAAGTCCATCAATATCTCGTGTAATCTATCAGGGGGAGTTCGCCCCTGCTTCACTAGGGCTCTTGCGACTACGCTTTTAGATTGGTTGCCTTCATTTTTCTCGAAGAAAAAAAAATCTCGTCTCTTTTAAGTGTTAATGTTATTTATACCCACTTCTCTGTCCAATTTCCTTTTCAATTATCGTAAAAACTGACTATGGTACACATTTTAAGGTTTTTCTGACATTGTCAACATTTTCATCATTTTTTATTGCTTAGATCCTATTGATTCTGGAACCGACATTATCTCACAAGTATTCTTAGCTTTTGAGGGATTTTCAAGTTTAAAATTAGAAGAATTATTCAACATTTATTTTGTACTATTCTCCATCCGAGATTTCTCCATCCGAGACTCTAATAGTTCACACTCTTTTTACACAATTCAATTTCAATCGTAGGTATCATTTAGGTTGTCAAGGGTAGCTTTTGTCACTTTGACTTGAAACGCTGCAGATTATTTTACAAAGGTTTATTTATTTTCTGTATAGACCACTCGCCTGCAAAGAATACTGCTTTGCCATTACCAACCATACCATCCCTACTTCAATCAAGTTTATTTGGAAGCAATAAAGGCTTCATACTCCATTCGAAGAAATAGGGAGTTGGGGAAATATATGGAAATTTGAATACTGGTTGCAAAGGATGCAAAACTCGAAGAAACGAACATCGATCACATAATTCGATTTTTGGAGTCTAACATTACTTACTTTGAAACGTAAAACATAGGGGGGTTAACTTTTTTTTCTTGCTCAGTTCCAATGGTTCATTATTGAAAATAATAAACCAAAATTATGTTCTTTTTGAATAATCAAAACATTAATATTCACCATATAGGTAACTATTTAAAATATTTCAAAACCTAGATCGACAAACATTGAGTTACTCCATGCATAATGATAATGTGATTAGACACAAGAAAAAGCTTTCAATCCGACCAGCTTTCAATCCGACTCCAGCTACACACTTTTGTAGTCATCAACCGATAAACATATTTCCACGTCTCATCACTCTTATCTGCCAAGCGCGAGATTTTGCAAGGAGAAGAGATTTGGACCAAGAGTAAGACTTCAAGGGCCAGTTTGAGTCAAGGGTCCAGTCTGCTCCTAATGCAGTGCATATCCTGAGACTCTCCATGAGATTCATCTGAGAGTTATTGTCAGTACCGAATCACCACTTTTCCATATTTATGTTACTAGGGCGAACAAGTAACTAGCGTTCAGTCATCCCATCCCCATCATCATCTTTTGAAAACATCACAGGACAGCTTATGTTGCATATTTGGAGCGAGCGACAACTGGGTTGTCAAACGTTCTGAGGTCGAAGGTCAGTATGTCAGAACTCACATAGTGATCATCTACGTATGATGATGAAGATTCTCAGGCCTGTCAGTGTAAACCTAGTTATCACTACGTATGGAGCAAATATGCAAATATTAATTTTGGAAATTTGACTATTAATTAATTCATTAATCGTTCCGAAAAATTCAACCTTTCAAGTTCTCATTGCAAGGGGTAAGAGATAAACATAGGTACCCCCCATCGAATGTTCTGCACCATCAGCATCGGGGATCCGTAATTTCAGGACTTTCATTTATTTAGGTATTCATTTATTTGATCAAATGTATATAGAAACAGACGCTCACTCATATAGTGTACATTAATTATTACAAATATTCAATAGAAATCAAAATTAATACAAAACTAACTACAGGGTGTCCCAGTAACCCGCTCCCCCCACTTATTTTCTATAATTGTATACAAAAAAAAATCGGAAAACGCAATTCTTCATAATTTTTTCGTAAAATTCAAAAATGACTGAAATCAACTTTGTTTTTTCAAATAGGAACTCCCTTTTTTGGTTTATTATTTCTAATAATAAGCCTATGTGATCGTATCGCAAAAAATTTTTATAACCCCCCCTCAAACTTTGTCACTTTACGTTTCAAGGTGCGTAGAATCCAAATTTGCAATGTCCGTCCGCCGTCCGCCGTCCCCCGTCCGCCGTCCCCCGTCCGCCGTCCGCCGTCCGCCGTCCGCCGTCCCCCGTCCGCCGTCCGCGGCACTTTTCTTAGCAACACTGGACCGATTTGGTTCAAATTTGGTATATGGGCTCCATTTGGGGTCTAGTTGTGCCGCGAAGTTTTTGGTTGATGTAGGTCACTTCTAAGGGGTGAAAATTAAGGGTTGAAATTTTCAAGAGTGCCCTAGCTCGAAAACTCTCTAAATAAAGGTATCGTTTTTTCACCAATTTTAAATAGTATTGAATTTTTAAAAATTTTTGAGACCACCCGGAGCTCTGTAGGACAAACCGTTCGGTCCCTACGAGTACTTGAAGGTTTTCCTCCGATAAAACAGAATCATGAGTGTGAATCGCAAAAGAGGTCTAATCTCCATTCAAATTTTATCGGACTAAAATGCGATCGCTGTTCATTTCTTCGATTTGTATACAGTTTTGCCTTCTGCGTAACCAGTAATCAAATTTCAATATGAAGCTTTCTATTTTTCCAATCGAGTGTGAAGCGTTTAGTTCTTTCTAATAAACTTGATTGTGAAGGTGTGAAGCCAGTATGGTGTGGTAGGTAGTACCTAGCTGGTAGGTAAAAAAAAGTTGGTAGGTAAAACAAATGTTGGTGGGTAAAAAACGCTGCAAATCATTGCTCAAAAGCTTCTTCATTCTTCAGATCACTGATCAGCTGAGTGAGCTCCGAAGCCATTTTCAATCCTATTGAATGGAAGTGCTCTTCCAGGCGTCTCCAGCATTCGAGGAGATCTTCTTCACTCCTCAGATCACTGATCAGCTGAGTGAGCTCCGTATTCATTTTCAATCCTATTGAATGGAAGTGCTCTTCCAGGCGTCTCTAGCATTCGAGAAGATCTTCTTCACTCCTCAGATCACTGATCAGCTGAGTGAGCTCCAAAGCCATTTTCAATCCTATTGAATGGAAGTGCTCTTCCAGGCGTCTTCAGCATTCAAGGAGATCTTCTTCACTCTTCAGATCACTGATCAGCTGAGTGAGCTCCGAAGTCATTTTCAATCCTATTGAACGCAGGAAGCTGAAATTTGAGAGGGAAGGTCAAGGGAGAATACAGATGGTGGTAGGTGCTATTGATGGAGAACCAGTGATCTATACAGAAGGGTGATCTATACAGAAAATAATAAACCTTTGAGCAATGATTTGCAGCGTTTTTTATTGAAAAATCGGGTTCTACGTTACATTTTATGAACATTTTACTTCAACTACTTTTTTGGAACGCGCGCAACCCGCTCAGAGAGCGCTCAAAGATGCGCAACCCAGGGATTGTGCCAAAATTGTGATGAAGGTATACCTCAAGTGTGGAACATTAATTAGCAATTTTTTTCTTTGTTGAACGTTGAGGTGATATCCCTTACTAGATTTGATTTCATTTTACCGCATTTACAGTCGAAAAAATAACTTTTTGAGGAGGAAATCATCGATTTCCTTATGAAGAGTAATGAATCAACCCCAATGAAGTGTAAAAAAATAGTAAAATTTATAAAATTGTAAAGTAACCGGTATCTTTTACATATCATAAAGTTTTGCAAAGAATTTGCAGTCTTCTAAAAACATTTTATGAATAATTAATAATAAATTGATAATTAGGAGGAACTCATCAAAAAGTGACTTTTTCGGATGTAGTAAATGCAGTAAAATGGAATCAAATCAAGAAAGGGACATCACCAAAAGATTCTGCGTAGAAAAACAAGGCTAGGCAATGTGCCACACATGAGGTATACCTTCATCTCAATTTTGGCACAATCCCTAGGTAGCGCATCTTTGAGCACTCGCTGATCGGGTTGCGCGCGTTCAAAAAAAATTGTCGAAATTAATTTTCATAAATTATATAAAGAATCCGAGTCTGCAAATAAAAACGGGGGTTCTCATTTGAAAAAACGAAGTTGATGTTGGTTGCGCGATTGCGCGCAACGAATTTTGTCATTTTTTATTTCTACTCAAAAAATTATGAAGAATAGCGTTTGTCCGATTTTTTTTGTACTCAGAGAAAATAAGTGAGGGAAGCGTAGTTACTGGGACACCCTGAATAATACCAATTAAATGAGATGCTATTAAGCACATCATGAAACATGAAAACAGATATCCTTGAGTATAAAACTAGAACGTGGTCCAATAAGATGAAAGGGATAAAAAAGAGAAAGAAGGGGTCGTCAAGGTGTTTTGTAACCCCTGTCACGAAGGATATGTTGTAATAAATAAATTTCTTTGATTCCATTGTGATTACTTCTACGATGAAGCAGTGTCATCATTCTTCGATCAGACAATCTATATTGACGAAACCGCCCAAGCTCTAGGATATTTGCCAGGATTAGAGGGTTGAAAATTGTGAGATAAAGTTGATGGGCAGTTCGTATGAATGGCCGCCGTCCATTATGGGAGGGTGTTTTGATTACGCCAGCAGCGCAACTAAATGGCAGAAAGATGAGGAGATTCTACTCATTAAGAGATCATCATCTATAGGCGTTGACTTCGCAATCGCTTTGTAATCTTCAATAATTCCCCCCATAGTCTTAATTTCAATGAAGTAAGTTTGAAGTAATTATGAACTCTGTGAAAATCTCGTAAATATATATAACTTTACAAATAGTTTCCGTGAAATAAAAATTGTATTCTTTCAAAAGTTAATTTGTATTTTACGTTTGAGAGTAGTTGGCAATTTCCCGGGAGTGATGAAATCCCGTAACCTTCGTGTCCCTAAATTTCAGTTTCTACACAACCTTTCAGCTCAATGTTTTTTATTTTGTCAGAAATATTGTATTCTAAAACTTAGACCAAGGAAATTTGGTTATATCAACTTGGGGTAAATGTACACGAATTGGAACATTGACGAAAAATACCATTTTTGAACTCTAGGATTAATTCGGTCTTCTTGCCGCTGTAATTGAAAAAAAATACCCAGGTCAAAAAGTTCCGGCTGGACCTCACAAACATTTAGAAAAAAATATGACGTGATTGGTATAACGATGTAGAAGAAGAAGGGACATAAGTACCAAAAAACGTGATTTTCAGGAAACGTGATTTTTTGAAAATCAGCGTGAGAAGACGACGATAGTGACGATATCAGTTATTCGGACTTCCAATGTAGTTATAACACGACACGGATATTCCATTGCAACCTTATTCGAGTACTAATCTATCCATGGTTATCTTATTGGTTTACTATTTAAAATAATGAACCTTTGGAATCAACCAAGAAAAAAATTGTTTAACCCCCCCTCAAAATTTGTTGGTTTACCGCATTGACCGATTTTGATGAAATTTGGTATGTAGGCTCCATTTGGGGTCTAGTTGTGCCCCGAAGATTTTGGTTGATGTAGTTCACTTCTAAGGGTTGAAAAATGAAGTTTAAAATTTTGAAAACGCCCGAACTCCAAAAATTTTGATGTAAAGGTATTGTTTTTCCATCAATTTAAGATTCTATAGAATTTTTAGAATTTTTGAGACCACGCGGAGCCCTGCAGGACAAACCGTTCGCTCCCTACGAGACTTTAGGGGTTGGACTTACGATAAATCAGAAACACGAGTGTGAATCGCAAAAGAGGCCTAATCCCTGTTCAAACGTTAGCTGAGCGAAATATGATCGATGTTTTTCTTCAAGTTGGTTGGTAATAACAATATCAAAGCCGTGTTCTTTGCAGACGAGAGATCTATATAGAAAAATAATAAACCTTTGAGTAATAATTTGCAGCTTTTTGTGTTATGATTTCGCCATGTAATGTGTTTTCGTTGAATTCTCGCTCTCTTTTGATTTGTAGGTACAATTACACGTTCAATTCAATTGTTCAAAATTATGGTGAGGTAGGTAGTACCTACCAATGGTTGGTAGGTAAAAAAAAAAGTTGGTAGGCAAAAAAATAGGAAAAAAAAATTCCTTCGTTTAGAACAGCGGTTCCCAACTAAATTTTTCCAAGGACCCCTTCATCAAGGTACTACAATGACGAGGACCCCCACTATCTAAAGTTACCTAAAAAGAACCAAAATATGTGAAAAAATAAATTAAACTAATGCTATAAAACTTAGGATTTATTCGTGAAAATACAGAGTATTTACAAGGTTCAAGAGACGCCGACGAGTTGGGTTCAAGAGATACTAGCAAGTTCGGTTCGAGAGTCACTGACTTATTAACTTTAACATCGAAAGCATTTTCTCGTTCTTCGTCTGTATGCCTAGGCCGTTTTAACGATCCACATTTTAACCAACGGTCCATAACGTACGCGTAATTAACTTTCCGTGGAAAACAAAGCTTTTCAATCACTAAAATGTTGCACAAAATCACACATGTAAACAACTCGGTCAGGGACACTAGCAACCAAACCACCATTAGCACTAGCAAACTTCACTAGCACTAACTTGTCCCCAGTACTCTGTGAGCACTAACAATATAGCAATAACTGACATCTTTGAAATACATAAAGCCAAACTACAGTGTGCTAGCGTTAGTTGTCATATGAAGTCAGACGCAGAAGTCAACGTTCAGAAGCTGCAAATATATATTTAATTTGTATATCCTAAGGACCCCTCAGCCATAAATCGCGGACCCCCGGGGGTCCGCGGACCACCAGTTGGGAACCGCTGGTTTAGAAATTTGATTACTGGTTGCTAAGGAAGCAAAACCGAGAACACCCAAAAATGCTTGCATACGAGTCTGCAACACATTGGGACATTTTCATGTCAACCACAACAAAACAAGGTAGTGAAGTAAGGTTGTTAATGTACCCAAGCATCAAAATAAGAAAACAGTCGACGGTTCTCTACGCAACACAGTGAGTCTATTTTATTTATTGGTCACATGAGCAAGTTTTTGTGACGATTTTTCAGTTTATGTGCCATAGCAAAGACATGAAAATTTCAAAAATCGAAAAAATGCCTCAACGAAGATATTGTCGGATTGAGTTACTTGAAGTTTGGTCCGAAAAAGTTATCCAAAACGAGGTCATTCTTGCCGACTTACAAGTGCCCTCATCAAGCAAGACTTACGCTTCTCCTTCTTAAAACCTCCAACCAAATGGACTCAAGAATATACAAAAGAAGGAAGAATGAAGAAACCGAAAGCAGCGAGGAAATATATGCTGAAGAAGTAATGATAGATCTTTCATGAGGACGGGGTCCACTAGCTGCCCTCCGGAGCGCGCCGCTCTATGTTCACTGAATTTTTTTAGCCACTTCCCTTTGATATTTTGAAAAATTCTTTTCGCAATTTATTCCCTATATATTGTATTTTAATAAACAATTTTTTTCTAAAATTCGTTTTTTTTACGATTTTTTTTTTGTGCAAACTACCCTTGAGACCTTGTTTAACAAATTAATATTGAGTTCCAGTGTGTTCTATAACTTCATGCAACTTGTTTGAATTCAATAAAATCCTCCGGAATTGTGCGGGATTAGCCCTGTAAAGCAAATGCCAGCCTCAGCGCTTGTAATGCTCACGATTTCTGCAATCACGACTAAATTGCCTTAAAGGGTAGATGTACCTACGTATAAAGATTGTGAGTAGGATTGAGAATTGTACATTGTAACTAGACAAGTCCAGTATGAGTAATAATTCCTGTATGCTGATTCAGATTTGATCTCATCTACCGTATTATAATTCAGCTCATCTTAAATGCCTAAGGGTAGACTTTGGGCCAAGTCACAACCGCGAAGCTATTAGACAATGGATGATGGTGAATAATGATAATAATGTGGAAACGCCAGTGATGAACAAATGGTAGCTTAGGGGTACGCGCAAGCAACCAACTGTGGTTGCGGGAGGGCAGCAGCCCGTGCTGAATTGCAGCCTCTGTTAGCGCGGTGAGGGCGGGAAGCCTCCATAGAGCCCGCTTGACTGGACTCCAAAGTAGACAGAAACTCTCTGGTTGGTATTAATTATGCTTCCCCCAGGAGTCTGGCACCGTGAAAACAGGGATCATTGTTGTATTCTAACGATGAAGTCTCTTCTAACCCGCTTGCCGCTTCCCCTGTTCCTCGTTCGATTCCGGGGGTTGGTACCTGGTGGCTAATTGGTGATTACCTGCCGAGGTTGGATCTCCATTGTGCCCCACGACCTAACGACCTGGTGTCTGTGTCGACCTTCCGATGGATGAGGGGGTGTCTGTAGGGCTTCCCAAGTCGCTTTCCCGCTGAGCTAATTATCCCTTTAGCCGCGATAAAATTACACTAAATTTGCTGGAAGTCGCACAAGAAGTTATTTACCGTAAAAATAATTGGACCTAAACTCTCAGACATAAAATGATTCAAGCGGTAACCCATAACATTAAAATTAAAATGTAACAAATTGAAATATCACCCTCTTGCTCATTTTGCAAAACAAATCAACTCCGATATTTCAAAATAACATCTTTCAGTTTATTATTATCAATAATGGACATTTGGAATCGAGCAATTTTTAATTTCCCTGAAAATATAGATGGTGTAAACGTTAAGGGCGCATCATCGGCTAGGGATCGATACTACAACTAATTTCTAACAAGAAATGTCTTAGCAATTTTATTTTTAGAGGCTTTTTGATTTATTTCACTTTTAAGATTTTTTTCGTGTTTTCGACCTTGTTCATTAAAACTATCATGGCTCCGTTGATTGATGGAGTAAATTCAAATTTTATTATACCATTGGAAATAGCATTAAATTTCCTGGCACAATAGTGCAAGTTCAATTTTTTGTAAAGCTATTTAAGTGTAAAAAACTAAGCTCAAAGACAAAAATTTGTAAATTATTGAAAACTTGCTATTTTTTCAATCGTTCGCTAGCCCCACTGAATGTACGGATTTTTTCTTGCAGTAGTCCTAAAAGTTGGTCCAAAAGCTCACCTTTTCAACGGTGTATTCAGATTTTTTTTAACGCTTTTATTTTTCGAAACATTTGTGTTTCCAAGAGAAAAAGCGTGAAATTTTTATCGAATTCGTGGGTTCAGCATGACGTAGTGACTGTTTCATCACTTGAGGGTGAATAAGTGTGGGGCGGTTTTCCAAGTGATTTTTCTCGCTGAATCGAATAGTGCTACTCACAAGGCTGTGTGAGTATCTAAAACCGAAGATCTAGGTGACAGTATTATGCAGGAATTGTGCAGTTGTGTGTTGCATTATTGTGACAGGAAATTTAATGCTCTTTCCAATGGTATAATAAAATTTGAATTAACAAAGCTATGACAGTTTTAGTGAACAAGGTCGAAAACACGGAAAAAAATCTTAAAAATGAAATAACTCGAAACCGAAGCCCCTAAAAAAATTGCTAAGAAACATTTTTTGTTGGAAATTAGTTGCAAAATCGATCCCTAGCCAATGGTGCGCCTTTAACACCCAGTATACGTACGTTTTACAGTTCAAGCTGAGCAGAATCCGAGAATCAAAAAAACCCATCCGCCCGCTGTATTTCTACGCTTCACTTTTGGAATTTGGTTAGAGCAGTCTGATTTGGGCGTAGTTATATGTGGTTACTTTTAGTAAATTCTATGGAGTGAAAAATAAGGGATGACTTTTTAGGACGTCCCACAGTAAGACTTGGGCGTCCTTATGCGATCGATCTGGGGTAAAGTTGGACAACACTCAACAGAAAAAAAAAAATAACCACACAGTAATCCGTTTTAGACCATTCTGAATCCAAATCCGTGAAAAAAACCAAGGTGTATGTCTGTGTGTGTGTATGTGTGTGTGTATGTGTGTAGGTGTGTGTGTGTGTGTAACAAAATCTTGTGTACTCTGCCCAGGCCTTAGTTCTCAACCGATTTTCGTGGTTCTTTTTTTGTTCGACGCGGAAGACTATCTAGTTGTGCACTACGTCGCCGGAATTTCGAATTTTGCCTTTTAAGGAGGGGAAGGGGGGGTTAATGCTCGAAAAACGTGCGTTTTTGGGCATAATCTTGTGTACTCTGCCCAGGCCTTAGTTCTCAACCGATTTTCGTGGTTCTTTTTTTGTTCGACGCGGAATACTATCTAGTTGTGCACTACGGCGCCGGAATTTTGAATTTTGCTTTTTAAGGGGGGGAAAGGGGGGGTTAATGCTTAAAAAACGTGCGTTTGCGGGTATAATCTAGTAAACACTGCCCAGGCCTCAATTTCCAACCGATTTGCGTGTTTCTTTTTTTGTTTGACTCAAATAACTTCCGAGTTGTACTTGATTTTACCAGAATACCAAAATTCGCAAGGGGAGGGGGCGAGAGGGGGGATAATGTTCACAAAATATCCGATTTTTCAATATTTCGGTTCCTTTACTGCTTGCTAATTGTACCCAAGCTTTGAAATTGAGGAAAAATTCTCATTATACCTCCGGATTTTCATGAATTATTCTCTGTACCGCCATGGAACTAATTGTGGTACCACCATGGTGCCAGGACACCATAAACCGCATATTTCGTGATTTTTTTTTTTTGTGTTTCACCTTGAATACGGATGTGAACTTCGACGGACTGCTAACAGATGAAAGTTCAATGTTACGACGTATTTCCGCTTTGGTGCCAGACTGGCACCATTGGTGGTGGCGGTGATGGGGGGGGGGGGGTGAACTCGAATTCGCATGTTGGGTATCGTAGATCGTGAATTTTAAAATGCTCTTCAGATTCTAGGCTCCCATGCCGCTAGAAATGCTATGGTAGATAATGGTGAAGGGTGGGGGGGGGTGTCACTATTTCTTGCCTAAATTAATAAATAAATTACATCGAGTGAAACAGTTTTATCGCTTAACAACTGGTTAAACTGATCTAATGCTTATTGAATGGGACGTCCCCTGGAATGCATGCATTACTAAACAATATGTTTTAAATCCCTTCCCAAATACCTGTGATATAAAATTACTGCTTTTCGTCCAATTATATAATGTTGAATTTTTCGAGACGCAATATTTTAGTTGTTTGTGAATTCATCCACCGAAACATCGTTATGCGCACTACAGCCCAGTCAAATTAGACCAAGGAGGGCCGAGCCGGAACTAATTTAGACAGAGCTATAGAAATTCTCTCACTTCACTTTGGATATCCTTAATAAGAGTAGTTCATGTTACGACAGCTATAACCTGAGTGCCCAAGCAAAATGGAGTTAACGATGTGAACTGTTTGCAGAAAGGTGTCCTCGATTGGTCATTTCACTAAGGAAAGAGCGCGGAGTTTCCCCATTGAAAAGTCACAATAGATCCTGGACTTCAGAATTCAAAAGGACCCCTCGGAGCAACAATACTTGCACGTCTGCAGCACTTCATTCCCCGTAACGAGGGGTTTCCCAAAGCTTAGTAAAACTTATATGGAATCGTTACACATCGTGGTCGGCGCATTGTAAATAGAACAATCAATTCTAGTAAGAATGGGCGGCACGGACTTCAATCGATTGTATACTGAAAATGAACATTGTGATTTATTTTAGCAGCTGTAGGCCTCGCTAATTAATTTTAGTTTAATTTTACTGAGTGTAAGTTTAAAAAATGGTAGTATTTCATATACATGCTATCCTCGTCACCACGCATTCATAGAGTACCCACACGTTATCGTTGTTTTTTGGATTTTAAGTAAACTATACCAACATACTGTATGCACGGGGTATGTTTTGAAGATGTTACAAGTCCATAGTCGTGTTCTACTAGTCTCCACGAACTAATTGAGCAGGAATCCCCTCGGCTATTCCATTATTAGATACAACGAATTTCGGTAGGTTTCCCATTTATATAAAAAGTATAGTGTATATTTACAATTTTTCATGATTTATAATTTCTGAAATTGTACTTATGATTTTTTGCTGAGTCCGATCATACAACGACATCACACAGTTATGATGGCAATATCCACGGAAACCCCAAAACACATTTTTAGCCTATTTTGGTTTATTATTTTCAACAATAAGCCTTTGGAATCGAGCAAGAAAAAAAAATTTAATTCCCCCTCAAAATG
Source organism: Apolygus lucorum (assembly GCA_009739505.2). Lineage (NCBI taxonomy): Eukaryota > Metazoa > Arthropoda > Insecta > Hemiptera > Miridae > Apolygus > Apolygus lucorum. The sequence goes on from CM019182.2 coordinate 11,080,091, forward strand.
TGATGTTTTACGTTTCAAGGTACGTAGAATCCGAAAATCCAATACAAAATTTCCGTCCGTACGCCGTACGCGGCACTTTTCTTAGCAACACTGGACGATTTGGTTCAAATTTGGTATATGGGCTCCATTTGGGGTCTAGTTGTGTCGCGAAGATTTTGGTTGATGTCAGTCACTTCTAAGGGGTGAAAATAGAGGGTTGAAATTTTCAAGAGTGCCCTAGCTCGAAAACTCTCGAAATAAAGGTATCGTTTTTTTACCAATTTTAAATAGTATTGAATTTTTAAAAATTTTTGGGACCACCCGGATCTCTGCAGGACAAGCCGTTCGTTCCCTACGAGTAAATGAAGGTTTTCCTTCGATAAAACAGAATCACGAGTGTGAATCACAAAAGAGGTCTAATCTCCGTTCAAATTCCATCTGACTAAAATGCGATCGCTGTTCATTTCTTCGATTCGTAATCAGTTTTGCTTTCTGAGCAACCAGTAATCAAATTTCCACTTTTCTATTTTTCGAATCGAGTGTGAAGCGTTTAGTTCGTTCTAATAAACTTGATTGAGAAGGTGTGAAGGCATTATGGTGTGGTAGGTAGTACCTACCAATGGTTGGTACCTAGGTAAAAAAAAGTTGGTAGGTAAAAAAATGCTGGTAGGTAAAAAAAATGCTGGTAGGTAAAAAAAAACGCTGCAAATCATTACCCAAAGGTTTATTATTTTCTGTATAGATCACCCTTCTATATAGATCCCTCCCTACTAACCGTAGATACCTATTAGGGCATTTTTGAAAATTTCAACCCTTCATTTCCATTTGGTTGGTAGTTGAGTTTGAAATTTTCAAAAATGTCCTAGTAGATAGTAGGTACCTACGGTGGGTAGGGAGTGAGCTATACAGAAGGGTGATCTATACAGAAAATAATAAACCTTTGTGCAATGATTTGCAGCGTTTTTTAAATTTTAACCTCTTAAAGTTTTGTAAAACTAACTCGTCTTATTTAATATGTGTACATATAAATCAATAAAAACAATTTAAAGTACAAAGGGAAAGAGGGGAATTTACCTGAAAGGTTCGTTCTGAGCATTTTCAACAGACTGAAGATCCCCATCAGCCTGAGCCATGTCATCGGTGGAGGGGAAGAATTCGCGTTTTTCAATCGAACTTTATCGCGTTTTAACGAATTGAGGGATTTAAAGGGCAGGCCAAGACGTTGGGGATCAAAAAGAAGATTAAAAACTAAATAAATAAACGAAAGTGCGATTGAAAAAAAAATGTAATTAATAAAAACGTATACATAAATTTTGGAAAAACTTCAGGAATTATATTTTATAATGTTTTAAAACAAATTTCAGTGAGACAATTTTTTTTCCACAAAAGTTCAAACCTAGAAATTTTGAGCCTTTTGAATTGAATTATTTTCCTTAAAAATTCTCTAAAAGGAGATACAACCATAGAATGGGAACAGCAGTGGTGCAATCAGGAATAATTACAAGAATAGGTAGCGATGTGGTCTTGACTTGGTACAATGAAAGACCATTCAAGATGCCCATCGTGAAATACAAAAACTGTTAATACAAGTCGGTGTATAGATTTTCAACAAAAATTTTGTAAAACAAGCCTAAATTGATTGTTACTAACAAATTTTTTAATCGATGCAATTTTCTAAGAGTATTTAATTTTGCAAATAATGGGGCTCTTCTTTTGTTGGGTTCTATAATGTTAGCTGCTGCTGTCTTCGCCCTAACGATCTGCCACCATACCCGCAGCATCTGCTGTGAATGGTCCTGTTTCACATGCAAGGCTTGGACTTGTTTCAAGATCGATCAAGTTCCTGAGGGCCTCCCTCCAAGGCCTTTCCCTCAAGTCAAGAACAATTAGCCGCTCTTCCCTTCTCATCCCTTCGCCAGCCCTTCCCGCTTCTTGCCTTAGTTTGGGGGTCCCGTCTCCTTCCAAAGGCTTCGAAAACCTTCTCCCCCTTGTTTTAATTATTCCCCCGTGGGTTTTCCAGGCCATAATCACCCCAGGGCGTGTGATTGGAAAAGGGGGGACTTCAGGAGGACCCCCAAGGCGGAAAAGGCAAGGGGGTCAGGCCACCTTTGCCGCCCTCCAAACTAATTATTGCGAGTCGTAAATTATTCAACTATGCCGCCGGCATGTATCGTAAAGCCAGTTGCGCTGCCCATAGGTCCACACCACCGTATGCTCCAGTTTAGCAAGAGGTCTTCTCGTTCTAAGGAAGAGAAATAGGTACCATAAAAGGGAGATTCAACTTACAAGAAGTGGGTTACTGCACAGTACAGGTAAATATCACATGTGAAGCTACCGAAGGGGAATGAGATGACCAACTGTTAATTTTGTTAGATTGTAGTAAACAACGCCTATAGTAAACAGCTAGGCCTCCTCGACAAGCCGGTTCTGTGCCGATGTACAACGAGGTCCAATCATTGTTTGATCATTTTCCCAAAATCTGACTGTATCGAGACGTCTTCTTTTCAATAATGAACCATTGGGGTCGATCAAGAAAAAATAACAATTTAACTCTTCCTCAAAATTTGGAGATTTGCGTTTCAAGGTAAGTAGAACCCGAAAATCGAGTAGGAAATTTTCCTCCCATGGACTGATTATGATGATATTTGGGATCTAGTTGTACCGCGAGGCTTTAGGTTAGTGCCGATCACTTCTAAGAGATGAAAAATAGGGGTTGACATTTTCATAACGCCCAAGCTTGAAAACTCTCGATTTAAAGGTATTGTTTTTCATCAATTTAAAATATTATTAAATCATTAGAATTTACTTAGACCACCCAGAGCTCTGTACGAATAAACCGTTCGCTCCCTATGAGGGCTGGACTTTTAATAAATTATAATCATGAATGCGAATCGTAGTCTCCGTTCAAATGTCTGTTGATCGAAAGCGATCATTGTCCATTTATTTGAATAGAGTTTCGTGTTGTACTCAGTTGTACAACCTTAGCAACCAAGAACCAAATTTCGTAATGAAGGCACCAACTTCACTCGGATAGCGATGTTATTGCTAGTTGTAGGTCCTGATAATGGAGAAACCGTTTTCTTTGCAGGCAAATGATCTACACAGTAAAATAATAAATCAGCGTAATAAATCAGAGTGATAATTTTCAGCGTTTTCTAGCTATAAAGAAGTTAGTGTATCAAAGCACAGAATTGTCGAACTTTGGCTTACCAAATTATAGAGTTGTGTATGAAATTTCCAACCGTCCCAGTGGTTGGATATGTAGGAACAACGTTTTCGATCATTTCCAAGGACTTTCCCATCCTCGTTTAACTATCTACTAACTGATACAACCTATTCAATTCTTTTCCCTTTCTTGCTAATTAGAGAACTTTATATTCACAAAGTATCTATCGTTTTTTTCTCTGCGTCATCTACATTGTCTCTGTCCAATCGATAAAAATTTGATATGCCACGCAGACTGAATATTCTGCGGTGAGAAAGGGGGTGTTGCCTAATTAAAAGCCTCAAGATTTAGTTTTTGTTCTTTTCGAACTAAACTTTTTAATGATTATTATTTCGTTGTTTCCCAACTTTTCCCTTATTTCTACCAGTTCCTCCCTCCACACTGTTTTCGAGTCTTCCACGCCCTCCTTTCCACTTTTTCAACCATACAATAGTCTAGCGAGTAATATTTTTAAACAATGAAGATTTTTATTTTATAAAGGGCTTTTTTAAAGTTAAGTCCACTCGAGTGTGACGGAATACTCAATTAGGGTTGAAGTTTTTTTTCTCTTGGAAGCGGTGGGCGAGTGCCTTCTGAGGGTCGACAGGTCCGGAAGGGATTTCCTGCGACTTCTCCTGAAGAATGTTGTAATCTAGAGCCAGCTCTTTTTACACTTTTCATTACGCCACTTCTTTTGTCTGAGCTCAGCATAATTACCCCCACCCTACTACCCTTCCCTTTTATTTTCTGGAGTGTTTTTCATAAATAACCCTTTTTTTCTCCTCCTCCAGACTTCTTTTGACCGCCTTACCTGTTCAACGGTTTCTTTCTTATTTTCGTTCTTTTCACTTCACTTTCTTTTCAGAACTTGTAAGCTATGGGGTGCTTCCCCCGACAATGTTCACGCGCCCTTGAACGCCTTTTCTTACACTTTGATCGGTAGACAAGTCATTAAGGGTTGATATTATGAAGCTAGTAGCTGAGAACCCTTTAAAAATTATTGCTTCAGTGGATATTGTCTAATTGATTACCAGAAACGCTGCAATTATTTCGTTAATAACCATTTTACACTGATGAAGCTCTCCATTGAACTGGTAAAAAACGCTGCAAATTATTACACAATGGTATATTATTTTACTGGATAGATCACCCGTCTGCAAAGAGCTCAGCTTTGCCATACCTACTAGCAGTAACTTTTGATATCCAGAGGTGTGAATCCTTTGATTTCGATTATTATTTGATTATTATTACTTGGTTGCTAAAAAGCCCAACAGAGTGACGTAAAACTCTGTTCGAAGAAACGAACAACACAACGACATGCTCACGCGTTCTAACTGGCTCTATCCGACTAACTTTATTTATCATCAGAAATTGTAAAGAGACCTTTTGCGATTCACATTCGTGTTTCCGACTTATTGTAAGTTCAGCCTTTAAGTTCTCATGGGTGGCAAATGGTTTGTCCTACAGAGCTCTGGGTGGTCCCATTCGATTCTATTCTATTCTATTTTAAATCAGTGAAAAAACAATACCTTTACACCGAGAGTTTTCGAGCTACGCTTTTTGAAAATTACAATCCTTATTTTTCACGCCTTAGAAGTGACTGACTTTAACCAAAAGCTTCGCTGCACAATTAGACCCCAAAATAGAGCATTTACCAACTAAATTTCATCAAAATCAATCCAAGGTAACTAAGGAAAGTAAAAAATATTTTTAAATTGGATTTTTGGATTCTCCGTACCTTGAAACATAAACGTCTTGCTTGATTCCTAAGGTTCATTATTGAAAATAATAAACCAATATACCTACTTCAATCATGCTTTTCCATGATGTGAAGGAAGGGGTTTTAGGTATGAAACTAGTGGTATAGTTAGACCAGTAACTGGCCGAAGGTGGTTGAAGCGCGGTGATAAGCTAAAACTGAATTGAATGAAAAATTATTTACTTAGAAAGGGTCGTATGGAACGCTGATTTCTTTCACCAGGATTTAAAGATGCGAAATACTGACAGTTACAAAGATCGAACATCAAAAGAAGAGGTATCGTGAACGACGTACGACAACTTTGATCTAATCGCCGCAGAGGCGGTCCATTAAGTCTTTGAAGGAGCGGCAGAATATTGTTATATCCGACGACAAGGCAGTTGAGGGTAGGAAAGGGTGAAATTCACATCACGTCGTTCGGGACACCCACTTTCCGACCCCAACGCTCACCTTCATCCACAATAATTATCCGACATTAACTGTACGAGAAATGGTTGGAAAGGGTGGGGGAAAGTCATAAGCTATTAGCGTCTGGAGATAGATGCTCCAACGCCGCTCGTTCTCTTCAATTACAGAAATACGGATGAAGATGGGTTTTCCTGCTGAATCTCTCTCGAAAGCATCTGAAGCATTAAGAACACGGATTGTGCTCTTGCTGTTCATAGATGTGATTTTATGGAGAAACTTATTAATCTTCCTGAAGAAATAACTTAATCCACAATCAATGTTATACGAGTAGGTATTGCCTGACATGAACCATCTTCTAGCGGATGAAAAATCAGGAATCTAATACTGGAATATGCTGGGTGTTAACCTGACTTAACTTATACAGACATGACAAAAACAAGTTACAGTGTTACTTTATTTTATTTATTTATTTTTTCACATTCCACGACTCGAGATGAATCTAAAATTATTCGGGAAGGACTAAAACATAAAACGTGAGTAAAAATGTTGTTTTTGGAGCATCAACAAACAGTTAGAAAGTTCATGTTGTTATTGAGTAGAAAGGTGTTACTTTATGCCCACTTTCTAGCAGTCAAAATTATTTGGAAGTATCACCATTGGATTCAGCGTGAAAAACTACATAGGAAATGATACCAAACTCGTCAAGTCATTTTTTGATTCCAAAGAGCGCCCGCTGAAATGGGCAGGCATTAAAAATGAAAACTTCAAAAAGAAAAAATCAAATTTCGAAAAAAATTTAAGTTTCTTTTTGACTTGATTTTGATTTATTATTTTCAATAATGAACTTTTGGGATCGACAAAAAAACGTTTCCTTAGTTACCACGGACCGATTTTGATGAAATTTGGTATAATGGCTCCATTTGGGATCCAGTTGTGCCCCGAAGCTTTTGGCTGACGTCAGTGACTTCTAAGGGTTAAAATATAAAGACTGAAATTTTGAAAACGCCATAGATCAAAAACTTTTGATGTAAAAGTATTGTTTTTTCATCAATTTGAAACCTTTTTTTTTTTTTTTTTTTTGACTAAATTTTTTGATACCACCCAAACGTTTGCTCTTTATGATAACTCAAAGGTCGGACTTACGATAAATCGGAAACACGAGTGAGAATCGCGAAAGAGGCCTAATCTCAGTTCAAATTTTAGCTGACGAAAAAGCGATCGTTGTTCGTATCTTCGAGTTGTTTTCAGTTTTGCATCCACAACTCTTTATTTCTCCGAATTGAGTGTGAAGCAAAAATATGGTAGGTAGGTAGTGACAATGGCAAAGCTGTGTTCTTTGCAAGCGAGTTACCTATACAGAAAAATAATAAACCATTGTGTAACCATTTGCTGCGTTTTTTTAGAAATTGTTAATTGCTAGAAGATTTTGGGTAGTTCGGAAATTTAACGCTCTTTTCATCGATATCCTCAAATTTGAATTTACTTGGTGAATAACACGATTTATGAGAGTTTTAATGACGTAAGGTTGAAAAGGCGAAAAAAACTTCAAAGTGAAAAAAGGCATTTTGAGTAGATTAAATAAAATTATTGGGAGTATTTTTTTTTTGAAAATTCCTTGTAGAATCGAACCCTGAAGTTATGAACTCAAGTGTAGACACCCTGTATATTGTACATGTGAGAATAATATGAGATAAGAGAATAAGCCTATATCTGCCTACCAACCTACATCTGAATGAGTTGTGATTATTGTTTTTCCTTTTTAATGTTTTGACGTCATCAGTTTTGAGATCGGTCCGTTTTTTCGTCAAAAAGGTTTTTATTTAATTGTTTTTTTAATCGGACGCTTAGAAATTCTGACTGAAGGAGATCGTCCTTAACGCTACACTATCGGCAGTGTGCAGCAAGATTTTCTTTATTGATTCCGGAAGATTTCCACGTCAATTTCCAAAAGTACTATAAGGAAAAAATTATTGATTTTGAAGATTAATTCTTGATTTACTACTGGTTTATGGACATCATCCTGTTTAGGGCAGCAGATTTACGATGTACTCGAAAGGAAGTGACAAATACTTTCAACGATAAGCTGAGTTCAACATTTTTTGGTCAGTTCTCGTAAATACCAGACAAATAACTCAATTCGAAGTCAATCAATAGCGGTTAACGTACACTAAATCCTAAGGCCCAAGCTATTCTATTTGTGGTTTCCCAACACACTTCAAACAACCTACCATACATTTCAGCCTCAGAGTTGGGCATGTTTCACCAGCAAGGTAATTTTAGCGTTGCCGACAAAGTGCTGGGAACACTGCTAGCCGCAAACCGCGTTGGGCTCCTTTGGCTTCGTTTCATCAGGAGAAAGGGCGAAGTCACGTAGGATGAACTTGAGGGATTCAAACGTAAAGCTGGGTGGCTGGGCTCAGTTTTAACCTGTTCCCGGCAGGAGGGATTATCCAGGACGGAACCACACCGTGTGGAAAGCACAGCAACTCAGGATCTCAGGCGTGCAACGGACGAGTTGACTAGCTCGAACTGTTTGTGACACAATTTTAGGAATACCTAGTACAGTATTCACAAATAGTGAATCTGCTTACCACTATGGTAGGAAACTTCTTTATTTGTGCAGCAGGTAAATGAAAAAAAGAAATGGCCTCAAAATCAATAACATGAGCTCCATTAGTTCCATGGCTGTCAGTGTCTTTATAGTCGATTTCTTGTCCCAGGGTAAACTATACGAAATCATGTTCTGATCTCGAAACAATTTTTAACGGTTACTGTCAGTAAACCTTTTGACTGGCCCTTTTGAATTTCATAAACCCTGGACAAATGGACCATGACCGAATAACCGGTCTACTCTCACGCACAATCGCATGGCCTCATTTTGCCAATCTTGGTGAGGGGCTGGAAATCATTGTGATATGAATCATAATCTGGTACCTATCGAATTATTTTACCAATTCGATAATGATCCTGTTAAGTCAGTAAGTCAACTTGTTCATTCTACGTGGTATCATTTTTGGTAAAAACGTAGATCAGAAAATGGAAGCAGGCCTCCAAAACTGTATGTACTATACAAAACGTTACAATGAGTGTAATTCCATCAGAGAAGTGTGGTACATTGTGTTCTTATACTCATCACAACGTACCATCTCGAGTTATACGTACCTCTCGTAAACGTGGTTCGAGGTTTCGGGGATTGCTTTCCTCCAAACATCAACGAAAATGGCTGTATATTTGACCGTCCATATGAAAAGGGACCTTGAATATTTTGTCAAAACTGAGTTAAGGTTATTAACCTTAGGTTAATTTCTGAAAGTTGAAAGTCTGCTGAAAACGATGGTGTTTTCAGAATGTTGTTTCTTTTTTTTCTCCTAAGTTATGAATTTTGAAAGTTGTAGCATAAAAAAACAAAAAACAAAGGAATCGGCGTTTGAAATTTAGGAAATTTTTAGAAGTAGATTTCTCCCCTACTAAATAAGATTTTGTGCTAATTTTTGTATTATACATAAATATATGAGCCTGTAACAACTTAAAATCAATGCCTGACCCCCTTAAAGAGCGCTTTGTCATGCGACTGGTTCGCAGTGACGCATGCAGAGCTCTACGAAACGTACATGACAAAAACGAGAGCTTGTGGTATCCATTCATTGATCCTATAACTTGTATGAGGCTCTCCTTTTGGTTCATTATTTTCAATAATGAACCTTTGGAATCGAACAAGAAAAAATGTTTCAACTCCCTTCAACATTTGTTGGTTTATATTTCAAGATACCTACGTAGAATCCGAAAATCGGATAAAAAGTTGACCGCCCGTCATAACAAACTTGATTGTGAAGCGAAAATATGGTTAGTAGGTATTAACAATAACAAATCTGTGTTCTTTGCAGGCAAGTGATCTTACTAAAGTTAGTCGGATAGAGCAAGTTAGAACGCGTACGCGTGTCGTTTTGTTGTTCGTATCTTCGAACAGAGTTTTACGTCACACTGTAACAGTGTGCCCAACAGTTGGGCTTCCTTAGCAACCAAGTAATAATAATCAAATAATAATCGAAATCAAAGGATTCATACCTTTGAATATCGAAGTTACTACTAGTAGGTACTAAGTACTCGACTTGCTTGATTTTGTTGGGATTGGTTTGAATGCTCATGGTAATGATACAGAATTATGGGCTGGACATGATTCACATCATAACACTTAATAATAAAGAGATACAAGAATCAAAAGATCAAAGAATACAAGAATCAAAATTGAAGTGGGATATCAAAAAACTACTATTAGAGCTACCTTCACTAATAAATTCTGAACACATTCGCGTTTTCCGGATGAAAAAAAGTTCGTAATTTTCGAAGCAGAATCTTAATTACTTTTGACCCCACCAGCAACGCCATCTATTTTTTGAGAATCACCCTAAGTGGCAGTCCAAAATAAACATCTTTAAGGTCACTTTTCGAGCTTTCAATCGATAAAATCATTTAAATAAACGTTTTTGATGTGAAGATGAGCATGTGGATCATAATCAATAATATCCAAAAAATAAATTTTTTGTAATTTTTCTAAAAAACTTACAGTTTTGAAAATTTTGGTCTTGTAACTTAAGGTTTCCTTTCACATGGACGGTCACATGTTATTTATCAGTTCATCTGTGATGCTATCCCAAAATAATGAATTTGAATTTTTTAATCCAAAAAGTATTTCTATTGACAAATTTGAAAATGACAACAAAGTAGATCCAATAATAATTACTCCACCTAGTATTTCAATCCCCAAACAATACAATTGAAGTTCCTTTCTCCGCCCGCTCCGTCTCATACTCACCAGTGGAACTTTGTTACTGACTTGTTGTTCTTGTTTGGAAGCACAAACGAGTGGTCGGGGGAGAGCCGCTGACTGAAACCGTTCCTAACCCTTCTCAATGTTCTCATTTCCCAGGCCTCCCGACTCTGGAAACTTTAAATTTCATGCGCCATATCATTCGAAAGGAGAGGCCCGGTGTCTTGTTCGCTCTTGCACGAAGTTGAAAGACGGGAATTGGAACGGTAGAAAATCCTTTGTGGGTCTCGCCATTTCTGACGAACCGGCCATGCCTACAGTAGAACAACGTACGATTCTATGAGTACGTGTTTTATGTACTTCGCGCCTGAACCCAGAAAAGTGCGAAACAAATCACATTTTTTCTTGAAAAGGAACAACACCCCTACTGGTGCTCAGGAGACAAAAATACTTCTTGCAAGGCAAGAAAACAGCTTCACTTAATAAAAAAAGGTTTTTTACGGGTTTGTCTCAGAAAGCAAGTTGAACTAGAGAATGATAAAGCGAATGATTGAGACTAGAATGGTTACTACCTATGTGGTAGGTAGCTGGGCTTATAAGGTTTTGGCCGTCCCCTTCTTGGCCTCTTGCAAAAAATCCTTGACCAGATGGAGAAGGCCCTGGCCCTTGGGAAATATTAAATGTTTCCAAGAGAAGAAGGGAAATTTTCTCTCTTGTCAGTTAATTAGAAACATATTTTAACAATTTGTTATGAATTACAATTTTATTGAGAAAGGATCATAACAAGTTTTAATTTATTTTAAATTTACCGGTTTTAGCCCGAAATTTTTGGATTTTTAAGTTCATATTTTGTTTAAGTTTTCCAAATTTCTGAAGTATCTTTCCAATAAAGTAACAATAATCCCGTTATTCCAGAATTATGTGCCCTATTTTATTAATTTTTATTGACCTTTAAACATTATTCTATATGGTTTTTCTTTCAAGGAAAACATTATCTTGGAGTGTTCATGTGATCTAGAATTTAGTTTGTCCTGATAATTACCGAATTTCAGCATGGTGTGTCCCGGATTACTTTAAAGAGAAAAGGCAACGTTTATCATTTCCTGCTTCTTTCGTTTCGAAAGTTGATTATTTTGTTATAAATTCCCCCACTTTATTCCCGCTTCACTTCCAATGAAACATGGACAATTTCACTAGATTATTTATATTGAATTTATATTTTTACTTCGTGTTATAAATAACCCATTATATTAAACATACCTAGTTCTACCAATTTTGGTTTATTATTTTCAATAACAAGCCTTTGGAATCGAGCAAGAAAAAAATATATATATTAACCCCCTCAAAAATTGATGTTTTACGTTTCAAGGTACGTACAATCCGAAAATCGAATAAAATATTTTCCGTCCGTCCGCCGTCCGCCGTACGCCGTCCGCCGTACGCGGCACTTTTGCCACTTAGCATTGACCGATTTTGATGAAATTTGGTATGTAGGCTCCATTCGGGGTCTGGGATTTTAATGCAATGTTCTTCACATCTGTATGCATGTCTGCTGTAAATTTTGTGCAAGCCAGTCAAATAGAAAAAAAATTGTAAAAAAGCAGATTATTTTTAATGTAGAAAAATGGTTCATTTTCATGATCTATTTTCTGACTAACCACTAAGCCGATCTAATCCAAATTTTCACACGTTCCCCTTCCATGTATGGACTAACATTTGAGCCAAGGGTTTTAAGGAAAAACAGTTTGTTGATTTTGTAACCAAAGTAAACGAAACTAAAACGCTGCAAATCATTGCTCAAAGGTTTATTATTTTCTGTATAGATCACCCTTCTGTATAGATCACTGGTTCTCCATCAATAGCACCTACCACCATCTGTATTCTCCCTTGACCCTCCCTCTCTAATTTCAGCTTCCTGCGTTCAATAGGATTGAAAATGGCTTCTGAGTTCACTCAGCTGATCAGTGATCTTCCAGGCGTCTTCAGCATTCTTCAGGAAGCTGAAATTTGAGAGGGTGGGTCAAGGGAGAATACAGAAGTTGGTTGGTGCTATTGATGGAAAACCAGTGATCTATACAGAAGGGTGATCTATACAGAAAATAATAAACCTTTGGGCAATAATCAGCGCTTTTTTCATTTAAAAATAAAACAATATCTTGCAGTGTTCAGGTGATCTGGAATATAGTTTGTCTAGAAAACTGCAGAATTTCAGCTTGATTGGTCCCGGATTACTTTATACAGTGGTAGGTAACCTTACCCCACCACCAGTCGTTTCTGAAAATGGCTATTTCAGGTTTTTAAGGACAAGGAAACTAGTGAAAAGGCTCGCACCAGATGTCTTTCCATTGAAAGTGGCCATGTTGCCTCGTCGTAAATAAGGATTGGATAAAATGATTTAGTCCCGGTGTGTGTATAGGTAGAGCCCCCTCTCCTCGGCTGTTGATCGATCAGCGGCGTGGACGAGAGGAAGATGGGTAGGAGGGGGAAAAACCAGGTCAAACTTTTCCCGGTAGAAAGGCGGACGAGGTGGGGAGGGAGGGAAACTCGGAAAAACTCAGGGTAGACGGTCAGTGCGCATGAGCCGCCACACCCACTGCGAGCGCCCATTGGCCTCGCCGCCACACGTGCCGCGGGGGCATTCGGGCTACCGGCGAAAAAAAATATACCATCACCTCAACATACACAGGTCTTGCCGATCCGAGAGAAACTACATAATATTCCGCCTCGGGATCGGGCAGCTCGATCTTGAATGAAACTCTGACATTCGACTAAATTATCCAAACGCCGATATTCAACTTGGGAAAGTTCCTCTTAACGCGAGAACTTGATACAACCAGGACTCACAACTGGAGCTCGTCTTGTTAAAGTTCGAACTCATACCTTTACAGGTGCGGCGGCATAACTTCCTTTTTTCAAAACTGAATAAAACGCGCTGTATGAATAAGAAAGTTTGTATTTTGGTTTTTACAATGTAGGTCCTCTACTAAAGTTGTATTGGTTCATTATTTTCAATGATGAACATTTGGAATCGACCAAGAAAAAAAAATGTAACCCCCCTCGAAATTTGTGGGTATACATACGTTTCAAGGTACGTAAAATACGAAAATCGAATTTAAACAAATATCCGTCCGTCCTCCGTACGCGGTACTTTCCTTAGCAACACTGGACCTATTTCGATGAAATTTGGTATATGGGCTCCATTTGGAGTCTAGTTGTGCCGCGAAGCTTTTGGTTGATGCCAGTCACTTCAAACGGGTGAAAATTAAGGGTTGACGTTTTCAAGAGTGATCTAGCTCGAAATCTCTTAGAAATAAAGGTGTTGTTTTTTCACCAGAATTGCGAGTGTGAATCACCAAAGAGGTCTAATCTCCGTTGAAATCTTCTTCGAGTTGTACTCAGTTTTCTGTCAAATTCCCATATCAAAATCAAATTTCCATTTGAAGGAACCCCAACTCCATATTTTTTCGAATTGAGTGTGAAGACTTATTTCTTAAAAATAAACTTGATTGTGAATTAGTTATTCATAGGTAGGTAGGTTGGTAAGTAGGTAGTGACAATGGCACAGATGTGTGCTTTGCAGTCGAGTGATCTATACAGACAAATTATAACCCTTTGTTTTGGTTTATTATTTCCTATAATGAACCTTTGGAATTGACCAAGAAAAAAATGTTTTGCCCCCCTCAAAAATTGATGTTTTACGTTTCAAGGTACGTAGAATCCGAAAATCGAATAAAAAATCAGCAACCCAAGACCGATTTTGATGAAATTTGGTATGTAGGCTCCATTTGAGGTCTAGTTATGCCCCGAAGATTTTGGTTGATGTAAGTCACTTCTAAGGGTCAAAAAATGAATTTTGAAATTTTGAAAACCCCCTAACTCAAAAAATTTTGATATAAAGGTATTGTTTTTCCATAAATTTAAGATAGTATTGAATTTTTGAAAATTTTTTGAGACCACGCCCAGCCCTGTAGAACAAACTGTTTGCTCCCTATATAAACTTAAGGGTCGATTTTACGATAAATCAGAAACACGAGTGTGAATCGCAAAAGAAGCCGTTAAAATTTTAGCTGACCAAAATGCCATAGATGTTTTTCTTCATGTTGGTTGGTGGTACAAAGGCAAAGCCGTGTTCTTTGCGGACGACTGATCTATATAAAAAAATAATAAACCTTTGTGTGATAATTTGCATCCTTTTGAAGATGAAATTACATAGGAGACGTTCCCCATTCTCCATTCATTAAATTTACCTGGGATTTCTGGGATGTGTTCCCAGACACAGCTATCTTGCTGTTATTGGGTGTTACAGGATTTTTGTTTGTTTTTTTGGTTCTAACAAGATGGTGCAACAGCACACATTGCAAGAGCTGTGCTGAAGGAAAATTTCCTAGAACGCCTCATCTCAATCAGGAGCGATTTGCAATGGCTGGATCTCCCAATTTGTCCATTTGTGATTTTTTCTATTGGGTTTTTTTCCAAGGATCCTTCGAAATTCAAAGAACTTCATCGGGAGGAATTTCCAACATATCGCCTGCTATGCTTGAAAGCGCCATGACAAACGCCAGAAATCGGTGAATTCAATGAATTGAGAATGGGGGACGTCACCTGAGTCATTTTATCTTCAAAACTATGTAAAACGAAACTTTAGTAGTGTACCTACGTCGTCAATACCAAATTACAAACTTCATGATTTATATAAAGCGTTTTATTCAGTTTTGAAATAAGGAAGTTATGCTGCCGCACTCTGTACCATAAGTGCAACTTAATTTCTCTGAAATGAGGTTATCGCGTTTCACGTCCATATCTATACAAATCCCAAGATCTGTTATTGATTTTGATGAATATCTGGGAAAATTCATTTAACTTCGACGTTATTAACACTACTTTATAGGCATCCTACACTCACGTATTGTGCATGTGGTTGGTGGTGGAAGCTATACTTCAAGAGGTCATCGATGGAACTCTTTATTTCTTACTATTTTCAACCAGAATTTAGAGTGGCTAGGGTGTCAATTTTTGCTTTACGTGGATCGTCACCGTCACCAATATCGGATACACTAGAAGGGCTTATAAATATGGTTCTTCTTGAGTGTCACGTAGCTCCCCCTTACCTATCTAATCAAAAAGTGGGCAAATTATGTAGGGGTGATTACATTTGCGCATGCTCAATGGATACACGTAATCTAAGCAGTGGCTTTGATACAATACACTGATGACCACAAATATTTCTACTAGAAACCTGATTTCTCTCTCTCGTCTCATCTAATAACTCAAATCTCATGGAAGGTGTATAATGTACGGTATCTGAAGATTAGAATCCGCCGTAAACTTGTCTAGTGAAGAGAGTCAATTGTTTTATTGGTTTATGACGTATCCAACCCACAAAGGACCAAAATAGGGGGTCGAACTACCCAAATCAGAAAGGAAAGTATTGCAAACCAGTTTTCTCAAACTCACTCTATAAAGGGTCTTATTAACATCTGATCAACTTTCTCCACGTATAATTATGGCTCTGATTAGGCTTATCTTAGATTATGTAGATAGGCACAAAATCACGGTGGACGGAAGGCAAAATTTTTATTCGATTTTTGGATTCTACGTCCTTGATACGCAAATCAACAAAATTTGAGGGGGTCGAAAATTTTTTCTTGGTCGATTCCAAAGGTTTATTATTGAAAATAATAAACCAAAAAACTAGATAGTACACGATACAGTCTATGTAACGGATATTCTACCCTAGTTTCTGAAAATTGGTGATCTTTCAACAAGGCACACTTTCCCGAGCAGGGGGCAACTTCCCCGCTATTTACTATGAAAAGAAATAAAATATCTTGTTTCTGAGTGACCTGGTTTGTCCCGGTTTATGTTGTTTGGATATCTTGAACGTGAGAGTTTACTTTACAAAAATATGGCAACCATAGAACGTAGTTGAACATATATTATACCATGAATCCCTTCTTGCGTGTTCTCAGTATTTTAACACACTTTTGTATTACAAGTTTTTGATTAACAGCGTAAATGTACTCCTCCCAAGATCTCACTGTTAACACTGTTGAGTTTGAAATAGCCAGCCTTTTCTCCCGAGGTAAGGTGATTCAGAACACAGTTTTGTCAACGTCTCTCTATCCATCCGTAGTACAGTTCCATATTGTAGCTGTGCTATTACTTCCAAAAAAAACTTTTTTGCCAGAGGTGTAAACTGCGATGAGACCCGCCATACCGCCAGCACTGTAGTTACGGTTGGATGGGGCAGTTTCGCAACTAAATTGCACTTGGGAGTTGGACCTTCTCCCATCACCCTGTCCTCTCCATTCCTTTTTCACCCTCCCTTTGTTCGCCAGCATCCGTTTTTGAGTTGATTGCCAAAGTTTTGGCAACCCTGGTTCCCGACAATATTATCAAGGCCGTTGCCCCCAACGTCTGACGCAGTATCACATTCTATGGCAACATTCTGGACGTAACAAACGTCAAATCACTACTAAGAAAATTACTCTGCAATATTGACAACAATTCAACTACAATTCTTGTAAATTAGGATTTTTTTGGTTTCTCTAATCAAGATACATAGATTGTAAGTATTTTGCATGTGCAAACATTTTCTGGATAAAACTTTCGGTTTGAACCAAGGTTATGCCTAATAGACGTGGATTTGAATGATGGAAAGAATATTACCAAAACACGTTAGGAAAAATGGAACTACTCGTACTTCAACAAGTCACTTTCAACAAGGTGTTTTCCTTTCTTTTGGTAATTTTATTTCATGATTTGACTAATATTTGACACAGAAAGAGAAAACATAAACATCGAGGCCCTCGAAGTGGTGAAGAGAGTTCGTATTTGTCTATCAAATCCAAAGAACTTCACAAAATCTTGTCATTTTTCTGGTTTGGATGGGAAGTCGTCCCCCTATAAACTGAATTACCATCTAACCAAGAGTGTCTGCACTTGCTCAAACAAGATTTTCCTTGGAAATAAATTTCTCTCGATCTATTTGTCCCGTTCTTCTTAAATTTGAAAGGTATTAGGGACGTGAATAAATTTGTATTATTTATATTTTCATTATGATTGAATTAGCAGGGATCAAAGCTAAGTTCGAAAACGCTTCAAATTATTACACAAAGGTTTATTATTTTACTGTATTGATTACGGTACCTACTAGCTAGAATAACATCGCAATCCGAGAGTTTTGGACACCTTCATTATGAAATTTGATTCTTGGCTGTAATTATGACGAGAAATTCCATGTTCATTTTTAAAAATGAACAATGATCGCATTTGATCAGTAGTTGAAATTTTAACGGACATTTTACGCCTAGGTGTTTCCGTCAATGAACCGTCTTTTGTGATTCACCCTCGTATTTCTGTTTTATTTCACAACCTTCAAGTCCTCATAGGGAGCAAGTAGTTGATCCTACAGAGCTCGGGATGGTTCCATTCGATTCTATTTAACTTTTTTTTTAAGTCTATCAATTTTTTTATCTTGAACAATGTGAATTCTTGAAATTCCTTCTTGTTGACGTTTCGTGTCAGACGGGGGCGATGATTAGTGGAGAAGCCTCATAGTCTTTCTAATCTTTGAGAAGAGGAAGAGGAGCTCCATCCTCGATGCCTAAAGACCTAACTTCCCTCCTGGAGCCACGAAGACGTAAAGCTACTCTTATTATTGCGAACTGCACTTTTATTCGAATGCACCCAGCAACCACGGATATCGGCTTGTCCCATTTTTCTGCCAGTGTGCAGGTGAGAAGTTTTTCGAATGTTCGAACTCTTCATGCAGCACACCATCGCACGAAAAAATTAAAGGGGTGAAAGAGCCACGTAGGTCTTCTGCTGCAAGGTCGTATTTTCGGTGTTTGGCTCGAGCAGCATCTCTTAAAATGGCAACTTGAGAAGAGTAGGAGGTGGCATTTATTATGGGTTATCCACTCTCTCTCTCCCAGAGCCCAGGGATCATGATGTCTGCAACGAGGGCGTTCGTTTCATTTTCTGCTTCCCGCATGATGGGTTCAATTCGGACTGTACCCCATGCAAGGCTTGCAAGTCTCACACATTCATTTCTCACAGCATTGTGCCCTTGAATGACCAGACCTCCTTTCCGACAGTTGAGTGCGTGGGTAGTGTCCATTACCTCTCCGCAGCCTTCACAGGAGGAAGAAAGACCTCGCACCTCCTGCCCATATCTCAGTGCGAGTGCATTTGTGAACTGGCTGTGAGAGAGATCTAGGTTGTCCCCTGCCAATGGTAGTACGGTCAGCCATTGGGATGCATTGCCTGCAGCTATACGACTAACTACTCTTTTTTGCTATGTTGGCAAGAGTGCGAAGACTTCTTGGCTTCTTATGGCTTCTCTGTCTTATCGCGCTGTTCTTTCTAGGGCTTGGACGTTTCTTACATGGACCCAATGTTCATTGCAGTCGAGTGGAATCCCGGTCTTCATTTCAGAATTCAGCACTTCAGTCGTTCGTTGGGATGAATTGTATGCATCGTTTGAGGTCAGAACGGAGTTTTCTGAAGCCACCCCTCCTATTTTTATTGTTAGTGACAATAAATTGTGTTTTTGGAGAGTTACTTCTCGTCCGAGGATGGTAGGAGTGAGGAATTCACGGATGGTGTCCCGAAGTGGATGAAATTCGTTGCTGCACTCTCCATCAACAACAACAACAACAGCAACAATTTGTTGCTGAACAAACCCCCATTCTTTTTGCAGGGACTTTGTATAAGCTGCATGAGCTGCTTGGTGGCAAATTGATTGAAAAAACTTTACATAGAGAGTTTTTGCGGTAGGGTGTTTTGAAAGACACGACCCCTATATTTCACCCCTTAGAAGAGACTGACACTAATCAAAAGTTTCGCGGAACTGCAGACCCTAAATGGAGCCCATGTACGAGTACAAGTTCAAGGTAAAATCGGATTTTTTTTTTAATTCGATTTTTGGATTTTATTACCTTGAGATGAGAACATCGAATTTTGAGCGGTGGGTAACAAAAATCATCTAGTTCGATTCCCAAGGTTTATTATTGGAGGGCGTCGTTGGTCTAGTGGACAGTGTACCCGACTGCGGTTATAAGATAAGAACCGTCTTGCGGGGATGCGAGTTCGAATCTGGTCGCTAGCAGAAAGTTTTCTGTCTATTAGACGATCGACAATCTCTCGTTCCAACCCAGGGCGGTGATGTTTGGGAAGCCATGAGCGAAATCATCAGAACAAATTCTGATCTCCCCTTAGGGAGACAGCTGATGACGTCCGCGACGCCAAGAATGGCAGTCGGACGAAAATTCAACCTGAAATGGTTGCTTACTTTACTTACTTACTTTACTTACTTTATTATTGAAAATAATAAACCAAAAATTGAAAAAAAATCAACAATTTTCATTCAATTTTTGATTACCAAATATTCCCTGTTTTAAATAGAATCGATCGTTTATTATAGGTGCTAATTTTATAGTATTATACTTTATAAGTTCGCACCAATTTAGTTTGTACATCAATGTTAAACTAAGTGAGACAGCTCTACTGTTCACTCAACTTGGAAGACTTTTAAGTAACATCGTATTTTTCGGTGTGTGACTACTAATCTGAGAATTCTGAACAACATTTTTAAATTTACAGTGATCTGAGTAGGATGAGTATCTATAAATAAATTATTGTATTCGGATGTGAAATAATTTCCAGTGTCCCTCGAAAAGTACACTCAGGCAAACAGGTACGAAATTGCTTGACAACCTAGGATATGAGCTATCACTTCTTGGGGAATGATCCGGAATGTAAGTGTAGCGGATAATCTATCTCCTACTCGTATTACTGAGTTTTAAAACTCATTTTCACTTTTCCTCATCCAAGAGTAGGATACTACAATCTAAATTTATAATCACCTATAATGTAGATTATGAACTGAGTTCAACTTATGAGTTCAACGTCCCGAAAGTCCTCTTGGACACCCATTCATCTGGTGCGAAATCGATTTTCAAGTGCATCTCACCCAGTTTGTAGACTCAACGAAAACTTAGTTTGGATGGGGGCTGGGACAAGCCGAACTAGCACAACACTTGGTTAAGAGACCCCCGCCAGATCCTCATACTCCAACAACAACTCTTAAAGAGGAAAACTTGTAAAGAAGTTATTAGTCAGGTCAGAAGTTATTTTGTAACCTTGACTTTGGAAACATGCAAGTTCAAACAACAACTTTTGGGGAGAGGGGTGAAAAGAGGAACTGGGCTGGTGGGAGAGCTGTTCGAAAAGTTGTGCAAGTAGTAACAAGTTGTGGAAACAGTTTCATTGTGGTGAACGCTTTCTCGATAACAACTCACTTTTCCGGCCTATGCCATATTTGATATCAGTGTGGAATAGCTTAAAAACGATTTCATGGATTAGAGGGTCTCCGAGTTTCCTGATACCAATAATAGGATTGGAGCATGATCGTAACGTATTGATGATCCATTGTCTCTATTCCTTATTTAGGGCGTCTTACTCTTCCTTCAACTCTGACTTCAATACGGAAAATCCACATCCATTTTAATGAGCAGATTATGACTGTCAAGCCCTCCCTAAATTTCCTATTAGTTGATTTCATCCAAATTTTGTCGAAACCCCGGATTATTTAAATTATTTGTATTCAAAAATTTTCAAACCTAATTGTTGAGTATCTTGAAGGCTTTCTGAATGAGACAGGGCAAACAGACCTCAAATATTCTGTTTTAAGTATTATTTTCAATATGAACCTTTGGAATCGACCGAGAAAAAAAATTTTCAAGCCACCACAAAATTTGTTGGTTTACGTTTCAAGGTACGTAGAATCCAAAAATCGAATATTTGGCTGTCCATACGCGGCACTTTCCTTAGTTTCCATGTCCCAGTTTTGATTAAATTTGGTAAATGGGCTCCATTTGGGGTCTAGTTGTGCCCCGAAGCTTTTGGTTGATGTCAGTCACTTCTAAGGGATGAATTTTAAGGGATAAAATTTTCAAGAGTGCCATAGCTTCAAAACTCACGAAATAAAGGCATTGTTTTTTTCACCAATTTGAAATAGTAATGAATTTTTAGAATTTTTAGAGACCACCCGGGGCTCTGTAGGACAAACCGTTCGCTCCCTATTAAAACTTAAGGGTTGGTCTTACAATAAATCAAAAACTCGAGTGTGAGAAATGAGCCCTAATCTCCGTTCAAATTTTAGCTGACCAAAATGCGATCGCTTTTCGTTTTTCCGAGATGCACACAGTTTCACGTACTTAGCAACCAGTAAAAGAATTTCGTAATCAATGCACCCACAACTCCCTATTGCTTCGAATTGAGTGTGGAGCGTTTATTCCTTCGAAATAAACTTGATTGTGAAGCGAAAAAAACGCTGCAAATTATTTTACAATGGTTTATTATTTTTATTGGTTTATGGTTTATTATTCATGGTTTATTTTATTACAATGGTTTATTATTTATTATTTTTTACAATGGTTTATTATTAATTGTTTATTATTATGTTGTTATGTTTTGGATAATTTTGACTGTGAAACTTTTCTGACTCGAAATTGAAGGAATTGAAATCGGAAGCATAAATCAAAATTTGGATGGATAATATGCCGCAATTTTCAAAAGTGCCCTAGCTCAAAAACTCTCGAAATGAAGGTATGATTTTTTCACTAATTTAAGATAGTATTAAATTTTTAGAAATTTTAGAGACCACCCGGAGCTCTGTAGGACGATCCCTTCGCTCCCTACGAGTATTTAAGGGGTTTCCATCGACAAAACAGAATCACGACTGTGAATCACCAAAGAGGTCTAATCTCCGTTCAAATTTTACCTGACTAAAATGCGATCGCTGTTCATTTCTTCGAGTTGTATTCAGTTTTGCTTTCTGAGCAACCAGTAATCAAATTTCGATATGAAGCTCCCTAATTGTCGAGTCTAGTGTGAAGTGTTTAGTTCTTTCTAATAAACTTGATTGTGAAGGTGTGAAGGCAGTATGGTGTGGTAAGTAGTACCTACCAGTGATTGGTAAGTAAAAGAAGAAAACGCTGCAAATTATTTCATAAAGGTTTATTATTTTCCTGTATAGATCACTCTTCTGCAAATATCACAGCTTTGCCATTGTCTCTATTTTTTTTTTTTTTTTACCCACCAATCATAGGCACCTACTATCTACCTACTAGGGCATTTATGAAAATTTCAACCCCAACCACCAACCAAATGGAAATGAAGGGTTGAAATTTTCGAAAATGCCCTTGTAGATAGGTTGTACATAGGTTCCTATGGTTGGTGGGGAAAAATAAATAAATAGTGACAATGGCAAAGCTGTGATCTTTGCAGAAGGGTGATCTATACAGAAAAATAATAAACCTTTGTCAAATAATTTGCAGCGTTTCTTAACCATACCTTCAACTGAAAGATTTCTTTGAAAATTCGCTCATTAATTCATGCTGCATGAATGGACTTTTTAGTACGTTATGTACTTTCAAATAGACTTGGAAAGTTCAAAAACAAGAATAACTTACTCGTAATTCGAATGCGCATAAGTTTTTAGCTCCTCTTTATTTATTTCTTTTTTTTTTTCTTTTCACTTCCATGAGATCTAACCTATGAGTCCTCAAATATTATTACTTCCGAAAATAGTCCCAGCTTGGTTCTTGAATTCAGTTATTCTAGAGCGAAACAATCGTTGAAATTCCGTAGAAATGAAATGGCGAAGAGTTTGATGGCTCCTCCAGCGTTATCGGGCGTCTTCCGTCCTGGAATGGATGCCTACCCCGTTTTGATATGGACATTGTCACCCGAAAGAACAAGCTCTCCCAAAAACGCGACGTCTGGACACAATCACCAATATGAAAAGTGACTAGAAGGACAAGAAGGGGAGCCGACGCTGGAGGGACGATGTGACAGCCCATTTGGATATTGCGCAAGGTGGAGTTTTGATGTATTGACATCGCAAGTGAGGCAGACCAGGAGGGTTCATGAACAGATGCGCTTCTCCTCTAGATGACCCCTCTTATCTGCTTCAACTGTCCATTTTTGCACGTCATTCATCGTCCATCCGGCTTTTCAAAAAAAATCCCCGAACTCTGAGAATCAAAAAAACGTTGTTCTCAACTTGATACAACAATTTTCCCGGGAGTGGATTTTTGTTCAGATAAAAGACTGTGATGGTCAATGGACGCCAAACTATCGAACTGAACCTAGAGTTTCACAGATGCTGGTGATTACAACTTTTGGCAGAAAGGGCTTTTTGGGTGAAATGGGTGAACTAGAGAAACAGACATCGATAGATTGTTTCCACATTCTCAGCAATATTGCTGAAATCTCAATAAAGCAAAACATATTGTGTATTAATGCTGCATTCAAGGGGACGTCCCATTAGATAAGAATTAGGTCAATTAGTCAATTAAACAATTAGTCAATTAGTCAATTAAACCAGATGGTAAGCGATAAAACTGTTTCACTCGGTGTAATTTAGTATTATAAACAAGAAATAGTGGTCTCCCCCCCCCCCCACACCATTATCCACCATAACATTTTTTTGCCTCGAATTTGAAGAGCATTTTGAAATCCATGATCTACGATTCCCAACATGCGAATTCGAGTCCCCCCCCCCCCTCGCTGGTCTGGCACCGAAGAAGAAATACGTCGTAACGTTGAACTTTCATCTGTTAGTTTTGGTAGGCAGTCCGTTTAGGTTTACATCCGTATTCAAGATGAAACACAGAAAAAAAAACATGAAATATGCGGTTTATGGTGTCCTGGCACCATGGTGGCACCACTATTACTTCTTTGGTGGTACAGAGAATAATTCATGAAATTCCGGAGCTATAATGAGAATTTTTCCTCAATTTCAAAGCTTGGGTACAATTATTAAGGTATAAAGGAACCGAAATATTGAAAAATCGGATATTTTGTGAATAATATTCCCCCACTCGCCCCCTCACCTTGCGAATTTCGGTACTCTGGTGAAATCATGTACTACTCGGAAGTTATTTGAGTCAAACAAAATAAGAAACACGCAAATCGGTTGGAAATTGAGGTCTGGGCAGAGTTTACAAGATTATGCCCGCAAACGCACGTTTTAACACCCCCTTTTCCCCCCCTTAAAAGGTAAAATTCGAAATTCCGGCGACGTAGTGCTCAACTAGATAGTTTTTCGCGTCGAATAAAAAAAAATCACGAAAATCGTTCAAAAACTAAGGCCTGGGCAGACGACACAAGATTTTGTCGCACACACACAGACATTCACCTATGGGTTTATTCGCGGATTTGGATTCAGAATGGTCTAAAACGGATTAGTATGTGGTTATTTTTTCTGTTGATTGCTGCCCAACTTTACCTCAGATCAATCGCATTAGGACGCCCAATTCTTACTGTGGGACGTCCTCAAAACTAGGGACTCATCCATTCTCTCAACCTAGCCAATTTAATTTCTGTTATGTCAAGTACAAATTTCTTTGGTGAACTCCCCAACTTCCACAAGATACATCCAAACCAGATCCGAACGAAGATGTAATAAATATATAATACTTCTTTTATGCCTAGTACGTAATTTCTGGCCATCATTATTGAAAAAATAAATTCCCAAGGTTGTTAAACTTTTCTTAACTACGTTGTTAAAATTTCCCTACTGATGTGTCAATCTCCAAAAAAGTCTGTCAGGACATTCATTTTCTCTTCAGGTACAGGACCCTCAGGACTCTCATTTTATACAAAAAATGAAGCTGTTAGTAACAACCACCACTTTTCCTCATTGTTATCATTATAATATGCTCATAGAGTGGAGAGGATTTTTCGTGAGGTTATTCGTAGAATTCATTTTAGATATTATAATTCTTATAGTTTAAAAAAATATTATATATTGTCACCTAAATTTAGAATTTGAACGCCACTGAGTGGCTCGGCTGATTTCTCACGATTTTGCAGGCACCTTAATGGCGTAATCTCCTCCAATCATGAAGTAATCGTAAAAAAATAATATAAAATGGAAAAATAATAAAATAAAAACCTTTTTAACAAAAAAATGGACCGACCTCAAAAATGATGTCTGTAAACACCAAAAAGGGAAAAATAATTCTCCCAGCAAATACATACTTGATGTAGTAGGTTGTTGGACATAGATATCTAGTCAACGGATGGTATGTTGGATTACCAACAATTATTTTCAGTGTGATTCACACTTATTGTCACACTCATATCCTCCATCATACGATAGCAGTGCTCCATCATACTGCCCAATAGTTTTGGAACACTTATATCTACTCGTATTCATGTTTTGTATGGCACGATCGACGCATGTTGTAATACTCACCAGATCATGTGAGTAGTACTTATAAACCACAGCGTATGCAGATAGTTAGGTTGGTACGCATTGAAGTCGCCGCCGTGCCCATCTGTAGACACAAACTAACTACCGATAAATTATTCGATGATCTGGTTACCATTGAGTTAAAATGTGCTCCCCAAACTATCAGGTACCTAGTACGTCTCTGCTGCCATATGAGTATGATAGTAAGTGTGAACCTCCCTAGAAATGGTTGTGACTAGCATTTTGGGACTTTATTATTATATGAGACTTTATTATTATATTGGTGGACATATTGTAATGTAGCTACATACCTTCGGAAGCGTTGTTACCTAATTAACGTTCAAAACCTCCCCCAATCTTAAACGAACAGATATTTACATTCATACTCAGTGTGGTATGTTCGTATGTTCGAAGTATGAGAGGTATGTACATTTGGGAAAAAGAATAATATGTTGGTAAGAAGAAGATCTAGAAGATGTTTGTGTCTACAGATGGGCACGGCGGCGACTTCAATGCGTACCTACCTACTTATCTGGATACGCTGTGGTTTATAAGTACTACTCACATGATCTGGTGAGTATTACAACATGCGTCGATCGTGCCATACAAAACATGAATACGAGTAGATATAAGTGTTCCAAAACTATTGGGCAGTATGTCACTGCTATCGTATGATGGAGGATATGAGTGTGACAATAAGTGTGAATCACACTGAAAATAATTGTTGGTAATCCAACATACCATCCGTTGACTAGATATCTATGTCCAACAACCTACTACATCAAGTATGTATTTGCTGAGAGAATTATTTTTCCCTTTTTGGTGTTTACAGACATCATTTTTGAGGTCGGTCCATTTTTTGTTAAAAGGTTTTTATTTTATTATTTTTCCATTTTATATTATTTTTTATTTTTCACTTTTTAGTGGTCCTCAATATAAATCTGAAATTAATTTACCCGCAGTTTTTCGAACAGTTTTAGTAATCACAGTATTACTAAAATTGTTTGAAAAACTGCGGGTAAATCATTTCAGTAAGGTGAAGCAGAAGCCGTAGGGTGGACCACATTCTGTAATCCGGATCAGTT
Organism: Apolygus lucorum; assembly: GCA_009739505.2. NCBI lineage: Eukaryota > Metazoa > Arthropoda > Insecta > Hemiptera > Miridae > Apolygus > Apolygus lucorum. The sequence goes on from CM019182.2 coordinate 11,106,563, forward strand.
TCCATATGTATAGATGAGTTTCCGTTTTAGGATCAGTTTCAGGAGGTATTTGGTTCACTTGCCTACTTACCAATCTACTCTCTTATCCCCCAACTGGTCGACTTTGTTCATAATTGATAGGTACTTGGTAGTTCTGACAACACAATTCAACAACACAACCATGACATGATTGACGGGGGAGCTACGTGCTACATCCACTTGGTAGAAAACCCTCTCATCACCTAATTTTACTATATACCTACCTCATATTTGGTAGGTACTGCACTATGCAGTTCTGTCGATGTCCTCTACTATTACCTACCTAATCATGTTATCGGAGATGAGGGGGCTATGTGCTACACCCACTTGGTAGAATTCCCTCTCATCACCTAACTGTACTATATAATTCATACTTGCTACGGCACTATGCAGTTCTGACGATGTCCTCTACTATTACCTACCTAATCATGTTATCGGTGGTGAGGGGGCTATGTGCTACACCCACTTGGAAGAATACCCTCTCATCACCTAACTGTACTATATACCTCATATTTGGTACAGCACTATTCAGTTCCAACAATCTCCTATATGGCATCCTCCCTCCTACCCAACTATGTTATGGATGGCGAGGAAGCTATGTGCTACACCCACTTGGAAGAATACCCTCTCATCACCTAACTGTACTATACCTATACCTCATATTTGGTACAGCACTATTCAGTTCCAACAATCTCCTATATGGCATCCTCCCTCCTACCCAACTATGTTATGGATGACCAGGAAGCTATGTGCTACACCCTCTTGGTAGAATACCCTCTCATCAACTAATTAAACTATATACCTACCTTATATTTGGTACTGCACTATTTAGTTCCGACAATCTCCTATACCATTACATAGCCAACTATATTATGGATGACTAGGAAGCTATGTGCTACACCCACTTGGTGGAATACCCTCTCATCACCTAATTGTAGGTACTATATACCTACCTTATATTCGGTACTGCACTATTCAGTTCCGACAATCCCCTATACCATTACATAGCCAACTATATTATGGATGACTAGGAAGCTATGTGCTACACCCACTTGGTGGAATACCCTCTCATCACCTAATTGTACTATATACCTACCTTAAATTTGGTACTGCACTATTCAGTTCCGACAATCTCCTATACCATTACATAGCCAACTATATTATGGATGACTAGGAAGCTATGTGCTACACCCTCTTGGTAGAATACCCTCCCATCACCTAGTTAAACTATATACCTACCTTATATTTGGTACTGCACTATTCAGTTCCGACAATCTCCTATACCATTACATAGCCAACTATATTATGGATGACTAGGAAGCTATGTGCTACACCCACTTGGTGGAATACCCTCTCATCACCTAATTGTACTATATACCAACCTTATATTTGGTACTGCACTATTCAGTTCCGACAATCTCCTGTACCATTACATAGCCAACTATATTATGGATGACTAGGAAGCTATGTGCTACAACCTCTTGGTAGAATACCCTCCCATCATCTAATTAAACTACATACCTACCTTATATATGGTACTGCACTATTCAGTTCCGACAATCTCCTATACCATTACATAGCCAACTATATTATGGATGACTAGGAAGCTATGTGCTACACCCACTTGGTGGAATACCCTCTCATCATCTAATTGTACTATATACCTCCCTTATATTTGGTACTGCACTATTCAGTTCCGACAATCTCCTATACCATTACATAGCCAACTATATTATGGATGACTAGGAAGCTATGTGCTACACCCTCTTGGTAGAATACCCTCCCATCATCTAATTAAACTATATACCTACCTTATATATGGTACTGCACTATTTAGTTCCAACAATCTCCTATATGGCATCCTCCCTCCTACCTAACTATGCTATGGATGACGAGGATGCTATGTGCTACGCCCTCTTGGTAGAATACCCTCTCATCAACTAATTAAACTATATACCTACCTTATATTTGGTACTGCACTATTTAGTTCCAACAATCTCCTATACCATTACATAGCCAACTATATTATGGATGACTAGGAAGCTATGTGCTACACCCACTTGGTGGAATACCCTCTCATCACCTAATTGTACTATATACCTACCTTATATTCGGTACTGCACTATTCAGTTCCGACAATCTCCTATACCATTACATAGCCAACTATATTATGGATGACTAGGAAGCTATGTGCTACAACCACTTGGTGGAATACCCTCTCATCACCTAATTGTACTATATACCTACCTTAAATTTGGTACTGCACTATTCAGTTCCGACAATCTCCTATACCATTACATAGCCAACTATATTATTGATTGATTGATTGATTGATTGATAGATCTTTATTCGTCGTCTACAAGGACATGAATGCGTCAAATAGATAATACAAAGGTAATACAAAGGTAATACAAAGACACATAGGTAATACAAAGGTAACTAAATGGTAGGTGTATATATTATAGACAATGTTTTTAAAATGAGGAACTCGTGTGTTATCCGTTATTTTAAAATGTGAGGACCCAGCCGGGCAGCCCGGCCGGACCCGGACCCACCCACCTTGACGGCTCCCGGGGTTGCCTCCTATCACTAGGAGGCAACCCAAACGTGTTTATACACTTCACAACACGCCAGGCGAGCCGCCCCCGGGCCGACCAGACCACCCGACATGAATCCCCCTAGGTATCCGTACAAATAAAAAATTGATAAAGAACTCGAAATTGATACAACAATAAAAATTAATAACTTTGCAACAATAATCAACAAGTTAATTCTAATTCACATGTATATCACAGTTGGTAGAAGTATCACAGGCGGAAATATAAAATAGTCAAAAATCACGGGAGCATCACACGAGTATCACAGTCAATATAATAAGAGTTTGAATAAATTAATTAAAATATACACCCACTAAAATATGTACAAACCTATAAAATTATTGACGCTAGCAAGAGTACTTTTACTAAAAATTCCTCTGCTGCATGAAGAAAATTAATTGATGAATGGATAATGAATTGATGATGAATAATGAAAATTTATCCATTTAACTCGAAAATTAAAATAATCAATACAGGATCAGTAGTTTATAAAATATATTTGTTGAGATCTATCTGATGAAAATCGTCGATTTTGTATAGTGGATTGCTAGTTAGCGCTGCTTTGATTGTGCTCTTGAATCTTGATTCACCGCTTTCACATATTGAGCTTGGGATTTTGTTCAGGAGAACAGGCCCCAAATATGTAAAGCGGGACTGGGAACTGGATAATCGACAAAACGGTGTTTGAAGGTGATTTCTCTGCCTCGTCTCATATGAATGGATCTCAGATCTACATTGAATATTGTTCCGATTCCTATAGGTATGCAGAAGTACCATGTATATGTATAGGCCATATATAGTTAACACATTAAACTGCCGAAATAAGGGTCTGGCGTGGGCTCGATAAGGTGCACGTGCCACAGTCCTTATGGCCCTCTTCTACAAACGGAAAATCCTTTGAACTCCCGGCGCTCCACCCCATAAGACCAGGCCGTAAGAGATTACCGACATGATCAGTCCATGGTAAGCAGTTAGGAGGACGCTTTCTGATACGCAGGGTGCCAGTCGTCGTAAAAGGAACAAGTTTCTGGAGAGCTTGCTCTGCACATGATCTAGGTGAGTGGCCCACCCCATGCGGCGGTCCAAATGGAATCCCAGAAGCTTGACGGGACCTGACTCAGGATAATTTCTATTGGTGACTACAATCGACTGCATCTTGCTGGGATTAACTTTTAATCGATTTACTGCAAACCAGTACTCAGCTTTTTCAATCTGGCTCAAGGATTTTGACTCCATTATGCTGAAGTTTCTATCCGAGCTCACAAAAGTGGAATCATCGGCATAAATAAACGCCCCATCGCCAACATAACTGCCCAGATCATTCAGGAATACTATAAATAGCAAGGGACCCAAAATCGAACCTTGCGGAACCCCACATGGAGTGCTGTAGCACGCTGATTGAGAACCCTGAAACTCAACTCGCTGAGACCTCCCAGTCAGGTAGTCTAGCAGCTTCAACGGCAGACCCCTTATGCCATAGTAGTCGAGCTTCTGAAGAAGGACACAATGTGGCACCAACTCAAATGCCTTGGAAAGGTCACACATACAGGCCTTGAGTGAAGAACCCGCCTCCAGGCAGGCTGAAATCCTCTCCATCAAAGACACCATCAAACTAACCGTCGATCTACCACGACGAAAACCATGCTGCTCCCCACATAGCAGCTCATTCGATTCGAAAAATTCACGAAGCCTCTCGCAGATAGCTCCCTCTATAATCTTCCCTAATAGAGGCACCTGAGCAATCGGACGGAACTCGTCAACACTGGAAGACTTGGATTTTTTGGGTACAGGGATGACCTTGCTGAGCTTGAGTTCGAGTGGGAATTCCCCTGTGGAAAATACAGTGTTTACCAGTTTGCAGATCACAGGTGCAACTGAAGACTTTGCTTTCTTTAGGAAAACAGCTGAAAGCCCATAAACATCTTGAGATGCAGAGTTCTTCATACGATCAATAATCCTGAGCACCTCCAACTCGCTCACGGGAGAGAGGAAGATAGACCCGAGAGTTCGGGAGGTGACACTCTTCAACAGATTCATCGGGTCAACCTCAGTTCTTGGAACAGAGCCAACGCAGTCCAAAACTGAGGTCTGAAAAAAATCTGCAAATTCTGAAGCAGTGAGATTGTCAGGCAAGTTTCCATGGGCATGTTTATTGCAATTTATGATGCTCCATGCAGTTCGAGCGAAATTAGTGGAGTTTTTGAGTTTGGTGCTGTTATAGTTCACCTGCGCCGTGTGCAACTGCAGTCTATATTGGCGGCGATATTCATTTACCTTGCTTCTAGGTACCAGACCATTGCGAGACAAATCCGACAGCTCCAGCAACCTGTCACGCATTGTTCTCAGGTCTTCGGTGAACCATACATCTTTGTTTCTACTCCATCTCCGCGAGAAGGACATAGGAAAATGCTCCTGGAATATCCGATGGACTAACGCAACAATGATATCACCAGATGGTGCACAAAGTGAGGAAGATACTACTAACGGAAGAGCTGAGCAGAATTCCAAGATTCCGTCCTCTGTAATACGTCTATGAGGCATCTTTTGTATTTGAGTTTCTTGACGATGAGCAAGTGGTAAGATGGAACGCAACGTGTAATGGTCAGCAAACAAATGACTCATTACTGTAGTTGAGGTTCCAGGAATATTGGTGATAACAGTATCCAAACAGTGATGAGATTCTGGACGCGTAACTTCAAAGTTATTTACCTCGAGGCCATATGATTTGAAAAAGTCCACAAAATCCCTTACGGACTGATCGGACTCAACTTTATCTTGGTGAACATTAAAATCACCGGCTAATGCAATCATACCCCCAGAAAGCAATCGAGACTCCAGAACATCCATCATCACCTCATAAAAAATATCCATGCTTCCTCCAGGAGGTCTGTAGACAGCGATGATCACACATTTCAGCACTGAAACCTGAATAGCGCTTATCTCCACGTGTCCAATCACACTTTTGTTACAGAGTGAGTCAATAGATTTACATTTAATACTCTCGGCAGCATATATACATGATCCACCCCAGCCTTGCGGTCTAGAAGTTGCTGATATGAGTTTAAAATCAGGCTTAAGAACTGAGTAAGCTTCAATTTCCTCTGGAAGTAGGTGGTGCTCGACTATGATGAGCAGTTTCACCGACTGATATCTATCCAACATTAACTCTATTTCTGCAGTTTTGTTTCTAAGTGATCTTGCGTTGACAATTAGACACTCTATGTCGCCTTTTGATAAAGTTTTTGGGGAGCTATATGTTCGATCTAGTCACAATATATCAGTATCATTATTTACAAACACAGTTCTTTCATGACTTATAGGTGGCACTGGAATTGTATTTATATTGAGGCAAAAGCTCAAAATGGCATTCTTGATGTTTTTACAGAGTAGCTGACGAGCTTGTAATGAATAGTAGGGATCCACCGATTTAGAGGAGATCAAGTCTCGCCCAATCTGGTCTGAGTCTATTACTCGAACGAAGTTAAATTTTTCAGGAAGAGAGGATATAAACTATTGAGGCGGTCAATTTCCTTATTTACAACAGACCAACCTGACAGCCCATAATTATAGGGCGCCTTGAGAATGATCAACTTGGCACCGTTCAAGGACAAACAAAGTCTTAGCAACTCATGCTTGTACGATCGCAGTTCATTATACGATACATCAACATAACCTGCAGACAACACTAGATAGTCTGGTTCTGAATTTGTATTCCTCCAAGCTTTTATTAAAGTTGGAAGAGTGGCATCTGTCATTCTAAGACTTGTTGCATCATATCTCCTTGGCAAGATTGAAGAAAGTTCTTCTCTCATACTGAACAAAAAGGAGTCGCCAAGAAAACTCACACATGGGCTGCCTCGTTTAGTCGCTGATGTCATTCTTGCATGGGCTCGAGTGAAGGAAGCATGTTTGTCATAACTTTGGGACGACTTTGAGAAGTTGATTATGTTCTTCCTCAAGGCTGAGATAGTGGAATCCAGCTCGAGATACTGTTTATTCAGTGATTCGATCAAGTGGGCATTCTCAGCTAGCCTTCCGAGGATGTCATCATTTTTGCACGCAGTACCTAATTCCTCTGACAGAGGCGTACCATGATCAATAAAAGGACCACGTTCACCATTTTTTATATCGTGACCGGTGGTATTTGACTGGAAGTTGTCACTCACAAGTCGCAACTCCTCTAGTTCATGACGGACGTTATTTAATTCCATCTGCAGTTGTTCATTGCGACCAATTAACCCTGATTGGTGGGTATCTGCAGCTACTAACTGCTCACAAAACTTATGTTCCTGGCAATCAAAAGCTTCCCGTAGTTGGGACCAGGAAGCACAAGCGTCCTCATACTCCGTTTCCACCTTTTCAAGCTTGGTGCGGAGCGTGATTATCTCCTTTTCCAGGTCATTGACAATGTCATCATTCAGACCAGAATCACTGCTCGATCCCTGACCGTCAATCACGGAAACACATGGCTCACCATGTCCCTCTCCCCCACTCAGCTCTTGATCAGTGCTAGATTCGGGTCCAAGCGAAAGTTCCGTCATACTGGTAGACTCATCAACTTTGGGAACATCAGCAGTAGCAGTTATCAACTTGCCCTCCAAGACCCTTATTCTCCTTTTCTGAGCTACGATGTCCGCTTTTATGGATGGGCGATTATGGATGACTAGGAAGCTATGTGCTACACCCTCTTGGTAGAATACCCTCCCATCACCTAGTTAAACTATATACCTACCTTATATTTGGTACTGCACTATTCAGTTCCGACAATCTCCTATACCATTACATAGCCAACTATATTATGGATGACTAGGAAGCTATGTGCTACACCAACTTGGTGGAATACCCTCTCATCACCTAATTGTACTATATAACTACCTTATATTTGGTACTGCACTATTCAGTTCCGACAATCTCCTATACCATTACATAGCCAACTATATTATGGATGACTAGGAAGCTATGTGCTACACCCACTTGGTAGAATACTCCCTCATCACCTAACTGTACTACATACCTACCTTATATTTGGTACTGCACTATTCAGTTCCGACAATCTCCTATACCATTACGTAGCCAACTATATTATGGATGACTAGGAAGCTATGTGCTACACCCACTTGGTGGAATACCCTCCCATCATCTAATTGTACTATATACCTCCCTTATATTTGGTACTGCACTATTCAGTTCCGACAATCTCCTATACCATTACATAGCCAACTATATTATGGATGACTAGGAAGCTATGTGCTACACCCTCTTGGTAGAATACCCTCCCATCATCTAATTAAACTATATACCTACCTTATATATGGTACTGCACTATTCATTTCCGACAATCTCCTATACCATTACATAGCCAACTATATTATGGATGACTAGGAAGCTATGTGCTACACCCTCTTGGTAGAATACCCTCCCATCATCTAATTAAACTATATACCTACCTTATATATGGTACTGCACTATTTAGTTCCAACAATCTCCTATATGGCATCCTCCCTCCTACCTAACTATGCTATGGATGACGAGGAAGCTATGTGCTACGCCCTCTTGGTAGAATACCCTCTCATCAACTAATTAAACTATATACCTACCTTATATTTGGTACTGCACTATTTAGTTCCAACAATCTCCTATACCATTACATAGCCAACTATATTATGGATGACTAGGAAGCTATGTGCTACACCCACTTGGTGGAATACCCTCTCATCACCTAATTGTACTATATACCTACCTTATATTCGGTACTGCACTATTCAGTTCCGACAATCTCCTATACCATTACATAGCCAACTATATTATGGATGACTAGGAAGCTATGTGCTACAACCACTTGGTGGAATACCCTCTCATCACCTAATTGTACTATATACCTACCTTAAATTTGGTACTGCACTATTCAGTTCCGACAATCTCCTATACCATTACGTAGCCAACTATATTATGGATGACTAGGAAGCTATGTGCTACACCCTCTTGGTAGAATACCCTCCCATCACCTAGTTAAACTATATACCTACCTTATATTTGGTACTGCACTATTCAGTTCCGACAATCTCCTATACCATTACATAGCCAACTATATCATGGATGACTAGGAAGCTATGTGCTACACCCACTTGGTGGAATACCCTCTCATCACCTAATTGTACTATATACCTACCTTATATTTGGTACTGCACTATTCAGTTCCGACAATCTCCTATACCATTACATAGCCAACTATATTATGGATGACTAGGAAGCTATGTGCTACACCCACTTGGTAGAATACTCCCTCATCACCTAACTGTACAACATACCTACCTTATATTTGGTACTGCACTATTCAGTTCCGACAATCTCCTATACCATTACATAGCCAACTATATTATGGATGACTAGGAAGCTATGTGCTACACCCACTTGGTGGAATACCCTCTCATCATCTAATTGTACTATATACCTCCCTTATATTTGGTACTGCACTATTCAGTTCCGACAATCTCCTATACCATTACATAGCCAACTATATTATGGATGACTAGGAAGCTATGTGCTACACCCTCTTGGTAGAATACCCTCCCATCATCTAATTAAACTATATACCTACCTTATATATGGTACTGCACTATTCAGTTCCGACAATCTCCTATACCATTACATAGCCAACTATATTATGGATGACTAGGAAGCTATGTGCTACACCCTCTTGGTAGAATACCCTCCCATCATCTAATTAAACTATATACCTACCTTATATATGGTACTGCACTATTCAGTTCCGACAATCTCCTATACCATTACATAGCCAACTATATTATGGATGACTAGGAAGCTATGTGCTACACCCTCTTGGTAGGATACCCTCCCATCATCTAATTAAACTATATACCTACCTTATATATGGTACTGCACTATTTAGTTCCAACAATCTCCTATATGGCATCCTCCCTCCTACCTAACTATGCTATGGATGACGAGGAAGCTATGTGCTACGCCCTCTTGGTAGAATACCCTCTCATCAACTAATTAAACTATATACCTACCTTATATTTGGTACTGCACTATTTAGTTCCAACAATCTCCTATACCATTACATAGCCAACTATATTATGGATGACTAGGAAGCTATGTGCTACACCCACTTGGTGGAATACCATCTCATCACCTAATTGTACTATATACCTACCTTATATTCGGTACTGCACTATTCAGTTCCGACAATCTCCTATACCATTACATAGCCAACTATATTATGGATGACTAGGAAGCTATGTGCTACAACCACTTGGTGGAATACCCTCTCATCACCTAATTGTACTATATACCTACCTTAAATTTGGTACTGCACTATTCAGTTCCGACAATCTCCTATACCATTACGTAGCCAACTATATTATGGATGACTAGGAAGCTATGTGCTACACCCTCTTGGTAGAATACCCTCCCATCACCTAGTTAAACTATATACCTACCTTATATTTGGTACTGCACTATTCAGTTCCGACAATCTCCTATACCATTACATAGCCAACTATATCATGGATGACTAGGAAGCTATGTGCTACACCCTCTTGGTGGAATACCCTCTCATCACCTAATTGTACTATATACCTACCTTATATTTGGTACTGCACTATTCAGTTCCGACAATCTCCTATACCATTACATAGCCAACTATATTATGGATGACTAGGAAGCTATGTGCTACACCCACTTGGTAGAATACTCCCTCATCACCTAACTGTACTACATACCTACCTTATATTTGGTACTGCACTATTCAGTTCCGACAATCTCCTATACCATTACATAGCCAATTATATTATGGATGACTAGGAAGCTATGTGCTACACCCACTTGGTGGAATACCCTCTCATCATCTAATTGTACTATATACCTCCCTTATATTTGGTACTGCACTATTCAGTTCCGACAATCTCCTATACCATTACATAGCCAACTATATTATGGATGACTAGGAAGCTATGTGCTACACCCTCTTGGTAGAATACCCTCCCATCATCTAATTAAACTATATACCTACCTTATATATGGTACTGCACTATTCAGTTCCGACAATCTCCTATACCATTACATAGCCAACTATATTATGGATGACTAGGAAGCTATGTGCTACACCCTCTTGGTAGAATACCCTCCCATCATCTAATTAAACTATATACCTACCTTATATATGGTACTGCACTATTCAGTTCCGACAATCTCCTATACCATTACATAGCCAACTATATTATGGATGACTAGGAAGCCTTGTGCTACACCCACTTGGTAGAATACTCCCTCATCACCTAACTGTACTACATACCTCATATTTAGTAGGGCACTATGTAGTTCTGACGATGCCCTCTTCTATTACCTACCTAATCATGTTATCGGTGATGAGTTGGCTATGTGCTACACCCACTTAGTAAAATACCCTCTTATCACCAAATTGTACTACATATCTCATATTTGGTACGGCACTAAGCAGTTATGAAGATCTCCTATACCATTAGATATCCAACTATATTATGAATGACGAGGGAGCTATGTGCTACAACCCACTTGGTAGAATACCTTACTAACAGTACTATAATTATAGCTCATACTTGGTAGGAAAACTCACATACATGAGCATTCGTAGACACGTTTGATATGGCCCATGCAGGTTCTGACCTAAAAGCCACTATAATTTCCCGTTTCCCATCCCCCGCAGCACCTTTTAGTTATCGGAACCCCCTTCATATAGCATATCATTTTAAAGCTTACAATCAGACCTTCAATTTGACTATACACAAATGGTCCTCCATCGACTCAGTCGGAAGTCACAGGGGAAGAAAAGTGAATGCGGACCAATATTCCCGAAAACGGGAACCACGTTTTTCAACTTCTTTCACAAAGTTTCGATACTTTTAACAAAGCAAAATGAAATCTGTTTGAAATGGGACCACCACGGATACTGGTAGAACAAATTTCAAAAGGAATCAGACAGATTGGTACCAGAATAAAGAAATGCAAGCGACTCGGACATACAAAAAAAAAAAAAAAAAAAAAAAAAAAAAAAAAAAAAAAAAAAAAAATCGTCGTCCCACGACAACCCGAATTGAGTACCTCCTCTTTCGCGCGCCTTCGGCGCGTTGAAGTCGGTCAAAAAGATGTCATATCTTGGACCCGTGTGTGTACCCCCTGTTTACTATGTAATTTCTTAACATTATAGCGCCATCAAGTATATATCGATACCTTGAAACACAAAGACGCTAAATTCCATCCATCTTCCAATTTTTTAATTTTTTTTAAATTTCAGAAAAATTCAAATTCATCAGAACTGTTATTGACCTTTTTGACGATTATAGCTTGAAATTTTGTTCAAGAAATTGAGGAATTTAGAGTAGTAAGCCATTATTTTGGCACTGGTCAAAACTCCTTTTGCGTTTTTCTGAAATTTCTTTAAGGTACCGAAATATTGATTTGCCCATCTGCTCACCCCTCCTTAATTGCAATCCCGCCTCAATATTTATGCGTAAGGATTCAAACTCCCCAAAGTAGACGCCCAGCATGTTATTATCTTCCAGCACAGTTCTTAGATGAACTATGGGGTCATAGAACTGTTGGAGATGGTTGAATGACATCAGAGGGAAATTAAAATTCGTGTGACCGCCTGTCACCTATTGCACTTTTTCAGTGTGATTCAACTTTACCTAGCGAGGGAGATCACTTCATGTTATTAGAATATTAATAAAGTAGAATTACCTCGAGCCTCCCATCAGACCTAGGGATTTCCCGGCTCAAGGGGTTAAGACTCTCACCCTACATAGGAAAGAGTGGGCACTCCTTAAAAATAGACGACGGCTCAAGCCAGACGTCACTTCACACTGGTGGAACGTTTGAACTAGTTAATTAAACGCTTGTTCTTTACAAAACACTAAAACCTTCTATATAGATTCGCTCAGATTCTAGAATCTTTAAATTGGTCAGTTTTGATAGAAAACCTCTTTTTTTTATAATATCATACGATTAATAACATTTTTGAATAAGATTGACTCGCGGGGCGGATGCTCGCATCTGGTAACACTTGTCAACTCTTAAACCACTCTAACCAGCAGCAGCTGGTTCAACGTCGAGGAGCACTTCGTATCGCCTGTGCCTACAGAACCGTCTCAGAACCAGCCATACTAGTCCTTGCAGGAGTGATCCCCATTCATCTCATGGCCACAGAAAGAAAGAGAATGTTCAAAAGGAGAGATCAAGGAGAGCGATCCAGGATTGCCAAAGGGGAGAGAGAGCTTACCATGGAAAGATGGTAGGATATATGGACAGGAGAAACCAGAGGCAGATGGACTGCTAGGCTGATCCCTCAAATCAAGACATGGCTACAGAGGAAGCATGGAGAGGTAAATTTCTTCCTAACCCAGTTCCTTTCAGGGCACGGACTTTTCTACACCTACCTTCGCATAAGATGGGGAAGGTGAGGTCCCCGAAATGTCCCAACTGCCAGGAGAACAAGGATGATGACGCATTCCATACATTATTTGAATGCATCCGATGGACAGGGGAGAGGAACTGACTAAGGGAGAAGTTGCTACTCGCAGCACAGGGCACAACCCCAGAGGCGGTCATAGGAAAGATGCTGGGAAGCGAAAAAACCTGGACCACTGTGGCAGATTATGTGGAAAAAATAATTAACAAAAATCCATCAAGAACGGGAGAGGCAGCGAAGGGGAACCATGTACTGGACCATGGACCCCTAGCAGAGAACTAAGAAGACTCCCAGGACTCAGCCTGAAGTAATGTGTTGAACAGTTCCAGGCTGAGATCCAAAGTGGGAAAAAGGAGGGTTTGAATCCCACATAACCCGTGCGAGCGGGTCCCTCGGGTATCTTACGAGATCCAATTTCCACCCCTGGATCTTAAAGATTTCCTCACCCCCTATGGAAAAAAACCAAGCTAACCAACCTTCCTCATACATTCAACTTGCAGGGTGGCTGGTCGAATATAGTCAACACCAGCTGAATGTATACAACCTCTCCTTACGTAGCTCGCTGGGAAGATACCACGATATCTGATAACACTTGCTATTCCTCTACAAGCCTATCCCCTCTACCGATCGGTTTATGGCAAACTTCATCAATTCAACTAATAAATTCATATAGGGAAAATGTTAATGTAAGGCCAATCCTTCAGATCAGGTCTTCTCACCTAGGTTTTGGAAAACGTTTGTGTTCTCGGATTATATCCCTTGAATGACTTTTTTGAGGATTAGGAATCTACTGAAATTTCATCGATCACTTACGTGACAATCCAGTCGGCTGAGTCCATTACGTTGCCACATTATATGTTTCTCCCCCCTCTTCAAATGACATTTAATACAATCCTGCTGGTATAGAGGAGGTCGACATACTACCTGACAATGCTCCAGCGACAAAGGGTCGCCTGGTGGCGCCTCATTGAGAGACATTCCCATGCAAAGGCGAACACTGCAACAAAATAATTGGCTTCCCCTCCGACCCTGAGTCGCTTTTCCACCGAACTCATCATAATTCACGCAACCCAGAGGAAGAGGTTCCCGTGCTCCATGCGTTACTACACACGTACACTCATACCGGCTTCCTCTGTGTGTGTAGAGAGAAGGCGAACTTGTGTTTTAACTCTACTTGTGTGATTGTATATAAATGGGATGAGATGTCTCACGTCCTAGCAAAACCAATCCTATCTCTCTCACCACCCACCAGCCTTCGGCCTATACGCTTCAGAATACACAATACATTCTCTACCCCACTGCACTGTCTCTTTCCTTCCTCGCACTAATGGTTTCTCTTCTTCGATGGCAGAGCACGTTTTAAATCAGTTCTAGATGGCTTCGGTGGAAGCTCTTATTGCAACGATAGCACTCGGTTATTTTCTACCGGAAAATACGAAGTTTGGTCATAGAAATCGGATTTTCGCCGAAGGCTTAAATTTCTCAACAATTTCTATTTTTAATAAGTACCTATGACAAAAGCCAACGAAAATATCTTTTTCCTTAACAATTTTGACAGGCTATTATTTATTTGAAGATTCAACATCCGGAAATCCACGAGAGCCTAATATGAATAGGTAGGTAATCACGTTTTTCTATTATAGAAAAATAGGAATTCCTATAATAGGAATCGAAATCTCTTCTTTAAAAATACTGGATTGAGCTAATATTCAAACTGAAATATTTCGAGAACAAGTGGAAATATCACACTACTGAAGGAGTTCTAAAACTCTAAAACTCACAAATTGGAAGGGACCATATATCATCCTCAGATTCTTTAATATGAAACACGATCGTGAAACCCGAAATAGCTGCACATGTGCTCCAGATTTGCTCATACGTGGAAAGCCCAGGTGTGCCCGCCGTAACTGCACCGAATCAGATGTCTAGGTATGCCCATCGTAAATGATGGCCAGTACGGCTCGAGCTACACTTCAACCTATAACAACGAGTTTATCGTCCGGATCTCTTGGTAACATCAAGAGAAGCCTTCATTATTGATGTCTTGCTGGTTTCTGGCTCAGGCCAGAGATAATACTGCCTGGCGTACGATATGGTAAGGCAGATCACAAAAGATCTATTACGAGTAGGCTACCCATTGTTCATCCTAGAGTAAATAAGCTCCCGAGTCCTGACAGGAGGCATATTTATCCGGTCTGCGTTCAAGGCTACAACTATTTGAAGACGTCCCACGGTTTTAGCAAGTGGGCCTCGTTGGACTTGGAGCTGAACTCAAATCCCATTGGGAGGAGAAGCGTCGGATGAGGGCATAGCCAGAAGAGCCACAATCCTCCCTCCATCAATTCTGGGACAAGCTTGTCCCTCACACCTAACTTCCGTCGTCGGATTTAGGATCCGAAACCAAGCTGTCTGATAGATATGGCTGCCGATGATAATACTTTGATGTTTATATTTTTGTGCAATACCACATTGTGCGGAGGAATATTTTTTTCCAAATAAATATGGCTAATGCAGCTGGTAAAAAATGTTATTTCGAGACAAAACTGTACGAAAATAATGTACGGTTTGGTGACATTTTCTATAATTGAGCCGTTCTCTGAAACAGTTCTCTTGGAGTTTTTTTGCTGTTAAACTAATGGTAGCGTGGACTCAAACTACGATTTCTCAGTTCCTATTAATCCAAAGTCACCCAAATCCTTAAAGGTTTGGTTGAGACGATTGCCCATAAATTGCTTGTCATTTTGATGACATTTTCAGGCATTATATATCTATTATACCCTTAATAGTCTTCCGTTAATTATATCACCTTTAGTTACCAAAGTAACAAACCCGATTTACCAAAAAGCATCGATTTCTCATGAAGTAATCTCCTGATTTAGCTCTGGTTTGGATAGTGGATGGAAGTTGGTTCCAGAATAATTGCTGAAACCGATTCGATCAGCAGGCGCCATTTCATATCACATTCTTTATTTAAATCGACATAAGAGGAAAATTAATATTCGTATTTTGTTTCTAAACGTAGAAAACAATCAACATGGTAAAAAAAATCTGTTGTTTCCAAGGGTTTGATATTCTCTTCACCCCTACATGATCCGGCATGCGATTTAATAAGTAACCCTTCGTTTGGGAACGAACAGTAGTTGCTTTCAAGTGGCTCAACGTAAGTAACATCACGAAGACCCGAATAAGGGAACAATCTTGTGTGAAGAAGTCATCATCCACATCCAAGCGAGTAGAGCCTGACATGAGCCTGTCAAAGGGGTGGGATGACTGAATGAGAAACTCTTTAGAAAAAGTCCAGAGAGAACATCGCCTTCTAGCCCAAGACAATGGCTTTCAGAGGATCAAGGCCTAGGGATAAAGGAAACTGCTAAGCCATCCGAGACTCAAAATACAGTGAAAATCCATCAAAGGTTCGCCAGCGGAGACAAAAGGGGGAGTTGCCCTGGCCTTATGTAAGGATAGATTTTAACCTAAGGGTGGGTTTTGAACCCCTTTCGACGAAGCTGAGGTATTGTCTTCAGACAGAAGGTGGGTGATTATGCTGCAGCCCTAGAAGTGAGGTGGGCTATTGTGTGTGAAAGCATAGTTCCCTGAAGCAAGTTGACCCAAGAGAAATGTGACCTAAGAAACCCAGCCCCTTCTCTCAGCCTTCTTGCTTTCTACCTTCTTCATTAAATATATTCCGGAACCTCAAAAGCCTTTCCTAATAATAATGTTACCAACTGAAATTCTGCTAAGTCACATTACAATGAGAGTTCTGATTTATTTCATAAGTTGTTCATCAAATTTTTTCAGATCAATCCTATTTTTGGTTTATTATTTCTAATAATAAGCCTATGTGATCGTATCGCAAAAAATTTTTTCACCAAAGAGGTCAAATCTCCATTCAAATTTTATCGGACTAAAATGCGATCGCTGTTCATTTCTTCGATTTGTATACAGTTTTGCCTTCTGCGTAACCAGTAATCAAATTTCAATAAAGCTTTCTATTTTTCCAATCGAGTGTGAAGCGTTTAGTTCCTTCTAATAAACTTGATTGTGAAGGTGTGAAGCCAGTATGGTGTGGTAGGTAGTACCTAGCTGGTAGGTAAAAAAAAGTTGGTAGGTAAAAAAAATGTTGGTGGGTAAAAAACGCTTCAAATCATTGCTCAAAAGCTTCTTCATTCTTCAGATCACTGATCAGCTGAGTGAGCTCCGAAGCCATTTTCAATCCTATTGAATGAAAGTGCTCTTCCAGGCGTCTCCAGCATTCGAGGAGATCTTCTTCACTCCTCAGATCACTGATCAGCTGAGTGAGCTCCGAAGCCATTTTCAATCCTATTGAATGGAAGTGCTCTTCCAGGCGTCTTCAGCATTCGAGGAGATCTTCTTCACTCTTCAAATCACTGATCAGCTGAGTGAGCTCCGAAGTCATTTTCAATCCTATTGAACGCAGGAAGCTGAAATTTGAGAGGGAAGGTCAAGGGAGAATACAGATGGTGGTAGGTGCTATTGATGGAGAACCAGTGATCTATACAGAAGGGTGATCTATACAGAAAATAATAAACCTTTGAGCAATGATTTGCAGCGTTTTTCGCTTCATAAACACAATAAAATTCCAAGTTTAGTATTCTCCATGATTTTTTCCAAGGATTTCAAATATTACCACGATGCGCATTGCGCACATCCTTCACATGTAAACATTCAGAAATTAACTGAAGAGGTCTTCAAGTAGTGAGTAAAAAGGTCATTTTCGTTCTTTTAAAAGATTATTTTTCGTCGATAATTTGAACTATCACCACATGATTCAGCGTAAAAAATTACTAAACCTCCGTATTTACCATTACCATGTATCACACTTGGGTCTTATTTGAAAAAAAACGAAGTTGGTGCGCGTAGCGCACGATTGCGCGTGCGCAATGCGCACTGTGGTCATATTTGGAATTTTTGGAAAAAAATTTTCGGTAAAACAACTAACTAAAGAGCTTTAATTCTTTTCGGTACCAGTTCAAGCTAGCATTTTAACTTGAATAAGTACTGTTTCACATTGTTAAGTCAGTTGCAATATACAAGTTACTAGCATATGAACAATTCCTAAGTTACTAGTCAACTAAGTAAGTTAACAGCTAAAACGAAAATGGCAAAACTTAGTTAACTGAACAATTATGGTCTGAGTCAGCAACTACCAAACTTAGTCAACAAGCAGTGACTCATAACCAATAATTACTTTATTCAATAAATTGTTATTGTCTTAATACTTTGAATAAGTAAAATCTATCATTCTGTCAAATTCGAGGTAGTAACAACAAATTTTGTTGTTTACTCAAAGGGGCTTTACAGAAAAGTTATAGCATTCAGATTAATATGCTTTTAACTTTGTTATCCCTCTATTTATTCCACTAGTATAATTTAGTAGAAGTAACTGCATTTGAATTGAAAATATTCTGCATGTTGTACTTATTTCCTAAATTTAAATGACAGAAGTAAGACGTGAATGTAAAACTAGCTGTTGGAGGAAACGTGGTAGGTAATGCACGAGCGACCGGTTTGTAATCTTGGCGGAACGGCTCCTTCGTGATCGATGGGTTAATTACCCTGCTTAGGAAGCCCGGAATGAATTAGCTTCATGTTTAGTAACAGTGAAAAGTCTTGGTAGCTCAGAGGGAGGTGGGAGCTAAGAAGTTGGAAAACTAAGATCGTTTCCGATAAAAGTAAACTGGCACGTGAAGGTTCGCTTGGTAATGGGAACACAGCAGCTGGGACGAGGTTATCTCGACGAATTATCGCCTTTTCCTCAACGGCAACGAGTGCGACTCGCCACTTCTACAACAGGTCTGATGCAGCCGAAACTATTCACCAACAATGAACGAAAAAAACTATAGCAAGTTGGGCTTCTTTACTGAGCGTGACATGTAGAATTAATTGGTAATTATTAAATTTATTATTGGAAATTTTTTATTTATTATTAAAAATTATTATTGGAAATTATTAAATTTAAGGTGGAGCACTAGGTAGTGAATACGCCAATATAAAACATGATCTAAATTATATCAAATGATACGAGATATTTTCAAATATTCTGTGGGGATTTCCTTAGATCGCTAAATATTTTACAATGCTCACAAAACACAAATTCACTACAAGTAGAGTTCTTGTGAAATACAACTTGCATTGAGACATAAATGTAACTTTCGTGAATGAATAAGCAGCATTAGAGAATGAGCTAATTTTCTCAGAAACATTTTCACAAATTTCATATATTCTTCCATTTTTAGGACATCGCACAGTAAGACCTGGGCCTCCTTATGCGATTAGTCTGGGGTAAAGTTGGACAACACTCAACAGAAAACGCTGCAAATCATTGCTCAAAGGTTTATTATTTTCTGTATAGATCACCCTTCTGTATAGATCACTGGTTCTCCATCAATAGCACCTACCACCACTGATCGGAGCTCACTCAGCTGATCAGTGATCTGAAGAGTGAAGAAGATCTCCTCGAATGCTGGAGACGCCTGGAAGAGCACTTCCATTCAATAGGATTGAAAATGGCTTTGGAGTTCACTCAGCTGACCAGTGATCTCAGGAGTGAAGAAGATTTCCTCGAATGCTGGAGACGCCTGGAAGAGCACTTCCATTCAATAGGATTGAAAATGGCTTCGGAGCTCACTCAGCTGATCAGTGATCTGAAGAGTGAAGAAGCCTTTGAGCAATGATTTGCAGCGTTTTTTACCCACCAACATTTTTTTTACCTACCACACCATACTGGCTTCACACCTTCACAATCAAGTTTATTAGAAAGAACTAAACGCTTCACACTCGATTGGAAAAATAGAAAGCTTCATATGCAAATTTGATTACTGGTTACGCAGAAGGCAAAACTGTATACAAATCGAAGAAATGAACAGCGATCGCATTTTAGTCCGATAAAATTTGAATGGAGATTAGACCTCTTTCGCGATTCACACTCATGATTCTGTTTTATCAAAGGAAAACCTTCAAGTACTCGTAGGGACCGAACGGTTTGTCCTACAGAGCTCCGGGTGGTCTCAAAAATTTTTTTAAATTCAATACTATTTAAAATTGGTGAAAAAACGATACCTTTATTTCGAGAGTTTTCGAGCTAGGGCACTCTTGAAAATTTCAACCCTTAATTTTCACCCCTTAGAAGTGACCGACATCAACCAAAAGCTTCGCGGCACAACTAGACCCCAAATGGAGTCCATATACCAAATTTGAACCAAATCGGTCCAGTGTTGCTAAGAAAAGTGCCGCGTACGGCGTACGGCGGACGGACGGATATTTAGGTTTATTATTTTCAATAATAAGCCTCTGGAATCGAGCAAGAAAAAAAAAATTTTAACCACCCCTCAAAATTTGATGTTTTACGTTTCAAGGTACGTAGAATACGAAAATCGAATAAAAAAATTTCCGTCCGTCCGCCGTACGCCGTACGCGGCACTTTTCTTAGCAACACTGGACCGATTTGGTTCAAATTTGGTATATGGGCTCCATTTGGGGTCTAGTTGTGCCGCGAAGCTTTTGGTTGATGTAGGTCCCTTCTAAGGGGTGAAAATTAAGGGTTGAAATTTTCAAGAGTGCCCTAGCTCGAAAACTCTCGAAATAAAGGTATCGTTTTTTCACCAATTTTAAATAGTATTGCATTTTTAAAAATTTTTGAGACCACCCGGAGCTTTGTAGGACAAACCGTTCGGTCCCTACGAGTACTTGAAGGTTTTCCTTCGATAAAACAGAATCATGAGTGTGAATCGCAAAAGAGGTCTAATCTCCATTCAAATTTTATCGAACTAAAATGCGATCGCTGTTCATTTCTTCGATTTGTATACAGTTTTGCCTTCTGCGTAACCAGTAATCAAATTTGCATATGAAGCTTTCTATTTTTCGAATCGAGTGTGAAGCGTTTAGTTCTTTCTAATAAACTTGATTGTGAAGGTGTGAAGCCAGTATGGTGTGGTAGGTAGTACCTAGCTGGTAGGTAAAAAAAAGTTGGTAGGTAAAAAAAATGTTGGTGGGTAAAAACGCTGCAAATCATTGCTCAAAGGCTTCTTCACTCTTCAGATCACTGATCAGCTGAGTGAGCTCCGAAGCCATTTTCAATCCTATTGAATGGAAGTGCTCTTCCAGGCGTCTCCAGCATTCGAGGAGATCTTCTTCACTCTTCAGATCACTGATCAGCTGAGTGAGCTCCGAAGCCATTTTCAATCCTATTGAATGGAAGTGCTCTTCCAGGCGTCTCCAGCATTCGAGGAGATCTTCTTCACTCCTCAGATCACTGATCAGCTGAGTGAGCTCCGAAGCAAATTTCAATCCTATTGAATGGAAGTGCTCTTCCAGGCGTCTCCAGCATTCGAGGAGATCTTCTTCACTCTTCAGATCACTGATCAGCTGAGTGAGCTCCGAAGCCATTTTCAATCCTATTGAATGGAAGTGCTCTTCCAGGCGTCTTCAGCATTCGAGGAGATCTTCTTCACTCTTCAGATCACTGATCAGCTGAGTGAGCTCCAAAGCCATTTTTAATCCTATTGAATGGAAGTACTCTTCCAGGCGTCTCCAGCATTCGAGGAGATCTTCTTCACTCTTCAGATCACTGATCAGCTGAGTGAGCTCCGAAGCCATTTTTAATCCTATTGAATGGAAGTACTCTTCCAGGCGTCTCCAGCATTTGTAGAGATCTTCTTCACTCTTCAGAATACTGATCAGCTGAGTGAGCTCCGAAGCCATTTTCAATCCTATTGAATGCAGGAAGCTGAAATTTGAGAGGGAAGGTCAAGGGAGAATACAGATGGTAGTAGGTGCTATTGATGGAGAACCAATGATCTATGCAGAAGGGTGATCTATACAGAAAATAATAAACCTTTGAGCAATGATTTGCAACGTTTTATTCGATTTTAGTATTCTACGTACCTTGAAACGTAAAACATCAAATTTTGAGGGGGGGTTAAAATTTTTTTTTTTTCTTGCTCGATTCCAAAGGCTTATTATTGAAAATAATAAACCAAAATAATGACCGCATACTAATTCGTTTTAGAACATTCTGAATCCAAATCCGCGAAAAAATTGAGGGAAAATTTTCAGTATTCCTCAGAATTTTCATGAATTATTCTTTGTGCCACCGTGAAACCAATCAATGGTGCCACTATGGTGCCAGGACACCATAAACCCCGTAATTCGTGGGTGTTTGTGTGTTTCACCTTGAATACGAATGTGAACTACTACGGACTGCCTAAACAGATGAAAGTTCACCGTTACGACGTATGACTGCTTTTGTGCCGGACTGGCACCATTGGTGGTGGGGTGAACTCGAATTCGCATGTTGGGTAACCAAGATCATGGATCAAAATGCTGTTCAAATTCAAGGCTCGCATGCCTCCAGAAATGTTATGGCGGCTCAGGGCGAAGGGGGAGGGGAGGGAGTCCACTATTTCTAACTCAAAATACTAATTAAATGACGTACATTGAGCGAAACAGTTTTGTGCGGGAGGACAATAAAAGTGCAGGCAAATAAAAATGCGTGTTTTACCGCTCACCAATTGGTTTACATTGACCTGATGCTTATCCAAAGGGACATCCCCTGGAATGCATGCATTACTCAACAATATATTTTCACTTCACATGATATTTTATCGTAAATTACAGACTGTTTCCAAATGTACCATACAGTAATACGTTCAACATTGCGTTTTTCACCAAAAACCTCGAAAATATCGTCTCTTGAACCATGAGAGTTTTGATGAAATATTGTTATGATGATTGCGAATATAATTTCAACTACATACTTATATATCGACCAAATTTATGTATTGTTTATGTCGTATACTTTTTTAGATACTTACAACAAAGGGATGCTGCGAGTTTTTCTCCCAAACTCTAATTCTTTCAAAAAATAATTATGTTTCATTCTTTCTGGCTTAATTAACGAATTATTTTTTAAGAAGGAATACTCCCGCTCGAGTAGTCGCGAGTTCAACATAGGTAACCGTTTATTTATGTAAATAAATTTTAATCGCCTATAGGAATTTATTATCAACTGATTAGTATTATTGATTATTATAAACTCATTGATATTAATTAAACCTTCATTCAAAAATAATTATGTTTCATTCTTTATGTCTTAATCATATAATTATAATTTATTTTTTCAACGTTGTGTAGGGGGAACTCTCCCGCTCGACTGGTTCATGATTCAACATAGGTAGTCGTTTATTTAGGCGATTAAACTTTCATCGTATAGAGGAATTTATTATTATTAACTCATTAGCCATTTGTTTTCTAATGCCGCTTCGAAAAGCATTCTCCTCCTACCATAGGGGAAAACATTGTTCCGATCATGAAATCCTGTACAATAGAAAACATTCGTTAGTGATTCTTGACCATGATTGGCTAATATTTTGGATGATGGAAGGTTGACAAATATTTTATGTCCCACCCCATTCAAAAGGTTGTTTGCTTTCCGATGGTTTAAAACCTCTCACGCAGTTCTATTGATTGGAGAGTCAAAAGGAAGTGGCTGGGGTAGGGTATAATGAAAAATATCGGGTAGGGGATGTCGAATATCGAAATGTAGACCAACAAAGTTTGGGTTTGCCACGGGGTTTTCAAGACTATTGTTCTGATGTGTTGTGATGGAAGCCACATCAACAACAGCCGGGAAAAGTTTTGAATGCCGGGTCATGTGAAAGATTCACTAGAATCCACTCCACCCTTTTCCTCTTTCCCGATAATTCTCAGATTCACCACCGTGAGATCAGTGAGGTACTTCCCACGAGTAGTTATTTTATAAACTCGTCTGTGCAATCTCGGTAGGTACTGAATTGGTTCTTCAATTCTGAAGGAGAAATTAAGGAAATCATTATATTTGTGCAGAAAGCAGATGGAGCTGTGACTTCAACATTCCATTATCTCTTCGATTTTCAGAGGTTTTCTAACAACTTTAAATTCGTGTCAGTGGGACAAAAGGCCGCCTGCCAAGTTGCGTGGGCAGTAGAGCATCCTCATGAACGTATAGAATTAGTTGGTGTAAAAATGCTTAATTATCAGAGTATTCATACTAATAGTGAACAATTAACTATGATTCTCAGAAATAAAAATTTGATTATCACGATCATGCTGCTAATTTTCTGAGTTAACAAACAGCAACATGATTGTAAATAGGCCGCGATTATGTTGGTGATTTTCCATTATTTCACTTTTTCACGTGCACCTAAATGAGCTCGATCCAACGGCTGTTCTTATACCGAGACGACCAAATAGCTTAGGAAATTTTCAAAATCATTAGAATTCATTGGTGTCAGCCACCGGGGCTTCGCGAATCCCGAGAATAAGACTGACCTTAAACGAAGTCAAAGCAAATGAGTTGAGAATGCTTGAGGAGTCCGAGCTCATTGCTGAGGCAAGAAGGGTTTGAAGGGCTGCAATCCCTTTGAGTAGGAGCTCCTTGTTTGTCCAGGGTAATGTTTACCGTCCTGAGACGAGGCCTTCGGGAATCCGAGATGCAAATCTCGTATACTATTGGCAGGCATTAGAGATTCATGGTCTTGTTAAGGAGAGTAGAAGCTAGCTGGAGACGGCAGATGCACAAATCACTTCAACGGTTTCCTTTCTTCTCTCTCCCTGTCATAAAATTCGGTCTTGAGACGTTTCTATGTAAATCAACCCAGAGATTGCTACGCGTTGCGCCGCAATACCCCGATAGACGTTCCAAGAGAATGTGTAGGAAACTTCTATTGATTCACAGTGGTTCATCTTAATGGATTCCAACCATACGACGTTTCCAAGGTTGATGCAGTTATTTTATTTATTTATTTTTATTTTTTCTTAATGAAAATATTTTTCTTTTCTTAATGTAATTATGTTTCTTTTAAATTTTAATACAAATCTGTTCACAGATTTAAAAAAATTCAACTGGAAAACGTCATTTCGGAATCTGTTTCTGATTATGCTTATTTGTGCCGATTTTTCACTGGTGCCATAGCTCTTACTATCGTAAAGCGATGAAATGCGTAGAGAACCACCAAGAGACCAACCCTGATTTCCATGTAAATTGGACTTTGATTTCATATCTTTGATTTTCCCTCGATTACGAGGGATAACTCGACATCACTCGTCTATTATGGTACCGATCCCTTACCCCTAGCATGATTTTTATTTAAGGCATATTTGTTATTTAGGTCCCAGGATTTTAGTAGAATTAGCTTCAAAAATTAAACTTATTGAAAAATTTTGTCAATTTAAAAAATGTGTTCATGAGTCTCTTAAGCAACAGTATTTGAATGATTCCTCTATTAATCTTCCGTTACTGAACTTTTCTCATTGATACATTCATTTTTTTTTTGCTATTTTCTCTACGTCTATATTTGATTTTCTTTGTTTTATTGATCATTAGTATAACGTTTATGTATGCAATTTTAGATGCATTCTAAGTAAAATAGGTAATATAAAAACGATCATAATAATATTATACATACTTACTTATATTATATAAACTAATATTATATACACTAAGTATATTATACTTTATCCGAAATCAGAGCGAAAAGGCCAATAATTGAATACACTAAAATATTTTTGTCCTGACTCTTCAACGACCAACTACATATTTCATCATATTCCGACCCTCCATAATCTCTCATCGTAAACCTTCAGTAAATTTACGTCACAAAGAAATTTAAAGATATGTCAATCATCTTCAAATTCACATCAAAATATCAATATCAAAATTCTCAACTTCCAGCAATATGTGTGGCCAGCTTAGTCAATCCACCCTTTGTACATTTTACGTCTAATTAATTTTCAGTTCGATCATAAATACACTGAGTAGCTTCAGAGCCACCCTTCATCCTCTCCCTCAAGACGTTTGTTGAGAGACTATCCACTGGAATAACAGCGTGGGCCAGCAATAACAGCCCTATCTGTTTGCCAATCAAACTTAATTATAATAGAATTCCTGGAATAATTAAATCATGGAGGAGGGCGAAGGGCGGGAAGGAAGGAAGTGTTTGAGGGATGAGCAAAAACTTCTGTGCCGCCAAAACAATCATCGAACGTTTCCGAGGGAGATCGGGTGGGGAATGGTCGAGGTGGGGCGAAGAAATTAATTGGAGGCAAGAATGTTGACCGTAGCCATCGATACAAGAAACTTTCGCTCATCAAAATCGCCTCATTTCCGTACAACTTGCAACTATTTTCATTTCGTTTAACGGCTAATTAACTTTGAAATTATTTAAGGAAGCAAAAAGGACGATGCAAGAGTAGTTAAATAGAGCAGTCCATCAATTTTATGCTCACCAATAACAGACTCCTTTTCAGTACATAACTTTAGTATTAGAACTTGAAGTAAATTTTAAAACGTCAGAGTCTCTAGGGAGCAAACATCTATTCATGAACCAACTTAGATCTTTAGTGTACGACATGAGTGTACCCAGCGGTGGTGTAAACAGTTGCAAACATATCAGAATGTACGATTAAAATAGAATTAAATTAAATTACATTTTATTGACATATAATACATAATATACAAAAAAAAACTTTATTGAAGTAATTTGGATTTACAGTCAATATGTTGGTGGCTATAGGAAAAGCCCGTGCTACTACCACGAGTTAAAACCTCAAAATATCAAATAAAACTAAATCTGAAAGTCATCTATTCACGGACTGACCAACCGACTCTCAATAACGTCTGTCTGACAATAAGTAATCAGCCAAGAAAATAATAATTTCCTATAAATATTCCTGCTAAGCTTGCCCAGAAATCTCATCCCTGCAGTTACTGTATTTACAAGAGCATTTGTAAGATCATTTGTAAGATCATCATTTGTAAGAATGTATGAATTTGTAATGATCATCATTTGTAAGATCATTTTACCCGGACTCCGGGTAAGAAGCAGAATACATGAACGCATATTCACCATATAGCCCATTGTCCTAAATTTGATTCCTTATTCCCTATTAGATCACTGGAAACACTCGAAGAGCCCGGGTTCGAGGCTTGTATGAGTACGCCCAAACATAATTACGTCATCTACCACTTGATCAGATAACATATTACTTCAGTACTTCACATGCTATAAATACTAAATTTAAAACTTCCTGTTCTTATCGATCCAACATTTTCTCACAATTTTAACCTAGAGTCACGGAAGTTTTCTTGACTCAAAATACTATTCTATTGTTGGGACAGCGGTGTGGCAATGGTCGTTGGGGCGTCGTAGCTTGGCGGTGGACTTTTGACCGACCTCTGCGGGGATCGTGGGTTCGAGGCTCATTGCCGGCAGCGTGAGTTTTTCGGCTGCCGGGGCTCTCATGGCCCAGCTAGTCCCAACCCAGGGCAATGAGCCTTGAGCGAAATCATCAGAACAAATTCTGATCTTCCCTTTGGAAGACAGCTGATGACGTCCGCGACGCCAGGAATGGCAGTCGGTCGAAAATCCAACCTGAAATGGTTGTTTACTTTACTTTACTTTACTATTGTTAGGGACACAAATCGCCAGGAAATCGCAGACAAACGTTTTCTCGATTTAATTTCTTCTTCCGTCCTTTGACGTGTGCGGTCCATAAAACCCCAATACAAGTAATTTTGTGGAATCCCATA
This sequence comes from Apolygus lucorum, assembly GCA_009739505.2. NCBI lineage: Eukaryota > Metazoa > Arthropoda > Insecta > Hemiptera > Miridae > Apolygus > Apolygus lucorum. The sequence goes on from CM019182.2 coordinate 11,134,233, forward strand.
ATCAACTAACATCCCATAATAACTGTAGGATTGGTCCCGCATGGTGTTACATTGCAGGACTCTGAATACGCGATTATTGATTTTTATTCTCCATCCTGCACCCCATGCTCTGCAGAAAATCGAACCGACAGACACACTGACAGATGCGAAACTAAAAGTATTCAGGGAGCTCTGAAATACAAAGAGTGGAAATTTTAATTTTTGGACTAAAATTTTTTCGATCTACCACACTAATATAAAGTTTTACAAGAATAGTAAAAAGTGTGTGACGAATCTTGACGTTATCATCAAGGAATCTCCTGCTAGGAAAAAAAGTCTTGATACCAACTAAAGTTGAACCCATTCAGTCAGTCAAACATGTTTCTCGTTGATAACGTTACCATCCGAGACTAAGACCCTCGTAAGATCAAGAGAGATGGTGAAAACAGTGAGTTAGTACTCCACTTCATTAGATCGACAGCACCCTAGTTTGAGTACGTGTTTGAGTTTGGAGAATTTGAGAAAGGTTACCAAATATTTTCAAATGAGTTCCAGCCCAAGCGGAAACATTTCTCGAACTATCCTGCGTCATCACACTCGTAAACCGTAAGAAATATAAACCAAGAGAGAAAGACATGTAAATGAGACCCATCTTCTATCGAATGTGAACGGGCTGAGTGCGCTCCATTTTTTTCTCCCCCTTCCAACTCTAATGTCTCCTGGATATTTGTCTCAACCGCGGACTTTTTGACGAGCTCCTTTTCCGGAATTTTTATTACCTACGTTCTAACCCTGATCTTCCACCGATCACAGTGTCATCTCTGCGACAAAACGACCATGAGCAAGATGGGGGGGGGGGTATACGTTCAGGGGCAAGGATATCTAAAACGCATCAATTTTCCTCTGACAATACCCCCTTTCTTCTGGGTTTGCCTTCTCAGCGTAGCAGCGCCTATGAATATCTTTCCTGGCGTCAGTAAGTCCTGCATATATGTTGCAGAGTACGACGAAATGACATTTTTTAAGCAGGCATCGATCTCATGATACGAGGATATGTTTTGTGATGTGAAAGCACGCCACAAACCAAATAGGCGCCTATTGATAGTAAGAATACTGGGATCAATTATCTGCAATTACGACGATCAACACAACAGAGAAATCTTTGTTAAAATTATAGGCAATGACGTTCTCATATAACAGATTAATGTGTCACGGTTCATATTATAACAGCAGAATTCAACAATCATAAAATATGAGAACAAATAACGCTTAAGAGATGATTTTTCAAATATTTATTCGATATCTCAACTGCCCGGAAAAAGTTATTTTTCATCCTCTTTTATGGGCAATTTCATATTTTGTAGATAATTAAAAATTTTACCTGCCCTTGTAATAACCAAACTATAAATTTAGTTCAGCTTGATTATTCATTCAAAAGAAAAAGGACAGATTCCATCCAATAACCAATAATACCAATAATTGGTATTACAATTACAATTATTGTAAGGAATTTTCTAGGATGTGAAATACTTGAAAAAATTCACCGTATGTTAGTACCAGAGAACGACGGGCTTAAAATAGGAGGGGAAAAACGAGGGTTTTGGATACTGGAAACTGGAAGAATTATATTCCTAATTACTATGGTATGTCTTGAAGCCTAGATGAGATAGAGGTTTATTATAAAAATACTAGCTGAAAAGCCTGCTAAAAGCAGGCAAAAAATTGTAGATATGTAAAAAAAAATTTGATGTCGCGGCCTGGAATCGAACCCGGGACCCCTACGTTCGAGCGACATACGTACGTACGTACGGTTGGCGTTTTATGTATATAGATTGTATATGATGAGTTACCTATATAATCTATTGGAGTACCTGTACCTATCTCATCTGGTGGAATATATTATTAACAATTTTTCCACGCTTTTCATCATTTTCTCTCGTTATTGCTTCCGAGTCTGCCAAGATAGCGGAAGCTTTGTTTTCACTTTCAAGGTTGTAAATAAAAATTCTCCAAAATCAAAATGTTCACTAGCGTTTTGCGTTTTAGAATTTTGGTTTCGTGTATGTCTGTCTGTGTGTCTGTCATGAAATCCTTGTAACGGGCATAACTATACGAAGTTATTATCGGATTCCGATGACATTTTCAGGAAGTATGCGGATTGGCGTGTAGACGGTCCCCTATGAAAATCATCATCCCCTAACTAATACAAGCGACTGCTCATGCGCAAACGTGAATTTCTTGTAACAGCCATAACTTCTACATTTCTCATCCGATTTCGATGAAATTTGCTGGAATTGTGCGGATTGGGGTGTAAATGATTCCCTATGAAAATCATCACCTCCGGACTGATGGGTGCCACTGCGCATGCGCTAACGTAAATTTTCTTGTAACAGCCATAACTTCTCCATTTTCCATCGGTTTTCGTTGTAATTTTCAGGGGTTATGCGGATTGTGATGTGAATGGTCCTGTATGGAAAACATTGTTCCCCGACTGATAGTAGCGACTGCGCATGCGCAAACGTGAATTTCCTTGTAACATCCATAACTTCTACATTTTCCATCCGATTTCGAAGAAATGTTCATAGATGGCCCGGGTTGACGTGTAGGCGGTCCCTCAATACGGTAAAGCAATTGATATTTTGAGATAAACTACTGCGCATCGGATCATCTATACAATCGGGTTATGGATACTTGGAAGCTATGTGCCACATCCACTTGGCAGACTTTTTTTCTTGAAGATCCAATAAAACGTCTGCCGGAGTTTTTGAGCACCATTTGGAAGTTGAAAATACGGAATCGCGTTTTCTGAAGCTAAGCGAAGCACGAAACAACCCCAAGCTGGTGCCCCAATTAAATAATTAAACTCAGAAGCAAAAATATTAAGGAAAGCGGACCCGGGTGGGGAAGGGCAAAGTTGCGGATATGAGGGTAAGGAGAAGAGAGGGGGTTTCATTATGGGTCTACTGCACACTTCACACCCGGCTCAAAAGTCGTTTTAATAACAACTTTACGTCCTACGTCCAGTTGCTTTTAATAAGCTATAAATAATTCATCTTATATTAGGGACCCCATTCCTCCACACTCGTGAAGTTTCCATCCTCAGGGGAGCAAACATAAAACTGCTCTTATTCAATTTCCGTTGCTCATCTCTTTTTCTTTTTATGCAAAGGAAATGGATGTTGCTCATTTTGTGAGGAGCTTGGTTAACTCGTGATAATTATTTACTTTATTTTCAGTAATGTGGCACTCATTTACTTTTCTGAACATTGTATAAGTGGGTAGATATTTAATCAAACTTATTTTGTAGACCAATAAATATCGATCGCGCAAACACTTTTTTGTTCATCATGATCGACGATATTCATAGCAAAGTAGATTATGTTAACAAGTTAGTAAATTCAAAATTTGAATTTGAATTTATTGAGACCATTTAATGGTCTCAATACTTCTTGCAGTAACTGAAAACAGTGATCAGTCTCACAGTAGTCTAATAAAACTTGACGTGAAGATTCCAACGGCACATGATAGATAAATATGTGATTTCAGTCATTCAGATTTTATTGATGTAGTAATGGAAACTTCACATTAATGTCGTAACAAAATTCCCGTTATCGTTTCCGAACAACTTTGGTTTCCCAGTTGTCAAACGTGCAATGGTGGGGGACATTTAAATTTTCAATTTAACTTTTTTTTCAAAGATTAAAGTTTGGCAACACAACGTGGAGTACGTTTTGCATTTCATTATTTTTGCATAAAACATGCAAGTAGGTTTTAATTTCAACAAGCAACGGAGCATTGCACAGTTACCGTGTACTGCTAACAGGTAACCAGCTCAACCTGACACATTCTGATTAGCTCTAGCTGTTTTACAAATATCGGCAGGCTGATGAGCATGGTGATCCGCACTTGTGAGCCTCACGCCGTAATTACCATGAGTTAGGTATACCTGCCCGTCTTCAGTTTTCACATGTGGAAGTTTCAGAACAACGAAAAAGACGCCGAGACGCATCTAATGGCCTGTAATTTAGGAGAGGCCTTCTTTTCCTCTTATCCCCATAGCGCAGCCGCAGAGTTTAATGAAGAATGGCAATTAAGTAAGCCCTCAAAACTCCCGAGCCAACCCGAGCGTAGGGTTTTTATACGGAACAGAAAGAGGATAACGACCTGTGGTTTTGTCTGGGCAGCCTGATAGGTCTACTGGCGGTATTCGAGAGGGAGGGGTATCGGTAATTAGCGTGAGCACCGTTTCGAGTCCACGCTAAGGTCCTAATCAAGTAGGCATGAGGCCACTTGATGCACAGATAAGAGGGCAAAAACTTCGCCTTGATTGTACCTTCTCTAATAATACATAATATTTCAAAATTCGAACTACGATAATTTCCACGCGAAGAAAAGGCAATGCTTGAAACATAGGAAGCTAGGGAGACATTAGGTTTTTTTATTGGATAAATAGAGAATTTTCTAGGATCACAAAATATTTACATGTTCAGCGATTAATAAATAAACCACAAGTTAGTCTTTATGAAATATAATCCTCGAATGAGGAGAACGGGACAAGAATTTCAAAAACAGAAAAATCAGTGAAATTATACCTATTTTTATTTTCTACTATGTTATGCCTCGAAGATACAAACATCGAAGATAGTTTGCCGCTATATCCATTAGATGGTGCTGGTGCAAATGCATAAACAAGGCTGCCTCTAGAGCTCTAACCTCAAAACAAGATGTACCAGCGAACAAACAACGTCTCTAAATCGCTTTCTTCCTCGCCTCTGTCTAGTTATCATGAAGATTCTGATACTAGAAGCTACAACAAATCTTCAACCGCAGAGACAGTGGTCGACTCACTTTTGTTAACTTTTACGTACCTCCCTCGATAGGGCTGAGAGTTTTACATTTCTGAATTCCTTAACAAGATGTACCAACAAACAATGGATTTTATATCTTAGGCAGAGAAGATGCTTTCTCTCAGTTTACATAAAATTGGTTGTTTAACCCTTTCAGGCACAGTAAATTGCTTCCCACAAAGTTTGGAAAGGGATAGGTTTTGGTTTGTTTGTTTGGGGGATCTTTGATTATTCACTATTTCTGTACCTAATAATATCAGTTTTAGTTCTAATATATAGTTACTTTTACGAAAAAAGAAGTGAAGAGATGGAAAACGAGGTGGGAAGCATTCTTCCTACTGTGCTTCACAGTTCTCAGACTAATTCATTTAGTGGGAAATCCTCTTCCCACAGTGCCCTCGACTTGCACTTGCCTTTGCTGCTATATGAGTGTATGCTATTGTCGTATCTCGTTACTATAAATTTTATGTGTTATGACGGCGTGTCGGCGTGTGAAGGCGATCGGCTTCACGTCGGCTTGTCGATTTGATTGGTCCCGACTCAATGAAGACAAAGGACGGGACAGCACTCGATGCCCGGCGCGGGTTACCGCCTGACTGTGTGCAAGAGTGCTTTAGTACTTCAGCTCGGATACATACCTTGGCGCGATTGCTCGCCGACCAGAGGAATGCACCACATTTACCTAGGCCTAGTTGGGGGCAGACAACTACTAGGGTAAATGGGAGCAGAAGCCGGCGCGATGAGCTTTATCGCATACCGAGACCTCTGAGGAACTATGGGCTTCAGAGAGAAGGAGAGGTAGAGCGAGAAATAATCAAGTCGAGTTTTCGAAGACGAATGCATGAAGGGGAAGCCCTGAGTCCTCCTTTTATATTGGTCAAACAAGGTAAGGGGAGAGTGGAAAAGGTGACGTCAAGTGATGTGACTGTTCCCCGTACCTCACCTTACCTACCTGGCATGATGAGTCACTCAGGGTTTCCCTTGTCCTTTATTGGAGAACTAACATGGTTAAGAGTATGAGTCATTACATTATGATTTCTAAATGTTCCTATTTGTGACTCAATCACGCTCAAACGGCTACCTCTCTCTTTTTTTTCTTCATGATAGCTAGGAGACCATTTATGAATTACCTACATAGAGTCCAAGCAACCAGTTTTTTAGAGATTTGAGAGAAAAAAAAGATCCTGAGAATTTTTTTCACGAAAGGAATAGAACAATGTTTAAAAGTTGAAAACAGTATAGTGTTCCGGGTGTTCCAGGTGATTCTTCACAACGATATTTGCAAACAAGGCTTGAAAAGAAAAATCTATGGTAGCTAAAGGAGTATGCCAACTTCTAATTATAATAGATGTGCTTACTCATTACACCAAGTTCAGGTGAAGCACGGTCTCCTGCCCGAATAGCATAAATAAGAGTATACATATTTTGTTTCTAATGTTTTTGTCCTAGAAAAAGCCTCACCATTTAATTGCCCATTCATTCAATTTCAAAAAATTGTAATTGAATAAATTAATACCTTATAACAGTTGTGGAATCACCACATCCGTCATCTGCAGAAAAATTCTGTGGGATGCAAGAGGAACGAATTTCATGTTGAAACCGAAATTGTCTGCTAAATCATTTGTGGGTACCGTAAATCCATTTAGAATCTGAAATAGGACTGTGGAAGGGAGACCGGAAAGAGGGGAACGGCGAAAGCAAAATATTGATAAGTGTGAGGTGTAACTCTAACAGCATCAAACCAATTCGTAACTCCCCTAATGAAACATCCAGGAAGGTTGGCGATATAATTGAAAAACTAAAGGAGGAAGCTGCGGGTAGCGTTGGGCTGCTATATACTGGTCCATCCCTCTCTTGATTTCAATGACCCTTCAAACCGCTAGACTGATGAATCCTTGATTAGCGCTATTGAAGCTGCTTGCAGTCCACCGTACTCTGATGAGTTCTTCCGCCTCAAACAACATTCCAGAGTAAGATTGAGTTATTATAAAAGCGATTGAAAACGCTACGCACCCACATTTCGAATTTTTAGAGTTTTCAATAGTTTTTTTGGAAAATTAACCACTTTTGTATTGTTTAAGACTCTCAATGGTCTAGGTCGCTAAGCTAAGTACTGGGGTGGTACTATAGGTATGCGTGTACTTATCTTCTCGATTGCCAGTAGGTTTATGGCCTCTCCAGCTACCAGCTACCTCCTCCTACCTCGCGGTACACTCTCCATCAACCGTCACCACCACTACATCTATGGACCTAACTAACAATGTAAAAAAACTGTACGACGAGAAGCTTTATCGTGATGCAACATCCAGTTGTTCTTGATGTTCGGTTTCACACGAATGTTTCTTTGTCGAAGTTTTTCAAGATCTTCCCAGTAAAAGTCCATTCATGCAGCATGAATTAATGAGCGAATTTTCAAATAAATCTTTCATTTAAAGGTATGGTTAAAAAAAGGAACAATGGTGTTTAGAAAGTTTTTTTACACGATTCTTGGTTTTTTCGATTTTCAGTATACCATAGGTACCAACATACTGCATGCAAAGGTTATGCTTCGAGATGTTAGGAGTCCATATTTGCGTTCTACTCGTCTCCATAAACTCATATGGTACCCAAGGCTATTGTTGGTTTTTTCGATTTCCAGTATACCATACCTACATACTGTATGCACTGGGTATGCTTTGAAGATGATAGGAGTCCAAATTCACATTCTACTCGTCTCCACGAACTCATAGAGTACCCACACGGCTACTGCATTTCTGAGTACAACAAATATACGCACGTTTTCATTATATATAAAAATATATATTTACTTTTTCAAATTTTTGGACAGTTTTCATTTTTGAAAAATGCATAAGTATCAGAAATTTTGTCCTGAACCCAAATAAACCATATATTACTTTGATTGTGAAGCTGATAACCACAAAAACCGGAAAAACCCCGTTTTTAGCGAATTTTCAGAAAAAATGAAGCTATTGCAATGGCCTCAAATTTTTTAGAATAGACCTTTTGAAAAAAGTTTTTACTGAAATCCGTTTTGGAACATTCTGGAACGATCCCTGAAGTTTTTCCAAATATCATATACGTGAAAATTTTTTTCGAAAAGTCCAATCTAATTATGAAAACTTGTTGGGTTACTCGAAGGAAAACGGTGGATACAGCTTTCGTACAAGTACGCAACCACGAGAGACATTTTATTTCTTATGTTTAATAAATTGAGAGCTTTCCAATGAGTGGTGAACGATTTTTGTGGGGTGGAAAATGAGGAAGTTAGTTTTCCCTAGGAACGATTGGTTGTACGTGAAAATCATCAGAAATTTACGCGTAACGCTCCCCTCGTAACGCTCCCCTCATAACACTCCCCGCGTGACGATTTTGGTTTATTATTTTCAATAGACCAAGAAAAAAAAAAATTTAACACCCCCTCAAAATTTGATGGTTTACGTTTCAAGGTACGTAGAATCCAAAAATCGAATAAAAATTTGGCCGTCCGTCCGCCGTACGCCGTACGCCGTACGCGGCACTTTTGCCACTTAGCATTGACCGATTTTGATGAAATTTGGTATGTAGGCTCCATTTTGGGTCTAGTTGTGCCCCGAAGCTTTTGGTTGATGTAGGTCACTCCTAAGGGTTCCAAAATCAATTTTGAAATTTTGAAAACGCCCTAACTCAAAAAATTTCGATATAAAGGTATTGTTTTTCCTTCAATTTTGGATTCTATAGAATTTTTAGAATTTTTTGAGACCACCCGGAGTTCTGTAGGACAAACCGTTCGCTCCCTACTAAAATTTAAGGGTTTATATTGAAATACATATATATATAAATCAAAACACGAGTGTGAATCGCAAAAGAGGCCTAATCTCCGTTCAAATTAGAGCCTACCGAAATGCGATCAATGGTTGGTGATTTTGATCTTTTATTTTTTTTTTTTTTTGATTTTTTGATCTTTTTTTTTTTTTTTTTGATATTTTTTTTTTCATATTGGATGGTTGGTGATTTTGTAGACGAGTGATCTATATAGAAAAATAATAAACCATTGTGTAATAATTTGCAGCGTTTTTCATTTATGTGCCATAGTAAAATTTTGAGGCCATTGCAATAGCTTCATTTTCGTTGAAATTTCCAACTTGTCTAGAGTTCATAAAGCTCTGAAACGCAAAATCCTAGTGGAAATTTGTATTTTGGAGGACCCAAATTCTTTTGACTACATTTTATAGTGAGGAACCAAAATTGGTATGAAATCTGTGCTAACTCCTTTTGAATTAACCTCAAGTAGGTATGAAATTCAATCACATGTCAAAAATATTGACAATAAATTATCAACTTTCTAATTCCTTAGTCTTTTATTGTGGTTAATAAACCTTGCTAATAAAACTTACTTAAAGTAGCTCATCCGAGAATAGCTGTATCAATAACCCTAAGACTAATTGGGCGTTGCGATGAGCGCGCAGCAAATCATCCGTGGCCGACTTTATTTGCATGTGACTGCTCCAGAGGTTGCTGAGGCAGTCAATCCCAACTCAGGTCGAAAACCAAGTTACACAAGGAGCGAAGAGAGAGAAACTATTGCTTGCTCAGAGCTAACCCCTAATTATCGTCTGTTCGTATTAACCTAAGAACCGCAGACGAATTTCATACAAAGGTAAGTAAAGAGGAGCTGGAAGGGAGGTTGAAGGGTTAAGGCCGATGAGAGGAGGTTGGAAGACTCTTCCCCAAATTAGAGATGGAATAGACTCTCAGGGGCTCCTTCTCTCTCCAAGTTTCTGCAAATTAGTAAGAGAGGAGCTTGCCACTTTTAATGAGGGTTCCAAGGTGCTTTCCTAACGCTTGGAATCCACCATGTTGGGTTACGATTCCTCTAAATCCTTCCTGTAACAGAGACTCCTCCGGCACAGAAACCCTCATTTTTATTTATTTTAGCGTGCTGATGTGCAACTTCTTGAATTCGTACTTTAGGAGAACTTATTTGAGGCAAAACGGTCCTTCATTAACGAATATAGGGTGTTACACCCACCTATGTTCCTGCCATAGCTTATTAATTGATTCTACAACTGATTTGTGACTTTTTTTGTCTCTCGACTTTTTTTTTAACCCCCTTAAAACCCTACTTTTTTCCATTTTTAGGATGTTTTTTCGTTTTTTTGACCTTACGCCATTAAAACAGCCATAACTCCCTTGTTTTTCAGTCAAGATTCAAATATAATTATACCGTTGGAAAGAGCATTAAATTCTCCATCTCCAGTGCTAAATAAAACTTTTTAAAGAAGACTAAGACATTGAAAAATGCCTGAATAGTAAAATCTCGGAAATCTACAGTTATTTCAAAAGTTTGTATGCCAAACTGAAACTGTCGGTAAATTTCCCACTGTAACCCCAAAAGTTGACCCAAAATCTCAGCTTTCCAACGGTATGGTAAGAATTGTTTCCAACATTTTTATTAATGGAGATAACCGCGGTTGAATTTTCGTGATTTTACTATTCGGGCTCATTTTGGTTTATTATTTTCAATAATGAACCTTTGGAATCGACCAAGAAAAAAAAAATTCTAACACCCCCTCAAAATTTGATGGTTTACGTTTCAAGGTACGTAGAATCCAAAAATCGAATAAAAATTTGGCCGTCCGTCCGCCGTACGCGGCACTTTTGCCACTTAGCATTGACCGATTTTGATGAAATTTGGTATGTAGGCTCCATTTGGGGTCTAGTTGTGCCCCGAAGATTTTGGTTGATGTGGGTCACTTCTAAGGGTTCAAAAATGAATTTTGAAATTTTGAAAACGCCCCAACTCAAAAAATTTCGATATAAAGGTATTGTTTTTCCTTCAATTTAGGATTCTATAGAATTTTTAGAATTTTTTGAGACCACACGGAGCTCTGTAGGACAAACCGTTCGCTCCCTACAAAAATGTAAGGGTTTATATTGAAATATATATATATATATATAAATCAAAACACGACTGTGAATCGCAAAAGAGGCCTAATCTCCGTTCAAATTAGAGCTGACCAAAATACGATCGATGGTTGGTGATTTTGATTTTTTTTTTTTTTTTTAATTTTTTTTTTTTTGATTTTTTTTTTTCCTTCATATTGGATGGTTGGTGATTTTGTAGACGAGTGATCTATATAGAAAAATAATAAACCATTGTGTAATAATTTGCAGCGTTTTCAACATCTGAGTCTTCTTTGAAAAGTTTTATTTAGCGCTAGGGAGATTTAAATTTAACCCTTAAAATTTAACGCTTTTTCCAATGGTATCGTCAAATTTGAGTTTATCTAGTGAATTGAAAGAGTTATTAAACATTTCAAAAAAATTCCTTGACCCCCAGCCAAAAGACATATCCATGTCAAAACGATTGTTTATCACACTGGACTCTTCACTAGTAATTTCACAAGGACTCTCTACTTGTAATTTCTCGTGGAAAAACCGTCCTGTCTACTAGAAAATCTTTTTTCGATTATCTTGGAAAAAAATTTTTAAATAGAAAGGGTGGTTTTGCCCTTAAAAAATGCAGTTTTCCTTTTTAAAAGTTCATTTTTCGTCGATAATTTGATAAAAATGCAGTAAAATCGAGAAACTAACATCACCACGTGATTCAGCGTAAAACGATACTAAAATATCATGTGTCACACTTAGGTACTTCGTACATGCACATTTTGACACAACCTTGCGGTTGCGCATCTTTGAGCGCGCACTGAGCGGGTTGCGCGCAATATAAAATATCGGTTGAGGAGTGAAATGTTCATGAAATTTCACGTAGAATCCGAATCTGCAAAAAAATGGGGGGTCTCATTTGAAAAAACGAAGTTGGTGTGCGTTGCGCACGATTGCGCTCGTGCGTAATGCTCACCATGGTCATATTTGAGATCCTTATATTTGTTGTACTCAGAAATGCAGAAGCCGTGTGGGTACTCTATGAGTTATCGCAGTACAAGCTTGTTTTTGATCAATTTGTCAGAGACTAAAAGCTCCTTTTTTCTGTACCTCTTACGCTTCAATTTAATGTCAATTATTGATTTTCCCGTAGTCCTTCGAGATCTGAGAGCCAGTGATTTTTTCTGGGTTGCACTAGAAATGCACTGGAGGCCCGCCTGCGGTTAACAAGTTAATAACTAAGAAAAGTGACGAGTTCTACGGGCGGACGGAAATCGATTTTGGGATTCTATGTTTCTTGAAATCAAAACCATGAAATTTTGAGAGGTGATTAACTTTTTCTTGCTCGATTCCAAAAGTTTATTATTGAAAATAATAAACTAAAATAGAATAGAAGACCACAAAATGATAAGGATTCCTTAACTTTCTAAACAATTTGGTTCCGTATCTGTTTGTATGTCTAATTTTTACTCTAATTAATTTGTTTGACCCGATTCTACATTGGACGACATTGGACCCGGTGTTTTGATTTGAACGCGATAGAATTCCATGATGTATTTTCCTTCCTCACATTTTCACGGATTCAACAAATTTTCTCTCAAGCCAATTCTTGACTGTTCTGCTCCTCTCGCCGAGTTTTTTTTTTTTTTTTTTTGAACATGAATAGAAGGCATGATAATAGAGTCTAGGGATAGAGTGAGTCAGTGCCCAAATGCTATTGAGGTTACCATTTCTCAGCATGCCAGGAGTTTAAATACCTGGGAGCCTTGGTGAATGAAGAAAACGATATAACAGCGGAAATCAAAGCTAGAATGGCGGCTGGGAATCGGTGTTTCTGGGCCCTGCATAAAATTATGAAATCCAATGCTCTCCCAAGAAGATCAAAGCTGAATTTGTATAAAACTATAATTCGCCCAGTAGTGACGTATGGTTCCGAGTCACGGGTGCTAACCCAGGAATGGGAACAGAAGCTCAGGATTTGGGAGAGAAAAGTCCTCCGTAGAATATACGGACCAGTCTTTGACGAGGAGGAACAGTGCTGGAAAATAAGGACGAATGCAGAGCTCCGACAACTGTACAGCGAAGCAGACGTTATTACGTTCATCAAGGGCAGAATCCGGGGGATTGGGCATGTGGAGAGGATGAATCCGAACAGAGTTCCCCGAAAGTTACTGTACGGGCATCCCGTAGCAGCAGGAGGAGAGGCAGACCACGCATGAGATGGGTCGAAGACGAGGTGATCTTCGCAACCTAGGGGTTAGAATCAGAATCTTTGGATTGGAATGAGTGGCGGAGGATGACTGAGGAGAACCAGGTTCTTTAAAGGACTGTCGAGCCTTGGAAGAAGAAGGAGAAGAAGAAATTTTGAGAGGTAATAAACTTTTTGGTTTATTATTTTCAATAATAAGCCTTTGGAATCGAGCAAGAAAAAAAAATTTAAACCCCCCTCAAAATTTGATGTTTTACGTTTCAAGGTGCGTAGAATCCGAAAATCGAATAAAAAACGTCTGCCAAGTGGGTGTGGCACATAGCTTCCTCGTATCCATAACCCGATTATATAGATGATCAGATGCATAGTTGGTAATCTCAAAACATCAATCTCCAAGTACCTTTCACTACCCTCATAGGGGACCATCTACACGCTAATCTGGACAATCCTAGAAAATTTCATCAAATTCGGATGAAAAGTTAAGTGAGTAGAGATGTATGTGATTGGATCAAAAAAATACTTAGCCTCGGCTGGGATTCGAACCCGCGACCCCTGGGGGACAGTTGAAGTTGTGGCTGTTACAAGGAATTCACGTTTGCGCATGCGCAGTCGCTTCTATCAGTCCGGGGATGATGATTTTCATAGGGGACTATCTACAACCTAATCCACATAATCCCTGAATATTTCATTGAAATCGGGTGGAAAATGTGGAAGTTATGGCTGTTACAAGGAAATTCACGTTTGCGCATGCGCAGTCGCTTCTATCAGTCCGGGGATGATGATTTTCATAGGGGACTATCTACAACCTAATCCACATAATCCCTGAAAATTTCATTGAAATCGGATTGAAAATGTAGAAATTATGGCCGTTACAAGGAATTCACGTTTGCGCATGCGCAGTCGCTTCTATCAGTCCGGGGATGATGATTTTCATAGGGGACCGTCTACAACCTAATCTACATAATCCCTGAAAATTTCATCGAAATCGAGTGGAAAATGTGGAAGTTATGGCCGTTAGAAGGAAATTCACGTTTGCGTATGCGCAATGGCTTCTATCAGTCCGAAGGTGATGATTTTGATAGGGGACCTCCTAAATACAAGTCTGAAACATCTCTGAAAATTTCATTGAAATCGGATGGAAAATGTAGATGTTATAGCCGTTACAAGGAATTCACGTTTGCGCATGCGCAGTCGCTTCTTTCAGTCCGGGGATGATGATTTTCATAGGGGACCGTCTACACACCAACCCGCACAATCCCTGAAAATTTCATCGAAATTGGACAATAACTTCGTATAGTTATGCGCGTTACAAGGAATTCATGACAGACAGACAGACAGACAGACAGACAGACAGACAGACAGACAGACAGACAGACAGACACACAGACACGGAACCAAAATTGTTCAGAAAGGTCTAAAACGCAAAACGCGAGTGGAAATTTTGATTTTGGAGAACTTTTTTTTTTCGTCCTTGAAAAGTGAAAACAAAGCTTCCGCTACCTTGGTAGACTCGGAAGCAAAATTTCCGTCCGTCCGCCGTACGCGGCACTTTTCTTAGCAACACTGGACCGATTTGGTTCAAATTTGGTATCTCCAAATGGGGTCTAGTTGTGCCGCAAAGCTTTTGGTTGATGTCAGTCACTTCTAAGGAGTGAAAATTAAGGGTTGAAATTTTCAAGAGTGCCCTAGCTCGAAAACTCTCGAAATAAAGGTATCGTTTTTTCACCAATTTTAAATAGTATTAAATTTTTAAAATTTTTTGAGACCACCCAGAGCTCTATAGAACAAACCGTTCGGTCCCTACGAGTACTTGAAGGTTTTCCTTCGATAAAACAGAATCATGAGTGTGAATAGCAAAAGAGGTCTAATCTCCGTTCAAATTTTATCTGACTAAAATGCGATCGCTGTTCATTTCTTCGATTTGTATACAGTTTTGCCTTCTGCGTAACCAGTAATCAAATTTCCATAATATTCGAAAAATAGAAAGCTTCATAATATTATTATGAAGCTTTCTATTTTTCGAATCGAGTGTGAAGCGTTTAGTTCTTTCTAATAAACTTGATTGTGAAGGTGTGAAGTATGGTGTGGTAGGTATTACCTACCAATAGTTGGTAGGTAAAAAAACGTTGGTAGGTAAAAAAAATGTTGGATGGTAAAAAACGCTGCAAATCATTGACCAAAGGTTTATTATTTTCTGTATAGATCACCCTGCTGTATAGATCACTGGTTCTCCATCAATAGCACCTACCACCATCTGTATTCTCCCTTGACCTTCCCTCTCAAATTTCAGCTTCGTGCGTTCAATAGGATTGAAAATGGCTTCGGAGCTCACTCAGCTGATGAGTGATCTGAAGAGTGAAGAAGATCTCCTCGAATGCTGGAGACGCCTGAAAGAGCACTTATCAGCTGAGTGAGCTCCGAAGCTATTTTCAATCCTATTGTAGGGATGGGTATCGTTATAAAAGTATCGATATTTTGTATCGATACTGTATCGTATCCGAGTATCGATACCCCAAGTATCGTAGGGCATGAGTATCGATATTTTAAAATATCGAGTATCGATACTTTAGTGTCACAAACTATCAATATCATCCAATTTTCTCAAGAAAAATAATTTTTTCAACAACTTTCATTCATTTTTTACTATTAAGAGTCCAAGCAGAGTGATTTTTCCATGATATAAACGTTATTTGTGCAACCAAAGAGTAATGACCCAGAAGCCTCTCTATCTTCTTCATTTTTTAGCCATCATGTTAAATTTTCCGCGAGAACAGTATCTATATCGATATTCGATATTTAGAAATATCGGATCCAAAGTATCGATATCCAAAAATATCGGATAGTGCAGTATCGATACTAAAATATCGAGTATCGGTACGAAAGTATCGATATTTTGAAATATCGAGTATCGATACCCATCCCTATCCTATTGAACGCAGGAAGCTGAAATTTGAGAGGGAAGGTCAAGGGAAAATACAGATGGTGGTAGGTGCTATTGATGGAGAACCAGTGATCTATACAGAAGGGTGATCTATACAGAAAATAATAAACCTTTGGGCAATGATTTGCAGCGTTTTTCTTGCTCGATTCCAAAAGTTTATTATTAAAACAATAAACTAAAATAGAATAGAAGACCAAAACATAATGTTAAGTAATGCATGCATTCCAGGGGACGTCCCATTGGATAAGCATTAGATCAGTTTAACCAGCTGGTAAGCGATAAAACTGTTTCACTCGATGTAATTTGTTTATTACTTTAGGCAAGAAATAGTGAACCCCGCCCCCTCACCATTATCCACTAAAATCAGCAAGCATTTTAAAATCCATGATCTATGATACCCAACATGCGAATTCGAGTTCACCCCCCCACCAATGGTGCCGGGCTGGTACCAAAGCGGAAATACGTCGTTACATTGAACTTTCAACTAATAGTTTTAGTAGGCAGTTTCGTCGAAGTTCACATCCGTATTCAAGGTGAAACAAAAAAAAACCACAAAATATGCGATTTATGGTGTCCTGGCACCATGGTGGCACCACTATTAGTTCCATGTTGGTACAGAGAATAATTCATGAAAATCCGGAGGTAACGTGAGAATTTTTCCTCAATTTCAAAGCTTGGGGACAGTTAGTAAGCAGTAGAAGAACCGAAATATTGAAAATTCGGATATTTTGTGAATATTATTCCCCCACTCACCCCCTCCCCTTGCGAATTTTGATAATCTGGTGAAATCATGTACAACTCGGAAGTTATTTGAGTCAAACAAAAAAAGAAACACGCAAATCGGTTGGAAATTGGAGCCTGGGCAGAGTTTTCAAGATTATGCCCACAAAGGCACGTTTTTTGAGCATTAACCCCCCTCCTCCCTCCTTAAAAAGCAAATTTCGAAATTCCGGCGATGTAGTGCACAACTAGATAGTTTTCCGCGTCGAAAAAAAAGAACCAGGAAAATCGGTTGAGAACTAAGGCCTGTGCAGACGACACAAGATTTTGTCACATACACACATACACACACACACACACCTACACAAAGACATACTCCTATGGTTTTTTCGCGGAATTGGATTCAGAATGGTCTAAAACGGATTACTGTGTGGTTATTTTTATTTTTTTTTTCTGTTGAGTGTTGTCCTCCTTCACCCCAGATCGATCGCATAAGGACGCCCAAGTCTTACTGTGGGACGTCCTAAAAATGATATAGCTTCGTTAACTTTGTAAACAAATTGGGTTCCATAACTGTTTGTCTGTCTATGTTTTACCCTAATTAATTTGTTTGGCCCGATTCTACATTGGACGACATTGGACCCGATGTACTTGATTTGAACGAGATAGAATTCCATGATGTAACCTCATATTTTCACGGATTCAACAAATTTTCCCTCAAGCCAATTCTTGACTTTTCTCCTTCTCTCCTCGAGTTTTTTTTTTTTTTTTTTTTTGATTTTCGACGGCAGAAAAAATCCCGAGGGGTGAAAATCAGATGGGGGTGGAAGTGGAAGTAGACCTCACGGCCTCACGGTAACTTGGTTCCAATTAAAGAATTAAAGCGGTGCGTGTGTTGTGCTTTCAGACTCGATGCTTAACCAATTAAAGAAGTCCCCCCCCTCGCCGACCATCTCTCCTCAGCCGAGCTACTTCCCGTCTCCCCTTTTCATCCCGGCCCTGTACGAAGGTTTAGATGGGAGCTAACCCCCCTCCATCCTTCCACTACTGAACCCCACCTCACTTCTTGTGGAAGGAAAAGTTTAAATTAGTCGCTATTTCCACGACAGGCCTCCTCTCCACATCCTTTCTCTCTCATTCGCTCGCTCTCTCTCCCCTTCGCCAATCGATACCCGAACGTCTGGGTCCTCTTCATTTATACTTGATCATGATCACCGATCATGGATTTTTATTTAATGAGATCTTCGGCCAAAATTATTGATAAACAATGGAAATTCCTTGTTCGAATTTCGTTCTGAAGGTGATTGATGATTCCTGAAATCATGATAATCTGCTCCAAATCTCACAATCACTACGTATCGAACACTGTCACCATCAAGCAATTAATAATTTTGAAATATTCGTATCACTAATACTTTGTGGGTTTATTATGGTACTATTGCTTCCGAGTCTACCAAGGTAGCGGAGGCATTGTTTTCACTTTTCAAGTTTGAAAAAAAAATTATTCTCCAAAATCAAAATTTTCACTCGCGTTTTACATTCTAGAACTTCCTGAAAATTTTTGGTTTCATGTCTATGTTCCTTGTGTCAGTGTGTCAGTCATGAAATCCGTGTAACGGGCATAACTATACGAAATTATTGTCCGATTTCGATAAATTTTTCGGGATTTGTGAGGGTTTGCCGTGTAGATGGTTCCCTATGGAAATCATCACCTCCGGACTGATAGTGCGCATGTGCAAATTTCAATTCCCTTGTCATTATAAGATCATAATAAAAAGTCATATTTTCTTCCCGAATTCGGTGAAATCTTCAGAGATTGTGAGGGTTGACGTGTAGACGGTCCCTTGTTAGGGTAGTGCAAGGTAATTAGAGATTGATGTTTTGAGATAAGCTACATATTGTTGAAGTGTTTGGTATTATTGATCCTGGGTGTTTTTCGTCACACATTTATACCTAAACGGAATGCTGTTTGTGGAGTTTTCCTTCTGCACTTGAACTTTCTTTCAACGGTGTCAGAAGTGGGATTCCACGTTTGTCGTGAAGCTGATGTTTGAGTGCAGAAGATAAGTGAAATGGAAGAGATGGTGTTCGTACCAAATTCGTTCTTTCGAAGAATTCCTCTTTCAATTTCGTTGGACATCGATAGCCAACCATTGGACAGAAGAAATGAAATTGGGGAATTTTGTTGCTTTGTTACGAGGGAAGCGCTATCCCTCGTATGCATCCTAGGCTCTCAAATGTCAACATTAGAGGACATGGCATAAAAGCTTCAAGAATGGTATGGAGTTCAAGGCCGAGAACGACGTTCCATGAGTCAGCTTCGGTGTAGTTCTCATGGTTAAACAAAAACGTACAATTTGCCATCGACCTGGAAGTGCTTACGCGTCATGCTTTACCTCAAGCCGTACATGAGATGATAAACGCAATCGGAGGTGCGCCTGATTTTTTTTAAATGTTTAATCGAAAGTAGACCTCATTCTGAGAATTTTCAGACCAGCCGTTCTCTTTTTGGATGAATAGATCTTTTTCTATGATTTTTTAAAGTTTCGAATCTTCATGACGTCACGCGCCCCTCCCATCTGGGCGGGACCCCCGACGTCGTAAACATTCGAAACTTTGAACAATTATAGAAAAAGGTCTTCTCACGCTAGAAAGTCGCAGTTGGTGTCAAAATTCTTAGAATAAGGTCTAGTTTAGATTAAAAATAACAATAAACAAATATCCGACCCATACGCAAACCCCATTGCTCTTCAGCAATTTTACGAAGGCTTATTACGGAATCGACGAATTCTCGACGAAGTTTTGGTGCCGTCTTCTTCGTCTTTGTCTCAGGCATTGAGATAAAATTTTGGTTTATTATTTTCAATAATGAACCTTTGGAATCGACCAAGAAAAAACATTTTTAACACCCCCTCAAAATTTGATGGTTTACGTTTCAAGGTACGTAGAATCCAAAAAACTAATAAAAATTTGGCCGTCCGTCCGCCGTACGCCGTACGCGGCACTTTTGCCACTTAGCATTGACCGATTTTGATGAAATTTGGTATGTAGGCTCCATTTGGGGTCTAGTTGTGCCCCGAAGATTTTGGATGATGTAGGTCACTTCTAAGGGTTCCAAAATCAATTTTGAAATTTTGAAAACACCCTAACTCAAAAAATTTTGATATAAAGGTATTGTTTTTTCTTCAATTTAAGATTCTATAAAATTTTTAGAATTTTTTGAGACCACTTGGAGCTCTGTAGGACAAACCGTTCGCTCACTACGAGAATTTAAAGTTTGGACGTACGATAAATCAGAAACACGAGTGTGAATCGCAAAAGAGGCCTAATCTCCGTTCAAATTGAAGCTGACCGAAATGCGATCGATGTTTTTCTTCATGTTGGATGGTTGGTGGCTTTGCAGACGAGTGATCTATATAGAAAAATAAAAAATAATAAACCATTGTGTTATAATTTGCAGCGTTTTTATTCGATTTTTGGATTCTACGTACTTTGAAACGTAAACCATCAAATTTTGAGGGGGTGTTAAAATTTTTTTTTTTCTTGGTCGATTCCAAAGGTTCATTATTGAAAATAATAAACCAAAAAGAAGGTCAGAAATGTTGGACTTGTGGTAATTGGTGTCACCTTCATCGTTCGTACCGAAAGAGGAAAGAGAAGCAGCAGTCTTCGCGTGAATTCTGTGTAGGATCGTCTTCTCTCGTTTATCACATCTCCAATGACAATTTAGAGCACGAAAAGCTACGGAAAGTAGAAGTAGTAACCCGAGGTAGTGGGGTGGAGGAGGAGGAATCGTCGAATTTTCCCCAAAAACTCGATGAAAAAGTGCCTAAGAAAGTCTTCGTTAGAGGATTAGATTCTTTGAGTGCTGGGGCAACCACTAGAATTTTCACTAGCATTTGAAGTTTAGGACCATCCAGAACAACTTTGGTTTCGTGTCTATCGGTCTGCCTGTGTGTCTTTCCGTCAGTCGGTCTTTGTGTCAGCAAATCCTTGTATCGGACTTTACAAAGTTACTGTCTGATTTTGATGAAATTTCCACTGATTGTTGGCGTGTAGATGGTCGACCATGAAATTTATTGCCACTGGACTGATAGCAGCCACTAGGTGCGCAAACATGATATCCTTGTAACACACATAATTTTTACGTTTTCCATCCGAATTCGAGGAAATGATCAGGAATTATATAGATCAGACACTAGATAGTTTCCTATAAAACTCGACCAGCAACCGTGAAATGCTTAATGCACAACTTTTACAGTTTACATCCGATTTCTATGGGATTTTCCGCCGAGGTTGTGAGCTTGAGTCTCAGAATGGTTTCCCATAAATGTCATCGTCGTGTGGTCATCAAATTTGGAGGATAGTTTTGGGTACTTGGAGAGTGACTTTTGAGATTATCCACTACGCATCAATACAATCGAATTAAGGAAACAAGGATTTATGTGCCACACTCACTTGGCAGAAGTTTTTTCACTTCCTCACTATTAAACCTTTTGATTTTATACTTGAAAGTATGTTATTGGTCTCTATACGCGTTAAGCTCCCCATCTTTGTTATTAGAGCCAGGTCATTTGATTCGAGAAAATCAAGCGGACGAACGATGGACAAGAAAACATCTCTGTGCTACCCTGAAAGCCTACCTATCTTATGGCCGTTTCTTGCTGCGACTGGCAAAAGTTACGGAAGGGATTGTTGTTGACAAAGGACACAATACGGCTGAACAAGTCAATTATTGCTGCCGCAACTCCCCCCACTCGGTCTATCCCCAGTCAAATTCTATTACCTTTTGGAACCCCTCGACTCTTTCCCTCATCACGGAGGATCCGGTTAGTTAGAGCTCTTGATGGCAAGGCCTTGGTTCAAGCAGAGGTTTTTAATGCTGGCAAGAAATAATCAACCCCAGAAGCTCTTTTGAGAGCCCCTTTATTAATAAGCTTCATTATTTCAAAATCCCGCTGAGAGTGAACTTCAGGAAAGAATACGTTCACCACTCTTTCCTCATCCCGAAAATAACAAAAATAAGCACTTGCATTTTAACCGTGCTCAAGAATTTTCGAAGATGAGCTTGTGAACAAATTTACAAAAACACTCCATTCATATCTTTTCTATTCTACATTCATATTCATATCTATTCAATTCCTATCTATTAAACATAGAAGCTAACCTGCGCAAACACAAAACAATTAACGAAAATTGAAACATAATTTCGGTTAGTTTTGCCCGGGACATAAAATATACGAAGGCAACTAACAAACGTACTGATAGAGAACCAAAATTGTTTAAGCTTTAAAACTCAAAATGTCAAAGAGAATTTTGATTGTGCAGGCGAATTATTTTTCCTGATGCACGATTAGGAAGCTCAAACTTCAATGTTAATTAGGAATTAACTAACACACACAGGCACAGTAACCATTGTGTATGAACTCAAATATCAAAATATTAACTGTTGAAGGTAAGTAATTAACTGGCGATGCAATTAGCATTTCAAACCCGAGGCGTAATATCACCTAAAATGTTAGAATTCCAAATCTACTACTTGGAGCAATCTAACTTGCATCTTTGACGGCACAACAAAGAATTACGCCGTCTAAATTGAGGGCATTTCAACCAAGTGATAGCCTGGGCAGAAGGGATAACTTTGAAGAGCTGGTATTAATTTAACCGTCAAGTTCCCCACTCCACCAATTCACTCGCCGTTCCCTCTCGGTTCCTCATCGCAGTTGGGACTTAACTTGCAATTAGCTCGAGCCTGGGGACCGGGAATTAGAGAGAGGAGGTCTCTTGGCGTCTTTGAACTAATAGATTCGCTTATGTGTCAAACCTATCTAATGCTCAATAATGCCACAGAGCTATCTTCCACTGTCCCACCCTCCTCTGAACCCAACAGCCTGCTTCGAGAGACACGGACAAGGCAAAGGCGGGTATTAATAATTCTGGAAACTCCGTTCTCTCTCTTCCTCCACCCCTTCGATTTCCACCCGTTCTACCACCGGTTTTCGATCGGTTACCAACTATTTGTCCGAACAGTAATCCCTAGCTATCCACCCTCTCTCTATATCATCTGAGATATCTCGGGCCAGGCAGTGATTTACGTCCTGCACTAAATAATAACTACCGAGGCCGCAAAGCTTCGGCTCAATTCCGTCGGATAGCCTGAGACGTCCGAAAAGTTAATTTCTGTCCTTCCTTCTCAGTACCGTCGTACCAAGATTGTAATAAAGACAACCTAATACTTGAAAAGTGGAAGTAACCATTTCGGATTAGATCAAGTAGGAATTCTTTGTTTAATTACATTGTGGGTTTAATGTTAAAACACTGTTCATGTTAAAACACTGTGGAGCAAAATTCACTAAAGCTCGGCCAACCGATCTCCTGGCCTGACCATCAATGATTGGTTGTCATGAAGTTGATTGTCTCCAGGAAAGCTCATTAATGAAGCCATGGATTTCGTATCAAGATCTCACAAATTGTAACAATTAGCTCAGGAGACGGTTATTTTCTATACATAATTCTTTTATGAAGAATATAATTCAAAATATTAACTTCATCTTTTTTAAATTTTCTCTAAAACATCGTAACTATTGTTTAAATGTAAGATAAACACACTAAAATGGTCCACTTTTGAGGAATAAAATAATAAATTAGCTAATTGAATTATGCTCTCCCAGTGTGTTATTCACGTCATCGTTAAACCCCTCCTCCACCACTATCTAGCACATTCCTTCAGAATGAGAGCAGAACATGGACCAAGGTGCTTCAAGTAGCTAGCAGCGCACGACTCGCATTGCAGTAGATGGATGTTGTGTCATTCTTGTAAAGGATGGGACTATAATTGGCATCGTTAACTATCCAACCTCCACCCTACGCACGAGCATTGTAAAATAAGTCCTTGAAAGTCTTCCACTTCATTAATCACCCCAAATAGTCCTCCTAAGCCAACTCGTCGTCACCCCTAGGACGACTGCGGTAACTGAACTACCGTTAATTACTGTTGTTAATTATAGTTCTCCATACTTAGGTGAAGAAAATGATTAAATCGACACATGTACCGACACCAATAAAGGAACTGTAATATAAGGTAGGTAACATTGTTTTATGGCGTTTTATTGCTTCCTCGGGTCCTAATGAAAAATAAATCCACTCCCAGAGATTTAATTCTACTACTCAATGATTTTTCGAGCGAGAAGGGGAATCCGCAGTATTTCCATATTATTATTTCCATATTGGTTTGAAAAACTAGTTACCAATACCAATCAGTTCCACTAATTAATCGCTTCACAAGATTAATCACAAGAACTTGAGATTGAAAGAGGAAAACGGGATTCGAGACTGCACTACTACACATCTACTTGAAAACTCCTTGAAACTTCAGAAATGGGCTCGAAATGTAAACACCAACTACCAGTTGAAGGGAGAAGTTGGGCGAGGATGTACCATAGGGTTCTGACCTGTTATCATTCATAATAACATCCATGAATAATAGAAGGTATCAGTAACAACTTAATTGTTTATCTACCTTATGAATACATCTCCTTACTCTGACTTCGCATGGGATGACTCGTAATTATTCCATGTCACCATCCCCCTGTTTCCACCGTCTATAACTTTTGATTTGATTGGCTTTAGTTCCTGATATGCTGATGAGCGCCTTCTACAGGCAAACGTGATTATTTTTACTAGGATGCCCGAGTAGAGCATAGGTAGTAGATTTCTCATCATCTACAACCAACATGTGATTTAACCTTGTGTTAATCACATTTAATCACATTTAACCTCGTGTTGATCACAAATGTGAATGTTTCAAAATTCAAAATCGTCGTTAACCATCCTTCCCTTTGTGCACATTATTTGGATGTGTGCGCAGCTCTTAAGTCTAAATTTACCAATTTTCGAATAAATCAAGAAACAAAGGTGATGGTTTTATGCTGCTTATTTGGATTGTTTAAAATGGTTAGCTATTAAGCATTTGAGCCTTGCTTTGTGCATTTCAATGGCCTTGACATTTTTTGTTATTCTTACCCCTATATGCATTAAAATTCCAATAATCCTGGAATTTAGCTTCAGTTTCAGTTGGCAAGGGATACCTCAGTGTGTGATTTAACGTAACACATTAATTATGTTTACAAACATTCAAATCTTGTTCTATCACGCTCAAATTTACGTTACAAGACGTAGATAACCGGTTTCGTAATTTATGATTTATTTGTTACTATTTACATTGTTATGCGGTGAGCTGACAGCAAGAGATGTGCATAGGAGTCCTTTGTTCTTCAACGCACGACGAAACATGAAGCAAAGGCCCGACCGAATGGATTACGGAAAAGACCACGAGCAGAGCCGGTTTAGACCTCCAGGTTTTGAGAAATTCCTCGAAAGAAAAAGAAAACAATCCATCATGTATCCTTCATATATTCCTCAAGGGTTCAAACAGGAGAGCGTCAAAGAGCTGATACAGAGAGGAGGATTACTTAATGTGGGCTACGTCTCCAGTCAAAGCCCGATTCTGAGAATGAGAAGAGAAAACCCAGCAGTGAAAGAAAAAAACACATCGGCTGTTTCAATTATGAACGAGATCAGTTCTGTTGAAGTACTACCCATAATACGACAAAGTAGAACTATTGAGTGTCAGAGGGACTCAGACGGTGTTGTGAACTGCCACCAAGACGATTTGCATTACAAGATCCGACTAAAACATCCTGATTTACCCCAGGATATTCTTGAAACCCTTATAACGAATTTGTACGCCAGACTCTTCAAAGCCACCTCTGACAAGAAGAAACGAGACGGCAACAAAATTAGTACGCAGAAACCGTCGTCAGATGAATCTCCATTCATCATAGTTCTACCTCCAGACCATAGCGAGGGTGTCAAGGTAGTGCAAAATGCCAAACCCGTTAAGAATCACAACATCCCGGAAACTGAGCACAGTGAAGATTTGATTATCGAATGCACACCAACGGATTTGGAAGGACCCAAAGATAATGAAAAGACGTCATTGAAAGGTGACCAGAAAGGGCCTAAGAACTACGTCTACTCCTGTAGATGGCATGGGAAGAGGTCAACTGAGCAGCAAAGGATCGTCGTAGAGAAGGTAAGGAAAGGACCTCCTCTTCAATCGTTCAAGGTTTTGATAGATCCATCGAAAGTAGGTCTCAATTTGTTGCCCATCACTGTGATCCATTGATATAAATAAAAACATGGTACATGTTTACTCTTGTTAAACTACGTTATGCGGTAATTAATGCTGTTATTTCTCTTACTGGTAGGTGCACATACTACGTTTTTACCAGTCCAGGGTTGTGTAGTCGAATTTTCCTTGTTTAGTATACAAATTCAGCTTATTCATTCAAATATAAAAAGACGCTGTATAAGCGAAGCAAGCCTTCCGACAAGGTAGGTACACCTTACTACTACAATTTCTCACCTATCAGAAATTATAAGACCTGTCTCCGCAGATACACATTTCGAAACATATTAACTTTATTATAGATGGATAGCCGTCTTTGAACATTCTAAGGTTGTAGTCACGAGTACACTCTACTTCAAGTATATCTGCCGGCCACTATCCGAATACGCCTTCTGGGTGTGTCTCACAACTAGAACAAATAACAGCGAGAGTTTGCTCGCCGAGAGAATGAAATCATAACAGGATTCGGTAAACGGCATTTTTATGTCTATATTTTAAAAGAATCTCGTTGGTTCGCTTTCCCTTACGACACTTCACAAGCTTTCTCCAACCGAAAGTTCAGCATACATAATCCTGCATGATAGTTGTATAACAAAGGTGATACCGTAATGTGGGATTCTGTGGTAGTACGTGAGACACCGTTACATAAACTTCAAGAACTTATGTTTCCACCAATACCCTGGTACTCTCTTTTGAGTTCAACAAACGTTCATTGGAGAGCACATAAGGCACAAGCGGTGTAATTTCAACGGTCACAGTATTTAGAAGAGAATTAAACGTCATCCAACCTCTCAACGTCTCTTCATAGTATAAGTATTTGAAAATTTGTAATTTTAGTCACGTGCTCGTAAAAATTATTTTTAACCGTATCAATTAAGGAATCAATCAATTTGGCAATCAGGAAACTCTTTCGAAACTTTCCACGGAGGTAAACCACCCTGAACACTCAAAAAAAAAAGTTAGGTAGGTACCAATACCAGTGATTTTTGTCATACAACAGACCATCATATATGAGTCAATGATGGCCTTGAAAGCAAAAAATCAAATAAGACTTGTTAGTTGTTGATGATGTACTTACCGAACCACACTTGATATGCGAGAAAACTTCAGTGCAGGTCTTTTGAAGCCAACACAGTAGGATTTTATCCATAGTTTAGCACGCGGATAAAATACTCATTGGAAGCAAAATTATCACGGAAGTAATTTTTAAGAAAATGCGAACGGAGCATTTGAAACCGAAAAACAAATCGCGAACTGAGCGGACATTTTTTCGGCTTATGTATCAGTTTTTCTATAAGATTGACTTCCCGTCCAGTTTCTAATTATGAATCGGTTATGATATCCTAGAAAATCGGAAAGTAGATAATTGATTGTTTTGTATGCCTTTTATGTGAGATTCACTTTATATTATGTATTCCTTCCCTATGAATCGACATGCCGTCTTTGGTGATGCATTCTTCCACTTCTACCCAATCAATAGACATTTCATTGTACTCGTATGTCTTCTACGTGTGAACTATTTTACATACTACTTCAAAACTCATCGCGAACAATGATCTACCATTCAATATTGTTCCTAGATTCCAATTATTATTGATTATCCAATTTGAACTTTTGGCAACTCATTTTGAACTTTCGGCAAATCCATTACGTTTCGACAACTACTGTCGAGTCCCTGTTGAGTCCCAATTACTGTCGAGTGTTTTTTCTCTCTCCAAGTACGAGGTAACCAGGTTACCGATTCAAAAGGTTTGTTTTAACATAGCACAATATTACATAATATTTTACTTTTTACTTTCTAAATGTTTAATAATACTTACTACGATACTTTATAACCTCAAGTCGGTTTCTAATGCTCATTAGGTACCTATTACTTACAAATATCATAATAATTCGCCGAGATAATAAAAGCCTCATTTGGAGCATGAGTGCTCAATTATTTCATTTTGGTTTATTATTTTCAATAATGAACCTTTGGAATCGACCAAGAAAAAAAAATTGTAACACCCCCTCAAAATTTGATGGTTTACGTTTCAAGGTACGTAGAATCCAAAAATCGAATAAAAATTTGGCCGTCCGTCCGCCGTACGCCGTACGCGGCACTTTTGCCACTTAGCATTGACCGATTTTGATGATATTTGGTATGTAGGCTCCATTTGGGGTCTAGTTGTGCCCCGAAGCTTTTGGTTGATGTAGGTCACTTCTAAGGGTTCCAAAATCAATTTTGAAATTTTTAAAACGCCCTAACTCAAAAAATTTCAATATAAAGGTATTGTTTTTCCTTCAAATTTAGATTCTATAGAATTTTTAGAATTTTTTGAGACCACGCGGAGCTCTGTAGGACAAACCGTTCGCTCCCTACGAAAATTTAAGGTTTTATATTGAAATATATATATATGTAAATCAAAACACGAGTGTGAATCGCAAAAGAGGCCTAATCTCCGTTCAAATTAGAGCTGACCAAAATGCGATCGATGGTTGGTGATTTTAACACAGAATGTGTTTTTGCGATGACCTACCGAAAAAAAATCGTCACGAAAAAGCGACAGAAAAAACCGTTACGCGCCTTTTATAATGATTTTCACGTGCAACCAAGCCGTTGGTAAGGAAATAGAACTCCCGCAGTGTTCATTGCACAGAAATTGTTCACCATTCGTTGGAAAGCTCTTAATTTATATAGTATTTTTCTTGTAGTTACATATTTATTTATATAACATTTATAGGGTTTTAGACCAAATTAAATGTCTAACAATTATTTATTTTATTATTGCCAAAGACTCCACATTTATTATTGTTGTTTTTTATTTAACGGATGACTAGCATCGCAAAAACACATTCTGTGTTCCTATGATTTCATACAGAGTATGGAAAAAGAAATAAACCGGGGGGTGCAGGGGGCGGAGCCCCCCGCCGAGGCGCAAAGCGCCGAGTTTTTTTTTATTTTTTTAATTTTATTTTATTTATTTTTTTTTCTCTTCATATTGGATGGTTGGTGATTTTGTAGACGAGTGATCTATATAAAAATAATAAACCGTTGTGTAATAATTTGCAGCGTTTTTGAACAATAATTATTAATTATTGTTCTTCATGATATACACGCTGATTCCGAATATACCATACAGTTTCATTTACCATACGTACGTTATTTACGTTCATAATAACATTCTGCACCAAAAGCCTTGAAAATCCGTTTTTGAACAATATTTGTTACTTACACTCACTGCCACATTATTACTAAATATTTCATTTTCCCTGTAAACTTTTTATAATAATTTGCATTCTTGCAGGTACCTATATAAATATTTGTGTTCAAGTTGTACTTTAGGAATTATTTCAGAATGTTCTAAAATTGATTTTCATAGAGAACATTTTCAACATTATCACATCAAACATTTTGAGGCCATTGCAATAGCAAAATTTTTATTAAATAATTCGCTAATCATATCGGAAAAAATCTTTTCACTACTTCCGACATTCCCACCAACGGGGGATTTCTATTTTCATTCATAATACATTTAATCATCATTAAATAATCATTTAAGAATCATTATAGTGTAAAATCCTTATCTTGAGCTTTATTCCAAGCACAATTACACGGATTTTCTCTCTTCAGGGATTTTGATGAAATGGACGTGGTTTCTTGTACATGTCTATGAACAATTTCCAATACCTTTTATTTCCAAAAATGTACATACGTAGCCTAAGGTCCAAAATTGCGCAAAATTAGATGAAAATAATTATTCAGGTGAATTTCGGGATGAGAAATATAGTTCCCTCGAACCAGATATTTACAAATCGGATCAATAATTTTACAGGACAACCTAACTCCATTCATGGTATTACACGTCAAGTTTTACAGGCACGTACCTATCCAAAATTGCTGATTTGGAATATAAAAGTTGATTTGGTTTGAAAAAGATTAATCTGATGAGAAAATTCTACTACTATTAAGCGTCTAGTGAATAGAGGAAAGGCAATCGCTGCTGATGAGTGGTCGTTCCACCTGTCGGAAGATGATTCTCAAATGGCGATGATGATCTTCTTCAGTAGATACTTCTTTTGATGAATGCTACTGGTTGTTATGCATCATTCGACTCGGACGAAAGTCCCACCGACCTCAAAGATAAAACGGCTGGCGAGAACTTTCTTCCGAATCTCTTGTTGCATGTAGTCTCTCATTTTGTTGGCACGATGACGAAGGGTGAAGAACGTTCCAAGTTCCATTTAAAGTTGTCTTCTTACTATCCATTCCTCATTACAATCAACATTGAGACCTTTATACTACCACAATATCATGAGCAAACGCGATCTAACTGTATAGTAGGTGGACAAAATCAAAATGCTGACTCCCATTTTTGGTGAAAGAACTCAACGCAAAAGATCGTTTGCAACTGACAGACTGTTTTTCTATTCAGTATATTTTGAAGTGAAAGAAATACAATGGATGGAATATAAATTCACCTTTTAGAGTAAAACAATTTTCATTTGAATTAAATGCTTTACAATACATGAGCAACTAACAAACACGATAGCATCATCAATGAATACATCGGGTACCCAATAGCAGAAATAAAGATTCTATGATGAATGGAATATAGTTAGGAAAATAATCAGACATCATTATACCGGGTGTCCCAGAAGTTATGGTCCACCCTCCGGCATTTCCGTATTTAATTACGTAAAAAAATGGTTCCAACGCCATTTTTCATATTTTTTGTAAAAAATTCAGGAAAAATACTTTCGCGCAAAAAAATTGCGCGCAAGTGCGCGCAATTGACATTAACTTTGTTTTTTCAAATGAGAACCCCCATTTTTTATTGCAGATTCAGATTCTACGTCAAATTTCATGAGAAATTCATACCCGAACCGACTTTTTTCATTGCGCGCAACTGGTACTTTTCGCGTGCAAAGTGACCAGGGTGCGCAAAAGTGCATTTTTTTAACCCCAAGTGTGGCACATGTTTTGTCATTATTTTTTGACGCTGAATCACGTGGTGAGGTCCTTTCTTCGTTTTCATCGTTATTTTTCCAAATTTAGAAGGAAAAATTATGTTTTTGGGCTTTATTTTCCCTCCCCCTTCCGCAACACGGGTTGGGACCGGCTATGGAGGGATTAAAAATAAATTCCTCACTTCAAAATTTTAATAAATGTTGGAATGTTGGAAAATGTTGGTTAAGTAGGTACTTACCTACTTTAATGTGAACAAAACTAAAAAAGCTTCTCATCTAAAAACCTTTAAAAAAATTAAAAGTTACAAAAGCTCATAAAAGTAATAATAAAAATGAATGTCTTATCATTCTTCACCTTGGGTTGGGGGTCGGCACCCGACTGGTCAAAGACCGTTAAATGAGAAGCTTTTTTATTTTTGTTCACATTAAAGTAGGTAAGTACCTACTTAACAAACATTTTCCAACATTCCGACATTTTCCTACTTTTCAAACATTTTTTTAAAATTTAAAAGTGAGGAATTTATTTTAAATCCCGCCATAGCCGGTCCCCAGCCCCTGTTGCGGAAGGGGGAGGAAAAATAAAGCCCAAAAACATAATTTTTCCTTCTAAATTTGGAAAAATAACGATAAAATCGAAAAAGGGACCTCACCACGTGATTCAGCGTCAAAAAATAATGAAAACATATTGTTTAGTAATGCATGCATTCCAGGGGACGTCCCATTGGATAAGCATTAGATCAGTTTAACCAGTTGGTAAGCGATAAAACTGTTTCACTCGATGTAATTTATTTATTATTTTAGATAAGAAATATTGACCCCCCCCTTCCCCCTCACCGTTATCCACTAAAACATTTCTAGCGGCATGGGAGCCTCGAATCTGAAGAGCATTTTGAAATCCATGATCTACGATACCCAACATGCGAATTCGAGTTCACCCCCCCCCCCTTCCACTCACCAATGGTGCCAGTCTGGCACCAAAGGGGAAATACGTCTTAACATTGAAGTTTCATCTATTAGTTTTAATAGGCAGTCCGTCGAGGTTAACGTCCGTATTCAAGGTGAAACACAAAAAAAAACCTCGAAATATGCGGTTTATGGTGTCCTGGCACCATGGTGGCACCACTATTAGTTCCATGGTGGCACAGAGAATAATTCATGAAAATCCAGAGGTATAATGAGAATTTTTCCTCAATTTCAAAGGTTGGGTACAATTAGTAAGCAGTAAAGGAACCGAAATATTGAAAAATCGGATATTTTGTGAATATTATACCCCCACCCATCCCCTCCCCTTGCAAATTTTGGTACTCTGGTAAAATCATGTACTACTCAGAAGTTATTTGAGTCAAACAAAAGAAGAAACACGCAAATCGGTTGGAAATTGAGGCCTGGGCAGATTTTACAAGATTACCCCCGCAAACGCAATTTTTTTAAGCATTAACCCCCCCTTTCCCCCCCTTAAAAAGCAAAATTCAAAACTCTGACGCCGTAGTGCACAACTAGATAGTTTTTCGCGTCGAAGAAGAAAAGAACCACGAAAATCGGTTGAGAACTAAGGCCTGGGCAGACGACACAAGATTATGCCCAAAAACGCACGTTTTTTGAGCATTAACCCCCCCTTTCCCCCCCTTAAAAGGCAAAATTCGAAATTCCGGCGACGTAGTGCACAACTAGATAGTTTTCCGCGTCGAACAAAAAAAGAACCAGGAAAATCGGTTGAGAACTAAGGGCTGTGCAGACGACACAAGATTTTGTCACACACACACACACATACACACATACACACATACACACACACACACACACAGACATACACCTATGGTTTTTTTCGCGGATTTGGACTCAGAATGGTCTAAAACGGATTACTGTGTGGTTATTTTTTTTTCTGTTGAGTGTTGTCCAACTTCACCCCAGATCGATCGCATAAGGACGCCCAAGTCTTACTGTGGGACGTCCTAAAAACATGTGCCGCACTTGGGGTTAAAAAAATGCACTTTTGCGCACCCTGGTCACTTTGCACGCGAAAAGTACCAGTTGCGCGCAATGAAAAAAGTCGGTTCGGGTATGAATTTCTCATGAAATTTGACGTAGAATCTGAATCTGCAATGAAAAATGGGGGTTCCCATTTGAAAAAACAAAGTTAGTGTCAATTGCGCGCACTTGCGCGCAATTATTTTGCGCGAAAGTATTTTTCCTGAATTCTTAACAAAAAAATATGTAATATGGCGTTGAACCCATTTTTTTACGTAATTAAATACGGAAATGCCGGAGGGTGGACCATAACTTCTGGGACACCCTGTATATGTTTCTAAAGGTGTGTTTATAACTTGTATTCACTCGATTGTCAGTTGTATCAATCTCTAAAAACCCAATAACACAAAATCACAAAATTGTTTAAAAAGTGGAAGTGGAATTCTCAGAGGCTAAACAAGAAAAGAAGCTGAGAGAGAATGAGAAAAGAGATGAGAGAAGCTGAGCAGAAAATGAGAATGCCAACCCGCAAGGTCGCTAGGTCTTGATGGAGTAGAGAACCTTTGCCCCTTAAAGCATTTGAAGGTCGCAACTCAATAATAATTATTGTGCTCAACGATAACGCTATATTTTTCGAACAAAAAGTCGATCAGAAAATTGTTATGTAAATATATCATTGGGGATTACTAATTTAATTGTGTCAGTGCAAAATGTGGGTGTATTATGCGAAAATTAAAAACAATCGAATTGCCTGTTCATATTACTTAACCAATAGAATGGATTGGATACCATAATTATTTCTACCCTCTACTCGGTCTCATTGATAGATAATCTTGAGACTAGATCCTATTTCAACGGTTCTTATGCAGTTGGGGGAATGGCTCGTTAGGAATGGAGGCTACTTCTACCGATGACGGGAAGAGCCAGGTAAGTATATCTTTACGAAGAATGTAGAACATAGAACATTTTGATAAGGTTCAAAAGACTTAGCATGAAAATAGAGAGGAACCGTTTAGTTTTTCTTTTTTTCAAGTTTTGTATTTAATCATGTATGGTTCGAACCAAAGGGCCAATATAATAGTGGAATAGAAATGCGTATTAGGTAGCACCTGAATAATTTATTTTTGATGAAAAACGTTGAGAATAATATCAACCCTCTGAATAATAAGGGATGGAATAATGAATCAAAAAGGAAACTCCTACCACTTGAGAATCTAATTCATTTGTTTGCCAAGGCGTACACACCCATTAAAAATCTATCGGATCAATTTTGGAGGATAGTTTAGTAACATCAAAATCTGGAACGAATTTTCAATCGTGTTATTGGTTATCTAATCAGACAATAATTAACACGAGGGCGAAGATCATTATTAATAATTGCTCTAACCTTTTAGGTTTTCCACCATCCTCTGTAAGCGCTTTGGTATAAATACTAGCATCTGATTAAGTTTAAGAGATCAGGTACATACCTGGTATATCACACTAGGTACGTCATTGAAATTCAACAATCATGTTGACACCCACACCCCAATAAACTGCTGGAAATATCACAGTGAATCTCCGTATTGCATTCAATTTGTTACGTAAATTGGGAGTGATTAGTATCCAGAAACTCATTACTGAGTCACAATTTCGGTCAGTAAATTTATAGTAGGCAATTCGGCTATGGCATATGACGTGAAATTTCATTTACTTACCCATCTGTACAAAAATAAATCTGTTTGTCTGTCCGTCTGAAAACAATGGCAGTCGAAAGCTCAATTTCAATCCGTTCTTACGGTATGTTCGCCGGAACGGAGTTGACTTTTTAGAACATTGTGCGCAATGCTCAATTTTTAAAAGTCTGGACCGCTTTCAAAGGAAATGCTTGCATAGTGCTCATTATCATCTCAACCCCCGAAACTACAACTCACTTGAATGAGCTAGCGAATATGATACTTGGTCCGTTATCTTAAAACATCAAAACTTCATTCCGAACTTGAACTTCTTAGGGGAAACCGAAACATGAAAAAGTCGAATAATCACCCGGTAGACAAAGCTTGACGGTGAATAGTACCTATTTTAGGGAATTGAGGAAATATCACATTTTGACGTGATAACGTCTTATAAATTGGTTTACCGGGAGACACTTCAAGAAACTGCGTTACGCTCCGCTCACGGAGGGGGTGCAGCTCGGCGCTCCCTAAAGGCGGGCGGCCCCTCCCCTTCCCCGGCGCTCACAAAAGCGGGAGCGCCCCGCCCCCCTTCCGTGGCACTCACTCCCCCCCCCCACCCATGGGAAATACCTACTACCTACGGGAAATACCTACTCTGTGCAACTTGACAAAGAATTTTATTTTATCCTTCTTCCTACTATACGAATGAATATTAACATTAAAATTATTTTACCACTCAATGTCGTTGTCACGTAAAACTTTCGCCCGTATACCGACTTTACAGGCAACAACACAGGGTTTTTTTAGGTACCTACGTAATTGGCGACATCATGATCTCATTCTATTTCCATCAAATGGATAGCTTGGAAAGTATTATAGGTAGGACCCACTTCAGTTCATTGTGTTGACTTTTTTAGAGAAGAAAAAGCCACAAGAACTACAGACAATTTTTGTAACTTAGCAATCATAGTTCAATTAACGATCAATTTCTCACAAAAAATGTATCCAAGAGTAGGGGAGAAGGTGGCATTACTTCCCCCAGAGAATAATAGGAAAGCAAGGGTGATCACTACGACTAATTATTATTGATTATTGTAAATAATTATTTAGTATTGTTTTGTACTAATTAGAGTTCTTTGTATTGTATCGTAACCATTCCCACGTGGTCCCATGTCAAGTGGAACTTCTGTACTATAGTTCCAATCTTTTTGCATTGTGCGTAGCGCTTTCTGTTTCATCAGAGCGTTAATAATAATATAAGTCTAATATTGAGAAGAGTTGAGAATGCCGATGTGTGCCAATGCTAACATTCCAGTTCAACAAAGCCACGCCCGAAGGCCGGCCGCTGGACCATGTGACCGCCCGCGATCCGGCTCGCGACCGGTTGCGTCGGAGAAAGGAGTCAACTGCTGCTTCCTACGCGGCTTTCTTTTATCAGCCACCACCGGGATTTGTTTCGGCCAGGAGAACCCGCTAGAGGTCTGCCTTTCTGTGCTCGCGTGAACGCAATCCATTGGAATTGGACCAGCATGCTGGAAGAAACTAAACCATTTCGGCTTGCTGATTATAGGATTTGGCTTCTGAGACGATGCACAAGTAGTACTGCATTCCTGCAGCTAAATTGGATGTTGATTTACTAAGATAACATCCTATGTAGAGGAAATCAAATAATCCAGCAGAAAAATGCTTCATTGTTACTATTTACAGTAGGAGAGGTTACGGTTAGGGAAACCTACCATATAGAGTTTTATGGCGAGTACCCACCTCTGAGGCTATGAGTTCAGTGAAAAACAACGAATTAAACGTATGAGCACGCAACGCGTGCCAATTATTGAGTACGTTCGCAGCAATATTGGTGTAAATAAACAATATTAACCTTTACATTTAATATTTTTATTATACCTACTATTTACAAAACAACACCGTTAAGTGCAGTCCAAGAGTATGATGCATTTTTGTAATATTGCAAACACCTCAACATATTTTGTGAGGAAATGTAATGGTTTCAGTCATTGCAATAAAGAAAATTTTAATTTTCTTACTGCCAATTAATGAAAACATTATTATGTCCGTGCAGCAAGTCCAAAAAATTTAATTCCTCGCATATGACATTTCTTCAAAACGGGTCTTGAGAACAAATTTGATTCCGTGTACATCTGTTTGGTCCGGGCATAACCATGCAATACTCGGCCCAATTTTCATGGAATTATCAGTGTTTTTGTGGATTATCGCCCCCAATTCTATCGAAATCATACCAATAAAGGGTCTCATGGTACACAAACATGATTTTCCTCAAAATCCACATTCTCACGATCTAATTTCGTTCAAATTTGGAGAGAAGTTTGGAGTTGGTCCTATCATTTATAACTTATTATACGCATCACAATCATATCAGTATAAGTCACGATCGTGTTATTTGCCGTTCATCATACTATCAATAGTTAAAGATCATTTTTAGTACATTAAAGGATCCCTATTTCGAATTTTAACCGAAGGTATACATTTTACGCTATTATATTAGATATAATAATGTTTACTCCATCTAATTCTTCTGCCAAGTTCGTCTATGTGAGGGAGCTATACTGCTCATCCAACTTTACAGATGTTGCGCAACAAAAATTAGTAGATTTATCAATCCTACCAGGTATGACAATCTCCCAACCATTCCCAACAGTAGTGGGTAAAGAATATTCAATACGGAGGAACAAGAGTAATTTTTAGTGGTACTTACTGAATAGTCCACTTTTAAGAGTAATTAACAACGTACAATTTTTTCAGATTAATCATGTCCTCGATTACGAAACTACGCGCTTTGAAGCTACCAATGCCAGAGGGAGAAATTCAATACTCAGGAGGTACACTACCGATAGTTATGTGCCATGGCTACCTATGAAAGGTTTATGACGATGCTTTTCAAGAAGTACGTTGGCTTAGCTGGGGATCCGAAAAAACTATGTTCAGAAAAAAGAGCATGCATCAGACCGGCGTTCTTGAAGAATGTATGATTTGACAATTTAATTCTACTTACCAATTCTTTTCGTAAACTTTATTGAAGAGATGATCTTGAGTCCAAAAGTACAGAAGGTACCTCACTTTTACGACACTGTAGTTAGAGAACCCGATCGCGTGACAGACCTAAGCAGCCCGCCTCGATGCGGTGAGGCATATTGCACTGATTCTTCACAAAGTCCACCAAGTCTCCAAAGTCCTTCCACAAGTCCTTCCTCTCCTCCACACTCTGAAGCCTCGTGTCCGACTAACCAGGATATGAAAGTCAGATCCCCGACTTCTCCTACTCCTTCTTCAAAAGTCGGAACTCTTCATTCATGCAAGCTTTTCTCTCCACTCTCACTACTGCCTTCCTCCCGAAAAATCCTTCATTCTTCGCTCGTTGAGTTTCTAAACGGATCTACCTCCTAAGACACCTGCCTAGCCCTCTTGCACCGCTCGGAGCGGTAACTTGGTGGGGAGTGCGTGTGCCCAAGTATCGCCTGTTAGGCAGATCAACGGACCAAGAAGTACCTTTAATAAGCCATGGTCCGATAAGTTGTACATCCACAATACGCCCTGACTCCTCTCATTTCATACTTCTTTGCTTTGCAGTTCCTTCACCTTTCCCCCCTTTAATTGGTACCGTCAAGAAAAACGTTAAAACGGCAAAATATGCGAACTGCGTTTTCCTTAATTCATTGCTTACTCCGTTATTGATCATAAAGCCTTAAAAGGAGAGCTTTGAGAAGCAGGAGAAGTACAATTATCATTTCATTAGCAGGTGCAGTCATTGTTTCAAAGCTTTCTTAATTACTCTTTTCCGGCTCACTGCAGTTCCCTCAATGGTATATGTTGAGCAATCGTCGTCTGGGTCCGGATTATTTTAAAAAACTGTTTCAAATAAAATACAAATAATTCAGTGAAAACGAAATGAAGGAGAATTCCTACGAATTGTAGGAATTAACTAACATACTTCCCATGAACCAACATTTGATCGCCTTCCTGAACATCAAATATTGAGTTGCATTGAGTTTAATCGAAATATTGCTCTTGTTGAGCTTATGCTTGAGGATTCTCTATCAAAACCAATGTCATCCGTCATACCAAATCAATTAAATTACCGAGGAGGTGATTTAAAATGTTTGAAATGGGTGAATATCTCAATCTGCATGCATGCGACTTATTAAAGTTCTTCACAGTCGGATCTAAGGTTGTCTGCCATCATTTTGGACGTATTAGGTACACACGAAGCAAGAAATTGCTTGGTGTCTCAAATCTTTCTCACAGCCAAGCCAATAACAAGTGGATAGTACGGAGAAGTTGTAGAAATGGTTCAGTTTTGCCAAAAGCTTTCCCCCGTAAGAACTTCGTACGATCACCATCATGTTTTTGTAAAATGTAGTACCTGGCACCTTTGCTTGTTCCTTTGACTGAATCCCTTGAAGACTACCTCCAGTCCGCGTTCTATGAAAAAACGCTGCAAATTATTACACAACGGTTTATTATTTTACTGTATGGATCACCCACCTGCAAATAACATGGCTTGTCCATTATCAATATCAACCTTATGGTTCTCTATCAACCTCATTTTGACATCAAAACATGCCCTAATGTTCATAACAAAATTTGGTTCATGGTAGCTAAGGAAGCACAACTAGTGACATGAAACGCTAATCGAAGAAAGAAAATGATCGCTGAATTTTGAACGGAGATTTGGCCTATTTTCGTCACTGAACATATTTTGTCTGCGATCAACACGTACGTGTTTCTATGGCAGGAGGACAGAAACATTTTTATTCGATTTTCGTTTGTTATTTTCAATAAAAAAAACTCGAGAAGAAAAAAATCAAATAAAAATTTTACCATGGGCCGATTTTGACGGAATTTGGTATTTCGGCTCCATTTGGGGTCTAGTTGTGCCGCAAAGCTTTTGGTTATTCAGACACTTCTAAAAAGAAATAGGCGATGCAATTTTCAAATCGCCCTAGCTCAAACTCTAAGTATAAAGATTTTGTTTTTTAACTGATTCATAATAGAATTGTAATGTTAGATTCGAATGAGACCACCCATAGCTCTATAGAACCAACCTATGAGGTCTCGAGGGTTGAACTTGAAATAAATCAGAACACTAGCGTGAATCGCAAAATATTGTTCACTGACTGTTTATATTATCTTCGAAGGCCAGTGATCTACAGAAAAATAAAACCTTCGTGTAATAATTTGCAGCGGTTTTTTGATTCCACATTAACTTCAGTCACTCCTAACGAGTGATGAATAGGGGTTGACATTTTCAAAACGCCCTATATAAGAGACTTTTGATATAAAGGTATCGTTTTTGCATCAATTTAAAATATTTTGAATTTTAGAATGATTTAAGTTGGACAGAATGATAAAGCAGAAACACGAGTGTGAATCTCAAATGAATTTTCACTGATGGAAATAAACCAAATCTCCATTCAAAATTGAGATGTTCAGTAGCAATCTTTTCTATTGCTTAGATTAGGGTTTCTTGTCACTTGTGCTACCTTAACAACCATGAACCAAATTTTGTTACGAATATGAGGGTACCCACAACTCTCGGATAACGATGTTTTGCAGTCAAGATAAAGTTAGCAGAGGATAATAATATTATCTCCTGATAATATAATATATTATATTATGGTAAGTGCTGATAATGGAAAAGCCGTGTTCTTTGCAGGCGGGTGATCTACACAGAAAAAGAAAAAATCGTCGTTTAATCATTTGCAGCGTTTTTCATATTGTTTCTAGGTCAAATTCAAAATAACTATCCTCTCATTTCATGTTTTTGACCTTCCACAATCATTTAGTTCCGCATCAATCAGTGAGTGAAAATTCCTGTTACTAAATTACTGATCGATTTCGATAAACTGTTCGGTGATTGTACGAATTGGGTTCTAGACGGTCCCCAATAAATTCCATTCCACCAAAATCTTGCTCATGGGGAAACGTGAATGTTTTATAACAAGCATATCTTCTAGTTTTCATCCGTCGGAAGATAAATCCGCTCTGCATAATATTCTTGCATAAATGTCTCTGTATCCACTATTCCGTTTTCGCTCAAACTGGGAGATATTTGTTGATTAAGAGAGAGAAAAACATGTATTGAACATTTTAGGAGTGAAAAATCGGACAAGGACTCTAGTAATATTGTAAAAACGTAAGGGATTTTGCGAAAAGAAAAATAGATTTGCCAAACGTTCAAATTGAGAAACCAAACGTTCAAATTGGGCAGCCGAAAGTTCTAACCGAGTTGGCAAAAATTCAAATTGATTTATGCCAATTTTTTTTTTTTTTGCGTGCACGTGTGTAGCGTCAATCTTTTTTTTTTTGAGCCAAATGGCTGCATTTTCCTTCAGCCTCGTTAAAGACGAACATTTTGATCATTTCACAAAAATGTCATTGTGACAGTAGTGCCCTTGGTAGTCATTCATACGTAAGCGCAAGCGTGTACCTAATTTTCATAACAAGCATAAAACACAGTTTCGATAAAAGGCAAGAAAAAACTAATTTCCTTACCTGAGAAAAACTACGAAAACTGGTCGGTTTTTTCCGAACTTCTCAGTCAGTAAGTTGATTAGGCCCAACAAGGTGCCAAATGTGCAACATGTTGATTTCTCACGATGTAATCCCCGGATTTAGCTCGAATTTGTAGGTTAGTTAAAAGTTGTCAGTAGGAGTAAGGCACCTATTTTGAATGAAAGAAAGTAATAAATAGGAAAGAATTTCTCATAAATTTAATGTTTCTAAAATTTAGGAAACCATCAGATTAGATTAGGTTTGGTCATCCTCTGATCAATTTAATCGTTTCTTTATATCCATGTCATTCTTTTAGAAGATGCTTTACAGCCCACCCATCATGGGAGAAGTTTTAGAACATCAATCGATGTTTTGAAGAAAATTTTCAGGAGAAGAGAAGCGCGTAAGACAGAAGAGGATTACACCGGGCGGCTTGGAATAATAAGTACAATCACCTCGGTCGACCTTACTCACTTCCTCCTTATAATGGGGCACCCCTTCACTCTCCAATTATATCAAAATTGAAAAACACAGCGCTGGATTTAATAACGAATCTATAT
Source organism: Apolygus lucorum (assembly GCA_009739505.2). Taxonomy (NCBI): domain Eukaryota; kingdom Metazoa; phylum Arthropoda; class Insecta; order Hemiptera; family Miridae; genus Apolygus; species Apolygus lucorum. The sequence goes on from CM019182.2 coordinate 11,175,645, forward strand.
TAATTTATTCGGCATTTCATGGTCACTAACTCGTAAAATAACTAATTAGATTACCAGTGGTTTATGACTAATGTGGACGTTTTCCTCTCAGAGGAAATGGGCAAAAATAGAGGCGACTTAATTTTTGTGCCACGCGTGAGAGGAGAATTCAGTCAAAAAGTACATAATGAATTTTTAATTTTGAACTCGAAGGAAGGAAAAAATTGCAGAAATCAGCGGAGGGTTTTTTTTCTACTCTATGCGTCTGTCGTAAAATGTCTGCAAGACTACGAACGGTTAAAAGTCAAGTTTTTTGCTAACTGTATGATTCACACTAATTGTAGCTGATGTCTGTGTCTGATTACCCCATGGTTCTGATTAGGCAGCTTGAGTACAATTGTTGGATAGGTCAGTGAAGAATGATTTTTACTGGTACTTAGGTACCTACGTAAATCTAATGTATGAGAGAATGAAACAACTATGAATGATACATTCTGTTCAAAATATTCTCAAGCGTTTACTTTGTGAGAATTAATTTAAAACAAAATTGCATACTCGCATAAATGTTACATATTCGCAAGACACTTGTGCCTTGCGACGTTGGTCCATCGGGTCTAAAGGATTTTCGGAAAAGTGGTCCGAAACTGTCTTTCCGAACACGAACATGGAAGGGAATCAATCCAAAGTTTATGTAGAAAACTTCTACAATATTTTTTTAGTACCTAATTAGTTTCAAATTTATAGAATGATTTGAATGAAGGTTCTGATATGACAGATTTTAATACTTCGCAAATGGGTGATTTATATAATATTTAGACCGTAGTGTAATAATTTGCAGTGTTCTATTTGAAGACCTCTTGGAAGCCGTACTTAAGGCCCTGGCACTAAAGATACCGAATAAATTCTAATTACTACTAGTCACGTTATTCTTATGGCCTTTGTTGATTTAAGTAACTACCTTCGGTGATTTTAGCAGCCGGAGAGATAATCACAATCCGTGTCCTGAGCCTCGCAGAGGCCAATTTTTGGAGTCAACTATCCATCGCCTACACCTAAGTGTACCTACCTACTCACATTTCGAATTGGGTAAGACACACTTCCACCTTGGCAAGCTCTAAGGTCCTCACTTTCTTCCGAACGGGAGATTTCGCCGTTGAATCCGGCCTAAACAAACATCTCCAACCTGGTCGTCACCAGCTGTCAGTAACATTTGGTGGGCACCAGGGAGAAAGGAAAGTCAACTGAAAACAAGAAATTCCACTGGTGGAGTGGCGGTGTGAAAGGTGCTGAACTCCTTGAAAGGAACCAATCTAATGATGCTAACTCAAACGGGACTCTATGAGTGGGCAATCGTTAATCGAGTCGAAACAGGGAAAAACAACTTTTTACTCGGCTTAACTGAATAAAGAGATACCCGTACAGGATCTCGGATGGCAGTTTCAGATTTCTATACAATATTATACCTCCATTTTTCCGTGTGACCGTGCTTATGATCGTTTTCAAGTGTTATTACCACTAAGTACAAGTGCTCCAAGCAATACCTCCTTCCCCAAAAGTTGTTCAACATCAATCGGAAAGCTCGAAAACATAACTTTCTAAATTGGGCTTTTGAAATCTTTTACTCGGATTCAGCAAAATTTTATAAATTAAAATGCTTATGTTTAAATTTTTTAGTTGAACTGCAAAGTATAATTTGAATGTGTAATCATATAAAAATCATTACTGAGCAGAATTCAATATTAAAAACCTATCTGTCATCAGTTTAAAACAAAACTGTTTCTTTTTCAAATCCAGTTCAAATGTAGAAAATTAAACTTTTTTACAGAACCAGAATTGTATAATCATTTTTATGAATTGTAAGCAAACAAACTGGAAAAAGTAAATAAAAAGGCGAGGTTTTTCAAAAGTGGTTCCAATGATCTGAATGAGGGGGGGGGGGGGGTTGTCAACTCAAGATTACACTGACTTTACAGCTTTATTCGAAGTCTCGAGTTCTAGTTTTACTGGCCAGCTCTTTGAAGGCTATACAATTGTCCATCAAGGTTTTGGGATCCTAATTCGGCAACTTCAGAAAATTTTTGGATCTTACTATCATTCAATTGAACAAAAACCAATATATAATAGCTTGGAATCTATAGGTAAGTTACCTGTTGTTCTTCTTCGCCTCTTGTGGTGAAAAAATGAAAACAATAAAAACGTCTGCTAAGTGGGTGTGGCATATTCCACCTATCTATGACCGACTGTTATAAATAATTCGATTGCACATAGATGATTCAATAATAATCCCAAAACATCAATCTCTAAGTACCTAATAGGAGACCATCTACGCGCCAACCCACACAATCCCTGAACATTTCATCGAAATCGGACATTAACTTTGTATACGAGTGTATAAGTTACAAGTAATTTTGACAGACAGTCAGACATGAAACCAAAATTGTTCAAGAAGGTCTAAAACGTAAAAGAAAAGTGGAAATTTTGATTTTGGAGATTTTGTTTACCTTGATTAGTGAAAACAATGCTCCCATCTGAATTGGGGAGAATAAAATGTTCCTTTTCAAACTATCTAACTGATTAGCTAATAGATAGCTGATAGATACCGTTCCTCTGACTCCATGACCCAAATTATGAGCAGTGTACTCGTGTCCTGGCAACCTACCTGCCTATGCCAAGTGACATAATCATCAAATTATTGGAAGGACTGTCTTACTGTGAGGGGGCCAGCTGTGTTCGCGCTCGTTACGACGTGGGTCGGACCAGCAGCGAGGGGGCCGTGAGTTCGAGGTTCGCCTTGGGAGCGTATTTTCTTGCAAGCCGGGCTCAGTCCAATGGGAAGCCATGAGCGAAATCATAAGAAAAAATTCTGATCTTCCCTCCGGAAGACAACTGTTGACGTCCGCGATGCCAGGAGTGGTTCCTGGGGCCCTATTCTGATTCACTAAACGCGCCCGCAGTGGCTTCGCGAAGCAACTGAGTGGTTTCCCCGAAACCACTGGGTGGCTAATTTTCGGAGTTAGCGATATGGATATTATAATAGCGACCTATTCTAATTCACTAAACGCACCTTTTTCTCGTTTCAGTGGTTAACTGAAGCAACTCAGTGGTTTCGAAGGCTCTTTTCTGGACGAAAATCCATCCTGGAATGGTTGTTTACTTTACTTACTAACTCACTACCTACCGTCTTACTGTGATAGATCTAAAGCAATCATAGATATAGAATCGCTGGAAGACAGGGCAACTATTTTATGTCTCCAGTTATTTCGCTCTTTGGTTTCTGAGTTACGTGAGGCGCTGAAGAGGGGCGAAATGCCGGATCTGCCCTAATTGGACTTGGACACCCCTCAACCAGGCGGCATTCCCTTCGACGGAACTCCCTCCCTCCCAAAGACGTCGGGCGACCCGGGACTACAACTTCTAGCGGAAAAAGGCGAGAGTCAACCCCGTGTGAAAGGTGGAGTTGAATGTCCTTACGACGGATTCCAACCAAGGTCGCTGGTCCCACAGTGGATTCAGACAGCTTTCTCCCGTTCGTTCGCCGATTCTCTCCTGGCCACTTCCTTCTACCGGTCACTGAACCTTTCTTTCTGCTCCCTTCTTCAGAAGACCAGATCCGGACAGACCTGTAGACGATTTTTTTTATTGCGGATTTTTGATCACCGGATCTCAACTTTCTAAGCTGCTTAGTATGGTGTCCGAATAAGCCATTTGTGGAACTTCCCAAACGGGGAGATAACTATTCGGCAAGAGAAAATAAGTTTGGGACAAAATTTCTGTTGGTAAGCAAGGATTTCAGTTAGTACCTACTGACGGCGAACGTTGCCCTTGAGGATTGCCCTACTGATCACCCAATCACCAGCCTACTAGCCGAATTTCTCTCCAACAGGGAAATGCTCAGAGGCTATCGATGTATGAAGAGAGATACCATTTGTAGAGAGCCGCCAACTCATCCAAGACATTTTAATTGTAGTTACATGCTAGTCCAAATCGAAAAATGAGATCAATTAGGCAGCATTGAAGATACGGCTGTTTCAAGTGTTGAAGCTCGAAAGAGCACTTAGATAATCAAAATCAACATCATGGAAATTGTCTGGGTAATAACTTGGTTAAAAACAAGTGTTTCTGACTTTTTCCAAGCCTCAAGTCCTTGTCTCTGTCGGTCACCGTTCGTTCCCGGAACGAGGAACAATATCGAACAATATTAGCCAGAGAAAAATGGGAAAAACATAACTGAATTAACAGTTTTCCCCATTTTCCTCTGGCTAATATTGTTCGATTTTGATGATTCCAGCGGCAATCTTTCTGTTTTTCAATTCCCACGCCTCAATGAATTTCTAAAATCCTTGAAAATTTCAAATTTAGCTACAACTTTTAAAGTTTTTGCCCCCACAATTTAGGAAAATACTCACCCGGAACGAGGAACGAACGGCGACCGACTGAGACCCCCTTAAATAGAGAGCGAACGGTTGGTCCTGCAGAGCTCTCATTGATCTCATTCGATGGTCTCATTCGATTCGGAAAACTCAATATGTAGGTAGGTACTAATTTTAAACGATGACGAAACCCAAAACCATATCTTTATTTGAAAGGTATCGGGGTAGGTCGTTTTTAACTTATATTTTACATTTACTTGCCGAATTTCGGTCTGTGGGTTTTAAAGAAATGTGCCGTATACGACGTAGGTACGTTTTTTTTTGACATTTTCATGTCTTTCATATGGCACATAAAAAAAAAATCGTCACGAAATTTGATGCAACGAAATTTGTTGCAACGAAATTTGATGCGACGAAATTTGTCCCAAGTCGCCACAATGATGATTATGACCATCAGAAGTGAAGTTGTTAGGTACTTTACAGGTAGGTACTTTACAGTTAGGTAGGTACTTTACAGTTTGATATTACCAGATCAGCTGAGTCGAAAATCGAGCTCCCAGATCAGCTGAGTCGAAAATTGAGTTCCCAGATCAGCTGAGTCGAAACTCGAGCTCCCAGATCAGCTGAGTCGAAAATCGAGCTCCCAGATCAGCTGAGTCGAAAATCGAGCTCCCAGATCAGCTGAGTTGAAAAATCGAGCTCCCAGATCAGCTGAGTCGAAATTCGAGCTCCCAGATCAGCTGAGTCGAAAATCGAGCTCCCAGATCAGCTGAGTCGAAAATCGAGCTCCCAGATCAGCTGAGTCGAAAATCGAACTCCCAGATGTCTCGGGATGGGAGGGGGGGCGGGGCATGAAAATGTTTCAATGTGTTGCAGACTCGTATGCAAGCGTTTTTTGTTTTTTTTTTCAATTCAATTTTCTTTTTTAATTGTTGAACAGAACATTTTGAGGGATTTAAAAAAAAGTTCTGTTTTCAAAGGTTCAATATTGAAAATAATAAGCACAATCTGTCTTAGGCACCTTTCACTCAGGATCGATCATCTTTAGTTACCTATGACCGTCGATAAGATCGCTGAATCGGATTGAGATGTTAGCTTGGAAGTTCCCCAACCTCATAAAAATTAATTAATTTGAAAATTTCATATATTATAGGCGATAGAAAAAATTATTATTAGTCAACAATCCTACCGTAAATAATAATCGATGCCATCTACTTCCTGAAACCTTGAAGCCTCTCAAAACCCCGGACAAAACTGAAAGTTAGAAAGGCAATTATAATAGAAGATTCTTTGCTGGTGATATTCCCGAGTTTGAGGAAAACACGCACGGATGAAGGAACAATGTGGCTGCGTCCAGACTGAAGTGCGTCCGGCGATACACACTCTGAGTAGATACAACAGACCCCACCCTACTCTCCAGCAAGGTACATCCCAGGGAATCCTCTCAGTCGTGAAGAGTTAAAAAGCAAAGCAATTAAAAATAAAACTACTTTTCGAGCATGTCTGGTCAATCAAGATGACAAAAAATTACGTTGATCATACTGTCTGGTATGATTTGTCTAATCTTTCATAAGAACACTCAAGTACGTTCATTTTTATGCACGTTGATTTATTCAGCAACAGAATGGAGAAATGAGAGTTCGAATTTCTATTTAGAATGTTGATGATAGTAAGGCTTGAATTTGACTTCATAGGAAAATTTTTTAATATATTTGACTCAAGTATCAACCTACAGATACCGTAACATGGATGGAGGGATGACAATCATCTTTATGTATAAAGTTGTACCTGGCACATTTGCTTGTTCCTTTGACTGAATCCCTTGAAGACTACCTCCAGTCCGCGTACTATGACCTCACCATACCTACCATACTCAATAGTTTCATTTATTTTTCCATTGACGGTACACTCATTTTGTTCAGTCTACCAGGGTAGCGGAAGTAGGTATGGATTTCATTTTTCAAGGTTGAAAAAACAAATTTCTCCAGAATCAAAATTTCCACTCACGTTTACGGACCTTCCTGAACAATTTTGGTTTCGTATGTGTGGGTTGTCTATCATGAAATCCTAATAAAGGGCAAAAATGTCCGTAGTTAGAGTCCAATTTCAATTACATTTTCCAGGATTGTTCAGATTGGCGTGTACTGTTCGCAGATAGAAAGAGTGCAGTTGGCCAATTTTTCAAAGGGTATACCTGCTAACATAGACGACTACCTGTTCCAAAATCTTAGGTAGCCTGGTGAGTCAGGCTGGGGAAAGGGCCGAGCCTCCATAATATGAGATATTATCTCAGACCTTCGTAATTTGGGCATTGAGCACCTCGAGTCATAATGAGTTAGAGAGCCCCTCCACTCTGCCAATTGTTAGGAAAGAATTCCATCTCCATTGTGAGTTCAATTGCCCTTCAGGTTTACTCTTCATTCGCCTTTAAAATTTGAAAGAAGCGCCATCCTTTTCTGGAAATAATTTTTTGTAGGAAAATGGGGAATTTGGCGCCCTTTACAAAGGTAAATTAAGGTAGTTTTGGTAATTTTAGCGACAAGTTCATAAACACGAGAAAAAAATTGAAATTGAAAAAAAAAATGGAAAAACAAGGGGTTAAAACAAAGATGTTACGATACATTTTCTTACTTAAATTAGGTGGATGTACGATCGATCCTTGAAGTTTGGTCGACACCCTGTATAGAATTGGGAAAAAAAGCCGCCTTAAAGTACGCGAACGGTCTGTGAAAATCAATCCTTCTACTTCATCATTGGTCGGTAGTCAACAACCCTCGGTCTCATTTTCCCTGGCTTGAGTGGCAAGTAGAAGAAGAAGGATGTGACACCTCACCAAACCATCCGAATTCTTTCCATCTGCAAACAGTAGATGGTTCCCTATGAAAAGCATCGTCCCGGGACTGATAGTAGCCATGGGCGAATTTCCTTGCATCTCAGTAGGTGTACTCCGTGGCATCACCACCCGTGTTGCTGATAGGCTCATACCTCAATTGGTGGTCTTTTTACAGAGGCACTTCCCTTCACCCCTCTCTCACAACACCTTCCTCATCTTCCTTTATCCCTAGGGCCGGCGTCGGGTGAGTCCTGGACGTCCTCCCCTTTATATTTGATTTATTTATTTATTTTAATGGCGTGCCCTCTCCGCCACATCAAGACCTTTTGTCTTTGAGCAGTGATTAAAAAAAACTTCTACATTTTCCATCCGATTTCGATGAAATTTTCGGAATTGTACGGATTGAAGTGTTGATCGTCCCCTATGAAAATCATCGCCCCCAGACTGATGGTAGTCTCTGCGCATGCGCAAATGTGAATTCCTTGTCACAGCTATAATTTCTAAATTTTTCATCCGAATTCAAAGAAATTTTCAGGAATTGTGTGGGTTGACGTGTACATTGTTTTCAAGAGGGTAGTTCGAGGTAGTTAGAGATTCATGTTTTGAGATTAACTACTATGCATCGGATCATCTATACAATCGGGTTATGGATACGAGGAAGCTATGTGCCACACCCACTTGGTAGACTTTTATATTTATTCACGTGAGAAATCGTTAAACTCCAGTATTCGTTTTAGAATAACAAATGGATTACTAGTAAGTTAAGTAAAGTAAACAACCATTTCAGGGATTTTCGACCGACAGCCATTTTTGGCGTCGCGGACGTCATCTGCTGTCTTCCAAAGGGAAGATCGATTACTATTAAGGCAAATTTTAAAAAACGTCTCAAATTTTTAGAAAGGTGTTGATAAATTGATGGGAGGAGAAACGTCTTACAGTAATTGAACTCATCGGTTGCATAGTCATGTGAATTACGTTCGTACCTAAAAAAGATTGTGTATAAAAAATAATTTGCTTTCGCAGTATTCTAAACAACAAATTATATTTTCAACAAGTTTAACAATATTTTGAAGTAAAAAGAGCACATCACGATTCGTGTAAAGAAACAATATACCATTAACAATATTGTTTTGTACTTTAAAAAAATAGTAAGTAGTTTAGACATTATTTTCTTAACATTTGCGTCAATCGACGATTCATTAACATAGTTCATAAAGCACTCTGAAAGCGATCTTGTAGTTGATTTTTGTTGCACTCAGTTCGCATCCACACATTACAATACTTTCATCATGCACTGTTATATTGAATAGGTAAGCTTTCCCACGAGAACTGCCGTTTCAGGAGAAACGAAAACGCAGTCAATTGTTCTGCAATTTCACAAGGGCAACATCTTATGAGCTTTGTAGTAAACACAATAGTGGGTATTATTGGGAAGAAGTCGATCTCGTTTCGGCGTAATAGCATCATTCAGTTTTTATATTTATACGTAAATAGCTTTATGAACATTTTCGATCACATGGATGGCTCATTTTCTCAATCGAAGATACTATTACACAAAAATTATCTGATAAAAACTAACGAATTGAATCAATTTAATGCGACGAAATTATATTCGGGTCTCAACTAATCAACATTTCGGTCAGTCTTCAACGGTTCTGTCGATGACTTCCAGAGGATTTCCAAACGAACAATAATTTTACTTGATGTTCATTACTATGTAACCTAGGCAATTGATCCGGTTACCAGATGAAGGGGTCATATCCGTTGAATGTTATTTGCATCTCTGGTACTCACATGCATGACAGTATTTTGTGTATTATAATACTTGGTTTTAATCATTTACAAAATGTACGACGAAAAATAAAAGTGTAGCTCGAGAATTTTATCGTTTAAGTTTTCACCAAAAATTCGGAGACAGCAACCCTTTTGGTGGTGGTATACTTTTTCCAGAAATCAGACCTTCGAGAAATCCTCGGAGCCTTGTGACAGGGCCTCCTCTTCCAGGTAGAGTGACCTGTAATTTAACCCAACATTTTTTTAGAATAACATGGATGACGAAAACGTTGATTTCATGGGGTACTAGTAATTTACAGTTTACAGGGAGTTTGCTAGTAAGCTAGCACAATTCCGAATGATGGAAAATCACCCATGTGAGTGTGGGCATCCAGAAGAAACGGGTGAGCATATGCTGATCGAGTGCAGACAGTATGACGACCAGAGAGCCGAATATGGATTGAAAGAGATCCCAATAGACAAACTACTTGCTTCTCCGAATATGGTAACGAGTCTACAAACGTTTGCTGATGTCAGAGAGAATGAACCTTTACCTACCCTTTAGAGTGATCATCAATGATCGTGAATGCTGGAAAAGAGGCACGCCTCAAGATGAACCAGGTTCACTTCTGTGGTACACAGATGGGTCTGTGATGAATGGAAAAGCTGGCCTAGGGATCAAAGGCCCAAATTTCAGCCTAACTAAACCCCTAGGAACGACAGCGACCATTTATCATGCTGAAACCCATGCCATAGAAATATGCGCACAAGAGATCGCCAAAAAACGACACAAAGGTGCAAGAATTTAAATAATGTCTGATAGCCAGGCAGCCCTAAAGGCCATTGCAGCCTACTCAATTACATCAAGGCCAACCTGGGATTGTCTGGACTCCCTGAAGGCTGCGGCTCGGGGTAATAAGTTAACTTTGCTCTGGGTCCCTGGCCATGAAGGAGTAGATGGCAATGAAGAAGCCGATCGACTCGCTAAGCAGGATCGGAATCCCAATGTTTTGGTACTGAACCCCTACTCAGCGTTACCAAGAGCTTCATTACTCAACAGGTCCAAAAATGAGAGGATAGCAAGAGAGCTGCGTACTGGCGCAACACTCCAAAGCAGAGGCAAGCCAAGCAGCTAATCACCATCTCTAAAAAAAGAGCAAAAGCAAAAAAAGAGGAAGGACCTTCGTACCATTGTGGGTCTCCTGACTGGCCATTGCCCCCTGAGATACCATCTCAACAAGATGGGCAAGGCCAGGACAGTTGAATGTCTGCTCTGCTGCGAAGGAGTCGAAACAGCAGAACACATCCTCTGTGAGTGTCCTGCTGTAGCATCTACCAGATTCCGGCATTTCGGTAAGGGTACTCTTGTCCCGGCCGAAATTGCTCGGGAAACGCCCGAAAAACTTCTTCACTTTGTGAAAGAAGAGGTTTTCGAACGGGCACTTAAGTGAAAAAGGGAATCTGGTCACAATAGATCAAACCTATGGTCTCAGTGACTAAGGGCTTGCCCCGTCCCAGTAAAATTAAAAAAAAAAAAAAAAAAAAAAAAAAAAAAAGCTAGCACAATTCCGACTGATGGAAAATCACCCATGTGAGTGTGGGCATCCAGAAGAAACGGCTGAACACATGCTGATCGAGTGCAGACAGTATGACGACCAGAGAGCCGAATATGGATTGAAAGAGATCCCAATAGACAAACTACTTGCTTCTCCGAATATGGTAACGAGTCTACAAACGTTTGCTGATGAGGTAATACCTCTATTACGAGAGCGCCACATTAGATTGAATTGTTGATCTTGCAAAGTCGAGAAGACTGAAAATGGGCTAGTACAGAGAGCCAATATAAGCCCTTCCCAGTAGGGCGAGGAAGTTCATTGATGAGAACGTCCGGCAGGAAAAAAAAACCGGGTGCCACAGTACTTGTTTAGTGCTAGAGCTGGTTGAAGTCACGACGGAAACCAGTGAACTACATCTCTCCCTCCCTCAATTATCCACCATGTGGATGAGAGAAAAGTGACAGTTGCAGGGGCAGGGCCGCATTCCCTGTAACGGGCCTGCGACCGATCTGGCCTCTGGCGTCCGAGATATCCAGTGCACTGGCGAATCGAAGGCGCAAAATTGGTACCACGGGCGGGGGGAGCCCTGGGCTACACTTAGACTTTGTCACAGGCCAAAGTCCTGCCTGCCCCCCCGAGAGCAGTTGGCTTCGTGGTGGTCGTGGTTGAAGACCCATGCTGGATGGCTAAGCCTGAAAGTTGAGAGGAGGCGCTTCCATGGTAGACTAGTCTTCCAAGGTAGTGCCGGCATGTAAGTTATGTGGTACGCCAATAACTCGGGTACCAACCCGCATAGTTGGTAGGGTGAGCTAGAACACCCAGCTCGACCTGCAGTGCAATGCAAACAGGTACTCACACCATGTGTATGAGGCCCCAGACTGTGGGTGTAACAGTCTCCCACGGTATTTAACCAGGGATTTTCCTCTCTGCTTGCAGAGTGGGAGGGAGGACGTAAGCACTGTGTACTGGGACACTCCCTTATAAATCAACCTTGTGATTGGAATTTATCCCAAGGGGGGGGGGGGGAAGATTCTTTGTCCCAACCATCTGAAACGAGCCCGTCTGATGAATGCTATTAAATCTGGCTCACCATACAGACGTCTCAGCTCATTGTTCTCACGTATTCTCCAGACACCCCCCTTACAAACGGCGCCAAAGATTTTTCGAAAAATCTTCCTCTGCCAACAATTCAGTAAGCGTTCACTCGGGACGGTCAGGGTCCAAGGTCTCACGGAGTTACGTTATTTAAATAAACATCCTCAGTCGCTTTTCTCTTAACATTTTGCTATCAGAGTTATGCTTGTGACGTCATGAGCCCCCACGACGTCCACCACTTCCTCGAGCTACCCCCCACTACTGCACCCCTGCATCAGAAAATGATCCCACATAGGTAGATACATCAATCGTGTTCAAGTAGATCGTGGACAGACTTTTGAGATTAACCACAAGGATCTCTGCAATTCAGGGGTAACTCTGGCCATTAGATACCTATTAGATAATATTATCATCCCTTCATCCACTACGTCAGCGTACAATCCTCCCTGCATGAATTTTCCATACTTTCATACATATTTCGGAAAGCTTAGGGTGAAATAACCAGCACATTTTCTACCGAAAACGTTCATCCGAATTCATCTCTAGGTATTCATTGAAAACACTGGAGAGCAAACAAAATTGAAGGTACCCGGAAAATAAAACGAGTGCCTAGGAACCTACGTCCGTATTTGCCTTTTCATCTTTTGGTTTATTATTTTCAATAATGAACCTTTGGAATCGACCAAGAAAAAAATTTTTAACACCCCCTCAAAATTTGATGGTTTACGTTTCAAGGTACGTAGAATCCAAAAATCGAATAAAAATTTGGCCGGCCGTCCGCCACTTTTTTGCCACTTAGCATTGACCGATTTTGATGAAATTCGGTATGTAGGCTCCATTTGGGGTCTAGTTGTGCCCCGAAGATTTTGGTTGATGTAGGTCACTTCTAAGAGTTCCAAAATGAATTTTGAAATTTTAAAAACGCCCTAACTCAAAAAATTTTGATATAAAGGTATTGTTTTTCCTTCAATTCAAGATTCTATAGAATTTTTAGAATTTTTTGAGACCACCCGGAGCTCTGTAGGACAAATTGTTCGCTCACTACGAGAATTTAAAGTTTGGACGTACGATAAATCAGAAACACGAGTGTGAATCGCAAAAGAGGCCTAATCTCCGTTCAAATTAAAGCTGACCGAAATGCGATCGATGTTTTTCTTCATGTTGGATGGTTGGTGGCTTTGCAGACGAGTGATCTATATAGAAAAATAAAAAATAATAAACCATTGTGTAATAATTTGCAGCGTTTTTCCCATTCGTAGCGAAATAATTCAGGTATTGGAATAACACTCAGGGTCGTCTGAGTAATAAATTGTCTGAGTCAATAATCGAGTAATGCATGGTAGAGAGTTAAACAGTCTTGAGAACGATCGTTTTTCTGCAAGTTGATTTACCTCAATGCATTTCACCCAATGCAATACAAGTTTTACAACAATTTGCTTTGAAAACCTATGAAGGGTTTGAAATTAGAGAAATAGTAGTTACCTTCTCAACTAGTGGTAAATACGAGATGCATATCAAATGCAGCAACTTTCTGAATTGTGCACGATAGGTAGACATCATGAGGTGGCCCGTCACTTCCAGCATTTCCAGCAACATGGTGGCACTGATGTCTGCCTTCGGAGCTGGAAAAAACAGTAGGTACGACTAATAACTATAACGATTTGTCTTGTAGGGACAAAAATATGTTGGATGGACCTTTTTTTGGTTTTACGCACATTTTGAGCTCAATTCTTCGCAAACTCCAAAGAGTCTGATCATTTATTAGGTAATTTTACGAATAAATCAGGAATAAAACGCGAATTACAACCTACATAAGGGTCATTTTCCTAGAAAGAGACAATCGGTATCCCAAGATTTCAAAAACCTCAAAGTCCGACTCAAGTTCTGCCAAAAATCAGGGATTAACCTCACACCATACTGATTGAATTTCGACGAAAGAGCACACAGTGGGACGCATAATTAATTAATTAAAAATTAATGAAGAAAACCTATCGGAAGAAACCTATTGGCGTGGTTTCCGCGTAAAGCAAAATACTCGGAACCCCATCTCCATGAGGAGCGAGAACTGGGAGTTATTCCAAAAATTGAACCAGGGCAGGACGCAGGTGTGGAAAAGGGTTAAACCAACGTGGAACACGGTTTTTCTGATAGCAACCTAGAAACCTCCGAAAGTAACCAAGTAATCAGGATTTACCTATCGGTTTTTTCGAGCCAAAACTTGGTACCAGGGGATTTTTACTGTTGCTGAATACTGTTTTGAGGTCGAAAAATGTAAAGTTTTTAAATCGCAACGGAAAATTCAAATTAAATTGATAACAACTTGAAAAAAGTCTTTTTTTGTCTTTTGAAAAAGGCAGATGAAAGACACAAGTTCCTGGGTGGCGCTTAGGTTTTTCAGCTTTTCCCGCATTCTGGTGCTGTTCTGCTGAAGTGTAACCATATTGCTGGAACCAGCTCGGTAGAAACAAGAACTAGAGACCAAAAGAAAAAATAATTTCGATTTCTTACTGTTTCACAGAGGGCAGATGAAAGACAGGCGGTGACTGTGACACAACGTTTTTTGCAACTGAAACCACTTGTGCACGCCTCCACACAGAAGGAATACGTTTCCCGCCGCTTTCTTTGATAACCTAACGACTAACCTCCCCTCTTACAATGGTAGTTTTACCGCGGGAAACGATAAAAGCCGCCAAAATACGAAAACACAAAAAGGCAGATTAAAGACAGAAACCTCCGGACAAGCACATTTTATCCTCCTGCTCGCTTTATTTGCTACTGTAAAAATCTGCAAACCCTTTTTTTCATGTCTAGGTATATGCAATAAAGAATCACTACAAATTCAGGCCGCTGCTTTCATAGGTGATTCACAGTGTTCAAGCAAAGTTGACTACCTAGGGGTCCGGACATGGCAGATTACTGGACATTTAGCAGTTTAAACTTCAATTTCTATATTTTAGCGTGAATAAGTGCATATTTTATTGATTGCCCGAAGTACAACAAAGTTGATAGTTTATGGAGATTTTTTTTTTAAACGCCTAAATCAAAGATGGGCATTCGGAATCTTCTCTGGACAACGATTGGCCCTTTCTGGGAAAATGACCCATAACGATTTATTACTATTCTGTAGAGGTCGTCCGTTTGCAAAGAACAAGGCTTCTCCATGAATAGGACCTACCGACCATATTATTGCGCAAGGTTTGACAGAAAGTGTCTACCACGAATAACAGCCTTATCAGAGAGTTATGGGTGCTTTAATAACGCAATTCGGTTCGTCTTTGCTAAGGAAGCTAAACTGAGGTTCATTAATCCCAATTTGAAAAACAAATCTGATCTGATGATTATTGAATGGGGATTCCGCCCAGTTTCGTGAGTAAATACTGGATTCTAGAGGGCTTCTAATCTCGATCGCTAGAAGTTATTAACAATGACCAAAAGCACTTAAGCTGCAATGTTGTATTGTCACACAGAAATGAATAATATATTTTCTTACGCAACGATATGAACGCAGTAAGCCATTTCCAAGCTTCGCTGAGTGGTAATGGGTGAGGTTTTGATTTATTCGCGCGGTTCTGCGGAGTGACGATGAGAGCACAGTAAAGTCTCATGATGCCGCTCTGCCTCTTCAAAAACTTGTCCATGTCTTCTTTTTCTCCTCCGGAATACAAAAATCCCAACCTCCTAAAAAAAGTAAGATTGTCATAAGACCAACCTCCAAGGTAAATATAGGAGCATGCATCAATCCGCAATTCCAAGTCCTGCAAGCGACGGGCAGATCATTTTTGGCTAAAGTAGTTGAATATGCACTGCCCTATTTTGGTTCATTATGTATTTATAATATTGATGAGTAATAGATTTTCCGAAGATAGACTCTCAGGCATCATAGTATCATCTTTGGAGGTCGTACGAAAATCGAGTATGAAGTAAAACGCTGCAAATTATTACACAAAGGTTTATAATTTTTCTATACAGGGTGTCGTCCTTTCTATGCAGGGTTCGATTCTACTACTAATTTGCAACAAAAAATGTCTCTTAGCCATTTTTTGTTAGAGGCTTCGTTTTCGAGTTATTTCACTTTTAAGATTTTTTCGTGTTTTCGACCTTACATCACTAAAATGGTTATAACTCCCTTCATTGATGAAGTATATTCCAATTTGATTATATCATTGGAAGTTTCCTATCTCCCTGATGGGATTTTAGAAAATTTCAAATGAAACGAACGGGTGTGAAATAAGCCAAAAGTAAAAAATTGGTAGTTTTGAAAATTTTCACTTTTTTCAAAGTTTGATTCTCGAAACGTCGCAGACGGAAATTTCCATGCTGTAAGCCTAAAAGTTGCATGTGAATCCCAGCTTTCTAACGGTATAGTCATTTTTTGAAACACCAATGATTCAGTTAAAAAATGACGTTTTGAGGGCAGAACACGTTCATTTTCGGGTCCAAATCGGTATTTTTTACCAGAAATGCTTTCCAACTTAATAAATCACTTGACTTGAAATTTTACGTACTTTTTGACGCTGAATCGAATGGTAACACTTTCCGATCTCCTCGACAAACAAATAGTACTTTTCAAGCCTTTTCCTTTAGGGGGAGGGATGAATCTCGTTGTTCGTTTTATTCAAAATTGTCACTAAGGGAGGTCTGGGTTATTAATGACTCGCACTCCTTCCACTTTGTTGACTTACCTAATTTTGGTTTATTATTTTCAATAATGAACCTTTAGAATCGACCAAGAAAAAAAAAATTTTAACACCCCCTCAAAATTGGATGGTTTACGTTTCAAGGTACGTAGAATTCAAAAATCGAATAAAAATTTGGCCGTCCGTCCGCCGTACGCCGTAAGCCGTACGCGGCACTTTTGCCACTTAGCATTGACCGATTTTGATGAAATTTGGTATGTAGGCTCCATTTGGGGTCTAGTTGTGCCCCGAAGCTTTTGGTTGAGGTAAGTCACTTCTAAGGGTTCCAAAATCAATTTTGAAATTTTGAAAACGCCCTAACTCAAAAAATTTCGATATAAAGGTATTGTTTTTCCTTCAATTTAAGATTCTATAGAATTTTTAGAATTTTTTGAGACCACGCGGAGCTCTGTAGGACAAACCGTTCGCTTCCTACGAAAATTTAAGTGTTTATTTTGAAATATATAAATATATAAATCAAAACACGAGTGTGAATCGCAAAAGAGGCCTAATCTCCGTTCAAATTAGAGCTGATCGAAATGTAATCGATAGTTGGTGATTTTGATTTTTTTTTTTTAATTTTTTTTGATTTTTTTTTTTTTTTTTTCCTTCATATTGGATGGTTGGTGATTTTGTAGACGAGTGATCTATATAGAAAAATAATAAACCATTGTGTAATAATTTGCAGCGTTTTTTGCCCTCTGTTTTTGACTCAGTTGTTGTACCCTGTTTGCTTGAAGGGCTTGAAAAGTACTATTTGTTTGACGAGGAGATCGGAAAGTGTTACCACTCGATTCAGCGTCAAAAAGTACGTAAATTTTCATGTCAAATGATTTATTGAGTTAGAAAGCATTTCTGGTGAAAAACGCCGATTTACACCCGAAAATGAACGTTTTCTGCCCTAAAAACGTCGTTTTCTAACTGATTAAGAGGTGTTAAAAAAAAGACTATACCGTTAGAAAGCTGGGATTCACATGCAACTTTTAGGCTTACAGCATGGAAATTTCCGTCCACGACGTTTCGAGAAACAAACTTTGAAAAAAGTGAAGTCGCACACAAAACTGAAAGAGCTTCTCTTTCTGGTGTTTCGAAATCGGTCAAAAAGTGGATCTACCCTCTTTTAAATCAATTCTAGATGGCCTTCAGTAATATTGGCACATGCGATTTTTTCTGAGATAGATCAGCTTCAAGCCAGAAGGGGAACAGAAGCTTCCATCCGCATCTCCATTTAAATAACTCTACGTGGTTTATCTCTCTGTCTCCATGAGGACACTAATGAGCAGTATTATCCTCAGGTATTGCGGAGTAGGGTAAATAATCCGAGTTCACGTGTTATATTAGTGTAAATTCCAAGCATCATTATGATAATCTGTTTAAATTATAGATCTTTGGAGTAGTTGCGCCGCCTATGTCCCGGAGTTCTCATTTACAACCGGTCTGCCTCATCTCGGTAAGCGAAACAGTTGCAATCGGGAGAATGCTCGAAGAATAATTGGTGAATCAGCGTGATTAGTGCTTTCAAGGTTTGAGCAAACATCTTCACGAAAGAGAGGAACTCACAGAGCACCAACCAGCACATCGCCCAGCAGCTACCATGATTCTGACAAGATCAGAACACTGAGATAGGTACTCGTAATCAATAACACAGGTAATCGTATTCCCCAGACCTTTCTTTGATTGATCTTGAAAATTTAATCGGACATTTTTGATAAGAAGGTAGGAAATTTTTCACTTCTAAAAAAGAGTACAGGGGTTACAAATATAGCCAAATGTCACTGGACAATACAACTTACTTGTAATATTCCTCATCAGTTTCATCACTCTTTCGTTCCCAATAAAATGGAATCAAATAAGGCGAAGACTTATAAAAGTGGGACAGCAAAAGTTTTCCATACTCAGGCATTTCAGTCCACAAAGCTAGGACAACAGCTGCTATCGGGTATGCGGCTTCAGGATTACTGGATACGCATTGTTCTCCTTGTTTCTAATAACATAATAAAAATCGGGAACATCGATTATAAATATAAATTTTGGTATCTAAAGCTGCTAATGAGCCTACTTGAATGAATCATTTCCCCTACTTTCTTTATGAACGTACTCATCTACGGTGCCTATCTATTTATCTGTGACCGTACTTTTTTAATCGGTTCAAGTTCATTCCGAACTCGTCAGCAGCGCTCCAAGTACAACGAAGTGTCGGGAAGAGAAGGGGGGAACGCCACTCTAAATCCAAGCTGGTTTTTAGAGGCAGATCTAGGCATTGAACTTTGGGCAGTATGAAGGTGCTTCTTGTGCAGTATAACTCTTGCTTTCTTAAAACTACAAACATCATATTTTCTAATTTATTTTTTGTTTGATGAAATACAGTACCGAAATTAGAAGAGGGATTGACGGTCCAATCCTTCAATATTTTCTCAAAAAAAGTTAGGCGGTAGTTTGTATACGCGAGTGCCTTACAAACTAAAAGTGGAAAACATGAGTGACTGGAACATCTCCGATTTTACATCTCATTCCGAATCTGAAGAGGGAATGGAAGCGGTTCCAAGAGATCCAATGGTGTTACTCACCGACGTCTTGACAAAAGTATTAAGACGTGGGCTCCAACACAACAACAGCCACTGAAGAGATTAAAATTACCAGACTTCTATCCATCTGGCAAGATGGTTGCAAAAGCCTACATAAAGTCCTGCGAATTCATAATCAAATCCATACCAGCGGAGACAGCAGAGATCCCTCATTGAATTACTTAAGGGACTGGCTGGGGAATGGTTCGCGGACATCTTGGCTGATAGCTTGACGACGTAGTCCTTCAGTTTACAACTTATTCCCTACAAGATTTTGTAAGACAGAAGTCCCAACCGGAGTTGCTCATAAAGCAACCGATATCTCCAATCTGGTCCAATCTGGATATCACGATGTATGACGCCAAACAGTTTTTCAAATTCAGGAGATGAATGCGCTATCATCATGATAGTAGCCTGCTGCAGTTTCAGAATTCCTACTCTGGAAGTTGCAGTCGTCGAAAGCAGGTCGTCCTAACCAAAGTGAAGGTAAGCAAGAAATAGGGTCACTCAATGTAAGATAAATATTTGACAGATATGTCCATAAAGAAAGTAGGGGAGATGCGTAACTAAAGTAGGCTCATAAGATACCGTATACAGGGTGTCCCAGAAGTTATGGTCCACCCTCCGGCATTTCTGTATTTAATTACGTAATAAAATGGGCCCAACGCCATTTTTCATATTTTTTGTGAAGAATTCAGGAAAAATACTTTTGCGCAAAAAAATTGCGCGCAATTGACACTAACTTTGTTTTTTCAAATGGGAACCCCCATTTTTTATTGCAGATTCAGATTCTACGTCAAATTTCATGAGAAATTCATACCCGAATCGATTTTTTTTATCCCGTGCAACTGGTACTTTTCGCGCGCAAAGTGACCAGGGTGCGCAAAAGTGAATTTTTTTAAACCCCAAGTGTGGCACATTTTTTTTCACTATTTTTGACGCTGAATCACGTGGTGAGGTCCTTTCTTCGATTTCATCGTTATTTTTCCAAATTTAGAAGGAAAAATAATGTTTTTGGACTTTATTTTCCCTCCCCCTTTCGCGACACGGGCTGGGGACCGGCTATGGCAGGATTAAAAATGAATACCTCTCTTCTAAATTTAAAAAATGTTGGAAAGTAGGTAAGTACTACTTTAATGTTAAAAAAAAAAAATCAAAAAGCTAAAATCTAATCTAAAAACCTTTAAAAAAAATTAAAAGTTACTTGTTACTTGTCTGCAGGCAAAAGGAGGTAATTTCGAGCAGTTGCTGTGATTTTTTAATTTCATTGTTATTAACTTAGTTTTTTATTACTACTTGTTTTCGGAGATTTTGAAACTTTTATTTTTATTGAAAATTTTGAGATGAGAAGCTTTTTGATTTTTTTTTACATTAAAGTAGATAAGTACCTACCTACTTTCCAATATTTTTTTTTAAATTTAGAAGTTAGGAATTTATTTTAATCTAGTCCCCACTCAGCCCGTATCGCGAAAGGATGAGGGAAAATAAAGTTCAAAAACATTATTTTTCCTTCTAAATTTGGAAAAATGACGATGAAATCGAAGAAAGGACCTCACCAGGTGATTCAACGTCAAAAATAATGAAAAAAAATGTGCCACACTTGGGGTTAAAAAAAATTCACTTTTGCGCACCCTGGTCACTTTGCGCGCGAAAAGTACCAGTTGCACGCGATAAAAAAAATCGATTCGGGCATGAATTTCTCATGAAATTTGACGTAGAATCTGAATCTGCAATAAAAAATGGGGGTTCCCATTTGAAAAAACAAAGTTAGTGTCAATTGCGCACATTTTTTTTGCAAAAAAAAAGTATTTTTCCTGAATTCTTTACAAAAAAATATGAAAAATGGCGCTGGGCCCATTTTATTACGTAATTAAATACGGAAATGCCGGAGGGCGAACCATAACTCCTGGGACACCCTGTATAACAATAAATCTGAAAAGTGTACTGGGCTAATATTTTGTTATACTTAACGACTGTATTTTTTAAACGCTTACCACGGTCTTGATAGCCAGATAGTTGAGAGAAAATAAAGGTCCAAGTGGATGGGTGGCTGCAGAGATTCTTTTCTCGGAAACCACAACAGTTTGCTTCTGAAGGAAGTTCGAAAGCTTCCTGTATTTATCGGAGAGATGAGCGGCATTTTGGGCAGATATGGCGTTCACTGGAACGTTAATAGCTTTCTGGAAAAATTAATAGTACGAACAGATTAGGTTTTTAAATGTTTGAAGTAAAAAAAAATAGGGCTGAACAAATTTCAAAATAAGGTGGTAGACGAATGAAAGTCGTCAATTTGCAACTCACTTGGCAATCACTTCGGAACTTCTTGAGTGTTTCATCTTTTGAAAACTGTGCGAGAGATTCTTCAGTTTTCTCTAGGTTCTTTTGAAGTGATTTGTACTCCTGGAAGCGTTGACAATTTCCAATTACATCTGTAAAGGGAATTGATTTTGATTAGAAGGTCCTTTGAAGTACTGAAGTACTCAAGATCAGATGATGATGAAATTTTTCGTTTTCGAATAATTATCTCTAATATGGTTTTGATCTTAATATCTGAATTGTACTGGGAGTCGTTTATTATAACAACTTAATGACCAAAACCCATGTTCTCGATTCTAAAAACACATCAAAATCGTACATGAAAACTATTGATGTTTCAAAACATGTGCCAATCTATTACTCCCAAAATTTTCACGTTTTAAATCACAAATTTAGATAAAAACAAGTCCATACTAGTTAGGAAAAAAATTGTGTTCTGATTTTACTGTTTTCCATTCCAATCAGATCATTCTGCAGTATTTTATTCATGAGCTGAAATAATTGGTTTCTTTCTGGAAGCTGGAAAACAACAGGATCACAAATTCGTGCAGAAAACTACACTCGTTTCAACAGTAAGTAGTTCTTTTTAATACACATGAGTCTTTATTTTGACAACAGCGCTTTACTTGGTAAAAGATTCACGACTTAAGCAATCTATACAGTATTAATTCTACCACTCATTTTAGTATTCATTCAACCATGCACTAAAAGTGGAAGTACTAAGCGGAGTTAATATTTATTCGTGTAGATAGAAATGGTGAGCTACAAAAGCACCGATGGAATCCAAGCAGTTACAAGTAACAAAGACTATGCCGCACGGACTGGCCTATTTGAACAGCCCATTACACAAAGCAACTAGGTACAGTTTGTCAGAGGAAAGAAGATGGCAGTGCCATAAAATAGAACGTGGAAATACAGTTATATGCCACTTTCGACTTAATCTGTATCCTTTAGTTGTGATTGCAATACGTTTCAGATGAACGGACGTATTTTCATTTCAACTGTCAGCAACAATCACACATCCTCAGGCAGAGACGAAAAGTGAAGTAAAGTAATGTGAACAACCATTTCAGGTTGAATTTTTGTTTGAGTGCCATTCCTGCCGTCGCGAACGTCATCAGCTGCTTTCCAAAGGGAAGATAAGAATTGATTCAGATGATTTCGCTCATGGTTACTTATTGTCTAACCCCCTTAAATGAAGAGGGTTTCACCAACGGCCCAACTGGAAAAATTATTAGGACCTGCGATCCCACCCACGAGCAGTCACCAATCCAAATAATCTCCCAAGCTGACTGACTCTAACTTCAGCAATCTGATGGGAACCGGCTCATTAGAGAGTTGCAGCAGAGAAAACGGAAGAAGCGAGGTGAAAACGGGGAAGGAATCTGCAAGCGCCGCTCACAGTTCACATCGCTGGTCCGCTTTGTCATCAAAACAGTTCCCGCGCGAGAAAGGGAATTTCCGAGCGTGAATAACCCTAACTTAACTAAAACCTTGTTTTCAGAGCTGAGCTCAATCAGTTTCCTTCGTTTTGAAGCGTTCTGTTTATTTTTGGCGAGTTCTTTGTCTCAGGATTGCGGCAAAGTGAATTCAAGCAATGGGGTGTGCGCCTGGGTAGGAAAAACTGTTTATTGTTATTTTTAATCTAAGGTAGACGTCATCCTGAGAATTTTGGTACCAACCGCGACCTTCTAGCGTGTGTAAATCTTTTCCTATGAATTTTTAAAGTTTCGACCGTTTATGACGTCACAGTGGGCTGGGGGGTCCCGCCCAGGCGAGAAGGGCGCGTGACGTCATAAACGGTCGGAACTTTGAAAAATCATAGAAACAGATCTACTCACGCTAGAAGGTCGCAGTTGGTGCCAAAATTCTCAGGATGTAGTCTACTTTCGATTAAAAATCTAGAATAACATCATCTGACTCCCTTTGCGATTATTACCATTCCTTCTCCATGTACCAACCTGACCAGTTGGTGATCCACAGTTCCTTCAATTCAGTGCAAGTGACGGATAGATTGGTTCGTTATAATTAAGGTACCAACACAGTATAATCATTGAAATTTCACTACTTTTCATCACTGACTGGATAAGCTAAGCCATCATAGAAAAATCGTTGAACCAATGCATGCATACAGCAGACTTTTGAAGAAAAAAAAAACATCCTGAGTGCAATTCATGCGTGTTAGAAGCCATTATTTTTAAAAGCGTAAATTTCGGAGAACTTTCACAGCTCCTAATTAATTAACATGTACCTTGCTTCAAATCAGCAGATTGATTAGATACCGAATCAGATGAACCTGGTGGAGCTAAAACCAAATGAATATCTCAGTAATAACTTGACTATTACAACAACGATGAAACATGAAAAAACTTATTTCTAGCAGATGCCTAGTTGAATAAACTCAAATAACAACAAGAATGTGAAATGTGTCTAACCGTTACTCCCTCCCCGCAGCCTTCTTTGTTCTTGAAGCTTCTTTTCCTCTTCCAATTTCTTCTTGTTATCCTCTTCAAGTTGTTTAATTCTTTTTTGTGCTTCCCTCTCTCTGATTCTCATTTCTTCCAATCTCTCTGCAAATAAAAAAATAAAATTCTGCATTAGTAAACTCTGGAATTACAATGTGTGAAGCATTCACAGAGTTTCAGGCGGCAGCATCACGCTTTGGCCTTGAAGTTAACGAGTCTAAGACCAAGTACATGGCTGCAAACCCCTCCAGATCCGTACCTGACACAGTCCAGGTGAATGGCTGCACCTTCGAAGCTGTTGTTGAATTTTGTATCTCGACTCACTAGTGACTGCTGAGAATGATATGAGAGCCGAAGTAAGCAGAAGGATACAGTCAGCAAACCGATGATATTTCGGACTCCTTCAACTGCTAAAAAGCAGGGTAATATCAAGGGCTACAAAACTTCGCCTCTATAAGACCCACATAAGACCAGTCTTGACCTACGGCTCTGAAACCTGGACGATGACAAAAGTAGTTGAGGAAGAACTGCACCGGTTTGAGAGGAAGGATCTCCGTAGGATTCTGGGGGCCGTGTTTGACCCAGAGGAGCTCGCCTGGAGACGACGAACAAACGCCGAAGTTATGAGCCTGTATGGTGATTGGGGTGTCGTCAGATTCATGAAGGTTGGAAGACTCCGTTGGGCCGGGCACGTAGCCAGAATGAATCCAGAAGGGATCACACGAAAGCTTCTGGACGAAACCACCTATAAAAGAAGGCAGGGTCGACCAAAGTTGCGCTGGGCTGACGGTCTGGAGGGAGATGCGCGTTCCATCCTGGGAATTCGGAACTGGAGAGCAGCAGCAAATAATAAAGACGACGGGCGGACGTCACTTCAGGAGGCCCTGATCCCTCGCGGATTGTAGTGCCATGGAAGAAGAAGAAGAGGAAGGAATTACAAGAATAGCACAAGCTAGTCTGAAATTTGAAACTGAAAAAGATTCCAGATTAGATCTGGAGCGCAGAGGTATGCGTACCAACTTCCAAAAATACTCTTGACTGTAGTTAAACTAAACTCGGTTTATTTCAGTGCTTCGGTGTGTTTCAGGCTGAAACTTTCAACAACTCAAACGTCACTCTGTTTCGTTGGTACGAAGTTTAGCTAATCTGTACAAATCTGAACTCACGAGCGAAAATTTGACAAAATTACGCCCCTCCCATCCAAACAGCATCGATTTGAACCGTCGTTTAATTAAACTTCTTTCGTTTCGTTGGTGAAACTGCCCCAATGTTGGCACTTCTTCAGTAAATCAAACGTTCTCAGTGCGAACTTGAATGAAGATACGCAAAATCACTCATAAGCCCTGTTGTATCAAGTACCTAATTGCATATTTTTGTATTAAACCAGTAATTTTAAAAAAATTACTACGTACCCACTTCTTTCTTGGCTTTTGCGTTCAAAGCAGTGACAGTTTTCAACAAATTTTCTGCACACACAACATCTTCACTTGTGATCTCATCACGCTGGAATCAAACGAGAAAACTAGTAAAAAAAAGTGCGCAAAAACTGGCGAAGAGAGCGCGTTACAAAATGCTCTCTCGTTACGTGGGAGTTTAAATAACATCACTCAGAGAAAATTAAATGAAGATTGGCTGTAAACAAGAGCCTCTCAACTCATACACTTAGCTCAGATTCATTGTAACTCACCTTGCATTTCGCTATTAGGCTATTGAATTTTTCTTGACAACTTTTAATAACATCCAGCTCATCAGGTATGGTGTTTTTTACTTCCTCTTCGGCCCTTAAATAATGTTTAAAATTAACTCAGATGACAAGAGGAAAAGTTGAATTAACGTGTAACACTTGAGTAGTGCCTACTGCCTTCTATAAATTCATTGTTAAATTGACGGACTAATATACAGGTGAAGTTGACTCATTATTATATCCAAGTTCGAGTTTGTTGACATCGTAATTAGCGACGCCCCTATTGTAAACGTATAATCCAGATTAGCCCCCATTTGATTATTGTTAGAAGTAGGCACTATCTCAGACACCATCTTGATTTTAGTTCTTCTCTCGTGTTACTTGTCTGCTAATAAACCTAATTTATTCATATTATTTTAACTGTTTTTTATTTGATAATCCGAGATCTGACAACTGAATTTCCGACTACATACTAAGATTATGCGAACCACAAAAACAGTGATCACAGGAAATTCCCCTGCAGTACTAGTATAGGCAATAGATATAAAATAATTCATTCATTGAGAAGTATTCTTCTAAATTAACATTGAATTTATAGGCTCGTGTATTACCGAGTCCATACGCTTACTTAAAAATTTCCAAAATCTCTCTGTATTGGTTTGAAAAATGTCTATGGGTTTCGTAAACTCGATTGAAGAATTCTGATTGTTTCGTTCGCTCCCTTGCTTGTTTTTCTGCTTCTAATTGTTGTTTTCTAGTTTCTTCTCTCTAAAAATCAAATAAAGTCAACAAATTAAGTAGAGGGTAACAATATTTTGTTTGGCCAACTCAATTTTTGATTTTTATTGACCACTCAATAAATCTTACGTTGGCCTGGGCAGCTACTAACTCTTGTTGTCGTCTCAACAACTCCTCTTGCTGTTTAGCCATTTCCATCATTTTTGCTTGCTGTCTTGCCAATCCCTCAGCTTGCTGCTGAGCGTTCCATTTGGCTACTTCTTCGGCTGCTTTTCTATCGTGCCCTTCCATTTCCTTCAAATGTCGGTATTTTGCATCCTGAAATTCAAATCAACTTCACCAGGTCAAGTCATAAGACAAGTAATAAGACGAAATAAGAATAGGAAATTTTCAGGGATTGTGCGGGTTGGCATGTAGACGGTCCCCTATGAAAATCATTATCCTCGGACTGATAGAAGCGACTACGCATGCGCAAACGTGAATTTCCTTGTAACAGCCACAACTTCTACATTTTCCATCCGATTTCAATGAAATTTTCAGGGATGTTACAGATTATTTAGATGGTCCCCTATGAAAATCACCACCTTCGGACTGATAGTAGCCACTGCGCATGCGCAAACGTGAATTTCCTTGTAACGGCCATAACTTCCACATTTTCCATCCGATTTCAATGAAATTTCCAGGTATGTTAATGAGTAGTGTTTAGATGGTCCCCAATGAAAATCATGGAGAATGGTTTTTCATAGAAGAATTCATTCATAGAAGGATGGTCCCCTGTGAGAATCTCAAATCCTATTTATTGCATCACTAGGCCTCAATAGGTCAACAATGCCATTGACTGCCCCTCGTTGCTCCAGAAGCTGAATCTTGCCGCCACCCGTACATCCACCCGCTCATCCACTTTATTTCATGTAACTTTTTCCGCCACAAACTATGACCAACACCGTCCCCTAAACCGGCTACCCCGTAGTGCGAATCTTTTTCTCACCACCTATCCTTAATTTCCTCTTCAGCCATCCTATTCAGTTAAGCTCGCTTTTCCTGTCATTGTAATTGTATTTTCTCAATCCCCCCTACCTTCAATTATAATATTTATCAATTATAATAAATCAATTATAATAAATAAATAGGTCAGAGGTAGCGCATAGAACTGTCCCCAGGGGTCCCGGGTTCGAATCCCAGCCGAGGCTAAGCATTTTTTTGATCCAATTACATACATCTACTCACTTACATTTTCATCCGAATTTGATGAAATTTTCTAGGATTGTCCAGATTAGCGTGTAGATGGTCCCCTATGAGGGTAGTGAAAGGCACTTAGAGATTGGTGTTTTGAGATTAACTACTACGCATCGGATCATCTATAATATAGATTATATTATAATCGGGTTATGGATACGAGGAAGCTATGTGCCACACCCACTTGGCAGACTTTTTTTCTGTTCTTCGTCAGATAATTATGTATTTTTCCCAACGAATAGAAAAGGGATTAGGTAAATTTTAAAACATTGAGTAGTAAATGTAGTAAACATAGTAAATGTAGGAGAAAGGCCATCATTATAACGAAATTTTGTGCCTACAAGCTACAACTCAATTTTCAATTGATATAACGAAGCACTAATTTCGTCAAATAAAAAATTAGAGCAGCTCAGTTTCGATTCAAGATACCTCAAGACCCCATCAAGATAATCTGTACCTACCTGGGCTTCCTTTAAACTTAGTTTGTTCAGTTCAGCGAGTATTCGTCTTCGGCACAAGTTCTCCTCGTCAATAGGTTCGTCAACGTTGAGACGCATGGCTTTCATTTCCCTCTTAGTCTTTGCTGAATTCGTTTTAATAATTGGAGTGAGTTCAAGATCTTCGATGGAACCACCCAGCCTAGTCTCCAAAGACGAGCTGATAGCTCCCCATCCTTTTTGGGAAGCATTGGGGCCGATCGTCACGCCTCCTGTCAGGCTGGCCCCGCACTGCACAGCTTTCCATAGCGCGCGGGTCCGAATTCGGTTGAACCCGGTTTTGTCCATCTCGTCACTCTGGAAACAGAATTATTTATTGAAATCATTAGAAGATCTCAAAATACCAAAAGAAAAATATACAGGGTGAACATTCCTTATGTGTCCAACCTTCAAGGGATACATTCAATCGGACAATATATTGCCCAGGGTAAATCTTCACGAGATTGGCCATTAGATTCTACCAGTCTGGTTTTGTGTATCCTCAATTGTAAGGAAGTTACAATCCCCTTGTTACACAATAATACAGGGTGAACACTCCTGATCGATTCTACAAGGGATTATTCTTCAAGAAATATCCGACAAAAAATGTCTCCTAAAAATTTTCTTTTAATCACATATTAAAGTTTTCTTCATTTTCAAGATTGTTTTCGTGTTCTTGACCTTAAATCTCCAAGAGCCAAACTATCTCAACTTTCCGTAGGTAGACAAAGTCATGAAGTACCTATCCACACGGCTATTGCATTTTCGGGCACATCAAATACACCTAGTGATATGAATAGAAAACCTTTTGAATGAATAAGGCTTTATTCAGCTATAAATGTCAGCATTATAAAATGAGAGTAGAAAACGGAGAAAATAGAATTTGGATGGGACACATCAGAAGCGAAACATAATATTAAATAAATGGCATAATTATCATATTATGATTAATTTTGAAGATGAAATAATAATAAACTTAGTGAATCATATCACCCAGCTCTTCATGTTTTATAAAATTATACAAAATTGTTTATATAAATATTTTCAATTTTTGAAAGTGTATCTATATCAGCAATATTGTGCTGAATCGAATATACCATAATAATACTATGATTATAATGGTAACATCCACACAAAAAACCTAAAAACAAGTCTTTGGTCATTTTCAATTTCTTCAAAAAGTTTTTTCATTTTTTTTAAATTTAGACCCTTCGGTCCAAATTTCCAAAATCTTTTTTTGTTGTTAACATTTTGCCAAAAAATTGAAACTTTTGCGAAACAGCTACTTAAGTTATCTTCTGGAATGACACTTAAATATATTATACATAATTTATAGATCGTATGCGTATGATTTTTGGAAATACTTCAGGGTCGTTGGAGAAATTCCATACAGATTTCTATTAAATAAAATGCTCAAAATTTCGAGTTCATAGCAATAGCTTCATTTTTCTTGAAAATTCGCTAAAATCACGTAGAAAAATTTAGGAATATCTTTTACATCAACAACATAACTAAGTATAATGAATACTGAATCAAAAAATACTTCGTTTTGTATGATATCTACAGTAGATGGCACGGTAAAAGCCGTAGTAGGTATAGGTAACTAGGAATGCGTGTTTTCATCCATTTCTGTAATTCACAGTAATTTCGGTAAAAATATGAATCAAAGCAGAAAATGCGGGCTTTCGCATATTTCTGTAATTCACAGCAATGCCTGAATAACGATGGATTTTGCGAACTTAACGTGGAAATCATACCTGAATAAACTCATTGCTGGAATGAATTCCGTGATACTCCATCGACACATCCTCATTAGATGAGAATTCGCTTGCTTTGTTTAGCAGATGGAACTCCAAATGTTTAACGTCAATCATATCCATATCCGGAGACTTGCGATACGAATTTCCGGAAATCTCATTGACGCTTTCCAGGGAAACGGTGTGAGAGCGGTTCCCAAAATGTCCAGAATGTCGTTTGTTCCAGTTATGATCAACAGCCAGAATATTCGTTATGTTCCTGACGTCGTCTTCCAGCAGAGAAATCCTATTCAAAATTTCCGTTCGCTCCTCACACATAATTTTCTTCATGTTTCTAATGTTTTTGTACACCGGCCTGATCGCCTCTTCGATGGCGTCCTGGCTCCATGCGCGGTAAAGACGTGGTTCGATTTCCGGAAAGAAATTTTCGTCGACGAACCCGCGCGTACCGAGTCTTGAACGTCGAGGACGCACGGATTTGTAACGATTCAATACAAGGGTGGGAGGCATATTGTGAGAGAGAAAATTATATCACAGGAGCTGGGGAGGAAAAATCGCGAACTGCAGAACTAAACTACATGCGTCTTGTCTATCACCACGTGAGCAGTTGCCAAGTTACCTAAACAATGAGCACAGAACAGGAATACATGATGAATACCGAATGCCTTCATCAAGACTAAAGAGAATGGAATACTACTCTACTGGTATTCTAGCTTCTTAACCCATTAGTGAAAACATTAGCTTTAGTAAAACACGAATGAACTTGACTAAACTAGACTTAGATACAGTGTTGCCAGATGAAATTGTACGAAATCCCTACATAGCATGATGAAAATTCCTATTTCTCATTTTGCTATACAAAAATTTCCCATATAAGTAAATAACAACAAAAACATCGAAATTTTCATAAAACTAGGCAGGTACATTATGTTAATAACGATATTTTTAAAATACATTTTTTAATATAAGATTTGAGCTCAAATTGATGAAAACTACAACGATTTAATAAAAGCTTCTACCCATTTTTTTCATCCCCATTGTGAAAGTAGCTATACCTTTCAACAAATAGTTACACAATTACCTATCTTAGTTTTTTCTCACGTTGAGGAAAAAGGAATTCCTTTAATATTCGAGAAAAATACCTGAGAAAAATTATTCGATGATTAAAAAAAAACACCCAAAATGCACAACACTATTGTCAATAATTATAAACGCGGAAACACTACGTTTTTATTTATTTTTATTGCGTTTTATTGCTACACAGGTTGAGTAATATCGGGAAATCATCAGGAGCGTTGTAATATCGGAAAATCATGTCTTCTAGGGTAAAATTTTGAGAAAAACGAGTGATTTTTTTACTGTTATTTTTTCAGAAAGGTACCAAGGATTTTTTAAATCCATCTATAAAACACACTTAGCAAAATCGAGATCGAAAAATCCCTACAACTGGCAGCATTGCTTTGAAGTGTAAAGAGAGCATTTCTATAGGCACCACAGAGTACTGGAGATAAGTTTAATCAAAGGCACCATGAATCCTGGGGTTCTAGGTCCACGATCGGACCTATCTACAACAAATAGTTATCAACAATGAATATTCCATCAAATATGCACGTACTTGAAGAAAATGTTTTATGGACGATGAACTTTGAGATCTACTTGTATTGAGATCCCTGTGATATCATGCAACCATCCTTTATCTCGTATAACTCCAACAACACCTTAGAAAATCGCCAATACAAATTAAAGTAGGAACTTAAATTAAGATAGTAGCCCCAGATACCTGTTCCTGTCTCAATGAAGCGACGTTCAACAAAGTAAAACCTACCTGTGTTCATGATTGGCTGATATTTTCCCGTTTGAGTAGGTGCCTAACTAGTTTTACCAACCAATTTCATCATTCGTCAACATTGATGAATCATTGAAACCGAACAGGAAGATAAAATGTTTGATACATGATCTAATAACGCGATTATACTTCGGGGATGATCCTAGGACAGAAACCTCTTATAATAATTATAATTATTATGCCTG
Organism: Apolygus lucorum; assembly: GCA_009739505.2. Lineage (NCBI taxonomy): Eukaryota > Metazoa > Arthropoda > Insecta > Hemiptera > Miridae > Apolygus > Apolygus lucorum. The sequence continues at coordinate 11,207,194 of CM019182.2, forward strand.
TTGCAAGGATTTGCGGACACACTGACCAATGGGGTATTTCAGACAATTTTAAAATAAAAAAAAATGAGAAAGAGTATGGCTCAGGAATAACGGTAATCGGGTCTGTTCGTCGAGAAAATGTTTTTAAAAATCAGAGAAGCTAAGGAAAGTTGAAGATTTGAATGGCGTGACGTAGCTAGCCAACTGTCTTTGAAAAAAGTATCCATGCACAGAGAAGAGATGAAACCCTTGGAGGACCTCTTGGATACTACAAATACTACTCACACACGAGCGCGGCATAAGTGTGTGTGCATTAAGGGAGGCCCGCCTTTTTTTCAAACGTGTGATCTCTTTAATTAATTTTTCTACCACATCTTATAGTATCATTGGGCTTAAAGTTGGAGTATATAGGTTTTCAAGGGTGCTGAATCCAAATTTGAGTCAAAAACCTGAATTTCCGACCCACCGAAATACCCCATTGACAGACAGACATGAAACCAAAATTGCTAAATTGTTTGATGTAAGAGGAATTTTTATCTTAGAAAAGTGAAAACAATGATTCCGCTACCTTGGTAGACTCAGAAGCAAAAGTCAACATCGGGAACATCAGTCAACTTCTCGTGTTGATGTTTGTCAATAGGTACAGAAAACTTCCCGGGAATCAATGAGACGAGCCATTTGACTCAATAATTTTGGTTAATTTTTTCAATAATAAACCATTAGAATCGACCAAGAAACAACATTTTTACCACGACCCCCCCCCCCCCCTTCCACGAAATTTGTTGGTTTATGCTTCAAGGTATGTACTTACTTAAGAATCAGAAAATCCAATAAAAATGGAGAGTTTTTTTGCCAAAATTTGACGGGCCCCATTAGGAGGAGACTAGTGCGAGCAACGACGATGCTACCCAGTTGAAAGAGGAAGCCCAGTATGGACTGGGGTTGGCAGGGAGGTGCTTTCGGAAAGGGGGAATGTCAGTGGAACCTTTTTATCGGCGCCCACTGTTGATGGGATGCAAATTCTAAAGGCCCCTCAGACTGATTAATTACCTCATTAGACTCCATAGATTAGTTACCACAGACCGATTTTGATGAAATTTGGTACCTACCTATATGGGCTCTATTTGAGGTCTAGATGTACCACGAAGCTTTTAGTTGATATCAGTCAGTTCTAAGGGCTGACATTTTTGAAACGCCCTAGCTAAGAAACTTTCAATAAAAAGGTATTGTTTTTTCATCAATTTAAATTGGTATTGCAATTTAAGAATCGAATTAGACCACCCAGAGGACCTACCGTTCACTCTGTTGAATCATCAAAAATTAACTTCCCGCGACCGGGGATCGATCTCCTATCGTTCCAATTCTGAATCGGAGCTCCTACCACTTGAGCCAAGGAAGTAGATGGACAGAAATGCGAAGAGGTAGCTGATCACAAAAACTCCCTATAAGGTCTTGAAGTTGGGAATTATAATAAAGCAGAAACACGAGTTTGAATCGCAAAAAACTTTATAACGATGACCAAAAAGCGATCGTTGCTCGTTTCTTTGAGTTGAACACAGATTTGTCCTTAGCAACCCGTAATTAAATTTCTAATGAAGGCACCTACAACTCTTTATTAAATAAAGAAATACAACTCTTTATTACAAATACAACTCTTTATTAAATAAAGAAATACAACTCTTTATTAAATAAAATTAACTCTTTATTAAACAAGAAATTTTCTTGTTTGAATCGTTCATTTCTTCAGAATAAATTTGATTGTGAAGCATAAATATGGTTGATAGACAGTGACAATGGCAAAGCTGTGGCAAACAGTCAAATAATAAACCGTTTTGTAATAATTCGCTGCTTTTTATGATGGGATCTTCTCAATTTTCTGCTATTTACACTAAGGGCCGGTTACAAAAGCTTGGATGAACCTCGGAGCCAAGATTAAAATTAAATCTGCAGATCAGGATTCTCACTTCATCTCTCCGGCGTATCCTGAGATATCCACAAGAGAGCAGTCATGCAGAGTCGACAAATCCTCCATATTTTTTTGCCGTAGATTGATTTGAAAATAAAAAAGTCCAACAGCATGTGTAATGAGCGAATTTTCAAAGAAATCTTTGAAGCTATGATTTAAGAAAATCGAAATATTAGCTATAATATAGCTTTGACATATTATGACAAAGCAGTCAGCCTTGTGATAGTGGGGCATAGCGCTAATCGGTAAAATTATACAATCAAGCCCTTGTTAAAAATTGTTTAACCGATTCAATGTCAGCACTGAGTCCACCGATTTCGCTCCAGGCCACGTATCATTTATACAATCTGAAAGATACCGCAAACTGTGCTTCACATAAACTGGCAAAACGCTTCCGTGAAACCGGGTTTCTCCCAGCCAACTCTTTCTGGTGGTGGGGGGGGACCCCCCTCTTGACGATCGTGGCAAACCAGAAGCATTAGAGTGGTTTTTGGCAATAGGCCACCGATTCGACTGGACTGAAAAATCCTCAAAGGAGAGGCTGTCATATGACAACACCGCACAGGTTGGTGTATAGTCATATGACCACGCTGGCATTGAATGGGTTAAACCTCAAAAAATACTCTATTCGTCACCCCGAACTCATAGAGTGCCCACTCGTATATTGTTGTAATTTTTCGATTTTCAGTATACCGTATGCACGTGCACGGATATGTTTTGAATACGTTAGGAGTTTCTGGTATAAATACATACAGTTTTAGAAATTGAACACTGTCTAAGAATAGTAAATGTATATAAATAATGAAAACCTGCGTATATTTGTTACTCCCATAAATGCAATAGGCGAGTGGACACTCTATGAGTTCGTGGATACAAGTAGAACATGAATAATATTCGTGTAGATATTAATGTAATACACAAGTAGAACATGAATATTATTCATGTTCTACTTGTATCCGCAAACTCATAGAGTATCCACTCGCTTATTGCATTTATGGGAGTAACAAATTTACGCAGGTTTTCATTATCTATATAAATACCTATAAACGTTCCTGAACCAATTTTCATATCGAAATCCCATTTAGTTCAGCGGTATTTCTATAACGAAATACCATCGTCAGTTATGTTTGTGGGAGCAGCGACAACAACTCTGACATCACCTAGCAAGAAGAATCTCTCAATCTCTGCATATTTTAATATATTTTTGAATTTCATAGTAAGCATCAGCAATCATAGTAAGCAGTTTCATTGATGTATAGGTAGTTTTGTTGTTTCCCTGCCTTCCCTAGTAGTTTCGTTGACGCCAGCCACAACTCTGACGTAGCCTCCACTCCGCAGTATCATAGCCGTGTGTGGGGTGTCTGAATCCAAAAATCCCATTTTTTGAAAGATTCTCAATTTCTAAGTTGCGTTTATGGGAGTTTCACATACAGATTATGTATTTCAATCGAGATTCACTACGCAAAAAATTATTTTTAAACCTTGAAAAGTGAAAACAATGCTTCCGCTACCTCTCGCTACCTTGGTATCATGGAACTACCCAATTATAAGGTATTTGAGTGTGAACATAACTATTAATACTAACTTTCTAACTCCATCTACATAGCTCAAATTGTCCCTGGGATGGAAAAGTAGGTACCTTCTCATTCAAATCATACTGTTCAAAAAGGAACTCAACCATGTAAACTGTAAACAAGCTTTCGTGTTGTAGTTGACCCATTTTTTCAAAATCGCTCAACAACTTCTCATCACTTTCTTAACCTTCTATCCGTACCGCCTTTCTACCACTGATTAGCGTACCGCCGGTATGGGATACCGCCATTCAAGGATACGCCTCACATTCGATCACTATTGATACATTTTGAAAATGTAAGTAGTTTTAAGTACCAATTTTTTCATAATATATCAATTAATTCCGACTTTGAGAAATGTTTTCACCAGAATACCTCCCTGTACGTACAATTGGTAGGTAAGTTTCCATAAATTGGATGAAAACTAGATCAGTTAATCTTAAACTTTATTGACACAAAAAACAACAGTCTTATCTTGATTGCTACAGTCCCATTGGTATGGCAAAAACCTCTTTATCAAAACAGTCTCATTCTAACGTTTACAGTCTCATTGACAGTGGCTGAATTGCACGTTTCTCGTACGGGGAGGGCTGAGGGACCGCACTCAATCTGTAGATACACCCGTACATAGGTCACTAGAAAACAGCAGACAGGTAGAAATTAACAAATGACACTCACGTGACCTTTCTCGTCGAATGTTAGGAGGGTAATAAGGGGCTCGGTTCATTGCTCTTTCTTATGAAGTGTACATTGATGTTTGAAGGGAGGGGTGCGGTATCCAACACCGCGGTACGGATAGAAGGTTAAGGTTTGTTTGGACAGGCAGTCCTGAACGGTTCAGAACCGACCACGCCCCTTTTGAGGCGTATGGACAGCGCCAGAACCAGTTCGGGATTTTTAGTTCGGTGTATGGACAGCCAGTCCAGGACTGTTTCGAACTGGTTCTGACGGTTCGAGATTTTTTTCAGAACCACTAGTCCAGAACTTCTTCTTCTTCTTTTTTTAGTCCCCTCTCCATGGATTTCTCACTTGGCCTTCTGACTTTCTTGAGGTAACAACAAAGTTGTGTCTGATAAAAGCTAGGCTGTGATTTTTTCGGACAAGAAGATTACCAAATATTCATCAAATTGAGCACCATCATTGAAATTGTTCCATAGTTCCTTCAAAATATATTATTATACAAAATTTGTTAATTTTACTTGTTTTTTCCTATTTTTTTTCTTCATTTTTTGGTTTTGTTTGTTGTTGAGAAAACTGTGATTGCTACAGGTATTTATTTATTGGTATCGTGAGCAAGTTTTCGTGACGATATTTCAGTTTATGTGCCAAAGCAAAGACATGAAAATGTCAAAAGTGCCAAAATTAGCGCCAGATTTTCGGGGTTGCAAGTTTGGGATCACATCAACATAATCAAATCGTAGATCGCGTTCGCAATGTTCAATGTAATTGAATATCCGCACTGCGTTGGAGAATCCATGAGATTTTAACGGTGCATTTTTGTTCTTCTATGAGAAAGTGCACTTCACGACGAGCGATCAAAAACTGAGAGGTAAGAAGGTAGAGCAGAATAATTCCGTCGAGGTAGAGTAGGTACCTATAACAATTATTATGTGTGGTCCAATGACGAATACACCTTGGAAGAATACCTCTAGGTGCGCAAGGTTGATAGAAATTTAATCCAGATTATACTGGTGTGTAACTACCTACTGGTGTTGTCTACTTAGTTCCATTGGAAAGTTCATAACAACACCTCATTTCTTGTAATTGTGATTGATTTTTTTCAATTCCACCATTGATAAAGCAGATGGTTTAATCTTGTTTCTGCTATAATTCATGCATGTCTAGTAAGCAATTTGCTGTGAGTTGTCCTTATCTCACCTGTGAACCTTCAGCCCAATTTCCTTCGATTTTATTATGATGAATGGATTCAAGAATACCTACATATTTTGAGCAGCATAGGTAAAGAACCAAATATGCTCTTTTGGCGGTAGTTTATTTCGTAAATAATAACAGGGAAAAAAGCCTAGGTAGGTAGGCTACTTATGCAATATCAGAACAACTACAAATTTTATGTACTTTTTTGATAGATGATAAAAATGCAACGAAGTAAATGCGAAAAAAAAAACAAATCCTGTGTTATCCTGATTTGATATTGACAAGAAATCAGCAGAAAGTTAAGTTTGTTGACTTGTTCTTCTTTCATTTTAGCTGTCGCGACGAAGGACATGACGGACAGGTGTCAGTTGTAGTTCTGAATTGGTTCTAAACGCGTATGGACAGCTAGTGAGTTCCGAACGGTTCTCATCCCCTCCCCAGTCAGTTCTGTCTCGGACTAGTTCGATCCCGAACTGGTTCTGGACTGACTGTCCAAACAAACCTTTAAGCTGGCCCCACACGATCAAACATGCTTGACAAGCATGGTTTGCCAACCTCGCTTGTCAAGCAGATTTGATCATGTGGGGGGTCATGTTTGAAGGTTTGAAGGTTTGACAGCACGCTTGACGGTTTTCAGTCACTGTCAGAAAATTTGCTGTCAAACATGAGGTTTGACAACCAAGTTTGATCGTGTGGGTGAGCGTCAAACCATCAAACCTTCAAACCATCAAGAAAAAGGGTGGTAGGGGGTAATTTTACTGTGAATCACAGAGTTAGTTTCCGTGAATCACCGAGTTGGCGTCTGTGAATCACAGTCTCCATTAGGGATGCAAAACGATTATCGATAATATCGATATTCTGCCTCTGATTATCGATGCTTTTTTATCGATATGGACTACTCCGATATTTATACTCCGTTATTAACCAAATTATCGTTCACATCTCTGAAGATCCCCTTATTGGGGTAAAATCCCTGGGGTAAAAATTCCTGTTGGCTTCTTTTTTTGCTGCTTCAGCTCTGATGTGGCAATACAGGTAACTCAGATGGTTAATATCCATACTTGAAACAGATTGAACAGATGAACGCAACATGAACACTGAACACTACTGAAGCTTGGTGGATGCGGTTGAAACAGTAGGTTTGAACGTGTGGGTGCGGCGTCAAACGTCAAACATGCTTGACAAGCGCGGCTTGTCAAACCATGCTTGTCAAGCATGTTTGATCGTGTGGGGCCCGCTTTACTCGAAAAAGAGCTAGAGGTCTTTATTTTAAATAGTGAGTATTAATTTTCTTACCATGTCAACAGCGAAGTTACTCATCCTCGAGTCCTCAAGATAGGATAGTCCAATCTAGTCAAAAGTCTGTTTATTGTACGTATGACTTACAGAAGTTTATGTATATGACTTACAGAAACCCCTAAAGTCGTCCAAAGAACGACGCACTCACTTATGAAAACCAATATTAATTTTCACTAATATTTAATTAGGAATAAGATACGATGAGGAAATAAAATGTTCAACGTCGAAGCGAGACCCGCTCCGCGAAACTCAAATGATAAACAAAAAACAAACACAACGAGGATGAGAAAGAAACATCCATGTTGGATGAATGGATGTATACTCCAAGGTATGCAAAGGTACATCCATGTTGTATGGACACCTCCATTCTTCTTATTATTCTTCTTCTAGTTTTAATTTTGTTGTCTTGGCCACATGATAGGGAACAGGAAAAACGGACAAAAACTGCAGGTTCTGCAAAATAAAGCTCTCAGACAAATCCTTGGGGCAGTGAAATCTACCCCCATACCATCTATGCACAGACTAACAAACACGAGGTATTTGCAAGCCACGATATCTGCTACTACTAACCAAAACATTTTGCGCATGATGTGCCAGGACCCCTGCATAAGAGAGATGGCTACCAAACTGTGTGGATACCACACATCCTTGCCCAGAAGTATTGGAACCATCAGAGAAAAGTATTTGTACGTGAACGAATTAATAACACAAAATAACATCGTAACCCATAATGAGCATAACAATTCATTCCGAGCCCCTCTTGAAAGGAGTTTTGTAACAGCCGAAAAAAATACCTAATGTGCTTTCTAAGAAAAATGTTCCAACAGCCGAATTAAGAGCCAGGACAATGGAACACATTAACAATAAGTATAAAGAGTTCATTCACGTATACACTGACGGGTCCAAGATTGCTAGTGGGGGAGCAGCATCTGCTATTTTCTGCGAGTTTCATAAAGTTGGTGAAGCTTTCCAAATCAGCCCCCTGTGCAACAACTTTACAGCAGAAACATTTGCGGTATACATGGCTATGTTGCACCTAACCAATTTTCATATCAACGAAAATCACGCTGATGCATGCATCCTTACTGACTCGCAATCATTAGTAACGCTCTTAAAGAATGTCAAGCATGCAGATAACCCCACACCCATGGTACAAAACATACTAAACCTAATAACCAAATACAAATCCAATAATAATAAAAATGTATGTTTTCAGTGGATTCCTGCTCATGTGGATGTCCCAAAAAACGTTGTCTGTGACAAACTCGCTCGATTCTGTGCTGAGAGGGGAACCAGAACTATACTACCATCAGCATCAGCTGAAGAAGCAGGGTGCATCATAGATGAGACGTCAGAGACAGAACATACACAGGAGCATCACACGAGATTGAGAACTGTTGGAGGGTGGACGGAGGAGATATTGGGACTCACCGAGTTGAAGGAACCATGGTATAGAGGCGTTAAAGGTAACAAATTGATCACGTGCATAAACAGACTTCTCACAGGACACGGAAATACAAGATACTTCAAGTATTTGATGGGAGCAGAACAGTCCACCGGTGTGCGATTGCAAGAAGGGGGTTGCGGTCCTGGATCATACACTGAATGAATGCTCCAGACATGCTGATGAGAGGATACGATTGTTCAACAAGTACAACATAACAAACTTTCAAGAACTTCTGAGGACGGCGATATCTCCTGTAACGAACACCGAGATTCTGCAGGACATCATCCAGTTTATTGAGAACAATCAATAGAGATATAGAACGCCAACGACAAAACAACGAACGCCAAAGTCAAAATTTAGAATATTGCAAAATCAACACGAAACACCAAGTGTTACATGGTATAAACACCGGCACTGTTAAACCAGAAATCCACCACCACCACCATGATTTCTCTTGTTATCTACTATCATAGCTGCTTATCATTTTGATTTTACATCATTGCCGTCTCCCTACTAACTAGAGTTTATTTATACTCGTTTACCTAGTATATTCGTAGAGTTTAATACACTTTGTGGCGGTTTTTGGACGATTATATTGCATTGTTGGGTAACAAGCAGGTATGTTGAACAAGTTTTTTATGGCCTGAAGTGGCGCAACTTTTGCATTGAGCTGTCATCTTGTTCCAGCTGTGCCGATAGAAGTTGTATGACCTAGTTTTAGTACCGTCCTATTACGTATTATTTTATAATAACATCGAAATCGTTTTCACGCCCTACTTATTTATAATCGACAGGCTACGAAGGTATCTACAGCTATGTTGGTAAGTGGCACTTTGAGCTTGTACGTAGTCGTTTTATGTGAGTGCTACCAGAATTGGAAAACTGAATCTAATGTATGATCATTATATTTGTGAAAGAATACGATGTTTCGTCATTGTACGTCACAAAGCTGGATTATATACCAAGAAATACTTAATTATTAAAGCCAGAGAAACTCACCAATTGTTTGTTATCTTAGGTATTATATGGGGACATTTACATCCGCATCAATTGTTGTCCTGTAAGTTAGGTGGGAGTTTTTTGATACTATTGTCCAGGTTTCTTGAAGATTAAGGAAAGTGGTGAAAAATAGAATGAAAGTAAGGGCAGCCTAGCCTATTATGTACACTAAGTCCTAGGATTTCAGGGCTGACTTAAGGCCAACGTCATTTCATTGACGAATGAGGAGAAAGGAAACCAAAGTTCACAATGATTGTTATGACTAATTAATGGCGTGAATACATGATATGTGTTTAATGTTTCAGGTGTTCTTCCGAGTTGGTTAATATCCCTATGGAATGGTCTAAAACTTGATGTGATTCATAAACGAGCTATGGCAGATATTGATCCAAACGGAATAAACCTACCTACTTTGCTCCCAGATAATGGATTTTTGCATCGAAAGGATGAACACAGTCTCATACTCTGCAAACCAAAATTGATGCCTTTGAAATCCATGACCCTCGAGAAGTTAGAGAAAATGCAGAAAGAGGCCGAAGAAAAATTGAAGGAACAGCAACAACAACCGGACGCGAATTAGTGCATTTTATCTGACATAAATTCGAGTCGCAAAAATCCAAAATGACTGCAGGTCCGCTTATTGCAGACGTCGTGCTTACGTTTTGCGTCGCTGCTGGCATTTTATATAAATATGGAAACTTAAGAAGCAGAATGGTCTCGTCACGTTTGCTGTACTAATCGCGTGGTACTTTTCATTCTTGATTATATTCGTACTTCCACTGGATGTCTCAAATGTGAGTTGTTTTATTAACATTTTCCAATCTTTTGAGTTTAGCCTCCATTGTAATATATATTTGTGTAGATAACTTTGCTTGATATGAGTATTCTAGTATATTTAATGGAAATTAAGAACAAGATGTTGGATAGTTGAAAGGACAATGGACTATCCGGTTGCTTGTCTGGCACATATTACAAAATTAATTTTTTTTTTTATGTATAATAAATTAGGAACTTGATTACAAAATCTATATTTCTTGTGTTCTCTCAATTTCAAGACTGTGTATCGGACATGTTTGGTAAAATCAACATCAGATGTCACAAATACCACTGATTGCAAAGTGCCTTGGAGCCGCGTTTCAGATACAGTCTATCCCAATTTATGGAGAATAGTGTACTGGAGTTCCCAATTTCTGACATGGTAAGTCGGATAATTATTTAGCATTTATTATAAATTTGATGATATTATGTAAAAGGAAATGTTTGGCGTGGAATGTGAGTAACTATGTTGGTATAGTGCTCAGATGGAAAGAGTGGAGTTCAATGATCAATGTCCCAGGAAAATTTTATCATCTTTCTGAGAGAAAATATGAACTAGGTAGTATACGCTTTTCTCCGGTTCCATTCTTTCTATCTAAAAACTATACTTTATGAACTCCTACAGGACATAACTGCAATCACCCATCAACGCTCTCGTCGTCCATGTTGTTTTTGCCATGCTTGCGAAATCCATTGTGTCATGCTGGTAAAACTCCAGATAGGTATTGGCACAGATATGAGTGAAAACAGACATCAACTATCAGCACAAATGACCAAAATATCTTATTCTTCCTAGGATTTTCCTTAGAAGAAATCGATTCTAATATCACGTATATTTTGCTTCTCTTTTTCAGGCTTATCCTTCCCCTGATGCAATCATACGCTAAAGCAGGTGAATTCACCGTTCGTGGAAAATTGAAATCAGCGCTTGTTGACAACGCTATTTATTATGGATCATACCTATTTATTTGTGGTGTTTTACTTATCTATATTGCTGTGAAGCCAGGACTACATTTAGGATGGGTAAGAAGTTTGATTGGTCTATGAAGGTACTTGTACTATCTCTTGTGCAACAGACATGAAACTATGAAGGCGATGAATCAGGGTAAGGTTCTTTTCAGTTGGCAAATGTCTATTCTTCTTCTTCTTCACCTTCACCTATCTTCCAAGAAGAAGAAGAACCACCACCCCACTGCCTAGTAGATGTTATAGAACTCATGCGACCTCCTTATCACCCCAGCAAAAATGCAATTATACTTTCTTTATGCCCTGATAACCACTTTTTATAAAAATCAGTGAAATGAAAAATCAATCTATTAGTAAATAAATGTAGCAAATCATAAGCAATGTTAGTGATTAGAACGATAGGAAGATCCTAGATCTTCTCAAGTTCAAGGCGGTATTAGTTGTGACACAGCTAATTAAGCTGCTGGTCATGAGATGAGTCTGCCTTGATCATTAAAAGCACCCAAGCTGTCTAACCGTACCAACAGAACTGCTATACGCATGAACCTGCTTATGGCATTTTGCATAGTTAACGAAATTGAGTAAAAAACAAAGAAACTGAATTCAATCTAAACTATTGGAATAGCAAGGTTGGGTACTCACAGGTAAGGATTGCTACCTTTCAGAAGAAAAATATTGCTATTGACATTATACTTATACTTGAAGAATGTTGAAACAATTATGAAATCGTCACGAAAGTATCGAGGAAATTTCATGAAATTGGAAGCGTTATTAAATTTATGGCTAGTATTTCACTTCATTCATTGGACTGGGCTAGATTTTAATTAAAAACCATTCCTCCTGAATAAAAAGAAGAAATTCAGAATTTCTTCCTTCCTCCCCCTTCCACTTTATGACGCATTCATTAAAACATTTATTAAAACTAATCACCCATGGCAAAAATTGGTTGCAGGCAAAAAATAAAAGCAATCGCTTCCTCGGCCAGTAATACTTGGGGGTTGCTTCTTCTCGTTGGACTTCTGGGATACGCCTTGGTTGAAATTCCTCGCAACCTTTGGCTATCTGCTACACCTGGCTACCGATTGCAGCGAGCTTATTTTAAAGTTGCTAAGATATCTGCAGATCGGTGCGAAGCTGAAGAAACACTCGACGATGTTGTAGAGGTAAGAATTCATAATCATAATGAATATAAAAAGGCACGAAAAATCGTTTGTAGGGTTTGTACGGTCAATTGGGTCAATGGTTATAAATTCAATGGGGAATTCGCCTCAATTTTAGATTGTGGAATTTCAAGTCAAATCCTATAATAGAGTCCTAGAATAACGTTTAACACCAGGAATACCCAAGGGGAAAAATTACTATACATGAAAATGCCTAAACAAGTGAAGCCTCTGTCAAAAAACACTGCGAAGATCGAGGGAAACTGATTACGTCACCCCCTGAGGTTCCTCATGCAAAACTGCTCCGGCGAAGCATAAAAGGAGTTTCAGCAAATAGTGTCAGAGATTGTCAACAGGTAGAGTCGTGACCACATGAAACGATTGACTCAAATAATTTGATTCAATTATCAAAACTAACTAATATAGAAAGTAAATAAGAGAAGGCGGAGACTAATAATGCTTGATAAACTAATAGGTATTCTAGAAAAGAGTGAGTAAAATTTCTTCTTTTAGTCACTTTCGTGTCTGGGTTCTTTCTGCCAGTTTGCAGTGCACTCGTGTATTCGATCACGTAAGCTAATGTTTTCATGTGTGCTTTCAGAGGTAGCACTGCTGTCCTTAAGGGGTGTCACAGACTGCCGCTACATTTAAAATGTCCATCTTCCTTAAATTCTCTAAAATTTTTTGATGCATTTTCGAGCAGCGCACTTTGGTTTTCTTCCTTATCAATGAACCCTCTTTCGAAAAAAATTAAACAATTGTGAGGCAAATTCCCCATTATTTATTGAATATGTTATGAATATAATATGTCACCCTCCTAAAGTGATTATTATCAGCAAAACTAAATATATGTTTTTTTTTTCAAGTCTATTCAATCTATGGCATCTTGCGTGAGACCTCGAGACCCGCTGTTTACTGAGATGGAAACTGTAATCCACAAAGTACCAACCAATTTACTTAACAAGAATAAAGTTCAATCTTCTGCAGCTCATGCTGATTCGATGGTATCGCCTACCCTAAAGTCTCTGGTACGGATTCACAAACAGGTATGTACAAGTTTAGTTTAGTTTTCTAGTTGTTTACTCAATGCTCGTATTGGTGCTGTCGAGTTGAGGATTAGTTGTAAAAATATTGTTAAATATGTAAAAAAGAACAAATCTCTGAGCAGCTTCTGGTGGGAGGAGGAGTCCTAAAAACAACCTGTTTTCAACGATCTGCTTGGATTCCCTCTTAAACCATCGACCTTGACTGCTAAGATTCTTGATGCTTTATCCTCATATTGAAGAAGAAGAATTCGTTAATGATACTGGCCCCAATTGTGTACAGGTCAGTATATCTTCTCCTCTTTCCTTGCCAATCACTGCGGCAAGAACATCGCGGTCCTCTGCAGTTCTGATGAAATCGTCCGCACGTCATACATCTTCTGTCATCTTTCTCATGTTGTTCAGTCAGGAGAGCCGTCTTCATGGAGCACAGCCCGACCCTCGATCTTCTCTTTCTTCATTAACTGAATTAGCTCTTCTCATCTCAATATGTGCACCAACTAAGCAATTTATCGGCACTTCACTGTAACATCGAGCTTCCTATGAACTTGAACCCGCTGGAGAACTCCCTCAATTGAACTTTAGGCTGTCCAAGGGAGAATTCTACAAAGAAACGGCATTTCAAAGGCTCCTATTCGGGCCCAACCCTTCAATTAGTACAATAAGACGGACCATAAATAATATTTTACTATTCTCCTCTGGAGAGAGAAGGCGAGGTTCTTATCACAGAAAAGATTCCTCATTTTCAAGAATACGGAACGATCATTTTCTATCCTGCACTTGACCTCCATGTCCGGATACATAGAATCATTTTTGAGGCAACTCAAGTTTTCGAATCTCCTCGCTGGCTCAACTCAGCATTATCGTGAGAGGAAAGACTTGAACCAATTCATTTTACCTTCACAATCAAATTGATAGTTAGAATTGCCTGCTAGCCGGTATTCGAGAGTCTGTTCTAGAGAACCTGAGATCTTCCAAAATCTCAATCATCAGCATTATATGCAATTATTTGATGGACGTATATATTGTAGTATACATCCGTACAAATATTTGTGTATCATGATGTGACGTAACCATGACAATCGCTGATCTGGGCGGGGGGGGGGGGGGGGGTCGAGCCAGTGATGCAGTAAGCAGTAGATGGACTCACCGCTTTGGTGGGCGACTTTGCGGTGAATGGGGTCTGGCAGAGGGAAGCCAGTGTTTTTCGATAATCGCATTGTAAATGCTGACGCTGCCTCCTACCTCTCCCAAGACTGGCACCAAACAGCTCGAATGGCAGCTCGGGCAAAGCACGGGAAGTATGACCAGGCTGCAGAGGACCGTCGAGGGTCATTCACACCCACAGTCAGTTCCTGTGACGGGTGTTGTGATCTCACTCCCAACTGACAGGGTGGCTGAAAGTAAAGTTACAATTTGCCATCATTCGGGCATTATCTCCTCAGATACGCGGAGCAAGGAGGAAAATTCGCTCAGTAGGATTGGAGGACCACTGGAAACAGTGTTATTCTCGTACACTCTGCACATATCACTCCATGTCCTGTTTCCATCGTCATGTTACCCAGAAGCTACACTATTGTTAAAATTATAGTTTCAAACTTGTTAATAATAAAAATTGTTGACGCGTAAATAAAAATTTTTTTGTATATCAACTGTCGATCAGACCTGTTCCAAATGTAAATGAAAGATTTTGATATCGATGAGGTGAACTGAGGATGAACTGATAGATTTTGATATCGATGATGAAATGATAGATTTTGAATGAAATGATGAAACGATGAAATGATAGATTTTGATATCGATGAGGTGTTTGAGGAAATCAGTTTTCTAACGGTAGTACCACGATGGTTCACCTCATCGATATCGAAATCTATCATTTACCTACCTAATTCATTCCCAATCAAGTTCATAGTAATAAAATAATAAAATACTCGGTAATAAAAGTTCATGTTAACTTATTTCTCTCGTTAGAAACCTTTTCCAACTATCCATTCGTTGTCGTTGCCATTCGCAAGGTTATTCCTGACTATTTAGGCGAGTGGGAGCCAACCCCTTATTATACTCAATGGTAAATAATACTACCAAATTAGATAACTTGAGAAATGAGAAATTTTTTTTTTTTTTTTGTATATCTATAGAAATATATATTTCTATATCTATATTAAGGATGATCTAAATGTAATAATATTACAAATTTAAAGACTATTTAGCGTTATCGTTAAAAATAAGTTTTAATAAGCCTCACCTGGGACGGTTTTTCTTATGATTTGTAGCTCCTGATGATGCCTAACGGCGAAAACGTTCGAGCACGAGTAAATTATATTATGAGGAAAAGCCTAATAATTCCTCCCCTCGCCTAAATTTTCCAACTATTGTGAAGTCACAACGTGAGACTATAAAGTTCCAACTATTGTGGATAAAGTTCCAACTTTTGTGAAGTCGTTTTAACACTACCGATTTCAACACTTCCTTTCACCTTTTAGTTGGGCTAAGAAAATCAAAAAGCTGACAAGTGTAAACCCAGTATACCAACAGTCCAGTGTAAACCTCAGTCCTCAACCAGAGGTACGAGTGGAAAGTCCAATTACTTGGGTACGCCAAACCATTCCAGAAAGTCTATCGTTCCTCAGTGCGGGAAGCTTTAATTTAAAACAATACCTTGTTTAATCTTCCTTTGATTAGTTGGCAGTTGTTGCAATTGATTGTTACAAATTATCCCCTCTAACTGTCTTTCCTCTATTTTTTCGTTCTTTATTCATTTCCAACCTCGATAACCACCGCTCTGATAGGTCTAATACTTGATCCCTGTTTTATGTTCTTCTTCCAGTTGATCAAAGCGTTACACACCAGTAAACGATGCGAGACCCAATGGCAGTTAGCGGTTCAAAAAGTTATACTATTGGAAGACATTCAACGTAACCGTCACAGCAACATGCGGACTTTTAAACACACATTTGCTAACACTCCCTCCTTGATTTCTCCAAACTTTGGTAAATATGGAAGTCATTTTACGATTACAACTTAATTTTTTTTTTAGGTATTGACTGGGGTTACGTTACTTGAAGGATTGAATGCTACAACGCAATTATGAAAATCCAATACCTGATAGAATCCAGCAGCAAAAGAGATAACTTAGCATAGTTTGTTTGTTATTTATGCTTTGATTAACTACAATTATCACGTTTTAATTTCAAATGACTCTGTTTAATTTATTTCTGATTCCAGAATGGTATTGGAGATGTTTCGCTCAGGATTACATCTACCAAGCTGGAGCAATTCTTTGTGGGATCCTCTCAGCTATGGTAGTGTGGTCGGAAGTGACGTTTTTCAATAG
This sequence comes from Apolygus lucorum, assembly GCA_009739505.2. Classification (NCBI taxonomy): domain Eukaryota; kingdom Metazoa; phylum Arthropoda; class Insecta; order Hemiptera; family Miridae; genus Apolygus; species Apolygus lucorum. Next base: position 11,223,649 of record CM019182.2, read on the forward strand.
AGACCCTGTCCTTTCATTGTTTGCTCTCTTCATTGAAGGGGCTGGATACGACTATCTTACCATTGAGGTAATCAATTTAATAGTGCATCCGTCGTTGCATGAAGTAATTTTTTTTTCAGCTGGACACAGTTTGAACAATTTAAAAAACTAATTGGTAACTTGGTGTGATTTTCAGATACTATCTACAGTCATAATTGCTTACTTATGCTTCTGTGCGTACTCCACCGTGCTAAAAATTCGAGTTTTAAACTATTACTACTTGGCTCCTCATCACCAAACGGATGAGCATAGTTTGATATTTTCTGGGATGTAAGTATTTTATACTTGAAGGTTCTGTATCATTATTACCTGCTACTTCTCAGTATCATTATTTTTAGAGAGGTTCAACACTAATTATTTATGTTTTTTTCTTGAAGGATGCTGTGCCGCTTAACTCCTCCTATGTGTCTCAATTTCCTTGGGTTAATTCACATGGACAATCACGTGATTAAGTCACAATCATTGGAACCATATTACACTCAGGTAGGCTGATTTTACCATTGTTTAGACATGAAAATGATTGGAACAAAATTGACCAATAAGAAGTGATTTAGCTGTATTCTAATTTATTGATTGCTTTACAATTTGTAGAGTAGTCAGTGGTTTTATTTCTCAAAACCCCTTCTATGCTGTCTTCAGACGTAGGATTGTTATTATGTTATTTATATTATTATATTGTTATATGTTATATATGAAGGGTACGGGGGAAGAACCAGGTATGTCATCTGAACATAGTTTTGAGTAAAATGCTTTTCAATCTATGAAACTCCTGATTCTTCCCCCTTGTACGAAAACTTTAACCTTAATTTTAGCGTGACTAACCTTCTTCTTCCCCCGAAAGGATCACACCATGGTATAGTACTTAACATTAGCCACAAGATAGCGTTGAAAACTCATTTTTGAAAAAAATTGACAAACCTGGTTCTTCCCCCGTACCCTTCATATGGAAAAAATTTCTGTCTCAAAGGATCCTCAACTTTCTCCATTAATGTATTACATCCTGCAGCAGCAATTTAAAGCATTCACTTACACATTCTTGATTTTCAGGTGATGGGACATATGGTTGTTCTCTCTATCATATCAGACGGTTTCAACATTTATTTCCCTATGGCTGTTTTGGCGTTCTGCTTGGCCACGTATTTTAGTCTGGGGTCTCGTTTACTGTCCTTGATTGGTTTCCAACAGTTTTTGGATGATGATGAACTAACCACAGAGCTTGTTGAAGAAGGGAGAGAACTTGTTGGCAGGGGTGAGTACTTCATAGATTCACATAGTCTAAATGAAGAGGTTGCAGTACGATTTTGTCCATTGATGATCTATGGCTTTGAGATGATTCGTGAATAACGAATTCCTTGTTTTCTTCAGAGAAGAGAAAACGCCAAAGGTCCGAAGAGACTGCTGAGAGAAGACGAGAATATCAAGAGCGATTTGGAACACATCGGCATAATCAACAAGAACGTGACACAACAGTAATAAGTGAGTTAATCTGTAATATTTGTAGAGTTGGACATTTTTCGCTTGGTGGAAATTCTAAGTGAAAATGCTGCAAATTAATTCGCAACGGTTACTCACTTTTCCTTATACAGGGTGTAAGCCTAACTGGTCTGCCATACGGTACCAGTCGATTCTACTACTAATTTGCAACAAAAAATGTCTCGTAGCAATTATTTTTTACACCCTTCGTTTTCGAGTTATTTTAACTTTAAACTTTTTTTTCGTGATTTTGACCTTATGTCATTAAATTGGTCATAATGGTGACATTATGACCAATTTAATGTCTCGTAGCAATTATTTTTTACACCCTTCGTTTTCGAGTTATTTTAACTTTAAACTTTTTTTTCGTGATTTTGACCTTATGTCATTAAATTGGTCATAATGGTGACATTATGACCAATTTAATGACATAAGGTCAAAATCACGAAAAAAAAGTTTAAAGTTAAAATAACTCGAAAACGAAGGCTTTAAAAAAAATTGCTAGGAGACATTTTTTGTTGCAAATTAGTTGTAGAATCGACTGGTACCGTATGGCAGACCAGTTAGGCTTACACCCTGTATAGATCACCCATCTGAAAGATCACAGCTTTTTCAAACGTTCAATACTGCTGTAATAATAAACTATACTAGACCCACTGCATTCTAGCAGAGAGCTGTGGAACTAGAACCTTCGACTGAGCCTCGCTATACTCGTGGCCAGCCACTTGTATTAACCTTGGGTCGTATAGGGAACAAACAATTTGGATTGATCTCAGATCAGACGTTTATCTAATTGGTCTAATTCTGTTATTCGCTGTTCTCTATGGCTTCGGCTGTTTGGCTGGACTTGTTGGAACCCACCCGTAGAGTGGAATTCCTACAGAACTTTCATCCCTGCCTAAGTTTAAGTTTCCTGACTAGCTTAAGCCGAGATCGGGTAGCTCCAGGGGCCTAGTGCCTCCAGAACTAATGATTTGACTGCCTTCATTTGCTATTAATACAACTTAGTATGTACGATTGATGGGGCGAGCAAAGTTTTGGTACTATAGACTGACGTTGATCTTCTCAAGCTGGGTTCACATAGGTGCGTAATGTGCAAGAAGAGAAGTGGGGGTGTTCCATAATGCAGAAAGTGCGTAAAAGCATTCTTATGGCTGATTGAGTACGAGATTACGCAGAAGCACGCTGTACGTTCTGCGCAGAATTGTTTCCAAAACAACAATGATTCGGGTTGTTTCATCAATAAACGAGACCGAGTCAATAAACTTGTGAACAAATGACGAAAGTTTGTAACGAAGTTTACTGAAGTTTGTGCATAATGCGTAAAATATCCAATTTTTCAAAACAATACACTCTGCTCCAAAAGTCGACATCTACAAAAATCAGTCCCGCCCCATCAATTGGCTCCAGCCAGAGCATCCAATTACGCACTTTGCATTACAGACGTCACACACCTATGTGAACCCGGCTTTAGGTCCTGGTTGTCTTTGGGGTTTTCCCCAGGTCCTTGTGGCGGATATCCACTCTTTCCTGGACTGTTGTGGTCGTAGCCTCTTGTCACACAGTGGTTGGTCTCAGGCGAATCTTGGCGTCTTGGATCTCGGAGCACTGTAGTGGAAAAGTTCAGATGCACACAACCACAGAGGTTTTGTCTGTCTAATTTTTCGAATTTTGCTGATCTAATAAATTGCCGTGTTCCCATGGTCGGAATAATTGTCGTCCTCCTGGTTGATTGTTCTAAGCGGGGATGGAACCCCGCTAATCAGGCAGCGGCAATTTTAGTGTGGAAAGGGCTCCACTTGCCATGATTTTTAGCAGCGTGGGCCTTACCAATTGTTATCTATGGGAGCCATCAAGTCACTTCTTCTGGAATCAAATTTCGTCTATTCGGTTTCCCTGGGAGTAATTTGAGTAATTTGAAACTGACAAGTTCAATTCTAAAAATCGAATTTGAGTCTTAGATGTACTTACATGTATCAAGAGTATGTACTTATTGAAAATTCTTCTAAACATAATCGGAAGTTACAGCAACATTTGGAAACATCATTACGTGAGAAGCTGCTAGGGCGAGCATCGAGTAGATCGTCGCTTAAGTTCTAACATTGTGCATCTCAATTTTTATCGAAAATGACTTATGTACTGTGGAGAGATTTCATCATTAATTATTAGCTGTTTCATAATATGAAACATTATGTTTTCATATTATGTTTTCATTTTCGATATTATGTTTCCAGTTGCTAAGAATCAACTTTTCCCGAAACTCTTAATTTCCTTCATTACTAGTTTTATTGTGCTCAATAAAACCTTATACGCAAGGTCTTTCTATCATTACAATTTATTGAGCACAATCATCACCTATGGCACGCTTCCTCAAGCCAGAGCGTTTCGGAATGGATCCCCATGACCCAGCGGTAGCCAAAGACTGGAAGTACTGGTTGAAGACGTTCGAAAATTTCGTGACGGCCCTTGAAGACGAAAAAGTCGAAGAACTTTCGGAGACCAGCAAGTTAAGTTTACTTACTAATCACATTTCACGTTCAGTATACGAGTTCATTTCAGACTGCACAATCTACACGGATGCTATTACCGTGCTAGATGGGATATACGTGAAACCAACAAATGAAATATTTTCAAGGCACAAATTAGCCACAAGAAAGCAACTGCCGAACGAGACTATAGATCAGTACGCACAAGAGCTGCTCCTGATCAGTAAGCAATGTGAATTCAAAGCAGTCTCAGCTGATGAACATCGTCTTAGTTATATTCGGGACTCGTTTATTCGTGGCTTGTCGTCTACTGATATCCGTTTAAGACTATTAGAAAAGAATAAATTGAATTTAACTGAGGCTCTAGATATGGCGCGAGCTTTGGAGTCTGCTGTGAACCAATCTTCGTCCTATACCTCTGAATCCAATTCTTTTTTGAATGCTGCTTCACAGGGCGATTCGACAGTAGCAGCAATGAAAGGGAATCAGAGGAGAAAGTGCTTCTTTTGTGGTCATGCTTGGCACCGATCGAGGCAACTGTGTCCAGCATTAGAAGCTACATGTGACAACTGCGAGAAGAAGGGACATTACGCTTCGGTGTGTAAGTCTTCTAAGGTCAATAAAAAGTCCGCAGCCACTACACTTCTTGCTCAAGCAATAGAAATAAGTTTAAACTATACCAAACAAGTAGTAGTGTGTCAATGGCAGCCACATCACTGAATACGAGGATCACTCACTACACATTGGCAACCATAAATATGCAGGGACATAACTATACTAATGTCAAATTGAGACTTTTGCCTAACCTATGTGCTAATGTAATTGTAGGACACGACATTCTGGATCTGCATTCACAACTGACTTTCTCTTTTGGTGGTTCGAAGTCACCATTGACAATTTGCTATTTAGCCCCTGCTAGAATCGAACCTCCGCCTCTGTTTGAATACCTATCCAGGAATGTCAAGCCTATAGTAACAAAATCTCGAAAACATTCGGCAGAAGACGAGAAATTTATGCAAAAGGAAGTCGCTAAACTCGTTGAAGATGACATTATTGAGGAAAGTCGATCACCTTGGCGGGCCCAGGCCTTTGTAGTGAAGAGTGAAAATCGCAAAAAAAGAATGGTGATAGATTATTCTCAGACCATTAACAGATACACCTTCCTGGACGCCTATCCTATCCCTAACTTGTAGTCAATTGTAGAAAAGGTCGCACAAAACTCATATTTCAGCACTATAGATTTGAAAAGCGCATACCATCAGGTACCCCTACGAGCTCAGGATAGACCCTATACAGCTTTTGAAGCAGGTGGTCGACTCTACCAATTTCGGAGACTCGCTTTCGGGTTGACAGATGGAGTTCCAGCTTTTCAGCGCGTAATCGATGAGATTATTTCCAAAGAACGACTGGTTAAAACATACGCTTACCTCGATGATGTGACCATCTGTGGGAGAGACAAAGAAGAGCACGACCAGAATTTGTCCAAATTCATGCAGGCAGTCCAAAAGTATGGTCTGACCATCAACGAGCAGAAAAGCAGTTTTTCCTTGACCTCGATAACTTTATTGGGATACAAAATTGAAAACCAGAAAATATCGCCTGACCCAGATCGTTTGCAGCCATTGCTTACATTGCCTCCCCCAAAGGATGGAAAAGCCCTCGAGCGGGTTTTAGGAATGTTTGCACACTATGCAAAATGGGTGCAAAATTACACAGACAAAGCCAAGCGACTTTTTGAGGTCAACTCCTTCCCACTAACTAAAGAAGCTGAGTCTGACTTTGAGATGATTAAGGAGGAGATTTCTAAGGCAGTAGTTCGAACCATTGACCAAAATGTTCCATTTTTGGTAGAAACCGACGCTAGCGATTTTTCTATATCTGGCGTCCTTTCACAGTCAGGGCAACCAGTGGCCTTTTTTTCTAGGAAGCTGACCGAATGTGAGCGTAAGCATGCTGCTGTGGAAAAGGAAGCTCTAGCAATAATAGAAGCTGTGAAGAAATGGAGGCACTATCTTCTAGGTCGGCATTTCAAAATTATCACAGACCAACGCTCAGTCACATTTATGTACAACACAGCTCACAAATCAAAGATCAAGAATGAAAAAATTCAAAGGTGGAGGCTAGAGCTCTCATGCTTCAATTTTGAGATTGTCTATCGGCCTGGTAGAGAAAATCGAGTAGCCGATACTCTGTCTAGGGTGTGTGGTGCAATTCAGAATGACAAGTTGTACATGCTTCATAGTCAGTTATGTCATCCAGGAGTCGCGAGGATGGCTCACTGGGTCAGGACCCACAATCTACCTTTTTCGATGGAAGAGGTTCGCAAAATGACGGCATCCTGTCCTACTTGCGCGGAGATCAAACCGAGATATTTCTTGGGTAACTCAGGAAAGCTGATTAAAGCGACCCATCCCTTTGAAAGATTAAGCATGGATTTTAAGGGACCATTACCATCGAAATCACGCAAAAAGTATCTATTAACTATAGTAGATGAGTACTCGAGGTTCCCCGTTTGCTTACCCTTGTGAAGATACAAGCTCTGCATCAATCATTGAGTGCCTAACAGATTTGTTCTCTAGTTTTGGACTCCCATCATATGTACATTCGGATCGAGGTACAGGTTTTGCATCAAAGGAGTTGCAGGCATTTCTTCATTCGAAAGGAGTCGCCACATCGATGTCAAGCCCATACAACCCCACAGGAAATGGCCAAATTGAGAGAGAGAATGGAACAATTTGGCGAACTATCTTGTTAGCACCAGAAACAAACAAATTGGATGTTGGCGACTGGGAAATGGTATTGAAGGACTCTCTACATTCAATACGATCTTTACTGTGCATGGCAACCACTGAAACTCCACACGAACGGATGTCCTCCCATCAGCGCAGGTCGTCGAACGGAAGTTCTCTACCTTCATGGCTAATACCACCGGGTAAGGTTTTGATGAAGAAACACCTCCGGCAGAGTAAATATGACCCAGCAGTCGAAGAAGTAGACCTGATTCACGTTAATCCAGAGTACGCCTAGGTGAAACTGAGAGACGGACTCGAGACAACGGTTTTATTAAAACACCTCGCTCCAAGAGGGGACGCAGGAGTAGAGAATAATCGCTCTCCGACTCCAGAACCAGCTCCTGAACAGAGTCCAACTCTTGAAGCTGCAGAGCCGACTCCCGACCTTACTCATGAAGCTCCTCAACAGCCCACTTTGGTGTCACCTCCAGCGTCAAAACCGCCCCTTGAAGTTTTGGAATCAACTCCTGAACTTCAAGCCCTTGAACCTCCAGACTTACGCCGATCTACAAGACCCCGGAAAATCCCGAACAAATACCAAGACTTTGTTCTTTCATGAGGGGAAGAATGTGGAGAGATTTCATCATTAATTATTAGCTGTTTCATATGTTTCCAGTTGCTAAGAATCAACTTTTCCCGAAACTCTTAATTTCCTTCATTACTAGTTTTATTGTGCTCAATAAAACCTTATACGCAAGGTCTTTCTATCATTACATGTACATAATCGGAAACGAATTTTCGCGCCCGATACCATGGAAACATTAGTTTTGGTGTTTGGCCAATAGGATCGCCGCAAAAAATTATTTTGTCAACATTGGCTACCTCTAAACGTCAGGACAACATTGTTCTTCTCAGCTGTTCCCTTATGCAACATGGAGTCTCCACCCAGAGTGGCCTACAGCAAAGCAATAATGAAAGATTCATTACCTACTAGAAAAATTTCAATATCCCTGTAAGTATTCCTAATGTGACATTAGGTGATCTTGGTTCTTGACTTGAGGTTATGCCTTGGGAAAACTAAGAACGTGATTTATTTGTAGTTCACAATCTCACAAAAAATGAAACCTTGAAATTTCCTTACTCTCTTGTGAATATAAAGTTGCATTAAAATTGTGACTTCTCCATAATACCTATTACATTTTGCTACCATTCTACCAAGGTAGCAGAAGCATTGTTTTCACTTTTAAATTTGAAAAAAAGTTCTCCAAAATCAGAATTTCCACTCGCGTTTTACGTTTTAGACCTTCCTGGACAATTTTGTCTCCGTGTCTGTCTGTCATAAAACTAAACGAAATTATTTTCCGATTTCGATGAAATTTTCAGGGATTGTGCGGATTGGGGTGCAGATCGTCCCCTAGAAAATCATCGCGTTGATAGTAGCCACTACGATATTCCTTTTCACAGCCATAACTTCTACATTTTCTACCCTATTTTGATAACATTTTCAGGGATTGTGAGGGTTGGCGTGTAGGTGGTCCCCTATGAGGGTTGTGCAAGGTAATTGATGTTTTGAGATTGGCTACAATGTATATCCATACTAGCGGGTTATGGATGCAATTAATCTTTGTGCCACACCCCTTGGTAGAATTTTTTTAATATCACAACTCTGATGCTAACTTTCCGACATGAGTCTCATGTCAATCCCTCACGTGATTGACGTTGCTTTAGATTTTTCAACACTCCATAGATAATTTCAACTCAATCCGCAGTTTTTTGTTTTCCTTGAACCAATAAAGGAAAACAGGAAGGAAAATATAAGGAAATCAATGAAGTACGCTCGCTTATTACTTAGAATAATCGTAAAAGTACAAATAGGTAAATGCAAAATGAATGTGAGTACCTAATCGTGCATTTCAGTCCATCCCCGTGTCTGAGGAGTAGATTACAGACATCCAAATTCAACGAGATTGGTAGTTTATGGTTGACCTCGAACTAATCAATCTTTTCGTATTATATTCCCTTTTCGAAGTAAAATAAATACGAAGTCGGTCAAGAAAGGTAGAAGAAACTTGCCTTTAACCGGAAAGAAATTGAGATCGATTGTCCAACTGATCTCATAGAGATCGAACATCTGCCATCCACACTTCAGATGCAGCAGCAGACTGAAATGTATAAGGGAGCAATATTCACTTCAAGCGAAATGTATAAGGGACCAATTCTTCATTATTCAATTCACTTTACCCCAAAGATAAAGAACTCGCAAAAGATTCACCAAAACTCTTCAAAACGAAAGAAACAGACTGATCAGCTGATTGATAGCGGCCATTAGCTCAGCCACAAAAACAAGTTGAGTAGTAGGTTATCTCACGGGATTTACGTGACTCTCACGTAATTTACGCGAGAGGGCTGAGACAACTGTGTTCTGTGAGCCTCAGGTCATACGCGAGGCTCGCATTTTTGACGTGGGTCTCGCGTTTTTTACGTATCTTGGCCCGCTGTAACTGTCTAATCTTAAACTGATGGCGTGCGTATAAGAAACTTCTAAGGAATGTGTTTCAAACTTGATCATCTTTGTTTTGATTTTTCTCTCAATTGATATTAATGTCGAGTCGAATATCTTTGCTAGATACCGGCATGCTTAGCGACAGCACCTCGCGATCGAACCTTCTTACCGCAGCTGAGCCTGTCGCAGTTTACCAAACCGAGTCCCAAACCGACTTCAGGATACATCCTCCGATGGGTTTATTCGACGATATATAAAAAATTCTTCACGACGGTTCAAAAGACAAGGAATAATTGCCATGTCCTGTACATAAACCAAGACACCATTTTTGTTACACTGCGAGTGAGATGTGTAGGTACTGTGAAGCAAAGGCATGCAGTCGTATACCCTATTTCTTTAATTTCCAATTTAAAATAAGTTTTTTTTTTAATAAATTAAGGAAGACTGGTAATTTTTTATAAGGAAACTTTTTATTTTTCTTCCATGACTTGAATATTACTCAATTCTTCCTTCCTGTATCCATTCTTGCTGATTTTCATTCCTACAATTTATTGTGTGTACTATTCGATGTAACTTAATTCGCACGTTACAATGAAAATGAGGTATTCCAGTCACTTTTTTGCTCTGCAAAATGGGTCTGTCCGCAATCATTGTGGATAGGAAAGGAAGAGCCAATACGGACTGTGACATAGCCTGCCGCGCTGTGCAGTGACAGGCTCTCGGATGGGGTTTTAGAAGCATCCAGCGTCATGAATGTTACAACACAGTTCGTGGCTCGAATATTGAAACAGACCCATTACTATTTTTTTATTCGATGAATTTATTCATTTTAGGTTTCTAGACATAATTTATCGCTGAAATTAGGATCTAAGGGTATCTTCAAGGGTACTGAATACAAATATGAGGTTGGAAATGTTGATTTCCTACCCCCTGGTGGAATTATGTATGTAAAACTCACATGATATTGTTTTCTTCGTGTTATGCAATCTAATGTTAACTAGTGCACTCTAGGTTCCTAGTTGTAAAATCAAGGTATAGAAAATCGTCTCTGACATTCCATTATTTTTATTGTTACTGATTCTGTTCTCGTGGAAATGGGAGTTCTAATTAACCTTGATTAAACTTGAGCGCGTTGACTCACACTTGCAGCGCTGACACTTGCTACTTCAAGCTGCTCAGAGTAGTTTTTGTTGCTCCCAGAGGGCATTTTAAGCTGGCCACAGACTAATGTTCCAACAAGACAAATGGCGTGGTACCGCACCAATGGAACGAGGTGTATGATTATGAGAGTCTATAGTTCTGCCCCAGAAACTTTGCATCCCTTTGGCGCATTCTTCTGGAGAACATGGAACTAATTATCTCTTATCATCAAGCAGATTCCCGTGCGTACGATAATTTTTCGGGAATTTCTCCCCTCAAAAGTGACGTGATTTCCCTCCTACTGCAGATTGAAGTTCGTGCATTTCCGAAAATGAAATTTCGTGGCACTACACGAACATTAAATTTCTCACGGCTCCAATTTCTGTGTCAAGGTTTCACCATGGAAGGTTTTTTTGTTTTATTTTTTTGTTATGGAAGTGGGGTAAACTCTTTGAGTGAAGGGAAGTTCACCCCAACAGTGTTGGACTCCCCATGCATTGGGCCTACCAACTAAAACCCCACTCCCTCTGCTTAGGACTCACCCCGGAACCACTTGTACAGTATTACTTCAGGGTGAGCCTTTTTTTTTGTGCCAAAAGGCTGCTCCTACTTCTGGTCTCTCCTTCAATTCTATTCCTAATCTTCTTCCTCCCATCTTCTATCCAGTTTTTTTGCTCTGAGGACTGATGTGACAAATACTGCCATTGTGTCCCAGTCCGACTTGTTCTTAATCATCTCATGTATGATTGTCTGTGGATGCAACGTTCCGATGACCTCTTCCGCACTCCTCCTCATACCCTCCCATTGTGGGCATGTGAAGAAGGTGTGGCAGACATCATCCTCCTCTATCCCACAGTATCTGCATTCTGGGGCCCTGAGAGGAATTGAGTCAGGTAACTCTGGCCTCTCTTCATTTCGAATAAATCTTTCGCCTTTTACCATGGAAGGTTGACTCAATCGTTATAGTTTGCGGATCCGCCACCTAGGGGGCGCCACACAAATGCAAAGTTTCTGTGGTAGACCTATAGCCCCCAGCAATCCTTGTCGGGTTTCAGCGCTACCTCCCGCCACTTCAAGAACTACCATTCCTGATTTCCATGACTACCATTCTAAAGATTGTTGTCTCGTAATTGTTTTCGTTTCTCTTATTGTTTTCTCTCTGAACAGTTATGGATGTGAAAATGATGCCTAGAGTCGTTTTATAACGTGCCCAGTCATTCAATTTCAAAGCTGATCTCCAAAATCCTCACTGGTTCATATTATAGAAATATGAAAAACGAAAACGATTACGAGACAACAATCTTTAGATTGGTAGTTACGGTAATCAGGAATGATAGTTCTTTGAAGTGGCGGGAGGTAGCGCTGAAACCCGACAAGTATTGTTGCTAGACTCTCATTGTATGATTTGAGCGAAGGACGAGGCGCGATGGAATTCCAACCAGTCTGTATTTCAACCATCGCGGAATTGACATGGAATGGCGATGATTGAACCTGGAATTCAAAGCCATCGCGCCACGCCATTTGGATTGCTCGTCTGTGGCCAGCTTTATGTCGACCCAGGAACCCCAACTCCACCTCTGGCAGCGTACTATAGTGATAGTTTGATGGTTAAAAAAAAGATATGGTTTAATTACAATATATTTCTAGTTCTTCCTAGCTTGTTTATATTTTCACTCCACAATGCACGCTACTCATGAGTAGCATTGTTTTCCAGACAAAACACATTTTCTCACTAAGATCAATGACATTGTTGTAAATTCCTATACTAGTACCAAATCAAGTATGGGATTTTAGGGAATCAATGTATACGTACCTATTTTCAATTATATTTACTGGTACATATAATCTCGTAGCTATCTAGTTTGCTGAAATTAATCAGTTTGTGCCTAAAATTTTCTCGATACCCTTTTAAGTTCAGCACTTTGATCTCTGAAGCTGGTCCTTGAGATGTGTCGCCTCATGTGGTGCATAGCTTGTTGTGGTGCCTGTTCTTGTTTTTTCTGTCGTTCAATGACAAGCATCAACCGATGCTGGAGAGTTTTAAGAGCAGGACATTAGATGGACATCCTAGAATCTATCCTGAGGGGGAAAAAGAATACTCAGGGTCTATTTAAGAAAAATTTGGGCTCGTAAAGGTCTTTATTCTGCTGCAACGAGCGCTTATAGGCAATTTGGCAGTTGGGAGCTCAGGTTTATCTTATTGAGGTTTTGTTCCATTTCAAGCTCCTCACTTTCCATAACCCTTCCTCTGACGTCCAAGATTCGGATTGGAATACTCGTACATCAAATCGGTACCCTAACTACTTACTATGAATTTTATCAGTTATCAGATGCCATTGAATTCCTCAAAAAGGTCCAAATTAGGTTTTTTCAAATTTTATTTCGTTTCAAGACTTATTCATTAATGAAAAATAGTATACTTAATGAACTGTATTGTTTGTAACTTGTTGTCGGTACCTATAATATATCTATGTAAAATAATATTGTATAATCATCTTTCATTAGCGATATAAGTAGTTAGTACCGTGTACAAATTAAATTGGTGTGTAGGGGGTACCCACATAGCAGTTACAATTTATTATAATATTAGTCTCATGTTGGTGTGTAAATTGTCTATTAGATAGATTGGCACTTGGGGAGAAACTGCTATAATCGTACATTTTGAACGGTTTCTTTCCTTCGTTTTAAGTGCTTCAGCACATCCCAATATTTGCTGAGCTGACATTTTTTGAAGGATCTGCAGTGCTTGCTTTGAGGAGGGTACTAACTTTTCCCATTCCGTCGGTCTTCTAGTTTGGGAGTACAGAAAAGATCATAATTTTGTGCTGGATATTCAGTGAGATTCGATGTGTTACAAGATCCAGACTAGACCTACGTGAAATGAAAGGCATATGAAAAGGTTTTCATTAAAGAAGTCTAGATGCATGTAGTACCATCTAGGGACCTGGGCCAGCTTTGTCGATACATTTCCAGTCTCCCCCTAGAGCTCTCGTTACAGGGCGTTTGAGGTTGCCGGGGGAAATCAGAATATCTTTTAATGAGCTCAAATCCCAGCTACGATTACAATCCACTCGGTGTTCTAGTTATAAGAGATCTCATATTCTAAGAATACTACTGTTTTATCCATCTCCAATCGATGTTCACAAGTACCACAGAAATAGGCTGGGAAAGCGGGCATTCTACGCCAATATTAAATTTACTTAAACTACTTAGCTTACTACTTTGAGGTTTGAGACTGGAGTGTGGATATAATTTTTATTTGAAATAAATAACGTGGGGAACTATCATGGGTGTAGCAGAATCCATGAAATGTGAAGTGAGAAGTGGAATGTATTTTAAGGTTTGTTCGGAAAGGCAGTCCCGAACCAGAACCAATAGAACTGGAAAAGGGGAGGGGATAGAGGCGTCCAGGACTGTAGTTCCAACTCTTGCTGTCCGAACAGTTTTTGGACTAGTTCAGAACCCCTTCAAAATGCCGCCTTTTTCACTTTCAAATTTGTTATTTGTGTACGAATAAAATCACTCGCGATGAGATTGTGGAAAACCATTTTAATAAAAACGGAGTTGAGTAGAATGTTGTCTATTTCCACGAAAATAATGAGTTACAAGTTAAATCGATTTCGACGGTTAGGTCATCATCAGTAACAAACAATAACTGAAGGTACATCACAAAGAGCATAGCTTATATAGGTACAAGTGAAAGGGAGCTTGAATCCCATCGGTCGAGAAAGTGAAAGTCATACCCAATCAGATAAGTGAAAGGAGAATCCTATTGGCTCAGAGAAGTGAAGGGACCTGGGAGGATCATCAAATGCCAATCAAGGCAGACAAAGTGAAAGGGGGCTCAAACATTGGTGAGGGTTACATTGTGAAGGGGAGACCAAGCTATTGCAAGAAGGAACCTATCAATGGTGAAACATGTTGAGGGACCACCTCATTCAGACATTTACCAGACCTATCACTCTTAAGAATCTCGAACTTTTCAAGCACATCCAACATACCTCCCTTCGGGCAAAAATGAGGAAATTCTATGTACTGTCCGTTTGTTAGATCAAAACTAAAGTTATGATTGGATTCTCTCAGGTGATTCGCAAAAGCAGAATCACCCTTGCTATCCCTGAAATCCTTCTCATGCTCTTTTATTCTTTCCCTAAATTTCCTACCAGTTTGACCACAATACTCAAGCCCACAAGAACATTTCAGCTTATAAACCCCACTTTTATCTTGAACGCTAATTTTATCTTTAACAGAACCCAACGAAGCTTTAAGATTATTTTTATTTTTAAACCCTACTTTGAAACCTCTAGATGATAACATTTTGCCAATTTTGTCAGAAATCTTTCCATAATAAGGTATACTTATCCACTTTTTCTCTTCTAATACAACTTCTCTAGCCAAATTAGAAACCCCGTCTCTACACTTTTTCCTAAGAACCTTGTTCCATATGGAATCAATGAGACATCCTCCATATCCATTGCTTGCGGCTATACTCTTGATAATTGTTTTTTCTTTAGATACATTTTGATCACTCATTGGTATTGACAAAGCTCTATTGATCATACTATGGAAAGCAGCATGTTTATGAACTAAGGGATGATTTGATGTACTATGAATAGTGATATCACTGTAGGTATCTTTTCTATAAATGGAGAAATCATGTTTTCTGTTAATCAATGAGATGGACAGATCAAGAAAATTAAGCTTATTTCCACCTAGTTCAAGAGTGAATTTAACAAAAGGATCTAGTGTATTGATTTTTTCATGAAAAGAATTTAGTTGCCTTTCAGTTCCTGTCCATAGAATTATTATATCATCAACGTACCTATACCAATATAAAAGGTTGTTTGATTTACACTTTTCAAAGATTCGTTTTTCAAGATGATCCATATAAATATCCGCAAGCAAAGGAGACAGCGGTGAACCCATGGCTACCCCTGGCTGAGTATAATATTTACCTTCAAATAGAAAATAGTTCTGATCCATACAAACAGACATTAGACTACACAGTTCATCCTTTTCAAAAACATCGAGACCTGACCCATGGATAAGCCCATTAACCACATCTTTGCAGCTAGCTACATCGATATTGGTAAACAGACTAACCACATCAAAGGAAGCAAGTTTGGCATTCGGAGGCGCTTGAATGTCACTAATTTTAGAAACCAAATCGTATGAATTTTGAACAGTATTACGGGGCCGAAAATTGATTTTATTTCTAAACAATGAATTTAACTTTTTGGCTAATTTGTAAGCGGGGGCACCAATATAAGACACAACTGGTCTCATCGGTGCCCCTACTTTATGAATTTTTGGAAGACATGATAACCTAGGAGCATGAGGATTCATTTCTACAAGGCTTGGTTTGTACATACGTTTAAGAATATTTTCTGAGCTGTTTACTACTCTACGGATTAATTTCTGATAGTTAGCCGTTGGATCTGATTGGAGAGCTATGCAGTTATTGTCATTTAAGAATTTAAGAGTTTTGTCAATGTAATCTTGCTTAGTAAGAATAACTGTTGTATTGCCTTTATCTGCTTTAAGAGCTACAATCTTCTTGTTGTTGAACTTCTTCTTCAAGTCGGCCGCCAGTCTTTCCTCTGGTCCCGGTGGGATCTTGGGCGCCTTCTTCATTTCCTCAGCGCACAACGCCTTCGTCACGTAGGGTCCATCGGAAGCTTCAATGGAGAAAGCTAGGTCCCTTGATGATGGTGCCCCGAGCGAGACGATGGGGTTGTGCTTCAGTCCCTTCTCAAGAAGGGATACTTCTGCCGATGAAAAGGTGACATTCGACAGGTTCTCCACTTTCTTGAAGAAGGTCCCTGACGGAGGTGAGGCCAGGGGAGTTGGCGTCTGGTTCTTCCGGAGTTCGCCAAGCTTGCGAAGTAGACAGGCTTTCTTCTTCAGTCCTTTCTGCCAGGCAACGTCGATGGCATGCCGATCGATAAGGTCCCATTCCTTGGCATCGTATGAGACGGAGAGTTCCTGAAACATATAATACATCTTCTCCCTGGCAGAATCTCGAACACTGTACCAATGGTGGAGCTCACTCTTAACGAGCTTGAGTTGAGCCTCCTTGATAATACGGGTCGCAGCACTTGAAGAATGCTTGCACTGTATATGAACGTAATTTGGAATGAGTCGATTGGATATGCATTGTTGATTGAACCAAATGTTCCTCTCTGCAATAGATATACGTATCTTCAGTTTGATGAACCAACTCGCGATTTCTGCTCGACTTGCAGTACTGATACGAATAAAATCACTCGCGATGAGATTGTGGAAAACCATTTTTAATAAAAACGGAGTTGAGTAGAATGTTGTCTATTTCCACGAAAATAATGAGTTACAAGTTAAATCGATTTCGACGGTTAGGTCATCATCAGTAACAAACAATAACTGAAGGTACATCACAAAGAGCATAGCTTATATAGGTACAAGTGAAAGGGAGCTTGAATCCCATCGGTCGAGAAAGTGAAAGTCATACCCAATCAGATAAGTGAAAGGAGAATCCTATTGGCTCAGAGAAGTGAAGGGACCTGGGAGGATCATCAAATGCCAATCAAGGCAGACAAAGTGAAAGGGGGCTCAAACATTGGTGAGGGTTACATTGTGAAGGGGAGACCAAGCTATTGCAAGAAGGAACCTATCAATGGTGAAACATGTTGAGGGACCACCTCATTCAGACATTTACCAGACCTATCACTCTTAAGAATCTCGAACTTTTCAAGCACATCCAACATACCTCCCTTCGGGCAAAAATGAGGAAATTCTATGTACTGTCCGTTTGTTAGATCAAAACTAAAGTTATGATTGGATTCTCTCAGGTGATTCGCAAAAGCAGAATCACCCTTGCTATCCCTGAAATCCTTCTCATGCTCTTTTATTCTTTCCCTAAATTTCCTACCAGTTTGACCACAATACTCAAGCCCACAAGAACATTTCAGCTTATAAACCCCACTTTTATCTTGAACGCTAATTTTATCTTTAACAGAACCCAACGAAGCTTTAAGATTATTTTTATTTTTAAACCCTACTTTGAAACCTCTAGATGATAACATTTTGCCAATTTTGTCAGAAATCTTTCCATAATAAGGTATACTTATCCACTTTTTCTCTTCTAATACAACTTCTCTAGCCAAATTAGAAACCCCGTCTCTACACTTTTTCCTAAGAACCTTGTTCCATATGGAATCAATGAGACATCCTCCATATCCATTGCTTGCGGCTATACTCTTGATAATTGTTTTT